>JACYFF010010365.1:36480803-36549414 GCA_017589665.1 Selenicereus undatus | reverse complement strand
GTGTGTGTGTGTGTGTGTGTGTGTGTGTGTGTGTGTGTGTGTGTATGCATGTATGTATATATACGTATACGTATTTGTATATGTATGTATGATGTATGTATGTATGTATGTATATACACACACGCAGAACATCAATCATCATCAACAACAACAACGATAATAACTACAACTCCCAATGTGGGTTTTGCTTTTGCAGGGTCTGGGGGGATAAGATGTAAGCGGCCTTGCCTTGACAGTTGTCACTATCCACAAAGAGGTCGATCCAATAGAGCCACAAAAATATTTCAGAAAACATTTTGGATTTGAAGGAAACATTTGGTACAAAAGGGATCAAGGGGCAAAACAATGAAAACTCTCAAGCCATAATAGTAAATAAATGTTTAAGAAAAGCACGAAGCCATAATTATTAATAAGTCATATAAAAATCAATACACGCACAACCTTAAAAGTACGAGCACACATAAATACTTGAAGAACATGATAAGTATATCTAAAACCACTCACTCGCAATTCATGTACCCTTGAGATTCAAGGGTATGGCAAATAGCATGCTACCTAAAGTTTGTAATCCTAAACCATTGTAGCCTTCTATCTCATGTCCTCCATTAGTGCTGAAGTCTTGAAATTGTGTGTAATTACTTCATTCCAGCTCTTCTTAGGTCTACCTCGACCCCTTTTACACTGTAGACGAACAATCATTTCACTTCTCCTTACTAGTGCATCTATACTCCTCTTTATATGCCCAAATCATCTAAGTCTAGCCTCTCTTATCTTATCCTCTATGAATGTCACTTCTAGTTTGTCTCTAATCACCTTATTTCTAACCTTATCCAGTCTCATATAACTACACATCGGTCTAATCATCGTCATCTCCGCGGCCCCCATCCTCTGGACTTGAGACATTTTTATATGCTAACACTCTGCACCATGCAATAATGTTGGTTTGATAACCACATGATAGGCCCACAAGCGCACGATGGCGTTGTAGCAAATCAAGGTCGATCCCATAAAGACTAGGTTGATCTGTTGGCTATATTCCCTCAAGCTATGCTAGGCGAATCCAAATTTGAGAATAAAATTTAACTAATCTACTATCTAATCTAATGGATAATCACTCAAGGAATTTAATCAAACCAAGCAATTTCCCAACTCAAGAATTAATCAAGCGTCTTTTCTTTAGATGGGTAATTTCAAAACCAATAATCGAATTATCAAGCCCTTCTTTCAAGGCATAATGAAATTCTTAAATCTAATCAACTACCATTTCTCAAGGGTTTTTGTTTAATCTAAGATCATTAAGGACGCGATTATCAAATCTAGGGGTTTCTTAAACGGTGAGTCTTTCTCAAGGTCACACTCACTTAAGTCGAATCTTAGTTTTCCAACATTCTAGTGTCACCTTTCAGTTTTTCACCAAATGTCTAAAACAAGCAAGAAATTGATCAAGTTTTCTACTCACAAATCAACATCTAAGATTCAATAGAAGACACCCAGCAAATCCAAAGCACTTTTAGATCAAAACAAAAATTGATTCATTCACAAGAATTCAACTCAATTCCGAAATTAACAATCCAAAGCTTAACATAAACATCAAAATAATCTAAAAGCATAAAAATATAAAGAGAAAAGAGAAGAGAAGGGAGAGGAATCACTCAGCCGATGCGCGCTTGAATCTTCACCTTCAATTTGCTCTTCCTCTAATCTAAGTAGAGTATAAAGAAGTATGGAGATGGAATCATGGGTCCCTTCTTTTAGCAGCCGAGCATATCTGTATATAGCACCCCCTATTGATTCTCAGCCACAAAAGTCGAGGAAAAAGAACAGTGCAACAGGTCCAGGCTTGCCAGGGACTATGGGGTTCACCACGGGCAGACCGTGGTTCTGGCTAGAATTGATATTTTCTGTTCTTCTTTGGCTCCACGGGCATAGCATTACATGGGTGTCCGTGGGGAGTCAAAATACGCTAATATGCGGGTCAAATTCTGGGTCAAATGGCAGGTCAAATGGTTCGAAATCCTGCAATAATCATCAAACAACCATACCCAATTATAAATTGAGAATAGGAGTATAAATTATGACATTAAGCTCATATATTCCTGAAAAAGTACTACAAAATGTCCTGAAAATGATGTATACAAAAGCACTTATCACCACAAGATAAACCCTTTTCTTTAATGTTAGTGGCATCTTCTTATTGTAAGACACCCCTGAAGCATTCTTCCATTTGTGCCACCCTAACCTTATTGGCTTGTGAAACTACTTTAAGAAAAGCTATGATCAATGATTACTAATAGGAAGCAAATTTTTGTTAGATTAAACGAATTGTCTAAAACATAGTAGTTCGTCTTATATTATCAAGAAGAAATTAAATCGAACAACCATTTTGATATGAAATGTAATGTAGGAATTACTGACACTTAGGCCCCTAAGTTTAAGGGTAACTATTTTTAGGCCCCTACCTTTTCAAAACTAATTCTGGAATAGCCTAAGTTTTCAGGAAAAACTAATTTTTAGGTCCTTTTTTCTTACTATTTTGTCCTTGAACTTTTAGAAATTGCAGAATAGTCCATGGAATAGGAAAAACGTGTAAATAAGCCATTTTTAGGGTTTTTTTTTTTAGAAAATATGCTTGTTTTAACTGATTTAACTTCTTATAGTGACTTTACTGGTACTAGTTATCACAATCTACTACTTATATCTTATATATTATAATTTCTGCGGTTATAGGCCTACCATGCTTAGCAAAAATAATTAAAACTTAATTACAGAGTTTTGACCGTTACCTGAACTTAGTCGGCGCTGGACTCCGGCGTTCCTTTGGCTTTCGATTTACAGAGATTGCTAATCTCAACCCTACCTTCCTTAGATCAGGCGCAACACAGATATGTTTCGTTTCCTACCTCAAACCGTAGTCACTAATCAGGTTTTAATCTTTTTAAGGATAGTGGTACTTTAATCAAGAAATTATAATATTTAAGACATAAGATTCAATTGGATAATGCTCCTACTGGGAAGCTTCTTTTATTAAAAGCTTGAAAGTGGAAATAGTACAATGGAAGGCTTTGAAGAGGGACTTTAAGCTAAGATCATAAGAGATGCTTGCTCATAGAGAAATGGAGAATCCCAACTTCTCTTTTGCTTAAGAATGCTCAAATGACCGTGTCCCTTCTCAGCACTTGACCTCTGTATTTATAGAGGGGATGGGGATACATAGGATGTCCTAGTGGCTACAGTACATAAAGATTTTTTATATGGCTACAGTACATACTGACTCTACAGTACACACTTTATTTTACAGACCGGACACTTATCACAATAATACACTAATGGGACAACTATTTTTCAGAACTTTTAATAATGACAAGACTAGTCATCATTATTGAGATTCTGCATGCCTTCATCTCCAATTATATCTTTTAGACCCTCATTATCTGGATAATCATCAAAATCTTTATCAATTTGCTTAAGGTGTTCTGGATCCCATTCTTCAAATAATTCAAGGAGATATTTTTTCCCATTTTCTGATAGAAATTTTCCAGCTCCAACATCAAAGAGATAATCAAAGATATCTTCTTACTCTGCGCCTTCCACCTTCATGTAGGCTTTGAATTCATTATCATAGGCAAAAGTAGTGTTTCCACAATGCATTAAGGTTTTTCCTCGTTCGATTAATGCCCAACACTGATGATAAATGTTGAAAAATCCAACAGCCCTTGATAAAGTAGGATCAGTAACTAGATGTACTGGATTTCCATGAACCCAACTTTGTGGTTGATCATTGAGATCGTCACAATCAACGATTTGGACAAGATAATGGGTTGGTTTGGCTTTTCCATTTTCATAGTCAATTAGAGAGCTATAAACCTCTAAAGTTAGGTATCTACGAACTGAAATTTTTGTTGGACCCTCAGGAGATGTAAGAATCCGATGGATCTTTTTGAACATGCATCGCTAGAATTTAGTTAAGGTTGAGAAAAATGAAAATTTTGGATTTGGGATTTCTGTGAAGTAAAGTACCATCCCGTATTTCCAGGATTTAAAAACAGGGTCATTTGAAGATAATGAATTTGCTAGGAAACAAATACCACAAACTCTCGATATGTCGGGGAAAAAAGATAGTTGTACTCCAAGACTCTCAAATATCATAGGAATAATGATGATAAAAGTCGATGCAGGCTGCATACCACTCATTGAACCATTTTTCTTGAACATGAGAACTTATTTTTTCTTGGATTTTGTAAGGACACTGAAGGTAACTAATTTGTAATTCTAGAAGGGAAAATCTTTGGGCTATTAGGTAGGTAATTGATAGTAGACCAAAACGTGATCTACTTTTTGTATGGAATTCTAGGTTATTGATGAGGACTTTACTAGAAGGCGTAACCCGTTCTAGTAGGGATGACATTTCCTTAAGGATCTCCTCCTTTTCTAGCAGGAGGTCGGCTTTGTTGATCGTCATCGGTGAGTTCTCGAGTTAGACTGTCTTCCAGAGAGTTCTTTGATCCCTGTATATGTTCAATGGAGAAGGAAAACTTGTTAAGCCATAATTGCCAACACAGGAGTCTCCCTTGAGCTTGTATATTTGATAAATTCTTTTTCACAAAACCAAGTATTCTTTTGCAATCAGTTCGAATAAGAAAAGGTTTTGGGGCTAAAAAGATTAAAAAAATTTCAATTTCTCTTATGACTGCAAGGATTTCTTTTTCCATTGTAGGATAGTTGCATTCTGCCTTATTAAAACTTCCACTGCAATATTTGCAGAGTTTTTCTCCTTCTTTGATTTTGAGTACTGCACTCCAGTGTTCATTGTTGGCATCTGTTTCAAGAACTAAATCATCTCTTTCGTTAGGCAAATTAAGAACAGGAAGATTTTTACACATCTTTTTGAGGTTTTGAATAATCTTTGTGTCATTAGTGGTCTATGTCCAACTTACTTCTTTATTCAGTTTCTACTGCAATGACTTTCTTAATTTGGCTGAATCGTTAATGAAATATGAAGAATAAGGCATCTGAGAAATCTTTCTAGCTGCTTTCTATCTTCAATTTTTTCAGAAAATTTTTCTATTTTTTCTAGAATATGCTTTTGTAGGATGATCTGTCCAACTTTTATCTCTAGTCCTAAAAACTCAATTTCTTGCTCAACATAAATGCATTTGTTATTACCAAGTATAATGCCATGATCAATGCATCTCTGGGTGATAGTTAAGATATCATCTTTGTGCTGTTTTATAGTTTTGGAAAAGACAAGGATATCATCAATGTAAACTAAACAATAATGATTAAGGTCTTTGAAGATGCAATCCATTCTTCTCTGGAATATTTGGGGTGCATTTTTAAGACCAAAGGGCATTACTATCCATTCATAATATCCTTGTAGGACACTAAAAGCAGTTAAGGGAATGCTCTTCTCATCCATTTTTATCTGCCAATAACCACTTTTGCAATCCATTTTCGAGAACCAAGAGGCTCCTTGAATTATGTTGAAAATGACTGTTTTGTTAAGAATATAGTAACCATCAAAGACAGTATTATCAATAAGTTTTTTGTAATTGATTACCATTCTAGCTTTTCCTCTCTTTTTTTCAGCATGATTTCTTACCATAAAAGCAGGACTAGTGTGAGGGCTCTTACTATTTCTAATCAATCCTTTATCCAGAAGTTCTTTGATTTGTTTATTGAACTCTGGAATGTCCTAGTGGGTATACACCATTTGTTTAACTCGGATGATAGTGTTGGGATTTAATAAAGTGATTTTAGCAAATGTTTTGTCTTTATCCCAAAATTTTACAGGATTGTAAGAGTAGAGTTCCTTGCATAATTTTTCTTGTTGTTCAACAATCTGCTCTTTAATAGATAACTCAAGTAATGAGATTGTTAGTGCTACTTCTCGTTGTGCAGGCATTACCTTCTCACCACACTGGCTGCGTGTGAATTTAATTTTTTGATGAGTGTAAGCCTTAATTTTTCAATAGGGACTGAGTGACCATTAATTGTAAATATTATTTGGTTTATGGTTTGGGTGCATGGAGAATATAATCTTTGAAAATTATTTCCAATAATCATATCAAGAGATGGTTAATCAGTAGCCCATAAAACTGGTATAATGCATTGGACTCCTCCTAATTCTATGGATAATCTTTCTATGGCTTCATTGTGACTCATAACACTATTATCAGTTATCCTTACCTGTAAAGGGTTTTTAGCTCTTTTCCACATAAATTCATAAAATAACGATCTTTTTCCAAAATATACAAAACAACCACTGACTATGTAAGCACACAGTTCATATTTATTATATCCCTCTAAACATACTTTTATTGGGATATAAATGCTATTAGGATTTGTATTGGTAGCTTTATAGCATATTTCCATAGTCATATTTTTGACTAATTTATCCTCATAGATTGGTTCACTAACAGTTCTAGTTTTGTATCCAATGACCTTCCTATCTAGACTGGTTAATCGATTTATACTGGGTCTTGCAGCTTCAAAACTCATTCTACTCATTTCGCTGGCCAGGCTAATTGTATCATCTTCTTTAAGCTCTTCTTTAGCCAATGAAGATCCTTCTCCCCAATCTGACCTTGTACTCACGCTTCTTAATAATTGAGGTTTAATGGTGATTTTACCCTCCTCATCAATCTTTATTATATTTTTCTTATTGATCTTCGTAGGATTGGCAAAGTTAGACATCCATGAGCAATCAATCTTTATCTCATGGGGATTGGACTTAATCCTCTGGATCTTTTGCATAGGGGTAGGGCTTTTAAATTTTTCTACTTCTATCATAGTTACCTTCGTCTTTGGATCTATTGTATTATCTAATTTATAGATAATTTTTTAGAATATCCTTAAAGGATATCCTCCTCTTTTCATGTCCATCCCAACTATTTTTATCTTAAGGGATAAGAAGTTTTTAATAAATTCATCTTTTAGACTCACATAATATCCAGGTTGACAATTGAATCCTACTAACCCAAGACATAAATTGGTTTTTATCCCTATAATTATCTGATTATTAAATTTGGTGTGCATAATATCACAGAGTAAAGCGTAAAGATCAATATCTTTACCATAATATTGTAATGTAGTGATTTGAATTTGGACGTTTTCGACATGGATATACCTATACTTTCTATCTTTGTTATGCTTAAGGATATTCTCCCAATTAATCAGGTTAACTTCCCCAACGTCATACTCACAATCCTTAATCTCCATATCTCCTTCCATCATTTCACATACATATTTGCTTTTTTATTGAAAGATGGATTTTTTATAAATCATGTCCTTTTGGATTATGGGAAGAACTCAATCTCCTTTGACTTCCTCATGATCATTGTCTACAATAAACTCTTCTCCTTGAAGATCACCAAGACTAACTGAGCTATTTTCCATCATATGACTTGTTTCTTCATAATCGCTTTCTTCATATTCATTGTCCAATATAATTTCAACAATTCCTTTGTTGTTACTTAAGGCTAGGTCTAATGCCTCATCTTCGCTAAGCTCAACATAATCTAGGCTTCCTAAAGTTTCAATAAGCTTGTTTTTCTTCCTATTTTTGCATTCATTAGCATAATGCCCTATTTCTCCGCATGCCCAGCATTTGTTGAACAATAAGTAGTTTTCCTAAAAAATCTTCGTTTTTTAGGACTAGGTTTGTTATAGTATTTTCTTCTATATTTTTCGCCTCTCTGCTTGGTAAAACTCTTTTCCTTATAGAATTTTCTTTTTCGGCTTTTCTCAGGTTCCTTTCCCCATTGGTGAGGTGAATCCCAGCAAGTTAAGAACTGCTTCTTAATCTTCTTTTGCTTTTGAAGATCAAGGCATTGTTCATTGACTCATTTTCGTAAATAGGAAATTCTTGAACCAAGAGTATCAACAATATCTATTCATTCAAGCCATGCCATGTATTTTTCATTAATTATAGAGTTTATAGGATATGGCAATTTGTCATAGAACATACCAAGATTTATTTCATTATGCCTAATTTTGTAGTAATATTGGCTGAATTCGGCAATATAATTTCTAGATAACTCATATCCCATAGTTCTATGTTGTTAATTTTTCTTTGCCATTCACTTGCTTTTTCTTCAGAATCAAGTTTAGCTCCGATGAATTCAGTTTCAATGTCTTTGCACAAACTTATGAACATAGCAGCTGGTGTTTCCAATACTCTTAATGTATTTTTTCCATCTTCACTTAACGAATCATACCAGTCAGCTACAGTGTCAGAGAAACTATGCTCGATATAATTAAGAAGTTTGCCGCAGTCCATGTAGTATTTAGGTTTAAGATACTACTCATTCGTCTTTTCCAATGCTCAAATATTTCTTCTCTATTACGGGCTCCATAAATGTTTAAGATATATCCAGTTTGGCTAATTGGGGGTAAGGCCAATTTCTTCATAGTTTGTGATTTTCCTTGAGATAAACCCGAAAGAAAAATTACTTGTATGTCCTGCTGGGACGTATCTAGGTCTTAGAAAATGAGTATTTCTTCTAGATGGTTCACCAAATTCTTCAAGTTTAGGAACGACATTCTTAACTAGATTCGTTTCTATTTCATATAGGTCGATTTCTTCTCCGATCTTATTGATTTCATTTTCGGTAGAGATTTTTCCATATTTTTTTATCAAGTTTTCTCCTAATTTCTTCTAATGATAATACATTGAGATCCTCTAATTTAATCAGGTTCATCTGTTGATATATTTCTTCTTCTAATTGAACATTATTGGTTTCTTCATTATCATCACATAACACGTCATGTTTATCGCTAATTGCGTCCATAATTTTGTTTAATTCTCCCAAATTTTGTTCTTTCTCGAACATTTTTTGTAGCCCTTCAAGAGTATATTGTTCATACTCCATCTTCTTTTTCTTTCTTTTCAGATGATTTTTCACTAGGTTGTTCTCCTACTTCTTTTTGGATTTTTATTTCTTACAAAGGAAATGTAATCTTGTTTTTTGAGTTTTGAAAATGATATTTATGCTGAAAGGGATGACTAATACTAGGAGTACCTTTTTCGCTATGTCTAACTTCGTTAATATGAGAAAGGTGGACAACGGTTAACTGATTCTTAATCTCCTTCAGTTCAGTCTTAATTTTAGCTAATTCTACTTTTAATTCAAAAATAATATCAGTAATATAATCTAATTGAGGTGCTAAAGATGGGACAATATGTAAATAATTAGGACAAGGGCAAGCAGGTGATGATTCAAGCATTAATCACAATTAAATACAGTTAATTAGCTTAATTTATTATCAATTAGCATAATAATCTTAATTATTTTGGTGCACGTGGCTCTGATACCAGTTGAAAGAGAACATCAAGATCTATTAGTGAGCAAAAAACCACAAACACAATTTTAAATTTTTCGAAAGTAAGTTTTTAAGGATTGAGGGTAGATTTGCAAATATGAAAAGTTTTTGGGCATGCCTTGCAAACTAGAATAGTGCCTGGGTCTAGAAAATAAATCAGATAATTTGAGGATCATTTCTGCTAGTTTCCTCAAAAGACAAGGTACCTTATATTTTGTTTTAAAAACCGAGGGTCCTTAAAATAGTTTACACAAAACTGAGGGCACTTCAGCGTAGTTTATTCTGTAATGTAGGGAAAACTTCTAGGCAAGGTTTAGTCTAGGAATTAGTATAAAGATTGATATTAGTGAAAATCATGGATAATAAATTCACGCTTGTTTTTCCAAAACCAGCCATCTAAAGCAAATTCCTACTAGTACTTGAAGGGGTACTCAAACTGACTTCGTCAAAAGATTTGAGGTGCACTTGCCCTTTGGATTCAACCAATATGATTAAGATGTCACGAGTAGAAGTAATACCCGAAAATTGTCGTATTGTTATTTCAAATGAATGTATAAAAAGGCTTTTAAAATATAATAATCCAAACTTTTGGGATGACTGAAACTAATCATTTGACTAAATAAATAGCTCCAAGCACTCTAACTTTTGAGAATATTTATTTTTAATAGTATATGGTCATTTTAGATAATATTTTTCAAATCAATTCCAAATGACATTTCCTTTAGAACATTACAAATATATGAAATTCAAAGCATCGAGATTCATTTTGAAGTTTAAATTACTTGAAAAATACAATTTAAAACAACTCATGTACTATTAAAAATAAATATCCTCAAAGATCAGAGAGTCGGGAGCTATTTTTAAAATTCAGATTATTGATTTTCATAAATCTCAAAGTTAAAAAAATTGTCCTATTCCAAAAATCATATATATATATATATATATATATGAATATATATATATATATATATATGTATATATATGTATATATATATATATATGTATGTATGTATGTATGTATATGTATACGCGCGCACACACACACACACACACATGTGTGTGTGTGTGTGTGCATGAAAAACTCATACTCTTTTCTTTTCATGATGTGAAGTAGGATTGTAATGAAAACAAACCCAGTAACAATAGTGTGTACCTTCTTATATTGTTGTTTGCGTGTCAAAAGAAAGCAGGAGAGAATAATTTACCACTACCTTGTCCCTAATAGGTTGGTTTCATTTATACAAAAAAAAAATAATGCAAAGATGGGAGGTAAAACTATAGAAGGTATCAAAACCTTCCTTGTGCAATCAAAGAAATATCCTAAGTTAGAAAATATAATCAAGAAAGATGCACAAGATGTTCAGAAAGTATACATGATTGCCCAAGACTCCCTCTTAAGTTAGAGAAGGGGGATTGTAAATGCGTAACTTGCCAAGTAATTCATGAAATTGTTGATGACCCAAGGCATTTGTTAAAATGTCAACTGGTTAAGAACATAAGTAGTGACCAAATCCTCTTATTGGATTTGTTGATGAACAAAGTGGCAATCTGGTTCTATGTGTTTAGAACATTCATCATTCTAGCGTCATTGTAGAGGGATTGGTTATCACAGTAAAGAGGGCATGGATGAGTTTGTGGCACACCAAGAAAAGTTAACAATCCTTGCAACCAAATAAGTTCACTAGTTCCTTCTCCATGGCTCTATATCCTGCCTAAGTGCCTCCGCCAATGACCTTGACACAACGACCTTTTTTATTTATTTACCAGAAATGGAAGTGATGAAGCAACTAGATGCAGAACATCAAGTTATATGGTAATTAGTCCAATTAGAGTCATAATAACCCACAAGCTGCAACTTCTTGTTGGTGTCTAGAAGGGAATCTTTCCCAACATTAGATTTTAGGAATCGTAAAACAGGAATATTTGCATCCTAATACGGTTGTCTAGGATCTTGTATAAATTGGCGAGAATGTGCACAAAGTATGTAATGTTTGGCCTAGTAATGGTTAGACACAATAAGCATCCCATAAGCTATCAATATTTGGATGGGTATGAGATAGCTTCCCCCAGAATCTCATAATAGTCGATGATGTTTTCAATAGGTAATAAACACGACTTGGCACCCAGAAACCCATTGGCTCACAAACAGTCCTTTGGTTTAGCATCAATATGCTAAGAATATACTTCCATGGCTCAAAAACAATCCTTTGGTTTAGGATGCAAATTCTATTCCCTAAAAATACTTTAAATGACCAAGATCCTTGATGCGAAAACACTCGTGCAAATACGTTGTAAACTTGGAATATTTCTTGCTATCATTTTCAGTGAGGATTAAATCATCCATATAGACTAAAACTATTAAGAACACAACCCATTGTGAAAAAACAAACAGGGAATGTTCAATTGGACATCAAACAAACCATATTGCTCCAAAACTAATGGAAGTTTAGGAAAATAATTTCAGGAGGCCTGGATTAATCCATGTAAAGATTTTTTAAACGACATACAAGACCTGGTTCAAGGACATCAAACCTGGAAGTGGCTCCATATAAACTTCTTCTTGAAGGTCACGATGAAGGAAAGTGTTGTTCATGTCCATTCGGTGAAGCTCCCATCTCTTTGATGGTTACAATAGCTAATAGACATAGTACAATAGTTATATTTTGCAGTAGGAGAAAAATCTCTCTAAAATCTCCACCTTCTAATTGTGTATAACCTCTAGTGATTATTCTTGTGTTAAATCATTCTATAGTCCCAGCTACATCATATTTGATTTTGTACACCCATTTACTCCCAATAGCTCTACAGGTATCCTTTCAAGAACCCAAGTATCATTGTCCTTAAGACTTGATATTTCTTGTGCCATTACTTCTCGCTAATGTTTATCTTTAAAAGCATGTGAACATGTCTTTAACTTGTCACAGTTTGTAACTACCGCCAAAAGAGAACAATGGCCCTATTTGGTAAACAACTGTTAGCAGTTTGTATTAATTGTTAGTTGTTAGCTATTTGAGTTAGCTATTGGTATTAGCTATTTGAAATAGCTATTTGTTGAAAAAATGTTTGGTAAACTTAGCTGTTTTTTATAAAGTTGTGAGACAAAAAGTTAATTCTTCAAAAATCTCTTCCGAAAAGGCCATGGAATTAGCCTTTTCAAATTAGCTTTTTGAACCCAAAAAGCTCTTCTAAAAAGTTTTCTCACCAAACACCTAAATTAGTTTTTTTTATTTGGTCAAACAGCTAATTCTGGTCAAAAAGCTCTTCAAAAAGCTATTTGCCAAACACCCCCAATATGTTGGAGAAAAATGATCATAGGACATAATCTTAGTAATGGAATGAGGATTATCTGAGGAGGAATCAATGGATGTGCATCGTGACTTGTGATGCGTCGATGTAGTAATGGCATGGCGCACATAATCTTCTAAGTGTTATGGTTTTCTTCGATTACAAGGTTGCCTACTGTCAATTTGTTGTTGTTGTTGCTTAACCCCACTTGTAATTTGTGTAGCATTTCCAGTATCTTAATCTAAAGCATCACCACTAGGCTCTTAATAATTTTGTAGCTCGCTATAGTTGTATGAGCTTGTCTCATGGTGTTCCTCCATATCTCCACTATGAATAATACCATTCAGCACATAATCATACAAATGGTCACCACAATTAATGAATTGCATTATGTTTTCCCCATGCTTGTTTTCTTCCTGAAGTGATGAGAGAAAATCATTATAAGTCCTTTAGGTATTGTCAATATTATCATCTATAATAGGAAACATCTTCTTATAATAAATGACATTAGTAGGTGTGAATATTCCTTAGGAGGATTTTATACTCTCCAACCCTTTTGTCCGTGAGGATATTGCAAAAATATGCACTTTGTGCCTCGTTAGTAAAATTTGTCTCTTATCTTATAATGCATATGCACATAGCAAAGATAACCAAGAACTTTCAAATGTTTATAATTTGGCACCTTCCCAAACACCTCATATGGAGTTTTCCATTATGTATGTCGATGGTGTCCTATTAAAGAGGTATGTGGCAGTCAGTACACATTGACCCCACAAATTTATGGGCAAGTTAGCTTGAAATTGAAGGGCTCTGACCATATTTAACAGATGGCGATGTTCATTTCTACCCTATCATTTTGTTGGGGCTTATCAACACACGAGATCTCATAGATTATACCTTTTCCACAATAAAGTGTTTTATAATGCCACTTACAGATTTCATTCCATTGCCACCCTGAAGTGTTTTTGGCAAATTTGAATTGAGAAAATACCGAGAGAGTGTTGGGCAAATTTACAACATCCCATGAGGTTTTTTGGGATAGGTGTTAATTTAAGGGGGGTCCCACATTTAGAAAAAAATAATGAGGTGGCAAAGGTTAGGTATTATGCTACCCATTTTGCCCTTAATGAGGAATGTGTTTGGGAGGAAAAAGGGGAGGGATTATTAGGCTACTTGCTTGGGAATTGGACACCAAGGAGGAGTAGGAGAAGCTCCCGTAAGGACCGGGCACTGTTCCTATCTCTCTTTTTCGATCCCTGTTAGCTAGAGTTGGAACTTGAGTGCTGTAGAAATAGAACCTAAGCTCTCCCTGAGATGTGAAATGGTGGGGTTGAAGGTTGGCGACGCTGGTGGCGGTGGTTAGTGTGTACATGGCAATAGGGTGAAGATTGGGTGAGGTTAAAGAAGGATGGTGAAGCATTGGGTAGACTGACATGGAAGTGTAAGGAATGTGGCTCGGTTGAAGTAATTTTCACATTAATTTAAAGAATTTGAGGAAATGAATTGTAATGACGTACATATGTATGAAAATAAGCTTAGGTAATTGAGAGAGGTTCAATGGTGGTGGAAATTTGAATCCCATTGAAAGGTAAATGTCGATTTTTCCCTTTTAGTAATGGTTATTGCAAAATAGCAAAATTTTTGTGTCTTGCATGAGATAAGGTGGTTTAGTTTGTAGTTGAGTTGGTTGATGGAGAAGTGAAGTCTTGAAATGAGTTATGTGGTGATTGTGTTGAAAGGTTTATTTATGTGATAATGTTGGTTGTGGTCATATGTTTTTGTGTGAAGAAGTAAAAGCGAGCTTGACATCCTAGGACGTGAAGCTGTAAAAGTGAGCTTGATATCCTAGGATATAAAGCTCGGAATGCAAGCTTGACATTCCAGGATATGAAGTTGTAAATGTGGGAATGTTGTGGTAGTCAGAATGTGCTAAGCCGAGTTGTATGCTTTTGATGTGTACCTTGTGTGTTGGGAGGGTGGGGGATTATATTATGACATTGTTTTGTTTGTGAGAGGTAATGACAGGTAAGTTAGTGGTTGGTTTAGTGGTGAAATGAATGAAATGTTGAATGGTGTACGTTAGGCATTTATGAGATGATAGTTTGTGCTTATTTGCAGATTAGCCTAATGGAATGAATTGATTCTTTAGACATATCTTTGTTTTTGTTATGTTAGGGAGGTTATCAACAAGGCAATATGAGTGCTCGTGTACAACGTGGAAGCAACAACTGGCGAGGGCAGAGTATCTAGAAGTAGGGAGTTACTTGTATATGTTGTGTGGGGTAGCTTGTTGGAGGATAGGGTGGATGGAGTAATGATGTATAAGGGATAGACTAATCATTGCATATGCATTGTGGAGAATATCAATGCTGACGAAGTTAGGAAGGTGGTAAGGGAGGCAATAGTGAAGGGTCAAGGAGATGGAAATTGTGATATACTTTGAAGTATGATAAGGTGATCAGGACGTGGTGAACTTAATGAAACATAATGATGATAATGCATATATGTATGTTGCAGGGGTGGGGGTCCATGTACCACAACAGTAGAGGGTAGTAATGCTACAGTAGCAGTTGAGTTGCACATGTCATACTCCCCTGGGGTGAGAGTACGTGGATGCTCGGGTGATGGAGATGCAACCTTGGATGGAGGTGACGGCCGTAGAAGTTTGTTTATGTTTGCGGAGAAGTAAGTGGGAGCAACGTACATCATTAAATTTCATATTTTTGTTATGTTTCTAATGGCAGCATGTTATGTAATTTGTTGTGTTATGCAAATGCGGCCTGAAGGATGGGTATTAAATGTTAATTTTGTTATGTGAAATTTACCAGGCTGTTGTTGAGATGTTGGGGCAGGCAACAGGTGAGGGAGTGACATCGGATTCAGGAAGGAGCAACGTAGGTGTGTCTGGTTGTAATGTGGAATTGGACGAGTTAGATGTGGACAATGTGGATAATGGTTCAGAGCCAGCTAATGATGGTGTCATGTGGCCACAGTAAGGGTTGTAGGGGGAGGCGTATCATTGAAGGAGGAAGGTGTGGAAAGATGAAGTTAAAGGGGTTGGTCAAATATTTACTTCTGTAGATAGTTTTCGTCATAAAATCTAGAAGTATGCAGTTACACATCGCTTTGAGTACCAATATGAATCAATTTCTTGCGACGCATTATTGTTGTTTGTGATGCGAAAAACAGTGAGTTTCATATGTGTTATGGGAGTGAAGAATAAGGATGGGATGATTGTGAAGGATTTTCAAGGCAACCACACATAGTGTAGGTGATCAATGCAAGAAAGGCAGTGGGGGAAACGCAATATGAGAGCGAAGTTGTTGTGCTCATTGATTGACTCTAAGTTTCGAGTTTCAGATGACTACTTACCTGTTCAGATCATGAACGACTTGACACTAAAGTTAGGCTTGCAGTTGACATAAAAGCAAGCCTAGAGGGCTAGAGAGTATGTTTGTATATTGCAGCTGCGTAGGTCGATTGATCGCTAAAGTTGTTGCAGCGGTTGTGTTCAACCATTGTTCGGGCAAATCCCAACTCGATGGCGTTTTGTGAGTTAGAATGTGTTAGGTTCAAGTGAATGTTTGTGGCGTACTGTGCATCACTGAATGGGTTCATAATGGGGTTTCAAAAATTGTTGTGTGTAGATAAGGCCCATTTGAGTGGTTCATATGAGGTGACGTTGCTGGCAGCCATTGCGCTCGATGCAGGTGATCACTTGTTTGATGTGGTGTACGTTGTGGTGCACACGAAGAACAATGATAAGTGGTTTTGGTTTTTGACTGTGCTTGCAGAGTGTTTAGGTGGATTGAACTCAGTGATCATATCAAACCATCAATGGCCTACTATATGCTATCCCAGGGGTGTTTGGACCTTGAAACCACTGTTACTTCTAGAGGCATCTGGAGGAGAATTTTGTGAAAGCAGTTGGGAAGCATGGCGTTCGAAGTGATGCATGGGTCAAACCTATATTTTGTAATGTATACATTTCTATACATATGGAATTACTTATGTAATTGGGCACAAGGTTGAAGGAGATGCTTTAATATATCATGCATGTAATTGCGCGGTTCTGTATAATGTGACTAGTACTATTTCTCCACAGTATGTGCATATATTTGTATGTGAATCACTCATGTTAGGACACTCAACCATACATTTAAAGTTTGCAAACATGCCAAACATCCTAGCGGTAATACACTTCCAATAAGAAAGAACATCCTACACATAAGTAGCACCTATCCCCGGATGGATGGCCTCACCATCATGGGATAACAACATCGAATATCCTAGATATCAAAGTGAACATCCCAGGGTATGAACATTTTAGCATAAGGAAATATCCGCTCAAGACCTGTGCATTTCCTGACCTGTGGGGAGCAACATACGAGGACAACATGATGTCACATGGTTAATACAACTATAGAGCCCAACAAAGACAACCATCCTAGGATAACAACACCATGTTTATCCTAGGGTACAACAACAAATTTGTCCACATTTTAGTATCTACAAATATTTGTATGTTGATCGCTCAAGTTAACCCACCTAACCATACATTGATAGTTTTCATACATACAAATGTCCTAGGAGAAATCCAATGAGGGAATTCACAACACACCAACAACAAATATCCCCAGATGTCAACAGTGACCCTATTGGATAACAACAGCAAATATCCTAGGATGTCACTGTGAACATCTCAGGGTGTAAACATCCCAATATGTTAGAAAATATCCCATCTGAGACCTGGGCATTTCCGGACCTTGTGAAGAGCAAAACATGACCATAGCACCTTGTGACATGGTTACTACAACTACACAAAAACTGAGTACACCTATCCTGAAATAATAGTACGACATTTATCCCAAGGTACAACAACAATTGTGTACATAACAACAATTTTGTCCTTCGAATAACTTATCCAAGATCACAATCAAGTACCATTGAGGTTTACTATAGTTTTGTTGACCCTAACCTAACCTAAGCATGAAATGAGTTTAATGGAATAAATATGAAATGCGTAATTCACGCATGCATTGTACACCCAGTAATGCAATCACATGTCTAACTCACACATGGATTGTACCACAAATATTGTTGTACAATATTAATAAATTGCACGTACACATGACATTAGATAAAACATGGACCCCTGTGCATCTCCTATTTCCGCAAACCAACATTAATCTGCGATACAGGAAACGAAGGACAACAATTGACATCAATATGCGATAACATTAATAGTTGCAGAAAATCGAGTATGACCGACATATAATCTGATAAGGCATCCGAAAAGTGTGCAATCTTCCCTTATAAGGCTTAGCAAGCAATTTTCCTACATATGCTTCACATCAACATGGTCAAAGTACAATCCATTAACTTTCACGGATAACAAGTCCATGAATGCAAGCAAAGAATCCACAATCATGGCCGCTGCATTCAAAACCTTCACTAACTTAGCACCAACCACGACAAGCAAACACGAAACATGCATGAGGAAGGGCCACTATAGTACTGAGGGCTTACTTGTTTTGTTGTGGACATTGTGGTTGTTCCATCGGCCAAGACCGTAGCGCCATGAACTCCCGGAAGCGCATCAACGTCATACCGATATTGTACCTTTGCATGCAATATATTACGAAACGCTTTAAAAACCTAAACAAGGATAACCACATTGAAAGAAGTTTCCATGATCCACCACTTACGACACTGCTGATGACCTCCTCCCATGACTGATCATCCTATGCTAGGGAGTCTTACACGACATACCGCCTCCGCTACAGATCAACGGTCATCAACAACCAGTGCTTGCTAGAATCATTAAACAAGGGTGTTAAAAACTCTAACGCCAATGCAAACAAAGTACACAGTTAGCATGCCGCATTGCACATTCACGGACATGGTTAGCTAGGCAAATAACCTAAGCACTTACATATCGAAGGTCCGGATGGAAGTGCTTCTTTACATACGCCTATATCTTCTTTGGGATATCTTTATCGCTTGTAAACATATGCAGCAATGCATGCACCACTTATACTATTAATGACCACTGAATGAAATCAAACATCTACTTCAATTGTATAGCCTTGCCCACCCTGCATACATGATCTTATCGGCGTAAAAACACACACTATCACACTAACTCCGGGTATGTGTGTTGCCTCTGGTGAAAAAGGTATGAGTATAAATCAATGGCAAGTTCCCCTAAATAGTACTTTTGCCTGCATCATCTCCCGCACCGTACTTCAGGACAACATGTATGAGGCCCTTCACAAAGTTTACAGACACATGCATCCAACTTGCCTCCTCCAGGTCAATGTTCCTGATCATTATTAAACATACTCCACAATTAAACCCCATATCCACAAATACTAAATCAATTAATTCATACAAAGCTATAGCAATCAATTACACACCAATATTTCAGTTTGGAGTACTTCCCCCTAACTGTCTTCAACAAGTCCACCTCGGACTCCACAAATACGGCCGACAAGTACGCTCTCACTGCTTGCCAAATACAAAACATGATGGATGTAATTATCGTCAACAATTCCTAGTGCAACACCTATGCACAACCTAACAGTCCAATACCTTACCATCTCACTAAAGAACACAAGGGAGTCAAACAACTGTGGGGTGGGTGTCCCTGTACGAGGTCGTAGACTTTGTGCTCTGGATACATTCGACACGATAGAAACTACACTGTCGAGTCAGAAGCAAAGCTTTGCTCAATCTAAAATGAACAAAATTTAAAACAAAAAAACACATCTACATACACTAACATGGCAGTCGTCTCCGACCATCTCAGGGTGAACCTCCTGGATAGGTGGGATATCACCCATATCTTGCACATCCGTCGCCTCCTTCTCCTTCTACTTCCTCGTGGCAGCTGCACTAGAATCTTTGCAATGCGTTTGTCCCCGACGCCAATTAATCAGGCTTACGTGCAGGAAGCCCTGAAATTGAGTAGTTCTCCTTGTCCTAGGCCTCCGCTTACACCAATCTGCAACTGTAGACAACGACTTCCCAACTATACCACCGCTAGATACCACAACAACCTCCTTCTCTGTCAGAGACCTACTGCCTCATTCCGTTGGACTTCCAACTTCAGTCGTCCCCACATCCATCTTACTGCATGGGTCTATATCTCTATCACCATCCCTAGGCTACTACTGATCCACCCCAGCACTGAGGGTCAGGACAATCGCTTCAACTGTGTCATTGACAATAGGGCCCTCAACATTATCAGTCTGACCCTACTCATCACACTCCCGTACTGGCTCCCAACTAACCTGATTAGGGTGCACTCTACCCATCATCATCACTGCAAGAAGTCTCTGTATCAGTAATGTGGACATAGTCAATTATATGCACACTCTCACCCTACACCCCAATAGCAGGATCCATAGAAGGTGGCACCTGAACACTCGTGTGCTCAGGTTCGGGCACACCAATAGCAAGTTGTTGACCACTCGGTACCTCAACAACCGCTTCTGCCATAACTGGGTCATCCACACGTGGCAAATCAGTAGCCATCTATTCCACATCCGAGGCCTCAACTACCAGGACCTCAACAACGGGCTCCTCAACCGCCACCACTTCCAAAAGCAACACGTCGACATTGGCCATCTCCACAGCTGGCACCTCCCGAGCTGGTTGCTCCACTAGCGGCAACGCTAGAGGTGGTACCTCCACCCCTGGCACCTCAACAGGTGGTATCACCTACACATGTCCAAAGTTTACAAAACAAAATACTAACACATAAATTATACAAAAATGACCAAACCTATGCAGCTGTGATGGAAACAATGACATACACGAAATAAACACATACCTCTTCCTCCTTCATTCCAGCTACAAGGGCATATGCATTGTATTACCCCCATGATCCACTGCATCCCACTTAGCTATCACGGGGAACCTCATTGCAGCATGTTCACATGCTCGTGGTGTATGCTCGTAAAATCACGCATGCAAATTCCAAACAAATCAGCGGAAACACAAAGCTGTAAACAATGACTATACATTAAAATCGAAACAATCATTACCACCATTTCCATACACAGTCATTACTATATCATGGTACATTAATATGCACTTCCACCAATCACTGACGTCAGTACATCAACAAGTACACACACAATTACACATATACGAACAAGTATGGAAATTAAAGGTACATACCTGAAGAACGATGACACAACCATTCAACTACACCTTATTGACATGTTCTAGCAACTTCACCTGGAACTCATCCGGTGACTACACAAGGAACCGTCAAATTGCCTCTAACCATGTGTACTCCCCCAAGTGTTGCACATCATCAGCATAGCTCTCTAGAGACCATGCTGCACCATACGGTGTCCGTGGAAAGAACAATCCGCTGAGGACTATCCATACAAACAGCTGCATCCACACCCTGATGTTGGCCTCCTCATTATTCTCATCGTACAAATCAGGCATTGGACGAATGTAATTCTGCAATATACTTCTCCTCTGTTCTTTTTTACACTTCCATTTCCCTCTCTTGGCAGCTACTATTTCAGTCATGTGCTCTCTCACCATCCTCCCCAAATCACCACTGATCTCTTCGCCATCAAACTTTACGCTCGTCCTAGTCACTGGAAGATTGGTCATGAATGCCACATCAAACATACTAACAATACCAACCTCCCTCTTATCCTAAACGCCCTCATCCCATTGCCTAACAAGTGCAAGGGTCAATTCTCTCCGGAGGCCAAACGAATGATATTGTAGGATAGGCTTTAGTACCAACCCCTTAATAGCTTCCACATACATAGGTCCCAACCTACTAACAAAGTCAACGACTACATCCAATGTCACCCTCCCATGTAAAATAGGATCAGGACCTATAATCACCCCTACCCTTCCCCAATCGTAGCCCCATCCCCTGCTACCCTACACCTCTTGTATTTTCCCTTCCCCTCAACCGATACCCTTTTTGCTTTCATCACACTGTCTCCTACTACTCTCCATTTCCTCACCACTATACAAATCAACATCACCCTCCTCAGCTAAAGAGACATCACTATCACAATCTCCTGAACATCATCAGGCACATAGTCACTTCCTAAACTCGAACCCCAAAAATCCTCTTCTTCTGGAGTCGATCATCATTGTTGTCTCTTTCTCGACTGCACATTTCTCAAGCTTTCACCGATCTCAACATGACACACTTTCGTACTCTGTAGCTTCATTATACCTTACTGCATTTGCAGATTACATACACAAATAATATCAATATCAAAACCATTAGTGCCTCAGTTGGACAACATTGGTTAGAAACACTTACAAACAACCAACAAACAAACATCTCAAACAAACAACAACCCGAGCCAATCGAGATCCTAGGATGTTGAAAACATTGAGGGCCTACTGAATGCATATCTCATTATGTGATCATCACCCACTACATGAACGTTTTCTCAATAACACATGCACATACAAAACGCACTTACACCAGAGAACCGATACTCATAGGATACAATACAGTCAATTGCAAAGAAGTATCTCAAGTTGTACTCCTACAGTTGAGTGGATTGCATCCACTCAACTGCAGATAACTATAGAGGGTTACTTACCAGCAGTTCAAGGGATACAATCCACTCAACTACAGATAAGTATCTTAGGTTATACACCTGCAGTTCAAAGGATATAGTCCACTCAACTGGAGATAAGTATCGAGGATTACCTACCTGCAGCTCAAAGGACACAATCCTCTCAACTACAGACAAGTAACCCCGGTTGTACACCTGTACTTCAGTGGATTGTATCTAGGCAGCTACGGATAACTATCCAGGGTTACTTACCTGCATTTCAAAGGATACAATCCACTCAACTGCAGATAAGTATCTTAGATTGTATACCTGCAATTCAATGGATTGTATCCACTGCACTGTAGATAGCTATCCAAGGTTAGTCACCTGCACTTCAAAGGGTACAATGCATTCAACTATATAAAAATATCCTAGGATTTACCTGCAGTTGATTGGAATGTATCTACTTAACTGCACAAAGCTGTCCTGGGTTATTCATTTACTGAACTGCACAAAGCTATCCTGGGTTATCCATTTCTAGTTAGCATGAAACAAACCATTCAAGTGCCAAAAAATTTACACTGAACCACAAACCACCATAATTTCCATAGTTAATTGCCCCTACCGTCAAATATCCCATCACCACTCAACCTTTACTCAACACACCGACATGCAACTACCACTTTCCAACATCATCACCACCCACCCTTATCTAATTTCAACAAAAGCAATTCAAACTCTAAATTTCTCATCCACATACACATTATCATCCTACATTTAGCACAAACAAACCAAAAATCACAAATTAAATTGGAGTTCAAGATTTTACCTCTCACAAACAGATACTTCTCGCTTCACCACCTACCACGACCGTCGTCGTACTACACTCACACGAAGGTTACAATGTCTAAATCGTCGCCTCCCTCCACCATCAACCACCACTACCAAGGCAAACAAACTTTGCACCACAAAACTCAACCACCACCATCGCCTCCCTCTGCCGAGACACCTTTCCCTCAGCCGTGACCTCCTTCCTCACTTTCGAACTCACCCTCAACAGTATCTCCTCCTCTTCTTCTTCTCTTATTGATTATCCCTCCTCACACTCTCTCAACAATGACTGTTAAGCAAGCCCAGCGAAATAACATTCAAAATGTAAGTTAATGAAGAAGGGTATTTTTAAGAATTCATCCCCATCTTTTGCCACCTACAATGCCACGTTAAAAAAAAAAGGCTCGTGGGATCCACTTAAATTGTTATGCCCCCAATCCTTAATAACTGATTATCTTAACTTAATAACTCACTATTAATGCATCCTTTAACTGAAGGTATTACCGCTCTTCTGGTATGGAACAAGGCTATTTAGAACTACCTGCAATACTGTATTGCCCACACATCCGTTGACTTCACTAAGAATTGTGAATTAAAACATTCATCTGGTAACTTGTTTAATCTCACAATACACTTGGCAAACTTAGCGCAAAACTACCAAACACTTTCACAAACATATTGTCCAAAAGTTGGTACAATCAGCAAGTTTTCAGGAGTACAAGACTATGAATCACTGTTAGCATTGGGCTAGCTAACCTTCAAAAAACTGTTACAACTCTGGCTTATTTCTTATTACCCTTGGTTTTCCATGAGGAGGTGTAAGACCCGCGTTCTTTATTTTACGTTAAGTTGCTTGTTTGCTTTTTACGTTATAAAATCGTATTTTTAGTAATTGTATGAGTTAATTGATTATCGATGTTTTGAAAACTAAAATTTTATAAAAGGAGATTTTTATCACTATTATTGATTTCAAAGTTAATTCGTGTAATTTATGCCTTTAAATTATATCGATATGTTAATTTAGTTGTTATTCGATTTATTTAGTCATTTCCTGAATACGATTAGGTTGTCAACATTAGAAGGGTTAGAGTTCGGGGTACGAACTAAGCTAACAGTACCGATTCCTAAGTAGTCGGGAACAAAAATAAAAGAAAGGTAGAAAGGAGGGGCATTTTGGTAAAGTCGCCCTACCCCTTTTCTTCTTCATGGCCGTGAGACCCCCCCCCCCAACATCCCCTCACTCTCTCTCTCTAACTCACGCTGTTCTCTCTCTCTCCTCTGCTTCACCACTTCTCCTTCCTCCTCACGCAGAACCGCCAGCCACCACCGCCACGAGCGTCTCCGGCGAGCCAGGGAGGGACCACGGTGATCCCCTATGCACGACCACTCCCCATCGACCACCACCCCCACTACTCTCCGCTCCTCGCTGCGAACAGAGCCAGTCAGCGGCACTTCGGGTGGCCTCGAAGCACCACCCACATGCCGGAATCCGGCCAAACACCCAGAATCAACCTCCCCCATAAGTCGAGTGGCCGAATTCAACCGAAATCAGCCACAAACGTCACCAATTCAGGACCTAGGGTTTCGGTCAAGCAAGGCATTCGGGCTAGGGTTTGGTCTCAGCTATTGGGCGTACGTTTGGGACTAATTGGGTCGAGGATTGAAGCTTCCTAGCAACCAAATCGAGTTCGAAAACGCTTAGAAAGAGTCCTCTAGCATGGAATCGAGGTGGGTGTTTCTCGCCTCCTAAATTAGTATTAATTTTGAAATGTTTTAACCTAGACGATGATTTATGTCAGCCTAAGTTTGGTTAATTTCATGAATTATGTGATGAGAAGCTATGCATGTTTAGAATCGATTCGGACATGTTAAGTTTATTTATGCCTGAGTTGTTAATTCGAAGTGAATTACATGTGCTTAGCTTCGATTCAGGTTAAGTAGTTGACGCATGAAAAAGAATTGAAAACGAAGTTAGTTTAGCATGTTTAGCATCGATTCAAGTTATTGAGTTAATGCGTAAAAAAGGATTAAAATCAAAGTTATATTAACGTGCTTAGCTTCGATTCAAGTTAATTAGCTAATATATGAAAAAGAATTAAAATCGAAGCCCTTTTAACGTGTTTAGCTTCCATTCGAGTTAATTAACCATGACATGCAAATGAACTAATTTCAAAGTTAATGGAATGTGTTTAGCATCGAATCGAGTACATTAGCTAATACATGCTAAAAGAATTAATTTTGCAGTTATATAAACGTGTTTAGCTTCGATTCGAATCAATTTAGGTAACTTATACCTGAAATGTTATTTCAGTTAGTTCATGCTTGAAAAATGGCTTCGAAATGACTTATGCTCGTTTATAATCGATTCAAACATGTTTAGTTAGCTCATGCCTAATTAATAATTTTGAAACGATATATGAATGCTTAGAATTGATTTCAGTATGTTCATGCTTAGGAAAGTTTCCTTCGAAATGCATCTTATATGTTAGAATTAAATCATGTTTGATTTACTTAGTAACGTGTTGTCGGTTAATGACTAAATGTGGTTATATGTGGCTGAATGGTGCTGTTTGCTCAGGTAAGAGTCTAAACCTCACCTCCTTTTATATTAGCTAATATGATAATATGTTATGATTAATAAATTGGTGAAACGAGTTAGTAGTTGGATGGTTTGACGACTAAATTATGAGCGTTCGAGGTCTTGTGGTACGGTGCAAGTGAGGAGGGAGACTGGGTTGTGAATTGACCGCAATCGTGTGGATTGCGAGGCCATGTGTGGCTCATTGTGTTGAATTGATTATGAAGTGCTTAAATGTGATATATGTGATATATGTGCTTAAGTGCTAAAATTGCATTATGTGCATAAGGGTGAGTTTTTCAAAGAAAGATTTCATGTTTTGAAATGATAGTAGCCATAACTATTAGTGCATGATGGCCTATTTTAATTAAATGAAAACAGTTTTGGGAGTGAACTCGCTTGAACGGGGGAATCCCTAAAGAGTTTTAAAAAGGTGTGTGTTATACGTTGAATGATTTTACTGTTTGATACGCAAAGTTATTAGCCGTTATGGCCGATACGCTTTAAGTGGGTAAGACAATGTGCTGCGGACAATATGATATGATATGAACGATGTTATCCTAGGGGATAAGTCCGGATAAACCCTAGAGGCCCTGACGAGGGCTAATGTAATGGTCCGATATGTTATATGTAGCCATCCCGGGAGTAAGAGCTTAAGCGTGAGTGTTAGATCTCACTATGGGGTCGAGAATAGTTCTCACCCGATCAGCACCCTGTAATGATCTTATGCCAGAAGTATTTTCCTCCCAAGATAAGAAAAGCAATTGGCCTATGCCATTTAATATGTTTTAAGGAAAAAGAATGTTTTACGGGCCCAAAGAGGCCAGTTGAATGAAATGTGAAAAGTTTATAAGGGTCAATATGCGACCGATATGAAAGAATATGAGCCTCAAAGGGCTAAGAGAAGGGTTTTTATAAGCCTCAAGAGGCTAAATGAAATGTTTTCAAAGAAAGGAAAGAAAGTTTTCTTTGTATGTTCTATACTTTTCTTATAAATGATATGTGAATAAGATGCTAAGTAAGATACGATTACGAAAAAGAAGGCCTTATGAGCATGTTTCATTCATAACCTGAATGAGATATGGGATTTGAATGAGACTTGAAATCTGTGTGTGCCTTATGTATATCATATGAATACGAAATGAAATCTCTTTTAAAAGGGCAAGAGCCTCAGGAGGTTAAGAAAATGTTTCCAATGAAAGAAAGAAAGTACTGAATGAATGCTTTATGAAATGATTCTTAAGCATGTTTGAAAGTGGATTCCAATATCATGTGGCCTCATCCTTTTCCATATCAAACCTATCTGATTAAAAGTGCATATTGAGTATATAAGTGATACTGTATCCAATGTTTATGTTTTAGAAACACATGATGAGTAAGCAAGTTCCTAGCATCCCAACATTAATCGAAACTTAGAATCTATCATGCTTAAAAGTGTAGCCAAGAACCTACGAGCTGTGAT
Source organism: Selenicereus undatus (assembly GCA_017589665.1). NCBI lineage: Eukaryota > Viridiplantae > Streptophyta > Magnoliopsida > Caryophyllales > Cactaceae > Selenicereus > Selenicereus undatus. The sequence goes on along the minus strand of JACYFF010010365.1, from coordinate 36,522,377 downwards.
ATGTGGTTTAATACCATGTTAGTATTACTTAACTGCTTGTTAGTCAAATAACTTATTCATTCAGGAGCCTAGAGATGTGTTCGAAGGGTTTAAATGAAGTTATGTTAGTGATCCTTTCATAAGGGTTCTGTGAATGTCTAATATGATATTAAAGTATGGATACGTGATATGTGACTATTAAAGATATTATTGCTTGCAACGGTTTTGGTTTTAAGGGGGTTGGGGGACACTCACTGAGCGTGTGGTTGTTCATCCCACTACTCTTTCCCCTTTTCCCTCAGGTTTTCTTTATATCGGAAAGAAGTTGAGTCAGCTACGTCGAGATGGAACTTGTTCTTGCTTGCCAGGTGTTGTTTAGATCCATTTGAAGGGATCTTATGTGCTTAATGAGGTCATGTGATGTATACTTAGTTTATATTCGTTGTTCTAAGTTCGTGTAATGCATATTGTTTATGAGTCGCTCTGTATGGCCATATGAGCCAACCATCCAGTTAGTTAGATGTCTTCTTGTTCAAAGTTAGTTATGTTTTGGGATGTAAACCCCATACTCCGGTTGTGTGAACCGTTGAGTTGTATCTTTTACTTTTTCTGTATTACTGAACTATTCTGTTTGGTGTACTTCGAGTGAGTGGCTCGTCGAGTTATGAACTCCGGCGTGTGGCCGTTGAGCTATGTTCATATGTTTACGCTTTCGTTGATTTATAGGGACTTATGTAAGGCGTTTAGCCTGGAAAAGGTCAGTTTTCAGGGGCAATTCTGTCCGTTTCGTCCCAGAATTTCAATAAGAAGTTAAGAAAACGTAACGCTTCCGGCCCTAGGGGCTGGGGGTGTTACAGGAGGGTTGTTTATTGATCTCTCACATAAAAACAAAAACATAAAACATTCAAATATTGAGCCTAACTCAGCACGCAAATCCCTATGCTATCAAATAAGCTTTGTAATCAATTTAGTTGGTTGCCCGTATTTCAAAATATTTTGTTTGAAAACAGCAGACAGAAGAAAGAAGTAAAATTATCTTGCCAGTTATTATCTGAAAGTGGACCCCTTGTTGACATCTGAGATGATCTGGGATAGGTGCACACCTCTCAGGCCAATTGGAAAACCTGAGTTGCAACCGCGTGGGTAATTGAGGGGTGTAAGCCCTGATGATCGATAATTGATGGGGGCTACTTATTTAAGTGACAAAACATTGCATCAAATGATTCATTTCATGAGCATTGCATAAAATTTTTTATAAATTGAGAAACATGTGAGTTTTGACGAACACAGGCAATACACGTACTTGGTCTTTGAAATCTCCCTCCTTTTTAACAAAAAATGGTTGTTGACAACTTGAAGCAGCAAAGGTGGCCTCGTTTTTGCTAAAAATATATAATTTCAAGATTGGTGTGAGATTAGGTAACTTAATTAATTTTTCTAATTTAGAGGTAATTCAAAATCTTTTGGCTCTTCTTTTTTCTTAACAACATACTCATTATTGCCTACTTAGTTTATTTCTATTTCTCTTGTTTCTTTAGGCAATTCCAATGCTTGTTTTTATAAATGTTCTAGCAGCGAAATGGTGTACTCACCTTGTTTTTATCAGTAACAATATTATTGCCATTTCCATTCAAATTATTATTATAGGCTTGTTAATATCGCTATTTGTCGCACTTATTAGTATTAACGTCGTTATTAATCATTATTATTAGTAGAATTGTGGTCACTTTTATAATGATTACTATTATTAGCGTTGTTATTATTATTATTGTAGTTGTTTTTTGTTCGTCAATAGCAGCACCGTTGTTAACCATCATTATGCTTTAAACTATTTGATTGCAAAATGGTTTAGGGTGATGTCACATTTTTCTGTTAAAAAAAATCACATAGGCATGTTGGGTTAATAGGTTTCAACTCCTAAAGTACTTATCCCCCCCCCCCATCCTTTCTTTTCATTTTTAGTCTCAAAACCATCCATAGTATTAGTTAAAACAACACCTCCTTAATATCCTAATCTTATAATCTAACTAACTCCAAACTTAGCCCATAAGTTTCAAACATTCAAAGTTGCTACACTCCCTCCATTCTCTTCCTCACCTTCCTCACTTGGGAGATCAAGCTCCCGGCATACATGGACACAACAATATTATACATATACATATCTCGCTATTTTCATTCAATGTTCATTAGAGAATCATTGTTCAGCTTGAAATTAAGAAGTTTTTATCCCCTAATTAACCTATTTTTTGGGTCATATTTATTGGTGTTTTAGGATTTTTATTCAATTTTTATTTCATTTTTGCAGAAAATAAAAGAGAGCTAAAAGATGTAGACTAAGTTAGCATAGGATGCAACAGGCCCATTTCTCCACTCGACCCAACCCATTTCATGCCTTCTCTTTTCCATTAGAAAAATAATAATAATAATAAAGAAAACCCAAATCCCCCAACCCCCCTCTCATGTGAATAGTAGAGAAACCCTCTCCCCCCTCTCAATTTATTGTTCTCTCCTCCAAAGTCCCCCATATGTAGTTATTCATCCCAAAAAAACACAGCGTTCAAGCTCATTTTTCACCCACACCAACTCCATCACCATCATCAATGACGAGATTCTTTCGCAATTTATCTCTTCAACAACTAGACTTGGTCAATGGCCCATGATTTTCGTTAATGAGGTCGCTTCAACGGGATTACAAGCTGCAACAACTCAATCAGTTAGAAAGGAAGGAAGCGAATCATAATTCAACCGGATTTTGTGGCTTTTGGAATGGATTTGAGTTGGAAATTTATGTATAAATAGGGGTGGAATGGGAGGTGTAGGGCATGAGGTTAATTACCATAGTCCACTAGTAATCTAGCTCTCTTTCAACACCTATTTTTCTTCTCCTGTTTCGAGTGTTAGCATTTCTGAGTACTTCTCCATTGTTGGTTCAAGAGCTTGGAAGCTATTGTTGAAGTTTTGAACAATTGAATAATTTCATCCATTAGATGCTCTGTTTCTCCAATTGTGCTGCTTTGTTCTTTTCATTTCAATACTGCTCTGTTTTTTGCACCTTGCGTTGCTTATTTTCATTTAATGAATAGACCCTGCTTTATTTTTATTTTCATACCCAATACCCCTCCTTTTGTCCTTTCATTTTCTTGCTTTTATGACTTTGTCCAAGCTAGGAGTTTCTTTTTCTTTTGCTTGTCTTATTCATTTGCCCATTAGGCGTCAGCTTGCATTAATCTAACCTATCACATTTTGGCTTGAGCTTTTCTTATTTTTAGCATTTAACTCTCATCCAGTAGGTATCATGCATCAATTCATTTGATTTTATTTTATTTCATTTCATTTCACTTTATTTATTTATTTCTTTGCTTTGTTAGTTTGGCTTGGCTATAAACTTTGTCCAACATAGAGTTAAAGTCCTTAATAAGATTAACAATTAAGCTAACAAAGTGGTTAAATTGGATTCTACTATCTTCATGGGAACGACCTGTATTCGTTGGATTAATACTAACAATTGACATCATGCACTTGCGGCTTCTTTTTACAACAAGTTTTTAGCGTCGTTGCGGGGGACGGTAAGTATTCAATTGATCACCTTTTTGCGCTTTGCTATTTTTGTCGAGATTTGTGTCTTTTATTAGTTTTTGTGCTTTATTATATTTATTATTAGTCTTTATTTATTATTTATTCTCTTTACTTGAGTAGGGTTTTTTTATATCACTTTTATTTATTTTCTCTCTTGTCAAAAAGACCAAAAATATGATTGTGGGTGTGGAACTTGCATGATTGTTTGGGTTAGGGAGCCTAAAAGAAGAAGACTTGTTAGGATTGAACTTGAACCTGAACTTGAAAAAATGGCTGGACAAGAAAGAACTGAAAAGGCCTTGAATGAGATCTTTTACCCTCCTCGTTCAGCCTTACCTTCATATTTTAATTTGTCGGGCCTAGGTACTAATGTGAACCTAAAATTGGAACCACATTATATTCAGATGCTTTCGAAATTCACTGGACTTGAAGAAGCTTATTTATTTTTAAGTGAATTTTAAGAAGTATGTAATACGAAACACTTTCATAATTTGCAAATTGATGTGGTTAAACCGAGATTTGTTCCTTTCGCTTTAAAATATAATGCCAAGAGATGGAGGTATGGTTTGCCTGCTAACTCTATTTCTAATTGGAATGATTTCGTTAAAGTCTTTTTGCGAAAATATTTTTCTAATGGCAAAACTGTTAAACTATGGAATGAAATAAATCAGTTTATTCAGTATGATAAGGAACCTTTTTGGAGGTACATGAAAAGATTTAAGAACTTGTTAGCCCAGTGTCCCCACCATGGTCTTGAATAGTGGCATCTATGTCAAATTGTGTATGAGGGTCTAGACCAACAAACTAGGACTATGCTAGAGTGGATTCTTATCCAAGAGTCCTACCACAACTTGGGAATTCTTAGAGGACTTAGCTGAAAAGACCATGCGATGGGAGACCACTAGAGATGATAGTCTAAGTTCTAAAATTGTCAGTTCCAAAAGGGTATGCATTCAGTGTTCGATTTGAGCCATATAGAGTCTAGATTTATAACTTTAGAGAATCAATTAAAGGGGTTGACTATTCAGCAACCTTAGGTCTTTCAAAGTGCTACCATACATGTTCTCACTGTCAATCCCTAGACCATACCCTAACTGCTTGTCCCTTCTACGCTCACCAGTTATCAATTGGAATTGAGCAAGTGAACATGGCCTACCAAAGGCCAAGAAATGACCCTCTTGCGTCAACCTACAATCCAGGGTGGCGGAATCACCCGAACTTTTCTCGGACCTAGGGCCAGAATTTAGGAGGTCCTAGCACACAGACCGGAATGTTCCCTGGAAACACATCTAACCAGCCCTACTAAGGGGTACCTAGACTACCTCGTCCCCCTGTTGCCCACACACAATCACCTCCTGGCTATAATGAGATTGAGAAAAGATTTAACAATTTAGAGAGATCACACAATAGCCTAGAGAAGGTAATGAGGACCATGGCAGAACAGTTGTCTCAACTAGTCACTGCCAATAAAGAGAAGGGAACATTTCCTAGTCAAACAGAACCCAACTCGAACATAGGTCCATCTTCGATGCGTCCACCGGTCCAAGATAATGTGACCAGAGTTAATGAGATAACTTCGCTTAGGTCAGGTCGTTTAATTGATCATAACTTAGAAGGCCTTATGGATGTCCCTGTTCAGTTTTCTCCATCTCTATTTCTCCACCATCTCTCCTTAATAATAATTCTGCTTCTAGGGATGCTATTGATGGCACCCCAATTGACTCTTTCCCTTCTCGACCTACTGACTTAGTTGAACCTGAGACTAAGCGTGATGAATCTAAGAAGGGAGATTATACATATTAGCCTTTGACTATTGAGCGTGTTCATAAACCCACTGCATCCTTTCCGAATAGGCTAAGGAACAAGAAGGACCGGACCCGTGTTGATAAGATTAGAGAGACCTTCTCTCAAGTCAAGATCAACATTCCCCTTCTAGATGTTATCTAGCAGATGCCTCCGTACACCAAATTTTTGAAAGAGTTGTGCACCACTAAAAGAACAACAAATGTCCCAAAGAAGGCTTTCTTAGCCTCTAATGTGAGCCCCATTATCTCACGTCAGATTCCAGCCAAGTACAAGGACCTTGGTTGCCCTACCATTTCCATAGTCATAGGAGACCAAACCATCCATAGAGCATTGCTGGATTTAGGGGTCAATGTCAATTTGCTTCCATACTCGATGTATGAGAGGCTGGGATTGGGAGAGTTAAAACCGACTACAACGATTCTCTAGTTAACCGACTGCTTCACTAGAACTCCTAGGGGCTTGGTCGAGGATGTTTTGATTAAAGTGGGTGAGTTCACATATTTTATGAATTTTGTTGTTCTGGAAACCGAGTCTGTTGCTAATGCTAAGACCCAAATACCTGTCATTCTTAGTCGACCTTTCCTAACTACTTCAAATGCTTTGATCAATTGTACGAATGGTATGCTGAAGTTGTCATTTGGAAACATAACTGCTGAGTTGAATATTTTTAATTTGCAAAGACAACCTGCTATTTTTGATGAATTTGATATTGTTAATTGGCTTGATGAGTATATTTGTGATGACTCATGTGCTGACGGTTTGATTGATAATGATGTACATGATGAGATTGATTCCCTCTCCCTTGATTCTTCTTATCCCTTTTCTTTTGCACATACTTCTGATCCCGCATTAGAGTTAAAACCTTTGCCTGATGCCCTTAAGTATGTCTTTTTGGGTCCTAATGAGATTTTTCCTGTGATTATTGCATCTGACCTGATTGCGGACCAAGACGATAAATTGTTGAAAGTACTTAGGAAACACAAAAAGGCCATAGGGTGGACCTTAGGTGACATTAAAGGTATTAGCCCCTCCATTGTGCAACATAGAATTCATCTTGAGGAGAATGCTAAACCTTATAGAGACCACCAAAGACATCTGAACCCTACCCTACAAGAAGTCGTCAAAAAAGAGGTCATTAAGTGGTTAGATCACGGGATAATCTACCCAATTTTTGATAGTGAGTGGGTGAGCTCAGTTCAAGTCGTTCCTAAGAAAGCCAATATTACCATGATTAGGAATGACAAGAATGAGTTAGTCCCCACTAGAATCCTGTTTGGGTGGCGTGTGTGTATTGACTATAGGAAACTGAATGCAGCCACTAAAAAAGACCACTTGCCTTTACCTTTTATGGACCAAATGCTTAAGAGATTAGCTAGACATAGTTACTATTGCTTTTTGGATGGATACTTTGGCTACACCCAAATTTCCATAGCACCTGAGGACCAAGACAAGACCACTTTTACATGTCCCTTTGATACGTTTGCCTTTAGGAGAATGCCATTTGGTCTTTGTAATGTTCCTGCCACTTTTAGCGTTGCATGATTTCTATATTTTCTGATATGATTGAGTTATGCATTGAGGAGTTTATAGATGATTTTTTTGTGTTTGGTTTTCCATTTGATGACTGTTTGACCAATTTGACGAAAGTTTTGCAAAGATGCAGGGAGAAGAATTTGAATCTTAATTGGGAAAAATGCCATTTTATGGTAAAGAAGGGAATTGTTTGGGGCATGTAATATCACATGATGGGATTGAGGTTGATAAAGCAAAAATTAATTTGACTGCTAATCTTCCCCCTCCTACTTGTGTGAAAGATATTAGGTCATTTTTAGGGCATACAGGATTTTATAGACAATTTATTCAGGATTTCGGTAAAATTGCTAAGCCCTTTACCAACCTTTTAGCCAAAGATGTGCCTTTTCACTTCTCTAAGGATGTTGAAAGGCATTCATTCACTAGGCTAAAGGAATCCCTGACTTCTGCCCTTATCCTACACCCTCCCATCTGGGGAGAGCCCTCTGAACTAATATGTGATGCTTCTGACTATGCTGTAGGGGTTGCCTTAGGACAATGTGTAGGTAGAAACCTTCATCTCATATATTATGCGAGTCACACTTTGAATGAGGCCCAGTTGAACTACACTATGACCGGAAAAGAGTTTTTGGCAGTTGTATTCAATTTTGAAAATTTTCGACCTAACTTGATTGGCTCTGACGTGATTGTACATACTGACCATGCTGCCCTTAAGCATCTCTTCTCCAAGAAGGGTGAAAAACCTAGATTGCTTAGGTGGATTTTGCTCTTGCAGGAGTTTGACTGTGAGATTCGAGATAGAAAGGGTTATGAGAACTTGGTGGTTGACCATTTATCTCGGATCGTTGTAAAAAATGAGAGTGAAATCCCCATTTTTTTAGTGCTTCCCTAATGAACAGCTACTTATGATTCAATGTGAACCATGGTATGTTGACATTGTCAACTACTTAGTGACTGGGAAGAAACCCCTAGGTTGGAGTAAACATGATAAGGACAAATTCTTTTATTTGGCGAAATTCTTCTATTGGAATGAATATATTCTCCTTACTGTAGACTATGTGTCTAAGTGGGTTGAGGTTGTGCCAACTAGGACAACTGAGACTAGAGTCATCGTCAGGTTCCTTAGGGAAAATATTTTCTCCAGGTATAGTATGCCAAGGGCTATTAGTAGTGACCGGGTACTCATTTTGACAATTGTTCTTTTGATTCATTGTTGAAAAAGTACTTAATCATTCATCGTTTAGCCACTGCCTATCATCCCTAGACTAGTGGCCAAGTAGAGGTTTCTAATGGGCAAATTAAACAGATTGGATAGATAAGCTCATTGATGCTCTCTGATCCTATAAAACAGCTTTTAAGACCCCTTTAGGTGTGTCACCTTTTAGGGTTGTCTTTGGTAAACCTTGTCATCTTCCTGTAGAACTTGAACATCAGGCTATGTGGGCTATAAAGACTTTGAACTTTGACTTCGAGATGGCTGGGGTAGAAAGGAAGTTACAGTTGAGTGAGTTGGAAGAGATCAAAGCTGAGGCCTATGAGAACTCAAGGATACATAAGGAGAGAACAAAGTTATTTCATGACATGCATATCCATAGAAAAGAGTTCTTTCCAGGTCAGAAGGTGTTACTTTATGACTCTAGACTTCACCTTTTTTCAAGTAAGCTGAGGTCTCGTTGGACATATCCTTTCATTGTTTCTCATGTTTCTTCACATGGTGCTATAGAGATACATAACCCCACAAGAGGCACACACTTTAAAGTGAATGGACAAAGGTTAAAGCCATTTTTGGAGCTTCTTGTAGAAGAGAGAGAAGTAGAGTGTCTGATGCTCCACAAACCAGAGTACAGAGATTAAGGTTATGGAGATTAGCTTGGATGCATCCAGCATGTAACCCGATATCATTGTTCCTTTGTATAAAACTTTATTTTGTATATTTATTTTCTTTTATTTTCTTGGTTCTTGATTCTGGTTTTTTTCATTCTTATGCTTCTACACGTAATAGAGACATTGCATTCTTTAGGTGTGGGGGTAAGGACCTTTGGAGATTTTATTTAAAAAAAAAACAAAAAAGAAAAGATTTTTTTCTATTTTCTATTTTCTTTTACCTCTTCTATTTTTATTTTGGGGAATGTGTACAGTTTTGACTGGCTTGATCCCCATAGCTTAGTATTAGGTTGTATATAGGTAGGTGGTACATGATAAGAACTTAGTCCTAAGTATGACATTTTATGCCCTAGTTCTAACCTCATCATTCCCTTATAACTATGAGTCCAATCCTTATTTTGTACATCACCAGTGGCTTAGAGTCTTAGGCTTATAGGGTTAATTATCCCACTTGTCTTTGTTTTGCATTCAATTCGCAAAAAAAAAAATATAAAAAAATCAAAGTTGAGAATGACAAATATCCCTTTGAGGCATGCACTATTGGGTGCTTCCCTTTGAGGCAATACTGCTACTGAGAAAACATGCTTACCATGTTAGTGAGTCAATAAAGCAACCTATGTCCTATCAAGTGGGATTGAGTCAAACTCTGGTTAGCCTAACTCCTAAGGTGATGGTACACTCGCACACCATGCACTAGGATGGATACATTGTTATATTGGTTTGTAAGGTGAAAACTGGGAGGGTAGATGTCAGCCATGAGGACCTAGAGTTCTAGAGCGTACATCTTGTCCATATACAGATTAATTTCTTGGTTAATAGGGTGACATGCCTTCTTGAAATTTATATTGTCTCCCCTTATGAATTTCTAGAAAAAAAAATACTCTTTTTCTTTTCATTTCTTTTCTTTCTATCCTTTTCTTTTTCCTTTTAAAGAATTTGTGGGTATATCTTCTGCAAATTCTCACGATACCTACTCGGCCGCTAGAGGGAACCTAGGGGTTTAAAGGGCCTGTTGCATACGCTAGATGTAATCGTGATTCCTACGAAAGTAAGTTAGGATTTTTATTCTTTTTTTTTTGAAATTTTAGTTTTATTTTACTTAAGGATGAGAAAAATTTAGGTGTTGGGGTATTTGTTCAGCTTGAAATTAAGACGTTTTTATCCCCTAATTAACCCTTTTTTTGTCATATTTATTTGTGTTTTAGGATTTTTATTCAATTTTTTTTCATTTTTGCAGAAAATAAAAGAGAGCTAAAAGATGTAGACTAAGTTAGCATGGGATGCAGCAGGCCCATTTCTCCACTCGACCCAACCCATTTCATGCCTTCTCTTTTCCATCTGAAAAAAATAATAATAAAGAAAACCCAAATCCCCCAACCCCCCTCCCTCTCCCATGAATAGCAGAGAAACCCTCTCCCCCCTCTTAATTTATTTTTCTCTCTTCTCCAAAGTTCCCCATCTGCAGTTATTCATCCCGAAAAAAGAGAGCATTCAAGCTTATTTTTCACCCACACCAACTCCATCACCATCATCAATGAGAGATTCTTTTGCCAAATTTATCTCTTCAACAACTAGACTTGGTCAATGGCCCATGATTTTCGTTAATGAGGCTATTTCAATGGGATTACAAGCTGCAACAACTCAATCAGTTAGAAAGGAGGTGTAGGGCATGAGGTTCATTACCATAGTCAACTAGTAATCTAGCTCTCTTTCAATACCTGCTTTCTTCTCCTGTTTTGAGTGTTAGTATTTTTGAGTACTTCTCCATTGTTGGCTCAAGAGCTTGGAAGTTATTGTTGAAGTTTTGAACAGTTGAATAATTTCAGTTATTAGATGCTCTGTTTCTCCAATTGTTATGCTCTATTCTTTTCGTTTCAATACTGCTCTGTTTTTTGCACCTTGCATTGCTTATTTTCGTTTAATGAATAGACACTGCGTTATTGTTATTTTCATTCCCAATAACCCCTCCTTTTGTCCTTTCATTTTCTTGCTTTTATGATTTTGTCTGACTCTCTGCATTGTTTGTTTCCAAGCTAGGAGTTTCTTTTTCTTTTGTTTGTCTTATTCATTTGCCCATCAGACATCAACTTTCATTAATCTAACTTATCACATTTTAGCTTGAGCTTTTCTTATTTTTGGCATTTAACTCTCACCCAGTAGGTATCATGCATCAATTCATTTGATTTGATTTTATTTCATTTCATTTCGCTTTATTTATTTATTTCTTTGTTTTGTTAGTTTGGCTTGGCTATAAACTTTGTTTAACATAGAGTTAGAGTCCTTAATAAGATTAATAATTAAGCTAACAAAGTGGTTAAATTGGATTCTACTATCTTCATGGGAACGACCTGTATTCGCTGGATAAATACTACAAATTGACACCATGTGCTTGCAACTTCTTTTTACAACAACAATCATCTAAAATCATTAAAACAAACAAACAAGCTTAAGCTTCCATACAAATATTCAATCCCCAAACCATCAAGCTCATGACCACAACACATACATTCAACATATAAATTTCATTAATCTTATTCAAGTATTCATTATAATTCCCTTAAAACCACTAAATCAACCACAATCAAGCTTGTACTTTCATTCAAATCACAAACCCTAAAACCCCTATATCCATGGCAATAACACAAATACATCCAAACATAGATATCTCACTAATTTTATTTCAAATACTTATTAAAACCAACCTAATCACCATTTAGGCAACATAAGCAAGCTTAAATTCACACCCAAACATCCAACCCTAATCACCGTGACCCTCAAGCATTCCACTCAACAAAGCACCCAAAAATCCAAAGAAATTACAAATTAATACTTACCAGAGCTAAATACATCATTTACTACAAAAATTCAATCATAAAACAGCCAAAACTCAAATTATGAGAAGTTAAGATTTCACCTTTTTAGCCCAAATAGAGCAAGATATGGAGATGGAGATGGTGGTGCCGGTGGGTGGTGGTTGGCGGAAGTCCGACGGGCCAACAACTAACGGCAGAGAAAACACCCGGTGGCTTCTGACAGCAAGACAAGTTGACAAGGAGGGGGTTTGCTGGTGCCAAAACAAGGGGGTTCTGTCGTGGATTTTGGGTTAGGGGAGATTGGTGATTGAGCTTATGTAGTTTAAGCTTTATTTTATTTTGTTGCTTTGTTTTACTTATGCATTTATTTATTTTATGTTATTATTTTTTTTAGTTCATTTAATCTCAGTGGTAATTTGGTTATCTAGATTTTTCTAAATTCATCCTAATAATTCACCTCCTTTTCCCTTTTTTTCCCCTCATAAATACATGTGCACATATGTATTTTTGGATTAATTTCTTGATTAAAAATTAGTGAATTAAATTTTACACTATTTGGGTGTGAAATTTGGAAGAAGAAATTTTTATCTCAATTATTACTCCTTGCACTCTTTTATATATAACTTAACTTATTATCATTATGACATTGTTGCTATATTTATTTGTATATATATGATTATTTCCATGTTCATTACTTGCAAATTACCCATTCAATAATTGGGCCAGTTTTTGGTTAGCGCTCAAGTCTTTATGAATATTTGAATGGGTTGTTTGGGAGTGTAACAAAATTCATTTTAAGGCCACTATGTTGTTTCAACCTGCAATTGCATAAATAGATATGCATATATAAAATACAAAATTGAAATGCGACGCCTAACTTAGTTTAGCTTATAATTAAGATAGTTCAAGATAATTAGCATGGTTTTAGGTTCGGGTTGTTCCATTAAGTAACACCTAAGTCTCCCAAACACATCTCATGGCCCACTATAAATTGGCTTAACACTTTATGGGCATTTTCCCGATTTGAAACTAGGTTTCAACCATGACACTAGAATTTAGGATAATATCATAATTCTCATTTTTGTACTCCAATAAGAGAACCCATATCCCACTACTAAAATCATTAAAAATAGTAAGAAAGTAATGAGTCCCAGTGAAAAAAATGGTTCGATACCAACCCCACATATCACAATAAAGAATGCAAAAGGATGATCAGTTTTATTCGTACTAATGGGAAAAGATAATCTAGTGGCATATTGTAATACTCCGATCGTGGTTTTAAAGGATTTGAAGTGACTACTTATATTACTAAATGTGCATCTTCCTTTTTAGGGAGATCACTCTTAAAATTTGGAAAGGTAAGCGTGCTTACTGAGAAATCTTGGAATGGGTGACTTTCTGGGATATTTCCATGACAGTGTGTGACTGAGGATAAAGTACACCGAAAAGGCTTGTGGTGATTTATGGGACTAGTCGACGATCTTTTAAGTCATTCTTGGTAATTGTCCTTAACCCGGGATGGGTTGTGTCGTCAATTTTTCTCTCTTTTGAGATTTCAATAGACTGCAAGAAGACAACACCACCAAAAGAATGTGCAATAAAAAGTATATAATATCATTGTTTGAGATCAATCCAAGTACAACCAGTTTTCTCCCAAGATTTCTTTGCACTCTCAACATACTCATCAACCTCCTTTTTAGCTTCAGGAGTGAGCTTTGTTCTCAAAATGGTGAAACTAGGTAAATTATAAATGGGTCCAAACTCACTTATAGCTTTCACAAGGTTAATGAAGGGTTGTGTTTGTACAAAATTAAACGAAATGTTATTCAAAACAAAGAATTTAACAAGTAGTTTGTCGACATCACCTTTGTCCATCTTTTTAATTTGAACATATCTGGAATGGTAGTTTGATGTATATCTTCTTACCCTTAAATGAACACTAAAGGTTAAACATATTACGAATACCAAATGGGGAAGGATGATCCCCACTAGCAAACACTAAAGCTCTGAAATTATCTATAAAAGATGTTGCGCCAGCCTCACATTTAGCTCTTTTATTTGAATTATTTGCCACTGCTATATATGGTTTAACTCGAACATCCTCGGGAACAAGAGTGCAAACCTCAACATCATTCCCTTTGGGTCCAAAAAGATGATATCTCAATTGTGTTATACCACCGGAGGAGACGTTCTTACAATAATTGCATTGAAACTTACTATTTATCATCACTCCATACTCCCAAAATGGATCCCTTTTTCTCACCACTGTACACCTATTATATATAAAAACATAAAGAAGTTTATTTTAGCACATTCCACTATTTATAAGATAGTACAACTGAATTTGTATATCAACTTTACCGTTTAAGAATTAAGAGTACTATATTAAATTATACTATTACAGAACAAGAATTTATTGTCGATAAATTTGTTTTCTTGATAGCATTTTAGGAGCATGGATTAGTATTTTAATGCCATTTTGATGTCAAATAGTACATGATAGTAAATTGGTAGTTAGAATGCTAGATACAAAGGAAGTGTTTGGTTGTTGACTTTTTCATTAGCTTTTTTATACGAAATGACCTTTTAGGGGTTTTGGTTGTTTTTGACATAGTAAAAAAATCCAAATTATTGTTTGGTAAATAACTTTTTATATACCTATTTTAACCCAAAAGGCTAATTTAGAAAAATTTCAGATAAGTAACATTTTGTAAATAATTGTTTGGTAAATGACAAGATTGTCCAAGACTTTATTAAAATTACAAGGCATGTCACTAGTGCAATCAAAACGCTGACTTCTTCTATTCACGCAATCCCATCTTCAACCTCACCCCCTCAGGTTATAGTTGTAATCAATAGTGTTTGCCGCACTGGAGCAAAAGAGATACATATAAATTGAAAAGAAAAAAGATACTAAGGATTAAAACAGGCAAAAAATTATATAAATGTCAATTCACAACACCAAAAAAAAATCTCAAATGAATAACAAAATAGGGTCGTAAGGCATGAAGAAAATAAGGTAAATATGTAGAATTAGTAAGGAAATATGGTTCCAAGGATTAAATTAATTTTTACATTTGAGATAAATTTAATTCTTTTTGAAAAGAAAATAAAATGGCCAATAAATTCAAAAATCATGTTCAACTAAAAAGTAATATAGAGAAAGGGTATAAATGAAATTCTAACAAACACTCATGTCAGAAACAGCTAATTTATCAAAAACTTCTTTTAGAAATAACTGATTCAAACAGAAACAGCTAATTGAAACAGTTAACATCTAACAACTAATAGAAATAACTAACAACTAATTACCAAATAAGGTCAAAGACTTTAGTAATATTAAATTATTGGGGTCAATGTCTAGTTGTCTTAGTGTCAAGCATAAGCATGAAGTTTACACATCCAATTGGCCAAGTGTCAATACTAGAGACAATTAAAAAGAAATTTATGTAGATAAATTAAGATAAATAGTCAACTAGAGAGAATTAAAATATTTAAAAGCACAATATCAAAATAAAAAAGGGTATTTTGTGTGGACTGCGAGGATTTTAGACAAATAAATAGACAAAATAATGATGATCCCTAAGCTGAACGTGATTTCTGATTTTCTGCGCAGTAACACTAGCGACAAAGGCTCTGGTTAGTGGAAGACTTTTGCCCTTGGGAAACTTACAAGTTAGTCATGCTTAAAATGGGTGGCAACTAAGTCATCCTTTTCTCAACAAGTTAGTATTGAATTTGGAGGGAAAAGTAAGTGAGGAAAATTTCATTGTAAAGTTGAATTACCAAAATGCCCATTATTAAGTGAGGGCTTAGGTTGGCACTGTGGAGAGAGAGAGAATAAAGCAGTTCTTGAATGGAAAACCCAGGTTTTCCATTCCCATTCACAAGTAGAGCATTGTAGAGAGATAATAGGGCACGGTAGAGAGAGAAAGTGGTAAGAAGCAGAGAGCAGGAAAAGTGAGGAAGAAGAAGAATAGCAGAGAAAGTAAGGAAGAATAAGAGCAACAGAAACAAGGTAGAGCTAGAGGAGGCTCCGGTGCTGGTGAAAAGGAGCAGGATATGGACTAGAAGAGAAGAAGGAGGTCATACATCACCTAGAAAGAAGCTGTCATTTAGCTCGTAAACAGGTTCATTAAGATTGAATTGTAAGTAAGGATTGTGAATATCTCAGTTGAAAAAAAAAATTTTGAAAATGTTGTTTGAGTGCTTAATGTTAGTGGAGCTGTGGACGATTTCGTGGTTTTTGAATAGAGAATTTTGTGGTTTTTCCTTTTTATGACCGGCTTCCTTCAAACGATGATGGACCGTCATTGCGTCTGCATACATTTTGGATTAAACACGAAAGAACACTGTCTACCATGGTAGACAGTGAACAATATCATGGCATACATATACACCCAATGAAGTATCGTTCACAATGGCAACAACAGTGACAACAAGCTCATTTTACTGGCATAGAATATCAGTAGTTGGAAATGCATACATGTTGTATATCCTGATGGGTAGACGAAGACAAGTTGTTGGGTATACAATACGCATGTTATACTAGTGGATGGTAAATTTTTTTTAGGTCCTAGTAGAATGGGCTTGTTGTCGTTGTTTTTGTTGTTGTACATCACCTAGAAAGAAGTCATCATTTAGCCCGTGAACGGGTTCATTAAGATTGAATTGTAAGTAAAGATTGTGAATCCCTTAGTTATAAAAAAAAAAGAATTTGAAAATATTGTTTGAGTGCTCAACGTTGGTGGAGCTGTGGATGATTTTGTGATTTTCAAATAGGAAATTTTGTGGTTCTTCCTTCTATGACTATGTAACACCCCCAGCCCCTAGGGTCAGGAGCGTTATGTTTTCTTACTTCTTACTTAATTTCTGGGGTGAAACGGACAGAGCTTCCCCTAAAAACTGACCGTTTTCAGGCTAAAAGTCTTACAAAAATCCCCTGCAAATCAACGGAAGCGCATAACATTTAAAAGAAGCTCAACGGCCACACGCCGGAGTTCATAACTCAACGAGCCACCCGCTCGGAGTACACCAAACAGAATAGTTCTTTAACACATGAAAAGTAAAAGATACAACTCAATGGTTTACACAATTGGAGTAATGGGGTTTACATCCCAGAACACAACGAATTTCGAATAAAGGAATCTACTAATCAGATGGTTGGCTCACACGGCCATACAGAGCGACTCATAAACAATATGCATAATATGAGCTAGAAAACTTAGTTTACAACAATTACTAACCAGGAATACGTTACATCACATGAATCTACTTCTATATGGCACACATGACTCTTTTTCAAGTAGGGGTAGATTCCAGCTCGCGTAAGTAGCTTGACTTCCACCTGTCATAACAAAAGTCTGGGGGAAAAGGGGAAAGAGTAATGGAATGAGCAATCACACGCTCAGCGAGAATTCCCTTTCTCCCTAAAACCCAAAATAGTTGCATTGCAGGCAATAATACTAATAATAGCCATATATCATACATTCATACTTTACTATCATATTAGGCAATCATAGATCCCAATGAAAGATTACCCTTCTTAAAGTTCATTCCAACCATTCAACTCAATTCTAGGCCTTCAATGACCAAACTTCCCTACTTGCAGGCATTCAGGCACATAAACAAGTATACAACCAGGACTGAATACAAAGGCTTTCAAACTCACTTTTGAAAACATAGTGACTCTCGATAAATACCAAGAATTATAAATCATGTAAACTTCTTTAAAACTTACAACTTTTCTAAAAACTTATGAGACACCCAAATTAGTAATAAAAGCTTTGCAAGAAACATTCTTTCTTAAGATATGCACCATTAAAAACTTAAATGTTCAATGTTGTAACCAACTACACTTGAAATTCATTTAAACTATATTCAAAACACATTCATAAAATATATGTAGGTTACGTGCATTTGAAAGCTTTCTTCTTTTCTTAACTTGGCCTGTTGAGGGTCTTATTACTTTTAAAATAACTTCTTTTCCTTTCCGAACTGCTTAGAATGGCAATTTGCCAAATCTCTTATTTATTAGGAACATACTTATAACATAAAAACATCTCATTGTGCTGGCTACGGGAGGTCAACACCGCCCTTAAGTGAGATCGTCACTCTTATTCTACGTTATCTCCTAAGGTATACGTACTTAACTTTTCGCCAAAACGCGTCTTAGTAGAGTAATTCTAACCTCGATACTGTCCTCTGTGGGGCAACACCTCACACCAGGATAATCATATCCTGAGTCCAGTCCCCCTCAAGGTTTTCTTACGCGTCACACATCATAACTTATCTGGGGAACAACTCACACCAAGATAGTTCATATCTTGAGTCTAGTTCCCAGGAACAGCTCACACCATGACAATTCATATCTTGAGTCCAGTTCCTAACTTTTCTCTAGAGGAAAACATCTCACGCCATCTTTGCGCCCAGTTTCCAGGAACAACTCACACCAAGATAGCTCGTATCTTGAGTCCAGTTCCTAACTTACTTATCTCAGGGGGAAACAGCTCACGCCCTTTTGCGTCCAGTTTCTGCCCTCTGGCCAACTTTCCAACACATTTTTAGTCTTTAAAGACATATTTTATTTCTCTGTTTCAAATGCTTACTTGGTTGAAAACTCGCTTTTTAAACTAAACGACCATAACCTTTTGAAATGCTTATAGTTCATTTGTTTTTGGCCTAAGCGCTTTTTATAAACGGAATAGGTTTACTAACTCGTAAATAGCTTAAAAGCTTCTTATAGACGTTATAAGTTTAGTATCACATAAATCGACTTTCTTTGAAACTTGAAAGCTTCTTAAAAACGCAATGGGCTTGTTAAATCGTAAAACGATTTCGTTTCGAACTTAAAAGCTTCGTATAAACGTAATATGGCTGCTAAATCATAAAAACAACTTCGTTTCTAAATTGAAAGCTTCGTATAAACGTAATAAGGTTGCTAAATCATAAAAATAACTTTGTTTCTAACTTGAAAGCTCCGTATAGGCGTAATACATTTGATACTTTGTAAAACAACCTCATTTCCAATTAAAAAGCTTCTTATAAATGTAAACGATTGCTAATTCATAAAAATGACTTCACTTTTTAGCTTAAAAGCTTCTTTTAAACGCAAAACGTTTGCTAAAATCGTAGATCGAAACTCAATAGAGACTTAAGTAAGCAAAAGGCATGCAAATAAGCAAAGCTTCATAATTAGCATCTTAAGGTGCTCTTCTTCGGGTCGTTTAAATCCTTTTAAACTTAAGGAGAAGTTGTTTACGAACCAAAACCTTAAGCATGTTCAAATCCACTTTTAGTTCACTTTTTAAACTTCCTAAATCTATCGACTGTTCAGTCGAGTCACTAACTAAGTAGTTCGACGATTTAGGATTTCTTATAGGCTACAAACATTTTCATAAGCTACCAAACAATTGGTAAGTACTTAGAAGCATTCGAAATCATGAAAACATGCATTTAACAATCTTTCTTAAACATGTCTGCATTTCGAAAACTATTCACTTAATGTCACTTAGCACATTGAGGGAAAAGGGGTTCACACATAGCACATTCATACACTTCGTAACACAACTTGGTAGAATCTATTCAATGAGCCACACATGGCCTCGCAATCCACACGATTGCGGTAATTCACAAATTAAACTCCCTCCTCACACAACACCGACCACAAGAACCTCAAATTCTCAACAGTTCCACCTCAAGCCATACAACTATTAACTTGGTTTAATGTTGTCATAAATAAACCAATAATTCATAAAACCATCATATATAAGCATAACATTCTCAACGATAGCCCAATATAGAAACTAACGCAGTTGTACTGATTTAGTGATAACTTCTAAGCAGAAACCAACATGCTTGTCTAATGCCTCAATTCGCCCGATTAGCATTTTCAAACTTCATAACATGATTCAGGGCTAATAAACTAACATGGCGACAACACTAAGGTGACAATTTGATTATTAATAATTCATTGAACTTCCAAACTATCTAGCTATAAATAATCCAACAGCAGTTTCAACATCCAATTAACCACAATTAACACCATGTTCATAATTTCTCAACTTTGACTCCAATTTCACCCAAACTGATTTCTAACATCAGAATTGACATGCACTAACTAATTTCAGCTAAATTCTTTGAAAACAATAATAATTTAGGAGGAAAGGAACCCTCACCTTGAACCCAAGTTAGAGGTTCGATTCACGGTTGTGGCTCGACTTTAAGGGCTCAAACAACTCCAAACTTTTGACTCTTGCTCACCAACGCTTGAACAGGACCCAAATCGCGCCCAGACTCCCAAAATTTGAACCCTAAAAATGACCCAAAAATCACTTCCTGAATTGAGTTTGAATCGGGTGTGTTAGCAGATGACTTCCACCCTCATTTATAGGAAATTGAAACAACTAAGAGTTGGAGTGCATGGCCATACCTGGAGTACGCGTTCGAGCTCCAATTCGACGCCAGAACGTGGTTGGTTCATTCGGGTTTTGACCTAATTTCACACCAAATGGGTCGCCAGCTTAGAGGGGAGGTCGAGTGGGACGATTTGTAGCAAAAAATGGCGAAAAGCGGCTCCCAATTTGAGCTCTGGAGTCGCGTTAATGGAGGAGGAGAGGAGGAGGAAGAAGATGGGCCGCAACGTGAGAGGAGAGAGAGAGATGTCGGGGTCAGGGGGGTTCACGCGTGGAGAGGAAGGAGGAAATAAGTCACGTGCGTAAATTACTAAAATACCCCCCTATCTCTTTCTTTTTGTCCCAAGCTGATTCATATACGATATCGCTAGTCTAATTCGTAACTGAATTCTAAACCCAAATCGATAATATGCTCCTTCATCAACAATTCGTTCCCAACTCTATCTAGGTTCGATTTAATAACATCGAACTACTTCTAAGGTTGACAACCTAATTGTATTTGGGCTCCTAGTCGATTTAGTACTCGCTAATAATCGTTAATAACGCTTATTAAAAATCATTAAAAGATTTTCAAAACTAATAATAATAATATTATTACTGGCGACAAAATACTTTTTAGTAAAATCATCGCTCACATAAGCACGTCAATAATTAATTAACTCGTATTGTTAAATAAAATAAATTTTTATAACGTAAAAAGGCGTTACAACTACTTGACAGAAAACAAGGTACGCGGGCCTTACATACTAACTTCCTTCAAATGACGATGGACCGTCACTATGTCTCCATATATTTTGGATTACACACGAAAGAACATTGTTTTCCATGGTAGACGATGAACAATATCATGGCATACATATACACCCGTCGAATTACCGTTCGCAATGGCAACAACAATGACAACAAGCTCATTTTACTGGCATAGAATATCAGCAACTGATAATGCATACATGTTGTCTATTCTGATGGGTAGATGGACACAAGTAATTGGGTATACAATACGCATGTTATACTAGTGCGTGGTAATTTTTTTTTATGTATTAGTAGAATGAGCTTGTTGTAGTAGTTGTGGCTGTAGTACATCACCTGAAAAGAAGCCGTCATTTAGCCCGTGAATGGGTTCATTAAGATTGAATTGTAAGTAAGGATTGTGAATTCCTGAGTTATAAAAAAAAAATTGAAAATGTTGTTTGAGTCCTTAATGTTGGTGGAGCTGTGGATGATTTTGTGGTTTTTGAATAGGGAATTTTGTGGCTCTGTTTTTTATGACTGGCTTCCTTCAAATGACGATAGACCGTCACTGTGCCTGCATACATTTTAGATTACATGCGAAAGAACACTATCTACCAAGGTAAACGATGAACAATATCATGGCATACATATACACTCGGTGAATTGCAAATCACAATCGCAACAACAGTAACAACATGCTTATTTTACTAGCATAGAATATCAACAGTTGGTAATGCATACATGTTGTATATCCTGATGGGTAGATGGAGACAAGTAGTTGGGTATACAATAAGCATGTTATACTAGTGGGTGGTAAATTTTTTTTAGGTACTAGTGGCATAGGCTTGTTGTCATAGTTGTTGTTGTACATCACCTGGAAAGAAGCCGTCATTTAGCCCATAAACGTGTTCATTAGGATTGAATTGTAAGTAAGGATTGTGAATCTCTAGATTATAAAAAAAAATAAAAATGTTGTTTGAGTTCTTAATGTTGGTGGAGCTGTGGATGATTTTGTAGTATTTGAATAAGGAATTTTGTGGTTCTTCCTTTTTATGACTGGCTTCCTTCAAAAGACAATGGATCGTCACTGCGTCTGCATACATTTTGGATTACATATGAAAGAACACTGTCTACCATGGTAGACGATGAACAATATCATGGCATGCATATACACCCGGTGAATTGCAGTTCATGATGGAAACAACATTGACAACAAGCTCATTTTACTGACATAGAATATCAGCAGTTGGTAATACTACATGTTGTATATCCTGATGGGTAGACGGAGATAATCATTATACTAGTGGGTGGTAAAAAACTTTTAGGTATTAGTAGAATGGGCTTGTTGTCGTAGTAGTTGTTGTTGTTGTACATCACCTGAAAAGAAGCCGTCATTTATCCCGTAGCTGGTTCATTAAGATTGAATTGTAAGTAATGATTGTGAATCCTTGAGTTATAAAAAAAAATTGAAAATGTTGTTTGAGTGCTTAATGTTTGTGGGGCTATGGATGATTTTGTGGCTTTTGAATAGGGAACCACTTTAACTATCAGTTGGAGAGGAATTACAGGCAACGAATTGTGGTTCGGTGTGATGCTGCTGACTGCCCGTTCTACATATGTGTTAGAGGCGGGAAGAACACACAACTGATGTCATTGAAAGAATTTCTAGGGCAGCATAAACACAGTGTTGGGGAGCAGTGTTAGATGGTTATATGGGAAAGACAATGTTCTACATATGCGAAGGTGTTCAAAATGCAGCGAAGTAGGACATACGAGGCACACTTATCGTAATCCCTGCGATGATTTTGATGCAATGTATGAAGGCGATGTTGTCCAAGTTGAGGATTTGTTCGACGATTCGTATGCAGCAGGCAAGTAGGACATGAAGGTATGTTGTACCGCATTTATTGTTCATTGCTTTCATGCCCTCTAATTAACTTCATGTTCTCATTGCAGGTGGTTTTCGAGTGCACTGAATGAGTACGTGACACTTAGGTACATGACGCAGTGCATGCATCAGTTCATCTGCATGGTGGACCTATACTTGGCAGGGTTTTTATGTATGTCAATAATGGCTTATGTACCCAATTTCAGTTTCATTTTTAAATGTGCACACGCTATGAAGAACGTGGTTTGCTAATTATAGGACAGTGCAAGCACTATATAAGAGGCTTCGGTGGTGTTCCGCTGAATGGAAAGGGGTGTGCTGGGTATTTTTTGTGTGTTTTCCGTGGCTGTTGCAGTAATTCCACCCCCTGGCGGCACATACCCAGTACGCATGCAATGATTACCATGGTAAACACTAGCTCATACCCGGGTAGATGCATAATTCTGGAGACATCGTATGGGAAATAACAGTAGCCGTTAATTTATGTGTGTCGGTCATGAGTCATAATGTACAACTTGTTATTGTTGATAAGTGCGTTAAGATGTTTGAACAAACTATTTGGTTTGTTATTAATATTAGTGTACGAGCACTACAAATGTTAAATGTGTTGTGTTCCAACCCAAATATTTATGTTGTCGACGTCACGGTTCAAGTGTTTGGTTGTGCCATACTCTCCATTAGGATCCCATATAGTTAACGCCGACACTGTTTTTGCCTGTGGACCGTTAAATGCAAGGCCCCACTATTTTATCATTATTGCACGAAAATGACCGTGTGCTAGGGGTTGGATAACCGTTAATAGGTAATGTATGTGAATGACAATACGAATTAATGAGGTTAACCACAGCATGCGCCCAAGTAAATCTAGGTAGCCCACTTTTAAATAGCATGCATATGTACCTGAGTCAGGAACCGCAGGGGTATTGTTATCTCTGGGGGGGAGGGGAAGGGGAGTTGTGTGGAAGGTAATGCATAAATACCACAGTTGGTGTAAGCACAATAACATTGTCGCATCTAGCAGGGGATTAACACTGAATAACAGACTTATGCATGAAGGTCGAGTTGGTGAAGGGTTATATTAAGGTAACTAGGAAAATACAAATCCACACAACTTGAAACTGAAACGTACACATATTGGAAAGGAAATTGTTGATGTACAACGAACCACATGAGACAATGTTTGCAATACGAAGAACTGCTCTAAGTTACGATGTCAGGAACATCTACAGATTAAGGGACCTTAGGCAATTGTAGTTGTTAATGTGGCATCACTATCGAACTCCCTACAAGCATATAAAGTAAGGTCAGACCCATACGCCACAGCAGTTGTAGAGGTGAATACTGTGTCATTCGGAGCAAAGAATATGGACACAAATTGCACATGTTTTCTAAGCACAACAACAGCGAAATTTACCTTTACCACAAACATAATGTGCCTTTGTTCAAACTTAAGTGGCACCAAGAACACCTTCGATGACTCCCAAAACAGACACACACCACCGACGAAGCCCATGGACGTTGTGAAGCCGTGGTTCATTCCTGTTGTTTTGAGAATCTCGCTCGCATTATCATAAGTCATATAATACATTTGTGCCCAGCATTGGCGTAACACAATTACATAAGTTTGTCCCCACCACTATACCTATGATTTTACCTAACTAGATCACTATATCTACCACGGTATACAACCAAGGACACCCATGTTCACAACTTTCACAACATGACCATAAATGTTCATATCATCCTCCCCCCTCCCCCACCCCCCCCCAAAAAAAAAAAAAACTAAACCACAACTCAACCCATACTACCTGTCCCACCAATTACACAAAGTATCATTGTCTGACTCCCCTAATGATACCCAACCCTCACTACATTTCAATTTCATTACATGTACACCACAACAACGCAGCCACCACCCTGGTCTACAGACAATATAATTGTGGCATACATAAACACTCACACAAACACGGTTCACACTAACAGCAATTGTAACAACGAGCACAAACTAGTTCCAGTTCAATACAATTTACCACCAGCTATCACGACGTGCGTTCTGTATACCCAGATACTTGTCCCCGTGTAACCCATCTCAATATGCCACATGACTGCCATACTACGTGGTCATATTCTTAGGTAGAAAAATTAGCTTGTTCTCATTATTATCGCCATTGTATACGGCATTTCACAGGGTATAAATTTATGCCACATCAAAGTCCATTGTCTACCATGGGTGACACGTGAGCCTTGCTGTGTATTCCAAAATGCAATCACGTGTGCTGACCATTTACCACCTTTCCCAACGCATACACCATTGAAATGAAGAATTTCTCCAATTTAGGGACATTCACACAACAGAACATCATCTTCAGCTCCACCTACACTAACTACTGAAATAACATCTACAAAAAAAAATTTCCATATTTCACTTAATTACAATCACGCACCTACAATGCTCCCTTAATAAATCTTCTCATGGGCTCCACTGTGTGTTCTTGCAAGGCCCTATGCGACCCCCTTCCTCTCTTCTTGTTCCAGCGTTCTTCCTCTTCACTAGCTCTCCAACTACCTCCCCATCCACCGTGCTTCTGTCACACTGGAGTTCTTCTTCTTGGCTTTCTTCGTTGCTCTTCTTCTTCCTCGCACTTTTTGTTGCTCTTCTTCTTCACATTTTCTCTGTGGAAGGAGCCCTACTCTCTCTCTCTAGTGCTTGACTTGTGAATGGGAAAAGCAGGTCCACATTTATCTCTCTAGAATTGCTTCACACCTCTCTCTCTCTACCCTGACATAAAAAAGCCCCCACTTAAATATGGGCATTCTTGTAACTTTGCTTCAACTTACATTTTCCCCCACTTGACTTTCCCTCCAAATCCAACACCAACTTGTTGGAAAAAAAATTGAGTCGATTGCCCCGAAGCATGACTATCTTGTAAATTTGCCTTTGGCCTTCTCATGCAGTGTTGCAAAAATGGTCAATGACTCTGGGTGGAGTGGTAGACTACTATTGAATATTGATTGAATTGAAGTATTGAATGAAACTCTAAATTTTTTATTAAAGGTGTGTTTGGCAGGGGCCGAAAAATTATTTTTTTCATTTTACACTATTTTGTAAAATAAGAAGTAGAAATCATTTTCAGGGGAAAATTATTTTATCCCATTTGAAGGAAATTATTTTCACTTGAAAAAGTAGGAAAAATAATTTTTCAAGCCCGATTTTCGTTGTCTAATTTTGTCTCTCATTCTATTTTGTTTTAATTGTACCCAAAATCACTCTATTTTCACTATTATTTTATCTCTCATTCTTCCCCTCTTCTTCATGTTCATCATCTTCATTGATGATTTTCATCGTCAATATCTGCAATTATTTCTTAAGTTATCTGACCTTGTTACTGCTGCCCTTTTGAAGAACTTCGCAATCTGAGATACCAATTGTCTCCCCGTTCGTCATTTTCTTTAATTTGGGTTTAATATCACTCAAAGTCAAATAGGTAATCCTTAAGAATAGTGAAAAAATTAAGATTTATTAATGTTGACTCTTTTTTTTTTAGTTTATTATCGGGTATATTTCCTATTAATGTTTTGGGTTTAATTTTAAAGAGAAGAGAGAAACAGAATTCGTTAGTTACATCGGGTTAGAGCAGTGAGCAAGGGAGGGAGTTGCTAGTAAAAAGAAATGAAGTGAGGGCGGGGGGGTTCATTCTATCAAATAGCAAAAAATAAAGTAGAAAGAAAATTATTTTTCATTCTACCAAACAAGTGAAAATGTAAGTGAAAAATTATTTTTCTTGGGAAAATATTTTTCATGAAAAATAATTTTCTCCCCTACAAAACACACCCTAAGAGTTCACCGTTTTTCACCTTTTAATATATTTGTTCGCTCGCGTTTATTGTGTTTAATTTGCTCATGGCAATAATTTGGTGTGTTTTAAAGGGCCGATGCCTTTTAAATTAGATTCACCTTTTTAAAACACCCAATACATTGATATGTGTTTAGAATGCATATTAAACAGCGGATTAAGCGTGCAGCCTATTAACTACTAAGGGACTTTAGCCATGAAATGCTTCGATAACATGTGTGGAGTTTCCAACGGTTTGAGGCTTTAGATTAATATGCCACTAAACCTGCATTTTGATCACTAATGCCACTGGGCTTCTAATTTGCCCGCCAATGCCATTGTGAAATAAATGTTGATCAAAAATACCATTCGGGGCCCCACATAAATGGCTGTAGGCAGTAGCAGGTCAAAGACACCCCCCCCCCCCTTTTGTTTTTGGTGCTATTAAAGTTAGGGGGGAATTAAGAAAATAAAACTGATTCTATAACCCCTGTTCTGTGTCGCCCATATCAGCTCGCCAAATAAAATCTCTTCCTCCCTTCGAAACCATAACTATCAAATTAATCATTTTTTGCTCTTCAATTGACAAAATTGAAGTGAAATTCGACTTTCAGAACGAAATTCGAACCCCTGCATGCCTGAAATTTTGCAAATTTTATCTTCAAATCACAGACCCTATGTGTGCCTTGATTCAAAAACCTTGATCCCAAATCTTTTGTTTACTTGTTCATTCATGTAAATTAAGTTCCAAGTTGCAATTAGGCCTTGATTCCATCCCATCAATCCACGAAACTTGTGGCAAGAAGAAAAGAGGAGTTGTAGCTGAATATCCTCGAAGGGTTGTGACCATCAAGTTCACCAGATTGTCAGATGGGCTTGTTTGGCTAGTTTCAAGGATTTATGTATTAATTTGATATGGCTTTTCAGCTTAAATGGTTGAGCAAGCAATTGATTGAGTTGTCCCCATTTGAGGCTGATGGGGTTCTTTTCTGCATTGTGGCCAACGAGATCTGATAGCTGAATATTGTCAATATGGTAAAGGATGATCACATCGGCAGAGTTATGTCATTCATCCAAATGATACAATAAGGGCAGCAACAGAGGATCATAACTGGGCATTTGCTGAAAATTCTTTAGTTTTAGCAACTTTCTTTTTTGTTTTTCGACCTTAGTTTTATCAACTTGGCGAGACAATAACATAGTATAATTTTAGTAAAAGTCTACTACTCTGTCATGAACTAATTTAATCACACCATAACATCATGAGAGAATTATAATTTCCTCATCTAATTCTTGTCAACTTCCAATGATGTTTCATGCCTCGTTTATGTGATTACACTTTATCACCCAATAAACAAGGATGATTAAACCTCATCAACCAACAAAATAATATAATTTAGTCAAAGTTTATTCTTTTTTCAATTACTACATAAACCCAACCCATAAATACATCATACATTCACTAATTTTGACATTTTAAGGTTCTGCTTCATCTATTTCATACCGATGGATGATGACTATATGACAATCCAATTCTCCTCCTTATCATCCAACTAATCTGATGAAAATTTCGTCCTCCCCTTACAGCAGTAGGTGAATGGGTGTGATCAAGGTTTGAAAGAGTTTCAACGTTGCTATAAGTTCTGGAGGGAAGAGTTGGGTACTTGAGTAGGTTTAATCTTCTTTTAATTATTTTTTCCGTTTTCCCCCCTTCACTTTCTTTTCAATTAACATCTTTTAAAAACGAAAAAGAAAAATTGCTTTTACCTGCTAAGCCGGTTACTTGGAGGCCTTGATGGCATTTTTAAGCAAAGTGTATTTTATAGTGGCATGATTGATTAAAATAAAAATATAGTGGTATTATTGACCAAAATAAAAACTTTAGTGGCATGCCAGTTCAATAACTCCAACTAAATTAGTGTCATCGACGCTCCAGAGCTCTATAACTTGTTAGTTTTGGGCCTTCAACAATTTCTTTGCCCTATCAATCAAATTGAATGCCATCATGTCAGGTACCAGCCGTGCGTCAATGTTTACTTCATTCTGTTATTTCTGTCAACATTCTTGCTTTGTGGCTTCACAATTTGCTTCTCCTGTATGGGTTTTTCCTGCTAAATTGTGTGAAATACTTATTACTCATAACAGATCCCCCCCCCCCCCCCCTCTTCTCTTCATTTTGAAACATACAATTATAGTGAACGAATTATTTGGATTCCTTCTCTGAACATAGATGACAATATAATTAAGGCACTATTTGTTTAATCTGTTTGGCCCAGTACTACGAAGTGCTACTGACATCGCATTTTATATGATGCCAATGTGCATGCCAACGCAGTTCTATGATTGTAAAAGGGACAAAGTTGGACACCCAATACTCTTGTTCATAAATACAAAAGAATACTCGCTTTGTACAAGCACACCATGATGAAGAATCATTGTTCTCTTTCATCAGAAGTTCAGTAACGTCATCAAGTAATCTAGTTATATGCACTTGTTTCCAAAATGAGGTGCATGGAATTTCCATGAAAATTTGTATACACAAAACTCATACACTCCGTTCATAAACTGAAGTGAAATTGAATGTGGCACCGGTTGATTCCCTCGAGGAAAAGGTTGAGTTCTTCACACTGTCCGAACTGGAGAATATGTTGGGATCAGAAGATGCAGTCTTGGCACTAGGCCTGTCGTTGTGGGAGTCGGAGTCCCAAACTTTAAGATCAGAGAGATCTGAGATCAAACCTGGAGCCGTTATCTTTGTTTCATCGATGCTAATTTCACCTGTCAGCATCTTCACAACGGTTGACATGATGGGACGGAGCTTTGGAGCATCTTGAGTGCATAGAAGACCTATCTTGAGGAACCTGCAAGCCTCATCAACATCACACTTGCTATCTAACGATTGGTCGACCAGCGCCACCAGCTCTCCTCGCTGATAGGATTCCCATGTCTATGACCCAGAGAAGCAAACAAAATCTTATGAGAGATCATAGTAAGTGCTTCAGAAGAAAACCAAAATGCAAAACTTAGACTATAATGGACTAAAGCAAAATGATTTATCATTTGTCCCTTAGTTCTTCGGCTGCACAGGAGTAGATGTTCAAACTTTGTACATCTAGGGATCAATTTACACCACCTCTCTATGGTTTATGGAACTGGTTTGGCTTCATTTGTCTCAGAAGAAAAGCACAGATGACGTAGTGACAGATAGATCGCCAAAAATTACATCCTGCTTCTAGTTTTAGGTCCATATGACATTGGGTACAACCGTAGGAGTCCTCTATCAACATCTCAGCTAGCTAGCTGAATACATATATGGACCCAGCTCCAAAGTGAAAGCTTACACCCTACCCAACATCAATCCTAATTTCTCCTTTTAGAGCTTAGTTGGGTGTAAGAAATGTTGGGACACTGTCCCACCCATAATGTCCAGTCGAACAGAATAACAAATGAGAATGAAGATATCGAATTTTGAACATAGACAAAAATCGTATCATGTCCATAACAATTGTATTCATTTTCTTCCAAAGACCATGATCCATGACTCATGCAATTGGAAGCGTCAATGCTGACACTTTGTGCATCTAAGTTGCCAGTAACGGTTGATACGATCCTTAACATTATAAAGCTTTAGCCCTCACACCAACATGAAGATTGACAAAGACACAAAAAACTAGTTCTTTTAACCATCAGTAGCTGGGTTCGTTTGTTAAAGCAATTACAGTTTGGCTATAAGGAGCTCATACCCGGTCAAGAAGATATCTTTCTCCGATGGGCAATCTTTTATTTGTGTTATTTCTTCCACTGACTATTTCCACAAGGAGAACACCGAAACTATATATATCTGCTCTTCGCGTCAACTGCCCTCTAACTGCATACTCGGGAGCCAGATAACCTCTGAAGAAAGAAGGAAGAGCTAGGTAAGATACACAAATAGAGGATAGATAATAAAATATTAGGCCAAATGGTAACATTACTGATATGCGAATATAATATGGCAGTTGAACTAATAAAGAATGAAGCTAGATGATGCAACTGACGTTCACGTTTCAAAAATAGGCAGGTTCTCAAGTTGCTAAGACATAGAGGCTCTTGGAGATTCCATCTCATTACTAAATATAAACTTGTGCCTACAGTTTCATTATTAATATAAAGCATAAGCATATGTCTCAAGTTGCAAACAGATACAACCTGTTAGAGACTCCGTCAATCCATCTCCTTCTGTTATCTAGAAGCTTATACTTGTGAAGTGCTTAATAAATGACAGTGAAGAGCAACAAGCAAGATGCACTTTCGAGTCAGCTAGAAGAATTATTTATGATGAAAGACAAACTAGCTCCCTAGAGGACAAAATCCCTGTCACAGTCGGTGCACACTAGCACTAACCTAAATTGCAGTCCACAGCTACGAAGGACCAATTATCAAGGGGTATAACCTCTGGTTTTCATACTCCATAAGCAAAGTTCATAGAATTCAGAAAATTCCCTCTATTATTAGCATAAAAAAAGGGAGCCATATACATATGATTCAACAGTCTACCAGTCCAAACATCGGTCCATATTAGTTTTCAAAATGTCAGTCACTGTCAATCCCTCCCACACCAACTGGAAATGAAACTTTCACTACTTTACTAGATGCTGAACTTTTTCAGCTACTCCTTCCCATAGCAAAAGAAAACTATTGAGGGTAGGCAAATAAGGATTGAGCCATTTATTATATTGTCATTAAACCATCCGTTTTGACAATTCTAAGAAACCAAATTAGAGTATTACAAAAAGCTAATGGAACTTGAGTCAACGGATGTAAGAGTTGACATCGGTAGTATGTCAATTGGAACCATCAAACTGTAAACAACACTAGCAGAAAAACGAACTCGATCAGAGACCTTTGCATTTATGCGCATTAGCAATAATGTTACTACAAAAATTGGATCACGGACATCCCCTACTGTGACCCGAAACTAAAGTGACATTAAATTAGTCATATAAGTAGAAAACGCATTCTCCTACACAATCTACAGGTTTGGTCACTATAGATTGGACCACTACAAATTCAGAACTGGCCAACAAAAAAGGAGTTATTACCCTCAGGGCAATCCTAAAAAATAATTTATAGAAAATGAACTTAACTCCATATCTTATCACGTATCAACAAAATCTCGAATCAAAAGCACTATCAGCACTATGGGAGGAGCTAGTACACTGCAAATGGCCACAATCAATCATAAGTGTATGACATAGGCATATATCTAAGAAGCAAACTCACAAATTTTCTGCAATTTTGAGAAGAATTGATGTCTCTAATATCCAAACCCATCAGAGTGTTGGGTATTCAAAATGGGTACTCAAAAGGTGAAAGAGATTTGAAACATTCAATAGCAATCATCTCTTTTGAGGTTAAATATGTAGCAGTTAAAACGAAATTTAACATGAAGTGTAGAGTTAAATTTTACTTACAGAGTTCCTGCAACCCGTGTACTAACATGAGTGACGTTGGCTGGCATGAGCTTTGCAAGACCAAAATCTGATATTTTGGGAGTAAGGTCTTTGTCAAGCAGGATGTTGCTGGCCTTTATGTCTCTATGTACTATATGCGGATGTACTTCTTCATGGAGGAAAGCAAGCCCACGTGCTATTCCAATGCAAATTCTTGAACGTATTTGCCAATCAAACTCAATGTTGCACATCCCACTACCTATAGTTACAATGCTGTCAAAATCAAATTTCTTGACATCCTATACTAATAAAAAAGAAAATGGTATTTAGTGCTTGTTCTTTTCGTTGTAAAATATGGGTGACTTTGGTTAAGACCGGTAGAAGTGGGTTGGAGTTGGTATTTTTTTGTTGAAGTGGATTGATGTGAGTTGAAGTACGTTGAAATAAGTTGAAGTTGGTTGAATGGGTTGAATTTTTTTTTTTATATATGATGAGTAGAAGTTGGTTAAAATAGTGGGAAGTGGGTTGAAGGTGGTTGAAGTAGTGTTTTTTTTTATTGAAGTTGGTAAAGTGGGTTAAGGTTGGTAAATTGAGATTTATTAACGAAAAGAACAAGGCCCTAACCCAGATGTCTGATATTCAAAGCATGAAGAGTTGGAATACAAGTAGGTCGATACGATCCAAATTCTCCCCCCCCCCCCAAAAAAAGGTAAAAGATAAAAGCATCAAGCAAAAATTTTAGGATCTAGAAAATTATATGGATAAAGGATTTGGCAAAAGGTAAACAATGAGACGTCTACTATTTGATTCAACCCAAGTTTTCAACCAAAAAATTGATAAATAAAGAAAAAAAGATTCAACCAAGTTAACCATGTCCATTTGTTGGAAATAGAGCTGCGCAAAACTGACCCAACAAGATTACCGGCATGAAACCGACATGAAGCTAAGTGGATTTTGGTATAAATTTTCAACCCATTTAATTAAATGGGTTGACACGTTCAAGCAGTTTAATTAAATTGGTTAGATTCAGGTCGAGATTCCTGACACGAAAAAATACATATTTAACCCGTTTAATTAAATGGTTTAAACAAACCAGCTCATTTTTTCATTTGTCATTCATTCGTTTATCTTTTTATTAGACAACTAAGAATACGAAAAGTTCAAAAAATGTGAATTATGATGAATTGGAGGACTCTTAGAGATTAATTGTTTAATATGATATGTAAACTTAATTTTTAACGCTATGTAATTACGTGTTAGTTGAAAGTGTTAAATGCGTAAATGGATAATTAGGCAATTGAACTCGACATGTTTATCTTAAACGGGTTAAGCGAGTCAACCAGTTTAAAAATTAAATGTGTATTGTACAAGTCAAGGTTTTCCAACCCATTTAATAAACAGGTTAGGTTCAGGTCAAGGAATTCTCAACCCGTTTAAGTTCAACACGAACATGAACCCAACCTGACCTATTACCCAGCTCTAGTTGGAAACCTAGAGACAAATATTATATAAAACCTGAAATATTCAAATCAGACCATCAAAAATTGGAAATTTGAACATGTTAGGTCCCCAGATAACCTATCTTTTAATGGTTCTAACTACCATAGGTGGTGTTAAAAAGAAGACATAACAAGGACAAATGAAGTTACCTAGTAAAGTCTGTGCGAGGCTGTTGTTCTCCATATAGTTGTACACAAGTATCCTATGCTTCCCCTCAACACAGCAGCCAAGCAGCTTAACCAAGTTCTCATGCTGTATGTCCGAGATCACCTTTATCTCAGTCAAGAACTCGTTAACTCCTTGCTGTGATTCAGCAGATAAAACTTTTATGGCGCCAATCTTCCCATGTTTAAGCTTCCCCTGAGCACAAGAAGTATCTTTGTTACTTGGAAACAGAAAATCTATTCGGACTTCAGAAATGTAAGTCAAACAAATCCTCCTAGCTGGTGAAGAGATATCACAAGAATTCATACCCTGTACACAGACCCGAAGCCACCTTCTCCAATTTTGTTAGTTGGACAAAAATCATCAGTGGCATCTCTTAGTTCTTTGTAAGTGTACAGCTTAACATTCTGAACAGCTGCAAACTCTGTCATTAGAGACAAACACGCATAGATGTTTGATGTTTCCATAATCACAAGAAAATAAAATTCAGTACAAATTCACAGACTCAAATTGCATACTTTTGATTGTTTTCAAGGCTTACCTTCATCAACATCAGAAGTTGTAACAGCAGACTCTGCTCTTTTACCAAATAAGAAAGGAAAACAACGCATAGCTTGAAATTCCAAGCCAATTTCTTTACCGGTTATTCCAATAAAAGTACCGGAAGACCTGCAAAACATAATTTGTGCAAACATTGTGTCATCACCAAATACAGCAACAGAAAAAATGATGAGTTTTGAGAACTGCAGACAGTGGACTTAAGAAATTATCATATTTTTAAAACCGTTTGTGGTAGTTAGGCAGGATTACACAAGATGCAGAAAACAGGTCTTCAGAGGGAAATCAAGATTGAGCTTCAATGGTTCATACAAGATCAGTAGCATTGAGACAAATACTGTTAAAATATCTCACATCATATGCTGATAAACAACTCTATTAATATACGTAAGTGTGAAAGCAAAAGAACTGAAAGGACCTGGATTTTCATCAGAAATTTAGATGCTAAATTTAGCGGCTAGAAAGCGAACAACTCAACCTATCATTTGATGGAAAACATGGATCGTGAGCAAAGTATGCTCATTTCGTTTGAGATGAAATTATAACATGATTTCACACTTCATAATTCATCTCAAATGACATGAGCATAGCAAACCTGATCACCTTATCTTCTGGTTAAATGAGATATTACCACCTAGATTTTGATCAGACAAAAGGAAAAGATGGATTATCTGCAGCAAAGAAGAATAAAGATTGCTGTATGCCCCCTAAAACCTGTTTTTTTATGGGAACAGCTGGCTTGTATGAACCATTGTCTTCAAATTGTGCAAGACCCCTAACAATTCTAGGGTTTAAGCTTGACCATTGCCAGAACTAGTGAAGCTACATCAATTTTGCTCATATATTGTATATGGTGGTTGGTGGGAAGAATTTGGAAATGTTACCAAATCCAATCAGAAAGTCAAAAACCAGACCACCTAATGCAGCAAACCATCCGACTTCATGATTATCCTCAATTTCCATAGGCACCAAAAGGAAGGGAGTTTAAAAAAAAAAAATCCCAACAAACAGGAGAGCATACGCAGATTGAGTTCAAAATTACCAAACCATCATAATTGATGATTATCCCCAAATTCCATCGGCACCAAAAGGGGGGTAAAACCCAAAATCCCAGCAAAAAATGAGATCAACTTTACTCGTGAAAATTCTTAATTGCTACAGCAAAAGGTTGACGAATCGTTGAATTCAACAAGTGAAAAACCCAAAATTAAAGAAACCCCGGTGAGAATTTACCTTGAAAAGTCTTTGCAGCAGAGAGACAGAGAGAGATGGCAGCAGAATTGAGGCTGGAAAAAGAGAAGAGCAACGAGGTAGTTGCGTTATTGTAATAGACAACAGGCGGCCAATTTTTTTGGTCAAAGAGCAGCCAATTCAACATGCGCTTTTGTAACAATTACTTTGATTAAATACTATTGTAGTTGATAGCCTGGGAGGTCGCCAACTGATTAATGCTCGGACTTCGATTTCCGGCGTAACAAGGTGTTTGGATTAGGATTGGAGGAGTGGAAGGGAGGGAAATGACGGAGAATGGTGGCTAATTAATTCATTTTTTTTTTGTTTGGAAAAAAAAGATAAGGAAAAATAAGATGAACCTTTCATCTACATTAATCCCTATAATCTGTTTTTTACTTCCCTCAAAATTGAGGGTGAATAGAGGGGGGAAGTAATATAAAAATTTTAGTTATAATACTTTACAAATAATAGTGATTTTTCCTTCCCCTTCCCCTTCCCCTTCCCCTTCCCTTCGCTCCATTTTCTAATCCAAACATAACATATATAGTTAACATCTCTTCCCCTCCACTTCAAATTCATACAAGATAAATACATTTTTCCTCACATCCATTTCCCTCCCCTTCATTAACCTCCCCTCCCCTCCCCGTCTAATATCCAAACAAACTGTAAAAGAGGGAAAGGAAACAGAGAGAGGTCAACCACTCTGCTCATACCTCTTCTTTTTTTTAAAGAGAATAGGGATAATTTCATTTATCATGAATGTGTCATCTAATATCTGATATTTAAAATGTAAATTCGACAAAAAGAAATACAATTTTTACAATCAAAATAAAATTTTAACTCCAGATACCTAACTTGCCACTCGTTGAGCGTCCAATTTCTCACATAAATTGATGTTCACGATAGTACAACATAGGGAAGAGATCTGCAAATCTCACATTTTCTTCAATTGATTATAAACCTGTTGATCTAGTGTAAGATCTGCGAGGGAGATATCACTCTGATAAGTGAGATTGCATTTAAATTGTCGAACGCTATTGGAGAGTCTTCTTGCAACTTTCAGGTGAAGTATCCCAAAAACAACCAACAAAACGACAAGAAACCAACATGAACACAACATAACGTAAAACTCCCACGCAATTGCAAATATTAATCAATATTGGAACTTGTAAATCTCATCATTGAGGGGACAAATTAACCTAGCAAATGGGAAAAAACACCAATTAGAACATATAAAACAGTAAAAAGAAAGATGAGAAAGCCAGGAACAAACATAAAATGATCATTCCCAGCCTATGCAATACCGATCAAGAAGAGAAGAAGGCAAGGCAAAGACTTTAATGGTGGTTTGTGCTTTCCCTAGAGAGGAATGACACACTACTCTGTTCATACTTTACCTCATAACAATGTGTTAAAAGCACAATAACATGTGAGACACAAAAAATACAACAATAACTACTCTCAGTGCAGGTTCTGCTATTACGGGGTCTGAGGAAATTCAAATGTAGCCAGCTTTACCTCCACATACATGACTGTTCATAGAGAAACCAATTCCAATAGACCCATATAAAAATTTTTAAGAAAATAGTTTAGAAGTTGAAAATCGTTTGATAAACAAAGGCAAGAAACACATGATATAACTACTTTAAATAGCAGTAATTATAACAAACAAAATAGGAGAGATAAGAGTTGCGCGTGCCTTAAACAGCAAGCAGTGACATAACTAATCTGGCCAAAAGCAATCTATAACTTAAACAATCAAAGGTGGGAGAGTAATAACGCAGATGCTGGCAGAGTACTACCAGCATACAAAATACAACAAACGCAAGATAGTTAATTTGTTTTGAATTCATAATGTAATTCAACTCTCTTCGGTGCGGGTGATTGCGATTGTCATAATCCCCTTACTCTCCTTCTTTTGAACTTCAACCCCCACACATATATCTTACATGCTCATAAGTAAACTTTAGCTTTTCTGTTCAATCTTATTACTGGACTTGAATTGGTTTCATATGAGCAAAGGCACATTTCTAATGTCACTTGTTTAATCTATTTACTTACCTATTGATACTTTGCTTGTTCAATCTATTGATCTATCCATTGCATTTTACCGGTTCAATCTATTGAGCTATTTATGGCACTTGCAATTCTCACACCTATATTTTATATCCTCATAAGTGAACTTCAGTGCTTTTTTTTCACGTAAACTCACTTGAAATCATTTCAAATCACCACAATCAGATATAAAAAGATCATTTAAGGCCTCATATATATATCCAAACTCTAAACAACTTCATTAATACATAATTACACAATTTGTATCCAAAACAGGAAAATTCCATAACTCACTGATTACACGTCCAAAATTCATGAAATTTTGCCAGAAAATCTCAAATAATATAGAGAAACTACAGTAAAAATTTCAAAAGTTTTGAAAAATCCTATAATTGCCAGAATTTTCGACAGTGGCATTTAAACAAATGCAAAATCATGAAAATCATGCTCTTGATCAAATACCCATGACTCCAAACATCTTCAAACTCAATAAAAATTGCACAACAACTATCAATTTGATCATCCAAACATAGCTCATAAATAAAACAACCATAAAACTCAAGATAAAATAAGATAGGGCTTGGGACAAACCTCACTTTAGGCTTGAATTAGAGAGAGGAGGAGGCTGTTTTGAGTGATTTGAGGGGTTGGACATGATAGCTAGCAGCAAGGGGAACTCGGGGCAGCTGGGAGGTGGCGGAAAAGTGATCGGAACCACCAGTACTGGCAACACAAAGGGGCAGCAGCTGCTGCCCCTGTTTTCTGCCCAGCCCACCGTGAGGATGAGAGAGAAAATAGAGAATGGGCTCGTGATTTTTTTCCTGAATTTTGTGCATAAAAATGGTCAATTTATAGCCACATATGGTTGTAAATTTTTGACCCAAAAAGTAACTTTTTGCTCAATAAAATTAGGTGCTAAAATGAGTAATTAGTGAAATAACAAAAGCTAGTAAGGTTTTGGGCTTTTGTTTTGGGTCCAAAAGGCTAAATTGAGGCTTGAAAAAATTATTTGGAGTGGTGAACAAATATAAAAATTTGTATTGGTCAGAATTAAAGTTTACCGAAGATAAGAAAAACAATTAATCACTAATTTATACTCACCGAGGTCTAATATCGATTCACGCGACATTTAATCAATCAATGAAACTTGAGTTGCAAAGTGGTACCCAAAATGAAATATCTCTCAATCGGGATGATTAAATATGATAAATGAAGGTGGAATTTTAAATAACTTAATGGAATTCGTTAAATAAATAAATTGAGTGTAATTGAATTTAATAAACATGATTTGGTTAAGCAAAACACCATGAGTAAGTAGGTCAATAAAAATGAACTTTCTCTTTTTTTTTCACGTAAACTCACTTGAAATCATTTCAAATCACCACAATCAAATATAAAAAGATCATTTAAGGCCTCATATATATATCCAAACTCTAAACAACTTTATTAATACATAATTACATAATTCGTATCCAAAACAGGGCACTTGCATTTTACCGGTTCAATCTATTGAGCTATTTATGGCACTTGCAATTCTTACACCTATATTTTATATCCTCATAAGTGAACTTCAGTAATCCTTATTTAATCTTATTGTCGTACTTAACTTGGCTCCATATGAGCAAATGCATGCTTCCACTGCAGCCTATTCAATCCATTTATCTATTCATTAGACCTTGCTTGTTTATCCAATCTATTTATCTATCCATTACACTTTGCTTGTCCAATCTAGTTGTCTATCTATTGCACTTATCTTGTTCCTTGTGACTATAAAGTCACCTAGTTGAAGCCCAGTTGCGTGTCATCTTGTTTCCAATTCATCAGTTAAACCCGAGTATAACCATGCCATCCTTCTCCTTAGTGGATTATTTATTGGACCCTTTATGATCCATATTTATAAACCATAGTTCTTGTGGCATTATATTTTAGAATTCAAGATATACTTATGGTTATCTTTATTCTAACCAGTCCATGATAACCTCTCCTTTATTTGCCTTTTCTAGTCTCATTGTTTATTTCTTTTGTATGCAATGATTCATTTGGCTAAGAATTTCATCACTTTCATCCCTAACCATGGTCATTTCATTTGCCTTTATAGACCGGGAGCAGATCCTTGAGTAGTCAGATGAGGGGAGATCCTGTGAGGCATTAGGATGGTCAGATGAGGAGATTTTGATAAGGGTATAAACTCAAGCACTGTCTGATTGTATTGGAGTGAGCCAGAGAAACATTGAGTACAAGGTCAGAGCTAACCCAAGCAAGCATTAAAAGGGAAAATTCAAGTACATGTCGATGTGATACAAGGTCGACAAAGCAGTTGTGTAATAACCAAAGTCTCAGTTGATATGTAAAGTATTCCGACTCAGTTGAGATATAAATTATTCTGAATGGCTTATCTAGTCAAGGGTATCAGGAAACTGGATATCGGTGCTAATTGAGTCCTCGTTACTTTGGGATTTATGAGCCAGTAGTGTAGAATACCTCCTTTGCAGTAACAAGGTTCTTTTATTTTGAAGAGAATATCACTTTTGAAGAAAATTAATTGAGTTTATTAAAGCTATTGTGTGAGAAGTATCCGGGTCTACTACCAAAACATGGGATTAAGAAGTTATACAATACGTGAACAGTCCAGCCAAAAATTATGATTTTTGATGGGAAGATATTTCAGTGTGTTATCTTTCAAATGCCTCTTGAATCGCCTTAATCCGAGGTCTGTGGAAAACGTTATGGTCATTTTACCGAAACTGCACAGAATAGGCTAAAAACTGACACACTTGTATTTTAGCCTCATTTTGGGAACCCTATTGTGGGAATCATATCTTGTCTTGTACATGAAAATTTTTAGAGACTTCTCAATATTTTCATATTGGGGTTTTAGGTCTCCATTTGAGGTCTAGAATGAAAGTTATGAATTTTTGAAGTGAACTGACCTGCTTGGGTGTAAATTAGGCTGTTATTCCAATTTATGTGCAGTGTATACCTGGAGGAAAACTCAGAAAATTATACTATAGATTGTCCATATTATTTTTGAATTTCCCAGAAGATTTCATGAACTTTGGTTGAGTATTTTGAGTTTGGTAATTTTTAGAAGCATTTTGAGTAATTGTATAAAGAGCAATAATAAAGATTAAGAGAGATTGATCATACACTCATTTTGTGTATTTTGGGCCAAGTCATTTAAAGGGGAAAATGAATATTCATGGACTTTTATGGAGCTTTTAGCCTATTTATGAGCTTATTTGTGAGCTTTGAATCAATTATGAATTTTACCAAGAAAATATCATGCTTGGTGAGCCTAATAGCTTCTATTGAGTTCAATGACCCATTTGAGGTGGAATTATTTATCTAATATATTTATGAATGAAATATGAGAAGTGGGGAGAGTTGTGACTCAGAAACCATGTTTAACAGACCAAGTTATTACAGTTTATGCTAGTTTGAACCAAGTTATTCATCAACAAGCCTTAAACCCGTATCAGTAACCACTCTCTCAATTATCATCATCAAGGCCTTTTTCCTTTGTAATATCATTTATCTCATTGTGGACTATTTTACTTCTATTTACTTTATATTGGAATTAATTATTTTCATCAATTCAGTTTTGAAGTTATGTATACCATTTACTTAC
The DNA here is from genome assembly GCA_017589665.1 of Selenicereus undatus. Classification (NCBI taxonomy): domain Eukaryota; kingdom Viridiplantae; phylum Streptophyta; class Magnoliopsida; order Caryophyllales; family Cactaceae; genus Selenicereus; species Selenicereus undatus. The sequence continues at coordinate 36,481,348 of JACYFF010010365.1, read as the reverse complement.
TCAATTTCTGTTACACATACTTTTACTTACTCAAGTATGCGAGTAAGGATCATTAACTAACTACACATATTTACGATGACATTTATGAAACAGAGTTGAGGCCTAGTTATCGTTCCCCATTATACATAAGTGTTATCAAGTCAGAATATATTTATCAAGTCAGATAACATTTATGAAACATCTGACTTGTAACAAGTCAGATGACATTTTTAAAGACTCAAGGTGCGTTCATCGCCTGTATCTTCAGAAAGCATATCATATTTATCAAGTTAGAACTCTTAATGAGTTTATCAATGAATCATTTTGTACAGTGATTTACCATTTAACTTGTGACCCCATCAATTATCATCTATAGGGCGTCAACCCATCATTTACCCACGCGGCTTTAGGCCACCTCTTGATTGGATTGGCAGGTGTACACCTATGTATGATAAAGTAAATGAATAAACATGATTAATGAAATAAATAAAGATGATTCAAATAAATAATATGGGTTAGGGTCGGGTTATTACTATATATATATATATATATATATATATATGCAA
>JACYFF010010365.1:36422287-36449787 GCA_017589665.1 Selenicereus undatus | reverse complement strand
AATCTACGGATCATTTACTGCTCCATTGCAAGGTTGCAAGCATGCTTTGGGGTCTTGCTTTCAGTTGCTTGGGCATGTCCTAGGTAGCTCCTGATTCTTTTAGGAACCATCTTTTGGCTTGGGAAGGTTCCTTTGGGAGGAAGGTTAAGAAGAAGAAGAAGGAGAAAGTCATGGTCCTACCTCATGTCATCGTTTGGATTATTTGGAGGGAGAGAAATCGACGAGTTTTTGATAACGTTGAAATCCCTCTTCAGCGTTTGAAAGAGAATTTCATCAAAATTCTCTTCTTTTGGATGAATGGGAAATTTAGCTCTTCCTTTTTTGATTTGGCAGATTGTGTAGATAGTCTATTCTTGGGTTGTAAATAGTTTTTGCAGAGTGCTCACTGTGCAACTTAGATTTGGTTCTTAATATAATTATATATCCTTTTCCTTATCAAATATATATGGTGTTGCGTATTTCGTGGTTCACATGTCCAATTTTGGTGAAAATGGAAGTTTTTTTGAGATTGCTATGAATGGGCAAGCTTTTGACAGGGCAAAACAAGGAGGGAGAGAGAAATAGGGATTAATTTGAAAATTAAATAACGCCCCATGTTTGGGGGGGGGTCTTGGAAATGGAAAATGAATTGGTGACAAATATGACTAGAGAGGGTGAGGTATTTGATAATTTGGACGTTGCACGGTAAAAGATGAAGGATTTCACTTAAAAATATATGGGGGTGCGGGCCAGTTGTTTTTCAATTATTTTTTGTTCTTTATTTCCATGTTTGTTTCAGATAATTTTCATGCCTGTTTTGTTTGCAAAACGCTCTATTGTTACTTATAATTAAATCATTTTATGAGTGTCCGCAATATATGAAGTTTTGAATTGGCAGACTAGATGCACTAGTAACGATCCTCGCATATTGAATTCCCCACTAGGTCGCATATCACGTACTTCAATATGTCTTCCCTACTGGAGTGTACTGCGTTCCAGGCAACTGTGGCTGCTTCTTGTTATAATTATAATAAACATCTGCACATCCAAGTCCTTTATAAGAGCTCGTAAGTGTCTCAGATAATCTTGCACATGTTTTTGTATACAAAAATACATTTTGATATCCATCTACATATTCCTTCTTGAGGTAATGCACTTTTAGGTAAGAAGCACGGACACTTTCCACCAGTTCATGTGTCTGTGTCCCGCATGCATTGGACACCAACACTCTTTGGCCACTCTCAAAGGCATACCAAAGACGCACATGGTAACAAAGAAACTGCATGCTGCTCTTCACAGTTCGTATCTATGTCCCACATGTAATGGACACCAACACTCTTGGGACAATCTCAACGGCATACCAAACACATACATGGTAACAAAGAAATGTTTTGTTGCTCACAGTTACAACTTACAATGCTATGAGCTATTTGTTATTTCCTATCCAAATACGACCCCCTCCAACGCTCAAAATATAAAACTGACTACAAACTCACAGGAACTAAATAAATATGTTTTAGATCAATATGTGTCCATTACACATCGTGTCGTAGCTTTTTGAAAAATCGCACATTCGTGTGTCAGTGTTGGGGTGTGTCGGTGTCCCCTATCAGTGTCCATGCTTCTTAGCACTTTAGAGGGTCCAACAGGAGCTGTGGTGTACTTACGTAACACAATTGTATATAGAGATGATGTTTCTGGCAGACATAATGAGCTTACTTTTTTTGGGTCACTTGCGTAACAAGACGATGTACGCGATCCTCATGAAATCTGATTGTTTTGTAGGCCTCATTAGTCATTAGTTTGTAAGCATTGAATTCCCTGTCTAGTCGGTTTGATAACGATCCAGTGGCATTGCTTCTTCAGAGTTTAGACGAACTAAAGGAATCGCTCATCATGGAACTCTTCAGGTTCCAAACTCAATGGTGGCCACTAAAGACGAGGGTCTCTTGAGGGTTCCAAGCTCAATGGTGGTTACTGAAAGACAAGGGTTGCACTCATTGTAGGACGTGAATTGGATTTTGGAAATTAATGATTGGAAACCTGCAGGGGTTAGTGTGTCTAGATACCCCAAATACTGCAGATATTGTGGAAATTTCAGGGAAAGGAGCAAAACTCTCTGTCCTATTTAAGGAAGTAGTCTGGAGATCAATGAGGCAAGGTCATTTACGAGAATTAAGAATCCCCCCTCTCCTGGAAGCTAAAAGATACGCTCTATGTTGGCATGTTTTTAAATTCCTATCAATAAACATATGGGGATTCAATCTAATAAGTTGTCAGATGTCCTGGAACCAACAAATGAAATGTTCAGAAGCCTGAATCAAACTAAATTAAAATCCTTGGTCCTTACAGTTAGTTCACATGTAGATGGTACATATGTTGAACTTGTACTCTTATTTCTCTTGTTGATGTGCTTATATTCCAGGTGTAGGCTTATTTTTTCTTATGCCCAGTAAATCTCTTTGTACTTTTTTTTTAATTTTTTTGATTGGAAATCTCTTTGTACTTGGATAGGGAGACTACTGAAGATGGGAAAGAACTGTTCTTTGACCATGGTGCTCCATATTTCACTGTGACAAACCCTGATGTTTTGGGCATGGTTCTTGAGTGGGAGTCAAGAGGGCTGGTTGCGGAATGGGAAGAGAGATTTGGAACTTTTGATTTCACATCCAAGACATTTATTAACTCTCAGAAGGTTAACAGCAATTTAAACTTCACGCCTTTCTGAAGTTTCCAGCAGAATCTTCTCAAATTTCTGTTCATTAATGCAACTGGTTTGAGTAAATCCCATAGAAGTCTTGATTGTTCTTGATATGGGGAAATTACGTAGAGGAGGATATAGTTTTCAAGTAATGACAGTTGGCAACTTGGCATAAACTGCTGGAACAAGTAGGGTTAGGAAGGAACTGAAAATGCCCATGCTGTATAGGAATCAGTGGACTATGACAGCATAGGTTTTTAAGTTTACCAGGGGTGAAGAAACCCAGATCTGAGTTATGAAGACAACCTTTTCTCCTCTGCTTGTCTCTGGGTCTCTTGTTTGTGAGCGTTCTGTTAGGAGATGGCGCATAGTTGACTGGAAGCAAATCAGTATTCCTGTGCTCGTGATATACACCAACATATTTCCCTGGTATGGTTAAGTTGAGGTGTGAAGTCCGGCATAGATAGTGCATTCTGTGCTTGATTTTTGATGATTCATGTCCATATGTAGTCAATCTCACTATATGTGAAAAAATGAATGATCTTTCTTCTGCACATCATATGACATTGTGGATTCCTGCTTTAATCAACTTATATATGTGAGCTTCAAAGTTCTTTTTACCATATACTACATAAATAAATCAGTCTGTGATCCTTATTTTTTTTTAAACAAACAATTCAGGAGTTAGCGAGAAGGAAGTATGTAGGAATTCCAGGGATGAATTCTATATGCAAAGCATTGTGCAATGAGACTGGTATTGGTCTTTTCTTGTGATGTACAATAAAACATTCTTTGTTTTTCTTAGTTCTCACAGTAAAACTTTTCTGACAGGAGTTGACTGTAAGTTCGGTGTCGGTATTGCCAAGATGGAATGGGTGGATGAGAAGTCCTGGTCACTGAGCAGTGTAAAGGGCGAGTTTCTTGGTAGTTTTGATGGTGTTGTAGCAACAGACAAGATTCTAGCTTCTTCTGGGTTCTTCTACTTAACCGAGCACCCTCCTCCTCTAGGTGTGATAACTTATCCTGTACTTTCATTGGACTTAATATTTGCTATCCACTCTTCCAAAACTGTTAGAGTTGAAAAAGAGTTATTCTTTTCATACTGGAGGGACAGTGATAGGTTTACTTATGCTAACCGGTATGCATGGCACTCCTTCAACACGTGTCTTCATGAAGGCCCCTTATACACATTACATTGGTTTACTACTTTTATCTCATTTTATAGATCACTACTCTATGTCGATTCTGTTCCTTAAGTAAAGCATTTAGGAGCTCTTTCTTGGTTCATCCATATATGTTACTTTCATCTGGTGATGGGTCCAATAATAAGTTAAGGTGCTGAGTAAATATGTACATTTTTTTAGTTGAAGGAAAAACTTATGGTGCAAAACATGGGAGAGCCTATTAAACTTTACTCTAGTAAAATAAGTTCTGGCCTTTGCTATTTAGCGGCTCCCTGTTCCTGTTCTTTTAATTTACAACCCTAGGCTTCGGTTGTCATGAAGACAGAACAAAGTGTAGGGTGGTGTTGAAAAATTCTGAGTTTAAAAACTACTTGTGACATTTGTGCTGTTATGTTTTGCCTTTTAATTTTTTCGTGTTTTGTTTGTGTGTGTATTTATATGTGTGGTTCTCTTTTCTTTTTCCCTTTTTTTTTGAAGGGGGGGGGGGGAGGGGAAGAGGACGTTGCAATGTTGCACTAAAGGGGTTTGTTGAGACTCTTTGTCTTGGGCTGTTGTGTTTCTACTTGAAATGCGATCAGTAGAAGTATGGAAGCTTATTATGTGCTTTAGGATGATGTTATTTTTGAAATGGAATAGTGTTTTCAGGGAGCATATCCTTTTTCTCAAGTTCCTTTGGCTTTGAGCTTCCTCTGGTCCTTAATTAATTGCTTTATTATGTTCTCATTCCATCCCAAATAGCCATTGCTCTTTCTGTTGTATACATTCTTGAAAAATGTTTAGCCTCCTTGAGGTAGCAATCTGTCTTTAAATGACCCTATTCATGTTTTGGGATGTTTCAGTGTAGATATTCAACTTCCCCATCATGGTACTCTTAGATATTCACTTCCCCCTCATGATAATCTTTTGTTCTTTATTTCCATCTGTTTCATGCACATTTCTAAAGACATCACATTTAGAAAGAAAGGGATTCAAAGGGGAATTGAATAAATGGTTTCTTTTCTGTGGGGATACCCTGTGTTACATGGACTAGGGTATGAGGTGTTGGAGACTGGTACGGGTCTGAGCGCCCAAGTCGTCGAAACTCTATTAGGAGACTTGGAGGTTGGTCAAAATTCACACGGATATGAGGACTCGTCTTTTCACATGTGAAAGTTGAGATTTCGAATTGATCTTTCAAGAATATTTCACTAATTAAATGGTTGTCCCCTTATTAGAAAACTATTAAAAATTGATGACTGAAGAAGCGAAAAGACCATGTGTTCCTAAATTTTTTTCATCCCTGCAACTTTAGAGTTTGGATAAGGGTCGATATGTATCCCATGTCCTATTGTGGAGTGTTGTGTCGGACATGTGTGCAGTGGGGCAAAATGGACAGTCTGGGTATCATAGGTCAGACGACATTTATCTTAGGTGGTCTTTTTTCTTTTCTCAGTGAGCACAATTTGAAGGGTCCAAATTCATTATTAGACATATAATATGTTTACTCAGCAGAGGTTGTACTTTTTGATGTTCCAATAGGAAGATCCCCTTCGTATAGGGGATATTGATATAAAATTTTCCTACTATTGTAATATTGCGGCATAAACTAGTACTCATTTTATTTAGAAAACAATTTGTTAGAAGAATGTGTTTTGGTGATTACAATATTACTAGGTTTTCTGAATCCAAACAAGAATACTAATGATAAGATCCATGAAGATGAGCACTTTTTCATAAAATTATATGTGGTTTTGAAATTTTGGATGTAAAAACCTACAATTCTATTGCGTGTCTTTTCTATATGAAGGCTTTCGTGCTCGGCAGTAAGTCAGTAATGATAAAGGTTTCTTTTTATGAACACAAGCTAAATGGACAACCTAAACACATGTTAGTTATCAGGTAGGACAGTATGTACAAGAAGTGGGTTGTGCTGGTGATGCAGGATAAGGATAAAGAAGAATTAAGAAGATATGGATATATCTTAATATTGGCATATGTGAAGTATTTTTATAATTTATTATCTTTGTAGGTTATCTTTTAGGATAAATCTTTTTATTTTCCTAGATTATTTTAGTTATCAAAATCTTATCGTAATCTTTAGATTTATTTTATATTCCTTTTTTCAGTTGTATTGATTCCTATATAAACCCCCTCGTGCTTTGGGAATAGACACACTTGAATGAATTAAATTATTGAGTTCTCGAAAGTTCTTGTGTGATTTGTCTAGGTGTGGGAATTGCTCTTAGAGCGTCCTACATCAAATTGGTATCAGAGCCATTCGATCTCAACTGCTGCAGTCCTACTCCTTGCGTCCCGAATCAGCCAACAAAAAAAAAAGAAGAAAAAAACCCAAAAAAAACAAAAAGAAAAAAAAAACCAGAAAACCCCAAACCTTTGCTGCCAGCTTCGACGCACCCTTTCCGTTAGCCACCATCACCTCTGACCACCACCACGAGCTCGTCACCTCGGCCCGACCACCACCAGACGTCCACCACCACCGGCCATCGCCGGAAGCCTCAATTCCCCGATTCAGCAAACCCTAACCCTAGCCACGCACCACTAGCGCTCGATTCCTCCACCCAGCCCCGTCGCCCACCAACATCCACCACTAACCCTCAGTTGGAACCTCCGGTCGGCCACACCACACCCACACCACCTGCAACTGCTTGCCGGAACCCTAATTTCCAAAAATCGCAAACCCTGGGTGCGATTTTGGCCCAAATTGTTGACCCTACCACCCTAAATTCACATCCAATCCCTCACATTCATCCCAAATCGATTTCATTCCGGCATTACCCACTAAATTTCGTCCAAAACCCCTAAAGCAATTAAGGTAAATCGCATCAATCCTTGCTTCAATTGATTGGCCATCACACCGTAATCCCTAAGTCGCGAACAGCCTTGTACTTGTGAACTGAAGGCTTTTGGGCTTTCACAAATTGACAGAGGGCCGGATCCATCTTGGTCGTTCCGTCCCATCACAGCCAGTTGATCCTCTCGTCATAAAATGCCTTTTGCAGGCCGTGTCCCAGTCGTGGGTTATGAGTTCTTCTTCTCATTGCTGCTATGCGACCCTTGTTTCAGTTCCAGTGCTGCTGTTCGCTGCTCTTAGTGCTACTATTGCTATTAGAATCCGCTTATTGCTATTGTTGCAACCATGACTTGGTGTGAAAAACATCATCGGGCTTTGTTTGTGATAATTCATGATAAAGCACTTCCAGTTACGACAAATGTTCTGTACCAAGTTTTCTCTTCTTATGGAGATGTAGAAAAGATTGTTAGATTTCAGACAAGGGGTGATTTTTATGCTCGAGTGAATTTCTATTCTTACCGGGATGCTGTCCATGCTTTTTGCAAACTTCAAGGTCGCCAGATCTACGACGGCTGTTGTGAGTTAGATCTTTACTTTGCTAGTGAATTCATTTGTAGTTGTAAGCCCTATATTCCTCAGTATGTGTGGGATCATGAACTTCCTAGAGCTCCTTTGATTCCTTCGAAACTTCTCATTGGAGATTGTAGGATTTCATCTCTAAGATCTTACAAGAACGAACCGACTTCTTATTTGCATGAGACAGATCCAATATATTATGATGCATATGATAGGGGATTTATTATTGAGAACAAAAAAGAAGAGACTTTAGAAAATGAAAATATGGAAGTAGATGTCCAAGTCATAGAGTATCGTCAACTTCCAGATATCGAGGCAAATGGTTTTAACAACAGCATCCTCGATTCTGTGAATCAAGAAGTGCAAGTTGGGGATTGTGAGTCATATGTAAATGACGTCCACAGTGAAGGAATGTTCATTCTAGATAGAAATGTGGATGCTTTTACTGAGGCACCTAATGAGGACGATATCCAACCACTAATACAGGTGAGTGAAGAATCAATGATAATGGCAAACAACTCTTTCATTATCCCCCATGAATATTCAAAGGACATTCAAAAATCTGATCGCTTGCAAAATAAATTCGAGATTGACCAAGTAATCGTTATACATGTTGATGCTAAATTTATAATCCTTGATAATGCTTTCATGGATAATACTCTATATTTGATGTCAAGGCTTGAAAGTGAGCATGTTGATTTGTTCATCCCTAATGAACTTCTAGTTGGCAAGAAGCTACATCCGCTGATTGCATTACTACTTTTCTTGGAGAAGTTGAAAGCTCTACAGTTTTTCCATTTGCGGAGTGCAGTGAAGTTGTTTCTTTACTTGGATTCCTTCTTTCCATCGATGTACAAAACTCGAGGACGAGTTCTTTCCAACCAGGGGAGAATGATGCAGGATAAGGATAAAGAAGAATAAAGAAGATATGGATATATCTTAATATTGGCATATGTGAAGTATTTTTATAATTTATTATCTTTGTAGGTTGTCTTTTAGGATAAAATCTTTTTATTTTTCTAGATTATTTAGTTATCAAAATCTTATCGTAATCTTTAGATTTATTTTATATTCCTTTTTTCAGTTGTATTGATTTCTATATAAACCCCCTCGTGCTTTGGGGAAAGACACACTTGAATGAATTGAATTATTGAGTTTTCGAAAGTTCTTGTGTGATTTGTCTAGGTGTGGGAATTGCTCTTAGAGCGTCCTACATTAGCTGGTATATTTGTGAACTCTAGCCGATCGATTTTGTTACGGAACTTGGTTAATGGTTGAATCTGTTGGCAGTTCAAACTTATTAGAAGTACGTTAATGAAGGATACGATAGACAGTTAATCATGTACTCTGACTACAGTGGGTATGCTACATGAAAGTTTTTGCATAAAATAAATGTCCTACAATCATATGGTATGTGCAATGCCACTTTCTGTCTAAATGCCTCCAAATTCTTGCTATATGACACTTAATCTGTTTATGCTGCATTTGTAACCTCATTGGAGAAGGCTCTGTGGAGTTAATATTCTATGAAATGCTGCTATGATAATTAAGACCAAACTCTAGACTTTCATAATGTAAGTATGTTTCTTCAGGTTGCCTCTTCATTCTAGAGGTGTCCACTAGTTATTGTATATTTGACCTCAATCAAGTAAATAACTCCAATTTGGATATTTTAAAATGTTCCATATGAATGGGAAAAATGATGTTTTATTTTTTTTCCCTAAATGTGCCATTATGAGACAGCATACAAAGTGTTCTAGTGTTTGTTATGAAGCTCAAATTATCGTATAATAAAATTTATAAATTTTTATGTGCAAAAGATTTACAAAATGCCTGTCTTTGGAAGTTTATTATTAAAGGTAGGGATCGTTTCTTCTCTCATATCATTTTTGAGGTGTATGATGGTTCCTCAATCTTTTTTTGGCGTAGTAGATGGTGTTATGGTATTCGTTTGAGAGATCGTTTTCCTTCTCTTTGTGCTCTTGCAGCGGACAAATCCTTGTCTCTGATTGTTTGGAGCACAACTCTGCCTCGGTTGTTTGGTCCCCTATCTTTGTTCGTGAAGCCTTTTCAGATGATGATAGTGTGGCCCAACTCCTTAGCATGCTTGATAGAGCTTCTATGAGGAACTTTTCCTGTGACATGGTTAGATGGAATCTTAACACCACCGGAAAATTCACTGTTAAACCCTTTTTCCTTCACCTCTGTTTATTTCTTAGGAATTTGTCTTCTTCACTCTCATATTGTAGTTTCCCTTGGAGTATCATTTGGAAGTCCTCGACCCTGTTTAAAGTATCCTTCTTTGTGTGGGAAGCTTCTTATGACAAGATTCTAACTTGTGATAACTTACAAAAGGGGGGTAAAGCATTCCTCAAAAGGTGCTTTATGTGTAAAGACAATTGGGAATCAGTTGACCATTTGTTCCTCCATTTTTGGTTGGCTAGAAACCTTTGGGAGCTAGTTTTGAGTTATTTGGGGCTTCATTGGGTGATGCCTATATCAATGAGACATCAACTAGTTATGTGGGAAGGATATTTTTTGGGAAGGAGGGTCAAGTTTAAAGTTTTCGAGCTATTCCTCATGCCATCTTTTGGTTGTTTAGGATGGAGAGAAATAGTGAAATGTTTTAATGGGGTTGAAAGATTAAGGCTGAAGACCTTATTCTTTTGGAAGGAGGAGGTTTTTTTGTTCTTCGATTGATGGAATCGACTTTGTGGATATCCTTTTTTTGGTCATCTTATGTGGGACGCTTTTTCACCATCTTATCTTATGTATGGTCCTTATCATTATCATTACATTACCTTTTCCTTATCAAAGGAAAAAAGATTTACAAAATGCTTGTCACGAATTTCAGAAATTCATATCAAGGGCTCTAAAATTACACTTATTATGAAAAATTAACTAACCTAGTGTTTAAACTTAAAATCGAAGAATTGGAATCCTGTATAGAATTTGTATGATGTCATGTTGCCACTCGGACCCGAAGCAAGATGCTCTTGCAATGTTTGGGACTTTCCAAACTTCATGGATGCAATGCCAACAAATATAGGAATTTAAATTAAAAGTTATATTTTTGAATGCTTGAAAACATCAATATTTTTCGACATTTGATACCAAAATGTTTATGATGTTGAAATGACTTTAAGAGACCATGACATGATGGTCCGTAAGAATTATCACATAAAACTTTAAAAACTACAATGATAGTTTTATATAGGGCTGACAATAAAACCCGTACCCATTTAAAACTCGCAAAATTCACCTCGCTTAAAACCCAAATGGGTGCTAAAAATGGGAGGAAAATGGGTATGGGGCGGGTATAGGGAAACGGGTATGGGTATGGGTATCCAGCAAACCCGCCCCATACTCGCCTCGTAGTTGCCCCATGTGACACCCGCAAATCCATTTATACAATTTTTTTAAAAAAAAAGTATTGGTCCTAGATTTATGAATTGTGGCTCAAATGTAAGGCCCAAAGCTCAATTTTATTCCTAAAGACACCCTAACCAACCACTGCCACACTTGACACTCCTCCTCCACTCTCCAATTCTTCTCCATCAGCCACCCACACGCCCACACCTCTCTCATTCTTTCTTCTTGAGTCGCTTGCTGATTTGTCACGTCTAAAAAATAAATTCATCCCCTCTAAAAAATTGTAATCCTTTACTATATATTTTGCGAGATTATGGGTGTAAAACAAGTATAAATTTTTGTGGCCTATTTCTACTCAAATAAACCTTGCATATTTGCAAAATCCAATGGGTATAGGTTTGGGTATGATTTTTGAACACAGAACACGTGGTGGGTATGAGTAAGGATTCAAAATGCGGTTTCGGTCACGGTTTCGGTTTCGGTTGCGATATGGCAAATTCGCTCTAATACGGCAAGCACGTTCCATATCGCAGCTATCGCGGCATGAAAATGCGGTTCGCCCAACTCTGAAACATTTCCAATGTGGTCGTTTCGTCGTGGTTCGACCACATTTTGAATCCATGGGTATGGGTATGGGTATGTATATGAATTTTGAAAATGGGTATGGGTGAGGGTACAGGAAAACTCGTTCCATTGATAGCCCTAGTTTTATATTGCATTTCACCTGAATCATTGTTGACTTCTATTTTGACCATAAGGTCCTTTACTAAGATTGGACTGTGAACATCTTAATTTCATATGTAATTATCATAATCATATAAAATCATAGCATGCTTGGCAATGTGATTGCTTGAGGTCCTCAGGGAGCTACCACTTGGTTCATGGCCTCAGAGTTTGAAACCTGGACCCTGCCATACCTATGTTGGACATGACACTTCGCTTATAAATCATGAAATATGTGTTGGAGACGTATCAACTGAAGTAGTGGGTTAAAGAGAAAGATAATGTGGTCCTTTTGTGTTTGTCCATTATTTTTTGATTGTTCTTTAGTACTTACCTGTTTCACAAATGGACAATTTGCTTTTCCAGTATCTATTGTTTTCTTTTAATAATTTGGAAGCCTAGCAAGAATCTTTTAATGTATCAGTTGTGATTGAATACGGTTGCTGGATATAAATTTTAAACAATAAAACATTGTAGAACATTTTTGGGGGTCTCCAATCCTTCATTTAATTAGAGTTTGACTACCATTGGTCTATTAGGGGTCCATTGTGGATAATAGCATTGTAATTTCCCTTGGGGTCTCCGATCCTTCATTTGATTATACTTGGGCTACTATTGGCCTATTAGGGGTACAACTCTGCCTTCACATATTTTCTTCTTTTACAGAGACTTTGAACTGAGATCTCGCTTAAGAGGACAAGTGGTAAACCACTGAAACTAGCCTGTGTTGGTATAATAGAATTGTAATTATGAGATACAATATTACTATCTTGATTATTGTTGCTTATAATACAAAGTAACCTCGTTTTGGATACTTCAGTTCTAAATTTTGTAATTTACTCTGGAATTCCAATTGATGTTCAACCTTTTATTTCTGTTTTTTTGTTAAATGTAATGCCCTCTAAATTGGTGAAGTGATGCTACTCCTACTCTCTGGAGCTCTGTAATTTCAGAATTATGTTCATCATTAATTCAAGAGATATGAGACCAAAGGTTCAATTCAGCTTTCATGATAAATAATTTACTTTTTGATTTGGTATATCTTTTCATTTGCTGTCCCTGAATTTAAAAAATTTTCCATCACTAGGACTAGGGGACTCTTTGGTACGTGAGAAAGGTTACTACAGGCATGACATTTTAGGTGAAAGTGGATATATGAAAGGTCCATTATTTTAGAGTTAGTACAAGTAGGGAAGGTATTGATACTCTTTTGGCTTGTTTGGTTCTCTGTAATCGAAGTGGTAATGCAATCAAAATGGTAATGGTGATTCCATTACCATATTTGGTTACCATTAAGTAATGTAATCAAGATTGCATTGTAATTACATTTACCCCAATCTATGCAATTACAATTACTTGACTTTTCCTAAACAATTTTGATTGCATACCTTTGAATCAAAATCTATCCAACTATAAGCTATTATATTTGGGAACTTTCTCTCTCTTATCTCCATTGTCTCTCCTCTCCTTCTCATCTCTTATTAGTTTGACACCATTTTTTTAAAGGTTTGAAGCTCCACTCACCCTTCTCTCTCTCCTGTCCATATTAGATAAAATTTAACTTAGACCATGATTGTATTATTGTAACTGTATTTTTGTACCTTCTAGACATCATGTCTCTCTCTCTCTCTCTCTCACGTCGTCATCATCATCATCATTTTCTCTCTACTTAGTAAACTTGAACAATATTATATTATTGTAATCTAAAAGAAATAGAGTGATATAAGTCTCATACGAAATATAGTAATCATGATGATAAAATATTTGATGATATTTATCAACGAAGTTACAAATAATTAAAATAGGCAAAAATAAAATGCGAATTGAATTGCAGGTACTTCACGTCACGTGTAAAATTAAGTATTGTTTGTAGATGAATTCATTCTATTACACTTGTAAAAACTTTGTAACCAAACATTGTAATGCAATTATTATCCCATTCCATTACACTAACAATTGCATTACATGGTTGATTCCATTGCATAGTGATTGGATTACTTTCAACCAAACGCTACATTTGTGTTGAGTCGAAACTGGGCTATGATTGCCATTTGTGTTTAAGTCAAACATTATTGCGATTTCCATGATTATGTGGCTGAATGAGTTGTATGATAATGCAGTGGAGGATTGCTTGACTGCTTGAGTTACTGGCTGAGTATCGTGGCATTTTTTTTGTTTGTTTTTTGGTTGTCTTGAGGCTCTTTTTGTGATACAGCTTGTAAATTGGCATAATTGTAGCTTGTATAGGTGTGTGTTTGATCAACCAAGTAGATTGGGCTGATTGGTAACCCTGCATCTTCTTCATATTTCCGACATTTCTTTTAATGTCAAAAGTCATTTTGCTTAAGCTAGCTTCATGATCACGTCCTTTTTATCACTGCAAACAGATGTGACTGTAGCACCACTACTAGCATCGAGGATGCGAGAAATCCCTTTCAGATCTTGTTTCGCTCTGATGATGGCATTCGATGAGCCTCTACATTCTGTGAGAAATCCATGCATAATGAGTTGCTTCTTTTTTTTTGTGGTTTTTTTTTTTAATTTAGTACTTCTTGATAGTTAAAGTTATCTTTCTGCTGGGAACAGACATTTATTATGTATCATTCCATGGGGCTTGTATTTCTTTTGCAATTGCATACGTGGATTCCATATGGTGACCCTCAGGGCCTGATAAGGTTGCTTCATCCTCTCTCTTTCTTTTTTTTTTTTTTTTCCTGATCATTTTGGTGTTTAGGTTCCTGTGAAAGGCTTCTCATTCATCAACTCAGAAGTTTTGAGCTCAGCTTTCTGTGACAGTAGTAAACCAGGCCGTTCATCAGCAAGGTTTGTCTCAAAAAGTCAGATAATGGCAACTTTGCTCCTCACTAGATTTGTCGATATACTTTTCTGATTCTTTGATTCGTAGTCAATGCTGGGTCTTGCATTCAACTGCGGAGTATGCTAAGACTGTGATTGCTCAGAGTGACTCCGGGCTTAAAAAGCCTTCAGATTTGACATTGAGAAGAGTGTCTGAAGAACTCCTACAGGAATTCCAAGGGACTGGACTCTGCACTTCTCTGCCTTTTTTCTTGAAGGCTCATCGGTGGTCAGTATCGAAATCAAACCCTTCAATACATTTTGTCACTGCTTTAGAGACTAGAGTCAGAAAATGCATACAATGCTCCTTTTGTGGACTTACATAACTGTGGTGGACAGGAATGAAGCTTGTGGAATTAATAAAATGTCAAATGGTACCTACTGGAGAAAACATGCCTAAATCCAATTAATCACGACTCTCTATGAGGAGACAGAAATAATCTAGTTAGAAGCTATATACGAGATGCTTTGACAAATATAAAGACTAACATTGTTGGAAGGAAAAATTCTCAGCTAACTGTCAGTAGCTTAATAAAGAAGGCATTAGGGGTGACTATTGAAAATGGCTGATAGTCTGCCTCACTTAACAGAAAAGGGATGGAGACTAGGGTTCTCTACAGGGAGACGAGAGTTGGCTAGGTTTGTATTTGAATCCCATAACTATAGTGCAAGCAAGTTAAACTATTGTTGTTGTGGACTGGATGTATTTATACCAAACTGATATAAGTGACAAGAGGAGCCAAGGAAGTACAAGAGAAGAAGGTAGAAAAGGTAAAAATTAGAAGATAGAAGAGCATCTGGGAAGCGAAAACAAGTGATAATGTGGATAACTAGAGAACAGGGATTAAAGAGGGTCAATAGAGAAAAAGTTGTCAATCTATTCTCAGCAATCATTTATGAACTGCATGCATATATTGATAAACTAGGAAAGTTCCTTGTTATAAAGTGCAAGTATACTGAATACTAGTAGGAATTGCTTAAAGTGACCAAATAGGAGATTAATTCTTACCTAATACTCTTAAATTGCTTTATTTTGACTGAATTATCCAATGAAACTTAAGAACTAAACTTGCATAAAGATCAAGATCAAGATCAACTAAATTAGAAGTCTCCCACAAAAGCCGTGTCATGTAGGGAAGCATAAAGGGAAGTTCCTGCATAGCATCACTTTTGAAGGGAAATCTGAGATAGTAAATTCGCGGAATAATAAAAAAATGGAGGTGGTGGTTGGACTTATGTTGAAAATGGGCATGTGTCTCTAAATTGCTGAAGGGAGATTTGATGGCTAATTTGATCCATGAAGGGCATGAGGGGGAGGGGTGAGAGGAGCAAGTTCCTACTAACTAAACTCACCCCTCTCAGGACTGCTGTTCTATCCCATTCTTGGGGTTAATCTCTACCGAACAGTTCGTCATCTTTTTGAAATCAAAAACAATCTCTGAATCTTCACCTTCAATATCTACAAAATAAGAATTTGGTTGTCTTCTTTATCACATTCTTTTGTCGATCTTGTCAAAGCTGGAAGATGCAACATGAGAAGCAAATATCACTTTGTCCCTTTACGGCTGCATTCCCTAACCAAAGAAAATCAATTATCTATCTTGTAGTTTTAGTAGATATTTCTTTAGCCATGGCTGCTTTAAGCATTTGCTTTTCAATTTTCAGGGGCAGTGCCTTTCCAGCAGTGAGTATAGCCCAGGGTGATAACTGCCTCTGGGATTCGAGCAAATTAGTAGTTTGTGGAGATTTTTGTGTCAGCCCAAATGTTGAAGGTGCTATTGTTAGTGGCTTGGCTGCGTCCTCGAAGTTGCTAGAAATTTTCAGTAGCAAATAGCAGAGGCCCTTGAAACTGAAGTACCTCTTATCTTGCTTTAGTATTATGAGCCATTTGAATGTATAAGGTATTGTATTTTGCAACTACCATGCAGTTGGTTATCGCCTGGGGAGGCTTTTTGCATCAATTGTCTCCTATGGTTGCGTGAGGTTAGGTTTGACACGAGTGCCTGAGGGCGCCTATAGCCCCTGGCCCCTTTAGCGGTTGGTGGGTTGAGGCCTTGAGGGTAGAGCTGATCAACGGATCGAGATCTGCCCTAACCAGACCCTAAAAATAAGTTTCATTATTGGATTTTTTTCCTTGTGATTTTTACCGACCATTAATTGAGGGTACCCTGCTATGATAAGGATCAGACTCGGTAGAGGTTTTGACTCTCTGATCCGACTAGTAATCTTTACTTTCAAAACAAGATAAAATTAAATTAAAACAAAGCGATTTTGGATATCATTTGTTTAAAACCTTTTGGTTTTGTACTTTCTCCCTTCCTCGTGGGCCCCACTGCCCGTTTCAGATCTCATTGGCTCTCAATCCTTTTACGTCCCCTCTACTATGTTAGTCTTAGTGAATGAATTGTTATACTTACTAAATTACGCAATAGAACATTTGCAATTATGATACTATTCATTGAAAATTTCTATTATTGTTTGGTATTTCGTTAAGTAGGATATTTAGTATTGAACTTTGTGATAAAAATGACACTTGATGAAAAATCTCATATTTTGTGTAGGGAAGGTTTAAGGGCCTAGTCTGCCCAATAACCCAAGGGAACCCGCAAAATCACAATTAGGATTGAGAGTCTGTTGACCTGCATGAGGGTTAAGTAGGGCTAGAGTTGAGAAAATCCTATTTGTTATTTCTCATGACTTGACCTTTAAACCTCCCTAATCTTCAATTTCATTAGGTTTAGTTGAGAGCTAACATGCATGAGAGTCGGGTTTGCCTAGGGTCCGAAACACCTGGCCCAATGGATTCCATTGACCTAGCCCTAGCGGCCTAGCCAGCTGCCACCCGCATTTTGGTTAAATCCAGTCATCCCCTTCCGTGGTTTAAAACTTTAAATGCCACAGTTGGGAGCATGATGCCTCATTTATAACAATTTCCTCTTGGAATTCTTGAACATGAGTGAGAACGCATATCCCATAGTTTCGAAAGAAAAAAATTGGAGCGGCCATCAAATGGGACATACTATCTCAGAATATGGCCCAGTTTGATGAATTGTTAGGATACCAAAAATAGAGTGGGACGGTATATCATGACAACCATGTTTTACGCTATTCGGTGATGTCCAGGTCTTCCCATCTTTCAAGCACTCTAAACTATCTAATTTCAGAAGAGTCTAGGCCTTGGGTTCGGGCTTGATTCATTCCACGGTATAACTAAGCCGAGCTGGGCCTAAGCCTGAAAAGTCTAGGCTCAAGCTTGAGCTCGAATGCATGTTGCCCGGTTCAGAGCTCAACTTGGAACGGCTCTACGTTCTTTTGTTTTCTTGTGGTTTGTTGTCATTTAAATTCTTTTTTTCTTTTGGTTTGTTTTCATTTAAAAGTTTCCCGATTAAAGGCTAATTTAAGTTCTAAATATTTGTGTTGGATTTAAGAGATAGAAGTAGGAATAAAACTTTGTTAATTGTAATGGTAACTTAGGCCCTGTTCTTTTCAGTGGGAAATGAAGAGTGTTGAATGGGTGATTGTGGAAAAGGGGGGGAAGGAGTGGGTGAGTGTGGTTTTTTTTTTTTTTAAGTGTGGGAAAAAGTGGGTGAGTGTGGGTGAAAGTTAGTGAGTGTGGGTGAAAGTTGAAAGTAGTTGAATGAAGTTGAACTATTAGTTATCAATATTTTTTTTGTTTTATAATGTAATAATTTTATTGTGATAGTAATTAATGATGATGAAGTTTTTTTGGTTTCGTTTATTATGTTCTGTTCTGTTTTATTTTGTTTATTTTTTATTTTTTATTTTTGTGTTTTTGTATTTGTATTTTTTATTATTTATATTTATATATTTTTATTTTTTGTTTTTTATTTTTTATTTTTTATTTTTTATTTTTTTTTATTTTTTATTTTTTTTTATTTTTTATTTTTTACTTTTTTATTTTTTTTTATTTTTTTTTATTTTTTATTTTTTATTTTTTCTTATGTTTTATTTTTTCATTTTCATTTTTTTACTTTTTTATTTTTTTAATTTTATTTATTTATTTATTTATTTTTTATTTTGTTATTTTTTACTTTTTGCTTTTTATTTTTTATTTTTTTATTTGTTATTTGTTATTTTTTATTTGTTATTTTTATTTTTTACTGTTTATTTTTTTATTTTTGTATTTTTTTAATTTTTAATTTTTTAATTTTAATTTTTTAATTTTTTAAATTTTTTAAATTTTAATTTTTTAATTCTAATTTTTTAATTTTTTTTATTTTTATTTTCATTTTAATTTGTGTTTTTGCATTTGTATTTTTAATTTTTAATTTTTAATTTTTAATTTTGAATTTGTAATTTGTAATTTTTTAATTTTTTAATTTGTAATAATATGTTTTTGCAAATTAAAAAATCAAAAAACTAAAAAAGTAAAAATTACAAAATTAAAAATTTAAAATAAATACAAAAAAATTAAAAATTACAAAATTAAAAATAGAATCAAAAAATTAAAAAAAATTAAAAAATAAAAAATTAATAAAAAAGAAAAAAATAACACTGTTCCATGACATCCGCAAAATTAGAAATTAAAAAATTAAAAACTAAAAATAAAAAAATAAAAAAATAAAAAAATTAAAAATTAAAAATTAAAATATAGAATTCCAAATTTAAAACAAAGTTAACAATTAAAAAATTAATGAAAAAGAAAAAAACTAAAACTGTTCCATAATATCCGAAGAATTAAAAATTAAAAAATTAAAAAATTAAAAATTAAAAAATTAAAAATTAAAAAATAGAATTAAAAAAATTAAAAAATTTAAAGATTAATGAAAAAGAAAAAAAATAAAACTATTTCATAACATCCGAAAAATTAAAAATTTAAAAATTAAATAAATAAAAAACAAAAAATTAAAAAATTAAAAATAAATACAAAAAAATTAAAAATTAGAAAATTAAAAATTAAACATTAAAAAATAGAATTAAAAAATTAAAAAATTAAAAAATTAAGGAAAAAGAAAAAAAATAAAACTGTTCCATAACATCCGAAAAATTAAAACTGCTCATAATTACTATCAGATTATTCGCACACATAATTACGTAAAGTATAAAAAATTTTCAAATATGGGAAATGGTTGTTTTATGTTGGTGTGGGAAGGAGTGGGTGAATGTGGGAAGAAGTTGGTGAATGTGGGAAAGTGTGGTATTTTTTTTAAGTGTGGGAAAGAGTGGGAAGAGGGGGGAAAAAGTGGGTGGGTGTGGATTGGGTGCATTTCCCACCCAAAAGAACAGGGCCTTAGTACTCACAACACAAGTGCATAAAAAAAAAATAAATGAGCTAATTCGACTACATTGAGCCAAACCAAGTCTACCGTAGTTGAGCCTTGCTAGGTTCATGTTGGTCTCAAGCTCGGTTTGACTTGAGCCAGAGCCACTGAGCCAAACCTGAGGCCCTAGCGAGTGGTGAGTTGGTTTAATTTCATTATTCCCCTAATTTAGCCGATACTTGGCCGGCCTTGTGTAGGTCTAAATTTGGTAAACGAAGCTCATTCTGAGCTTTTGCATTCCTTGCCTCCGTTCTTTTCCCACTTGCAAGAACGTTCCCTGAATCCTATATATAGATCATGAGATGAGAACATCTTTATGTAACACATGGTTTTCACGTTAAGAATGGAGGGAAATTTACAGCTCACAGAAGCATAACAAAGCCAAGTGCAAACTCAAACAAATTTACAGAGAGCTGTAGAGTACACATTTCTTTACATGCCATGCTTTTGCACATTAAAACTTGTCCTAACAGATAAAAATTAACGTTTCAGATCATAAAAAAGTTGTTTATGATGCCAAAGCACTTGTGTTGTAGACAAGCAAAGCACCTCCGGCGAGAACGCCAGCTAAGGTAACAGCCCACAGCAAAAGGCCAGTTTTACCTACAATTTTTGCAGTATCGAAAATTCAGCAATGCGACGTAGCAAACAAAGAAAACAAGACTTAACGAACCAATTGAATTTTTACAATGAGTGAAATTTGAGCTATATGTAAATTAAAGCAGGTTACCTCCAACATACACATCTATCACCACTAGGAGACCACTCTTCTGGATTGTAGATAGGGCTGCAGATGGAAAAAAGTGGTCAGAGATTAAGTGGAATTGAGTTAAAGGTAAATGATACAAAAGCATCGATTAAGTAATGTGCCTAATAAGGATTTGTTAGTTTACCATGCCATTGTTTTTAGTCTCAATGCCTAAGAATCCTGATAACTGCGATTGGTTCTTAAGTTTCCAAGATAGTTTTGGACGTAGGCTAATAATACAAGGTCATTTGGTATGAGATTTGTAAGTTACAAACTTGGAACTCACCATTTTTAGAAGTTTTCAATGACATATTATCACTAACCTAGACTTAATCCCTTCACTAAAAATTTGTAATATACGTACGCATGTTGGATCTTGAGTAAAATATTATTGTGAAATGACGAATGTTTTTATAGTGATTGTTAATAAATATAAGAATGGCTAATAAATCAGTTAGAGATAACTTTGATAAAAAGTCATTACTCTAGGTATTATATATTAATAATTAATCATCTCCACATGAAAAAGTCCCTCATATGTATAAATCATTAGTTGTCTCAAAACTTTTAAAAAGTTTAGAATCCGACTTACCATAACTCTTATATAAATCGATTTCACCTGAAAATTATGTTAGCTGTAACACTTTGAGTTATTTGTCTTAGATTATTCATTTTTTTACTGTAAAAAAAGATAGGTAAAAGTTAAAATCTGATGGCTGACCCGAACTACCAATTGTAGGTCATTTGACTGCAATACTTTAGCTAGCTAGGTGGGTATATATATCAAACAATAAAGTGGGGTCCCTCTGGAAGTAATCCATTGCCTACCTGTATCCATCAACATTGGCGCCATATTTGCTGACAAATTGGTAAACGCTCTTGCCCTGCATTCATTCCCAGCCATTTACATGCATTACTACTAAGCATATTATTGTCATTTTGCAACATAAACTCATAGAAATATGCAGGCATACATGATAGACAGAAAGCTACAATTAGTGAGGTTAATTAGCAAGAAAGCCCTTCACAAAAGTTTATGAGCAAATTAATTTGGATACAAATACTGTGGCCAAATAAATGCAGATATATGATGATGAGATCACAGCCAGGCACAAACCTTGGCCCTTCTTCCGGATGCATCAACTCCATTTGGCAACTTCAATCCTCCATTAATACCTACGTTAGCAATTACACGCTAACTGGCTAACAGTTTCACGCAAACAAACCAATGCTTATGAAATTAAGGTGAATATATAGAGAAAAAGAGACATGCATGCATAGAGAATCATAGAATTACCATAGGGCTTATCAGTCTTGATCTTCTTGCCAGTACCAGCACGAACAACGAAAGATTTGGAGGGTCTAGCAAGAGAAGGCAGGCCTGTCACTCTTGCCTTCTCAACAGTGACGGGATTTGCTGGTTTCAAGCTCAAGGAACTAGTACTCATCTGTAAGGCTGCCATCTGATCTTATCAATCTTTTACTGATGACCAAACCACTGCTCTAACTTGTGCTTATCTTAATTCTCTCTTAATAAGCCTCCCTCTTGTTTGACTTTCGGTGTTGGTTCAACCTCAGCATGCGTCTCCATTTATATTATGCTCATTATGCTTCCAGAGCTGTGTAGAGCTCTTCATGATGTCAAGTCATATCATACACCTGGCTTCTCATGAGTAGAGATTTATGGGATATGGTGTAGCATCTTTGCTTCAACTTTGAGTTGGATATACTGATCTTAGTCCTCTGGAAACATCCTGTTGCTTCTTGGACAACTTCTCCTTCCCTCTTTTAGAGAATTGACATTTTGATAGCTCTAATATTTCCAATAAAATTTATCAACACGGGTTCTTCAAGTTTGACATGTTTATCTATTTAAGTAATGTAGTGAATTCGAATCCTGTAAATAGAAAAACTTTGTGATGAAAGAGTTCTCATTTTTTATGGATCAATAATAACTCGACTTTAGTAAAATACAGATCCAAAGTCTACATAAAAAAATATTTCCAATAAAATTTGGATCAAATAATTGTATAGGAGTTAAGTGAGTTAGTTAAAAGAGCTCATTGTGGGGATTGAGTTTAATTTGCCTCTGTTGATGTCGGTTGGGGTTTGTTTTCATGAAATTTGATTTAAAATTAGCTCAATGCTGATTTCCTGTGTTCTTTGAGCAACTTTTTTGCACAATATCTGATTCATTTTCGATTGGAATGATAAAAAAATATTTTTTTTTTATATTTGCACTGAATTTGGGCAAATTTAATTGTCCAATATTCGATTTTTGTTTGGGTTGAATCAGCTTGACATCAAGTTTGATAAAGTTTTGCCCATTCTCTTCCAGTGAAAAACAGTTTGCAGTAATTTTGAGATTGGCAAGGAGATATGGCCAATATTGACGTGAGGTTCCTTCTCATTGTGAATAGCCAAGGGTACATCATTATATACAACTTACAATTACCAGAATCTGCCTAACAAAGCTACGTAAATTAAGGAACAATATTATCACTGCCTAACAAAGCTACGTAAATTAAGGAACAATATTATCACATAGTATCAACAAAAAAAGCTAACTTTCCTAATGATATACAATTTCCTTAACACTCCCCCTCAAGTTGGAGCATACAAGTTGACCATGCCCAAGTTGCTCCGTAGATACTGAAACTGTCATGTCCCAAGTGCTTTGGTAAATATATATGCAGGTTGCATCTTGGAGGGAATATAGGAAAGATCCAGCTCTCCGGAGTGATATCGTTAACGAACAAAGTGACAATCAATTTCAATATGTTTGGTGCGTTCGTGAAAGACAGGATTCTTGGCGATATGTAGGGTAGCTTGACTGTCACAAAATAAATGCATAGCTTTTGTATGAAATATACCAAAAGAAGCGAGAAGAGATTTTAACCACACTAGCTCACTTGTCACGGCAGCCATGGAGCGATACTCAGCTTCAGCGGATGATCGGGAGACAGTTGTCTGTTTCTTAGTTTTCCAAGAAATAGGTGAGTCTCCAAGACTTACTAGATACCCGGTCAACGACCGTCGAGTGATGGGACAACCAACCCAATCTGAATCACAATAGCCAATCAACCAAAGATCACTGTGAGCATGAACGACAAGCCCACACTCTGGGGTGCCTTTGATATAATGCAGAACGCGACGAGCAACATTCATGTGTTCTTCTCTAGGCGCCTGCATGAACTGAGAGAGAATATGAACGGCATAACACAGATCAGGGCGAATAATTGTAAGATAAATGAGTCGGCCCACGAGGCGACGATAACTCCCGGCATCTACCAAATGTGTCCCGGTAGCCAAAGCTAACTTGTGATTTTCCTCCATGGGAAAATCACTAGGCTTCGCACCCAGAAGCCCGCACTCATCAACTATCTCTAAAGCGTACTTATTTTGGCTAAGGAAAAGCCCTTTAGATCCATGGGCCACTTCAATCCCAAGAAAATATTTTAGTGGGCCGAGATCCTTTATACTGAAGCAGGAGTGCAGATAGCTCTTAAATTCAGCACAGGCATGGTGGTCATTGCTGGCCAGCACAATGTCGTCAACATACACATGTAAAGCCATAAAGACGTTCTCTTTCCGGTAGGTGAAAAGAGAATAGTCGGCATAGGAATGAATAAATCCATACTCACGCAATTTGGATGAGAACTTGGTAAACCACTGAGGCGGGGCCTGATGCAGTCCATAAAGTGATTTTTGCAGTCGACATACCTGACAAGGATTGGTAGAAGTGAACCCAGGAGAAAGTGTCATGTACACCTCCTCATCCAAATCGCCATGCAGGAAAGCATTATTGACGTCGAGCTGATGTAAATCCCATCCCTTAGAAACTGCAACAGCTAAAGAAACAACGAACAGTAGTCATCTTAGCCACATGCGCAAAAGTCTCTTTGTAGTAGCCTTCCACTTGATGATCACCTAGAATAACCAGTCGAGCCTTGAATCGCTGAATACTGCCGTCTGAATTGTATTTGACGTGGTAGACCCATTTACAGCTGATGGGTCGCTTTCCATGTGGTAGATCTTGGAGGATCCATGTCTGATTTTTCTCTAAAGCCTGAATTTCCTCTTGCATTGCCACGCTCCAGCAAGGATCTTTCACAACCTCATGATAATATCTTGGCTCCGTGATTTTTGTGATGTTGGCTAAAAAGTTTTGATGAGATATAGAAAAATTAACGCTCGTGACATAATTAGCTATGGGATAAGGCGTACCTGAGGATTCTTTTTGAAGTCGGTGTGCAAGAGAGAGGGGGTCCTGAGAGCGAGTGTTGTAGCAAACGTAGTCATCCAAGTGGGCTGGAGGTCGTCGCGATCGAGAGCTACGCAAAGTGTTTGGGCCCAAATCAACAATGGGCTGGTACAGAGGAGGCCTGTGCTCAACATTGGGCAGATCAGAAGGAGGCCTCTCGCTGTGGGCTGGTTCTCTTGTAATTTGGCCTAGCCCATCCTCTTGCAAATCAGCCAAGCCCAGTTCGCAGCTCCCCCTGTCTGCGCGTGTTCCATCCGGCTGGGCTAGACGTGATCTCGAGCTGCCCAAAAACCCAGACTCTACCTGGTCTTCTGTTCTTGTGGGCTCGCTGGGCCAGTGGGCTGATGAATTGCACGGCCCAAAATCATCAACCATAGTGGGCTGTTGCTTGCCTTGCCCTTCCTTGTTGATTGTGGCTTTCTCAAATGGATATTGATCCTCACAAAACTTCATATCCCAACTAACAAAAATTTCTTGTGTTTCCAAGCCATATACCTTCCACCCTTTTTTGCCAAAGGGATACCCAAGAAAAACACACCTTTTACTTCTCGAAGCAAATTTGTCCTTGACTCTTGGGTTATGCCGTGCAAAACACAAAGTGCCAAAAGCTCGAATTTCATTGTAAGATGGCTTGCAACCAAAAAGTATCTCATATGGTGATCTTCCTTTTAGCAACCTGCTTGGGGTCCTGTTTATTAAATATGCCGCTGTGAGTACACATTCCCCCCAAAACTGAATTGGTAGGTTCGCTTGGAACCAAAGTGCTCTCGCCACGTTGAGTATATGTCTATGCTTGCATTCCACCCTTCCATTTTGTTGTGGGGTGTCTACGCAACTACTTTCCCGTAAAATTCCACATTCATAATAAAAATCCTGCATGGGTCTGGAGGTGAACTCAGACTCATTATCACTTCTAACCACCTTAATTCCCTTATGAAATTGATTTCTAACCATGGCAATAAATCCTTTTAGAAGCTTGCTTGCTTCACTTCTATCTTTCAACAAGTATACCCAAGTGGCTCTACTAGCATCATCAACAAGACTAAGAAAGTAATGGGCACCACACAACGAAGAATATCTGTATGGTTCCCAAATATTGCAATAAATCAAATCAAAAACATCCTTTGCATTATGTTCGCTAATAGGAAACTTATTTCGAGTTTGTTCTGCACGAAAACAAATTTCACAAGCCTCTTCCTTATTCAAATCACAATTAATCCCTAAACTAGGAGGAAGATAAATTAAAACTTCTCTTGATGGATGTCCAAGTCTTCTACGCCACAAACACTTTGCATTTACCGCATTTGCTTGATTTGATGACGTGCGCTTGTAATAGTAGACCCCTTCTCTTTGCCTACCCGCTCCAATCAGAGTCCTTGAAGTGCGGTTCTGTATCACACAAAAATCATCAAAATATGTCACGGCGCAATTTAACTGTTTGCATAATTTTGATATGGATACAAGGTTGCAATTTAAGTTGGGCACATATAAGACGTTATCCAATTTAATCTTATCTCCTAACATCACCGAGCCAATGTCACGGGCCACAGTATAGTCACCGTTGGGTAGCCCAATAGCTATTGGGCTTATTTTTTGAAGATTGTACACCAAATTTGCATCACCTACCATGTGGGCGGATGCCCCACTATCCAACGTCCATAAATCCTTACCCGACAATTTTTCATAACCTGGTTTTGGTGTGTCGATGAGGCTGAGTAGTCTCTCTATTTGCTCCGAAGACAGTCTCGGAATTGCAATATGGGCTCGTTCAATGCTGCCTGGCCCTGTTGTACCTCCTGATCTAGCGCCTAAGCCAAGTCTTGGGCCTGCTACTGCAATTGGGCCTGTTTCTTGATGAATTGCAGCAGCAGCAGTCTCACGCCCGTAGCCTCTGCTTTGTCCTCCACCTCTTCCTCATCTACTGTTCTGAGCTCCTCTACGACCTCTTCCACGTCCCCGAGTGCCCCACCCGGGTGGATAACCAATTACTTCGTAGCAAACCACCTCTTCGTGTCCATACCGACCACACATCTTACAACCTTGCTTTTCCACCATACCGGGTTGTTCTCGTGGTGCGAAGGCCATGGCTGTTTCGCTTCGGGTGTCTCAAGCCATCATAATCTTCTTATGACTCTTCTTGTTGAGTCATATTGAAAATTTTATCCTGCGAAGGTAACAGATCAAGTGCTAAGATTTGGCTTCGGAGCGTGGAATATAAGTCGTCATTCAGGCCCATTAAAAATTGGTGTGCCCGATCCTCTTCATACATACCAATAATCTTGCTGCTGACTTCACACTTACAACCACTACATGTACACACCGGAACCTTAACGAGATTTGCGATTTCATTCCATAGATTCTTCAATTTCGAATAAAAATCCCCAACGTCTAGGTCTCCTTGTTTGCAGTTTGCAATATCGGCTTTCAACTGATGAATTTTTGGTGTGTTTGCCATGGCGTAACATTTCTTTAGATCATCCCACATAATCTTTGCTGCGTCAGAATATGCCACATTCATCCGGAGCATTGGGTCAATTACATTGAACAACCAAGAGCACAACATAGAATTGACCACGTCCCATGCCTGAGCTTCCGAAAAACCTTCATCGTTCTCATCTTTCGGCCTTGTCAACTTGCCTTCTATATAGGCTAGTTTGTTCTTTGATTTTAAAGTTGTTCTTACAGCCCTCTCCCACAAATCATAGTTTTTCCCGTTGAATATTACAGCCGTAATCATCATGTCGGGTCCTTCTGATGGATGGAGGTAATAGGGTGAATGAGGTTCGATTACAAACCGCTTCTTTCCTCCATCACTTATGATGATTGTTCTCGACGGGGATTCAAAGACCGGGCTCTGATACCATGAAAAACAGTTTGCAGTAATTTTGAGATTGGCAAGGAGTTATGGCCAATATTAACGTGAGGTTCCTTCTCATTGTGAATAGCCAAGAGTACATCATTATATACAACTCACAAGTACCAGAATCTGCCTAACAAAGCTACGTAAATTAAGGAACAATATTA
>JACYFF010010365.1:36369122-36417287 GCA_017589665.1 Selenicereus undatus | reverse complement strand
TGGTGTGTGTGTGTGTGTGTGTGTGTGTGTGTGTGTGTGTGTGTGTGTGTGTGTGTGTGTGTACTCTTGTTTTGGGGGGGGGGGGTTGGCATAGGTAATAATGTACAAGTAGATAAGAACCTATATTTATATAATACCTGGTTTCTAATGAAAGGATGGAGGGTGACTAGAAGATTGTACATGCATAAGAAAGCAAAGGGCAAATTTAAAATATTACATACAGCTCTTGTTACACAAGAGTACTTCACGTGCCACACTTCTGCACATTAAGGTGGTTCTAATATATTGGAAATTAAGAGTTCAAAGTGATGAAAGATTCCTTTACGATGCCAAAGCACTGGTGTTGTAGACGAGCAAAGCACCACCAGCAAGGATACCAGCTAAAGTAACAGCCCAGATCAAAAGGCCAGTCGTACCTGCAAATTTTCACAAACAAGAAGTTAACGATCATATGACAAGCGAAGAAAAGCAGGAGAAAAACAAATGACAGCTTAGTTCCGTTTGATACTTTAGACAACCGTTCAAAAAAAATTTGGAGTGAAAGAAAGAGGGTTACCTCCTGTGTAAACATCACCACTAGGAGACCAGTCGGCTTCGTTGTAGATAGGACTGCCAAGCAGCAAGGCAAGAGATTAGATGCAATGAACATGGTTTTTTTTTTTTTAAACAATTTTTCTAAATTTTTGGATTTAAATGAGTCATCAAGGTAGTTTAATATAATAGGAGAAGGAAATCAACACAGGTTGATTTAAATGATTTGACTACTTATTCCCGTTTAAGTAAGGTCTCGGGTTCGAGTCTTGTGAATGAAGGAAAACTGTGATGGAAAATCTCTATACCTTATTGGGTCAATAGTAGTTTGACTCCAGTAAAATGGAGTATCCAAAACTAAAAAATGAAATACATATAATGGGAGGAGGGACATTGTATTGACATCTGATATATTTAGGACCTCCATCTAAATCCCTATGATGAGATTTTATCGACAATGAAAAACAATACAATTACGAGATAAGAACGATGTATAGCTAGCATCTTTAATGAAGCTCCGAACACGAGATAAAATGGTGCTTAAGGGCTTTACTTGGGAGATTGGTGAGATTCAAACAAAGAAGTAGTCACTAGTTCAATGTATTGAATGTTGAAATTTCAATGATAATTAAAAAAAATAGGCCCTATGTATGGATTCTAAACTTATGTTTAATAAAATGTTACAATTTAATACGCTCTATCGCACATATGTTCTTAACCTTAGAATATGACCACAACATAATCGGTTCTCTTACTTTGGACAATAATTAGGAGATTGGTGAAATTCGAACACAGAATCAGGAAATTTCAATAGCATGTCAGAAAACCTACTTTACCCAAAACTTAGACCCTTAATTAAAGGTTCGTGATACGTTTATAATTACATTTTAGCAACCGAAAAGCTTAATTTGAATAATTACATACTCGTAGATAGGAGTGAATCATTCAAATGGGGTCCAGCTAACGTTAATCTTTTGACAAAGAGAACAAGATCGGGTCATAATGTCATATCGTCCGCTTAATATCAAACTTTCCATGTGAGCTGTAAGTTTGGCGAGGCCAGAAGTGAAAGTTATGCAAATACATTTACATATTGATCATCATTATAAGTAAATTAACAGTGAACATAGTTTAACATTTAAATTAATATATTAGACCAGTTAGCAAAATTACTACATCTTTACAACAACTGATTATGTGACTTGATCAAGGAAAATGCTTTACGATAATGTTTGGTTGGATGTAAACAAACTTGTACTGTCTTGTAACATATACAAGTATGTAATTGTATTTTCATTATTTTATTTGATTCCAAGAAAATATTGCAAATAATGAGTGCCTTGTAATTATGATTACTACAAACTTTACAATCACGATTGCATTAAAAGGTTCATTGCATTATAGGATATTCAATCAAACATCACATATGATTTATTTGGCTATGTGTAATCAAAGTGGTAATACAATCAAAATGGTCATGACGATTTCATTACCATTTTTGGTTATCATTAAGAGATGTAATCAAGATTGTATTTTAATCGTATTTACTTCAATCTACGCAAATACAATTATTTGATTTTTCCTAAACTATTATGATTACATACATTTGATTCAAAATCCACCCAACCATAAGGTTTTATGTTCGGAACTTTCTCTCTCTTCTCTCCATTGTCTTTCCTCTGCTTTCCATCTCTTAATACTACACTGCCACATCTTTAAAGATTTGAAGCCCCCCTCACCTCTCTCTCTCTCTCCCCCCTCTCCATATTACATAAATTTTAATCCAAACCATGATCATATTATTGTAACTATATTTTTGTATCTCTCTCTCTCTCTCACACACACACACATCATCATCATCTTACTCTCTCTCTACTAGCTTAACTTGAAAAATATTCCATTATTGTAGTTTAGAGGAAATAGAGTAAAGTAAGTCGGATCTACAGATACTAGGATCATGGTATAATTGTTGTCGATTGCTCAACTCAAACTAATTAAATTTCTTTGTGATGCCTAGGCCCTAGTCAATAACAAAGTTTAGAGGAGCGTTTTAACATTTTGACTAAGTCAAAATATCAATAATTAGCCAAAGATTAACGTTACTGAACTAATATTTGAACTAGCATGTTTTTAGTAGCATGTAACACCTCAAGTAACATTCAAAACGTTAAAAAAATTGTTCTCAACTTTTAAAAGCAGTGTTTCATGCTCATTGTAAAATACCTTATATGCGTCAATTTTGTATTTGGCAAATTATGCATATTGTTTTGTGACTTTACAATGATCAAATCACATTAAGGTTAAATTTACTGAACGCATTACTTGCAAATTGTTGCACCAAATGCTTATATGCTGACAACTAAAATATAATAGTTATTCACTATTAAAAGAGGTATTAGTGCTACTTAAATAACTACCAGCTATAAAAATAACAAGTTTTGGGGCCTTTATATCTTGTGCAAAAAATGATGATCTAGAACTTGTGAGTTTGAATAGTAAGGAGTGTTTGGCTAACATATCATTTGATGGTGAGGTAAAATAGTTTGTCAATTATCTTTATTAATGCAAAAAGCTAACTTGAAGCGAGTCGGATCATTGGGAAACAAGCTTCTTATCACACAACTTCAAAAAAAGTTAATTTACTGAAGGCTTAATTATTTCCCCATTTTCCTCATTCCTCTCTCAAATCTTGGCATTTTACATGCTAGTTACTCCTCTTCTTTGAATTGTTAGGACTCCAATTGACTGTTAATTAGTGGCAAGCCTATTTTTATTTTGTTTTTATAATCATTTTTAGTATTTATTGGTATGCATCATTCTTTTTCTTCTCATAAAATTTCTCTCCTTACAAGAGTTAAGGTTTCCCTGCAAAGGGCTTTGTTTTTTTGCTTACTGCAAGCTATTTTCTTTACTTAATAATGTATGTTTTATTGGTTGTAGATTCTAGTAGAAAATATATTCTAGTATTGTCATTGCTCAAGTATCTTAATCATCTTTTGGATCCATTGACTTGATTGGGTATGATTCAAAGATGCAATATCTATGGGCTGTTCATGATTTTGTTACTTTCAAAGTAAATGTATTACATTGCATAAATACCTACTTTAACTTATTGATGTTTGAGAAAGACTCAATGAAGTTGAAGGACACAATTTACGGTCATAAAGATGCTTTGAATATAGAATCAGTTGAAAGCACACAATTTGTTGACGTTCGAGCAAGACTCAATCATATTGAAGGATGCAATTTGCGGTCATAATGATGCTTAGAATACAGAATTAGTTGGGAGCATGTATATAGATGGAGATATTGGCATACTTTGTTTTTAATATGTACACACCATTTATTCATATCAGTAAAGAATCATTGTGAGGTATAAAGGCGTAGATATATAAATGCATGGTGTGCTAATACTAATACCAATACTAATACCCTACATCTACCATTAGTCTTGTAAAAATGGAGATTTGTATAAATTTGATATTTTAGATTTAGGAAATTATGAATGTAGATACACATGGCTTTTCAAATATGAATTTTCTTTTGCATAAAGAATGTTACTAAACATGTTTTTAAAAAACTAGTTCAAACAATTGACACAATGAACAAATACTTAATAATTTGCTAATATATACAATCAATTAACAAAAAACAACTAACTAATAAAACTGATCCAACAAAATTTCAGACATTAGTAGAGCACATTTCATTGAAATGTGTTGGGAAGTCTGTGGAACATAAAATTGGGTTCCTTGCAAAAATCAAAATAGTTACATGGCCTACCTGTATCCATCGACGTTGGCTCCGTATTTGTCCACAAACTGGTAAACACCCTTGCCCTGCATATTTTTCAAGTCAATACATGCGTTACCAAGATGAAGTCATGCTTTTTCCTTTTTTCATAATTTGTATTACACTTTATACCGTTAAGCTTGCTACGTACAAAAAAAATTAGTTAGATTGCAACAATTATCAATCAACTTAAAATAATGAGTGAGTTGATTGACAACACAGAGAATTTTTCAAGTACCAATCTCGCATTCAGTAACCAATAAAGTTACATAAGACTTATCTTTTTTTTTTTATGACCCTGGGTGTCCAGGTCAACTTGCACGCACCTCAACTAAATTCCTGGGGGCCCTGAAGTTAATGAGCTAGGAAAACCTCCAGTGGCCCTGATGGGGAGTCGAACTCGTGACCACTGGGATGCAATTCCAATGCCTCACCAATTGAGCTATCCCATCAAGGTTAACATAAGACTTATCTTAACGAGTAAAATGTGATTTGATAAATAGAATTGCAATAAAAACCGTATCGTATGTATTCATATTGATAGTGTCTACTTACTATCTTATTGACAATCAATATCTAGTGAATAGTACTGTTATGTTTATTCCCTTTTTTTATCATTGGATTTTTGTATTTAATTCACGTTTGATTAGCAGAAATTTTTATTTATTATGCATTCATACAATCATAAAAAGTGTTGTAAAATAATAATTATTCGAACCCAATTTATTTTCTTTTTTTGTTTCTATCAGGTATATAAAAGAGATGAACATTGGATTTGAATTTAAAAGTAATGTACCAATTCAACGTGATCCATTTGATTAGCTAATTGACTTATCACTCTCAAAGTTATCGGAAAACAGCTTAAGTAGACCAACTTTATTTTCATTGACAAATTTGGAGTACATTAACAAGTCTAGGTATGCACAAATAAAAGTCGTTTTATATTTGTCGGCATATATTGCATGGATTGAGTACTAGGAGGTTATAAGATAAAATAGAATTGTCCAAAACTATATAGTATTTTAAAATTGAGGATTCCTTGTATTAGTATATTTATTTTATAGTAGACCCATATTAATCTTTTAATCAATCGAGTACTAAAGGGAAAATAAGAAGCAAAACTTTAATAGATTCAATGACACTCACTTAGGTAAGACATGAAATATTAACGTCAACTATATGATGGGATAACAGGCAATTAGCACAAACCTTTGCTTTTCTTCCAGACGAATCAGTTCCATCTCTCAAGGCCATGCCTCCGTTCACTCCTAATTACAAAATTCACAATGACAAATCACAATTTGCTTTTCGGATAAAATTAAGTTGGATCAAAAGAAAGTGTATGTATATTAAGCACCATAGGGTTTGTCAGTCTTGAGCTTCTTCTTGGCACCGGCGCGGACGGTGAAGAATCTGGGGGATCTAGCAAGAGAAGGGAGGCCTCTGGGTGTTATGCTCAATGAGCTCGTCACTGACGCTGCCATTTCGTGCTTACTCCACCAAGTAGTAGGCCTTGATTCCTTGGTCCACTCAGCCTTTATTGGATCAGTGCTGCAGCCTCAACTTCATGCATCGATCCCCTTCTTTATTCTACCTACAATGTTTCACCCCCTGATATTGGTGATTCTAGTATGACACGTGGCGTCCTCAGTGTGGTTGTCCTTGAGATATCTTGTTCCCAACATTATCAGAACTCTCAGCTGCGTAATCCTTACATTTATCTTCCTGCTGGATACGTGGATGACACCTATTTGTTGGAACCTGATCTTTCCTTGGCCCCACCATTTGATGCGTAAGGCCCTCTTCTTTTTGTGGGTAGATGTTCCTTTCCATTCTTTTCTATTTCATAGAATAAATAGTATTTCTTCTTACTTGTTATAATTATTATTGTTAATTATTATAAATAATATTACTAGAAACTATTATTTTAATTAATTTTTATTTTTTATTATGAATTAATAATAATACTAATAATACTAATTATTTTTATTAATAATTATTAATAAGTATAATAATTAATTAATTATTAAATAATAGTTATTAATATTAATATAGGTATGTTTTCAAGAGTATTGTAACGCCCCCTAATTAAGTATGTTTCACTGTTTGCAAACATTATTATGATTTCCTCAATTACAACTGATAAACCTAATAATTGGGGTATTACCGACGTCCCAAAAGGACAAGGCTGCTGCATGTGTATTAGAGATAACATAGTCAGGCATAACTTCAATCCTATCCATTCACTCATTAACCAACATAAGGTTTATACACTACAGTGAAACAATTCATCACAAAGCTTACACTCCATATACTGAAGGATTACAAAATACGGCTCCAAAGTGTGCATGGTTTATATCACTGTTGATTTATCCAGGTTTCTCTTGCTTACTTATTCTCTTCGGTTGACTTGCTAGCATGGTTTTCGGCCTACTTGCTAGCATGAGGGCGATTCTCTGAGCGTTTACCTAAAACAAAATACAAAAACACTTCAAATTGTGAGTCAAAACTCAGTACATGTATTCTTGTATTATTAAATGATCATTGCATAAATTGGTTTGGCGCCCGCTGTGCAATTCATTTTAAGTTAAAATAGTAAATAAGATGAATCTCCGCATTACTAGTTATTATCTGACAGTAAACCCTTTGTAACTGTTACGATCTATCGATAGGTGTACACCTGCCAATTAGCCGATCGGGACCTGGCCTGAAGCTGCGCGGATAACTGAAGGGCTATGCCCTGTAACTGATAACTGATAGAATCACTAATTATGTGATAAATAACTGATTAAACTAATTCATTGATGTACTTACCCAAACATTATAATTTTGATAAATACGTGCTGATTTCTAAAGATACAGACAATGAACATACCTGAAGTCTTTAAAATGCAATCTCACTTCATAATACTCATGCACAATGGGAAACGATACATTGGGCCCTGATTTCTGTTTAAGAAATATAATTATAGGTATATGTAATTAGTAAACAATGTTGACTTTAATAATTTGTGATTCTAATAGAAATTCATTAAAAGACATCCATAACTCATATATTTCAATAGAAGATAAGTTCTACCAACATGATTTGAAAGCTAAAGGAATTAGGGTAATTTAACTCAAAGTGAAATAATGTTGGTGTAAAACTGATCAAAGTAGAATAATTGAGATCATAAAAGAAAGACTTTGATGGTTATAATTGATCACGAGTTTTTGATATTTTTGAGATGGATAACAAATGTTTGAATGCCATTGGGCTGGTGGTAGGTTTAGAATAACTTCAAACACACCGGTTTAGACCAATAAACACTGATCTTGAGTTATCAATCTCCTCACTTCTTCAATTTCGTAGCACATACCATACAGCTTAGTTTTCCAAACCAAATAAGCTTCTAAGTGCAATCAAAGTTGTTACCGATGTAAGGTTCACCTTCGAAAATTCATAACTTTCCTCCCCGACCTCCAATTGATCTATAAAACCCAAATATGAAAAGATCAAGAAGTTCCACAACACTTTCATCTGTAGCCCATAACACAATAACCACCACACAAATCCCAAAATTGAGCTAAAACACCATCGTGCACAGTTTTGGTCTAGTATGCGCAATCGGAGTAAAACAACCATAGCTTTTTCCACAAAACTCGAATTAAGGTGATTCAAAAGTCATTTGAAAGATAGCTCATTGATCTAGCCCCCCACCAAAATTCATAATTTTCTAACAAGCCACACATTACCAGTTTTTTCCGAAATAGACCCTTGTTTTCGGGCCCTTCACAGCTTGCTACCAACGTTATTATCCTCATTTTTCACATAATTACCCTCTAAAATCACTTGTTGAGATTACCAAACCATGGATTGACCCTCAACATCACTTTAGACAACCATAATCCATAATTTTTACTTCATAATAATCTAAGGTTCATTTTTAAATCTAAAATGCGCACGTGACATGCTTGTTGACAAACATCATTTATACCATGCATAATTCTCATAACCCTAACTTATGTCTCACTTGAACTTGCACTTAAACTTCTCTAAAATCAATACCAACTCCAGGATATTCATTACCAATACCAAAGATCACAAAATCACAAATGAAACCATCCAAATTCAACATCTCAACCTAAGCTTGCATGATCATGAATTATATCAACTCCCACATACTTTCCAGCTTCATCAATCATGTTAAACACCAAAATAACTCTTATTTCTATCCATATAGCATGATAAATAAACAAATCATCCATAAAACCCAAAATTAAACAAAATAAGGGTTAGAGATTAACTCACTTTAAGCTTGGATTTTGAGATATGGAGGTGATGTTTGGTGTATGTGGGAGTTGGGGGGTGGCAGCTGGTGCTAGAGGGTGGTTGGTGGTGCTGGTGACCGACAGTGGTGTTGGCTGTAGGCAGTAGCTCACGGTAGGCCAAAACAATGGAGGGCTGGCCATGGAGGAAAAAAAAAGAGGAGGGGAAGAAAAAAAGAAAACTTGGATTTTGCTTCTTGAAGTTTTTAGGCTTATCTTGAAAATTTGGCTGACATTTATGCCTCCAAAAATATGTTTTTACTAATTAAAATTAGGTACAAATGATGGTGATTAACTTAATTTAATTGTACTAAAATTTTTAGGCCTCAATTTAAGCCCAAAATGAATCGGGTCGCAATTCAGACCCAAATAAATTAGGCCAAACTTAATGAAGTTGGGCCCAAATATTTTTACATGCTTACAAATTAAATTTTTGTGAAATTATGAAAATAATTTAGCACCTAATCATATTTATTGGGGACTAATATCGATCCACCCGAAATTGTCACGTAAATGAACTCGAATTGCAAAGTGGGACCCAAAGTGAATTCGCGCAACCGAGATGATTAAATAAGAAAAATAAATGTGAAAAATTAATAATATGGCTTAATTAAATAAATAAACATGATTTAGGGTTGGGTTATTACAAGTATAATATAGGTATTGGTTAAGACCAAGTCGACACATGCATATGGCAATATATATGGTTATATGGCTTTTTTTCCTGCATAAATACGCCACATCATATTTTAGATAAGCCATGTCATCATTATTATAAATAAATGAAAAGAATTAAATTAGTAAAGAGGGTATTTACTTCAATTTTTAAATTGAGGGGCATTTTCTACGTTTGACTAAAAATGGAAGGGTATTTTATTTATATAGCTTGTATATTTGGGAGTTAGAGTTTTTTTTTTTTTAAAAAAATGTTCCTACAAAGCCATAACCATACTCAAGCACCAAATGTAATTTATTTAGTATTAACATCCAATCAATGTAATAATCAGAATGATCAAGAGGTGAAAGTACCAATGGCAAGTGTTGTAAACACTAAAATAATGATATTCTTAACAATTAATGACCTTTTATTAGTGTAAGTAGCACATACATGCTACACATGCGGAACCATAGATACATGAGTGGATGTGCAAGTGATATCTCTGTTGGAATTTTCTAAGAATAAAACAAAATTGACAGATTTTTCTAGTGCTTATCCGAAAAGATGGATAAGTATGTTGCCTCTTTAAGTTTACTCGTCTAATCCAATCCATTTCGGTGAAAAGGTGGATAAGTAAGGTGCTTCTTCAAGTTTTACCCGCCTTATCCTCTCCGTTTCGGTGCCTCTTCAGGCAAGATCATTCCTCGATATAAGATGGAGTGAAACCACAATCACGAGGATTTTTTAATAATAAATGACAGTGACTGCAGCACCCTCATCAATTAACATTCGATAGAACCTTAAAATACACACTTGTTCTTCTAAGTAGATTATCCCTAAGATTATTTGTAGTGCAACAAATGAGTCTTGAGGAAAGTATTCTATTTCACGATTTACTTGACTTATCCAGTACCACATTCAACCCCAAATTCTTTAACAATCTTAAGACTTATTTGTAAATGGCTTCAATTTGTGAAATGACTTTCAACTTTCAGAAGTTGGACAAGTTCGAGGGTGTTGGCTTCCGTCATTGGTTGAAGAAAATGCACTTTCTTCTTACAACCTCGAAGGTCGTGTATGTGCTCAACACTCCCTACACCATGGAGACGGAAAATGAGACTTTGGAGCAAGCCCGCCAAAGATCCAAGTTCGAGAACAGTGACTACATTTGTCGAGGCCATATCTTAAATAGCATGTCGGACACCTTGTTCGATGTCTATCAAGGCATATAATCGGCAAAGGAATTATGGGGGCGCTAGAGAACAAGTACATGATAGAAGATGTCTCCAGCAAGAACTTCCTTGTTAGTCAATTTAATAATTATAAGATGGTCGAAGGACGCTCTGTTCTCAATCAATTATATGAAATTCAACGAATCCTAAGTCACTTGAAGCAACATAAAATGCACATGGATGGGACCATTATAGTTTTCTCTATAGTGGACAAACTTTCCCCCTTTTAGAAAGACACTAAAAGAACTTTAAAATATAAGAAAGAAGAAATGTCACTTGAGGAATTGGCTAACCATCTTCGAATAGAAGAAGAATTACGTGTGCCGGATGAGTCAAAGGAGCATGTCTCCAAGATTCATGATATCGAAGTTGGCACGTCAAGTCAAGTGCCTAAAGTAAACAAGAAGAGGCCTAACAAGTACAACAACAACAAGGGCAACAAGAAGGATAAAGTGGTTTGTTGGAAATGCAACAAACCGAGCCACAAGAAAAGAGGTTGTACCATTTGGAAGCACAAGCATGGCTTGAACAACCAAAAGGCAAAGACAAAGGACAACTTTGTAGCCATGATCAATGATCAACATTGTCCAAAGTGACAATGATTGGTAGGTTGATTCGGGTGCTTCTAACCACGTGTGCAAGGACCACTCTTTCTTCAAGACATTGGTGCCGGTTGAAGATGGAAAAGTGCTCCACATGGGCAATACTTCTACTGTTGATGTTAAAGGAATAGGCTAAGTAGAGTTAGTCTTCACTTCCGGAAAAATTCTTACTTTAAATGATGTATATTTTGTGCTGGAAGTTAGAAAGAATCTTATTTCTGGTTTTCTTCTTAATATGTTTGGCTTCAAACAAGTGTATGAGGCCGATAAGTTTATCCTGTCTAAGGGGAGTGTCTTTGTGCGGAAGGGTTATGCTAGTGGTGACATGTTTAAGTTAAATATAATTACTCCTTCTAGTGGTAATGAGATGAATGATTATGGTTACATGCTTGTGTATTCTTTATTTTCTCTATGGCATAATCATCTTGGGCATGTTAATTATAAAAGATTAAAAGAGATGTCAAGACTTGAGTTAATTTTTGATTTTGATGGAAATATAGAGAAATGTAAGACAGGCATGCTTATAAAGATCACTAGAAGTTCTTTTCCAACTGTTCAAAGAATCACTAAATTAGTTGAATTAATTCATAGTGATTTAGGTGATTTTCATAGCACTCCCTCGTTTGAGGGAAAGAAATACTAGGTCAATTTCATTGATGATTTTACAAGGTATTGGCAAGTATACTTTTTACATGCTAAAAGTGAAGCACTAGACATGTTTAGGATATTTAAGAATGAATTTGAGTTGCATTGTGAAACCCTTATTAAAAGACTAAGATCGGATAGGGGTGGTGAATATAATAATCTAAGCTATTTTCAATCAATTGGTATAATCCATGAGGTCATAGCACCTTATGCACTGCAACAAAATAGTGCAGTAGAAAGGAAAAATAGAATACTAACGGAAATGATCAATGCTATGCTTTCTAAATCCGGTTTAAGTGAAGGCTTTTGGGGTGAATCGATGCTCACAATATTCTACATCCTAAATAGGGTTCCTAACAAAAGGAATTCAATTGCTCCTTATGAATTATGGAATATGAAAAAGCTTAACCTGAGTTATTTCAGAGTTTGGGGGTGTAAGGCCATTGTAAGAATCCCGAAACCCAAGAAAAGAAAATTGGGGGAAAGAGGAATTGAGTGCATCTTTATAGGCTATGCTGGACGTAGCAAACCCTATAGATTTTTTGTTATAGAACCAAATGCTTCTATTATGGTTAACACCGTGATATAATCAATTGATGCCATTTTTGATGAAACTAGATTATCTTCAATTCCTAAACCAAATGATCTTATTCCAACCACTATAACTCCAAGTAATGATCAAGAGCAACGAGACATAGTGAAAGTGAGGAGAATTAAACGGATTAGAAGGAG
Source organism: Selenicereus undatus (assembly GCA_017589665.1). Classification (NCBI taxonomy): domain Eukaryota; kingdom Viridiplantae; phylum Streptophyta; class Magnoliopsida; order Caryophyllales; family Cactaceae; genus Selenicereus; species Selenicereus undatus. Next base: position 36,404,787 of record JACYFF010010365.1, on the reverse strand, counting down.
AAATCTTTTGGTCCTGATTTCTTTGTCTATTTGATAGAGGGAACAAGGGATTCCATTGAAAATGAAATACCCTATGTTTATAGCATTGATTCGGATCCTAACTCTTTTAAAGAGGCTATGGAATCTCAAGATGCTTCCTTTTGGAAAGAAGCAATCTAAGATGAAATGGACTCAATCATGTAAAATAACACATGGGTCTTAGTTGATTTACCTCCAGGATGTAAGCTTATCACATCAAAGTGGATCTTTAAAAGAAAAAGAAAAGTAGATAGTACTATAGAAAGATTCAAAGCCCAGTTGGTCATAAGGGGCTTTAACTAAAGACAGGGTATTGACTATTTTGACACATATGCACCGGTGGCATGGATTGCAACCATAAGAGTTCTCATTGCTCTTGCTGCAATTCAAAAGCTAGTAATTCACCAAATGGATGTGAAAACAACATTCTTAAACGGCGAATCAGAGGAGGAGGTGTACATGAAACAATCAGAAGGTTTTGTTTTTCAAAGCCAAGAAAACAAAGTATGCAAACTCATAAGATCATTGCCTGTATCGTCAGAAAGCGGTTTTGTTGATTGATTAAATTTCAGGTGAATCGACAGTAAGCCTCAATAATTATGATTGAGCGTTAAATTATTTTGCATAATGTCACAAAATTTTTAAGTTTTAGCTACGCAAAAACTTGGGCCTGAATTCATTTATTTTGGCTCAATTCCTTGGGCCCAAATTACGGCCCAATTCCATTGGGCTCAAATTTTTCCTTGAAAATTTTGGTGCGATAAAATTAAGTTAATTGCTATCATTTGCGCCTAATTTTAATTAGCAAAAAGCCCTGTTTTCAAGCTTAAATATTAGTCAAGTATCAAAAAAAACTTCTAAGTAATTTACACCAAGAAAAGTCTAGCCCTCATCTTCTTACTCTCTCCTCCAACATCAAACACCACCTCCATCCTCTAGCATCCAAGCTCAAAGTGAGTAAGAACTCCAACTCTATGTTGATGTATTTTTAGTTTTATGATTGTTTTAGTTATGATTCATGGTCTTGAGATCAAAGTAGATGTTATCATGCAAATTTTATTGATTTTGGAGATATTGATCATGGTGGGGTTGAGCTTGAAGCATGTTAAGGTTAGGGTTTTGTCATGATCAAGTTAGCTTAAGTCAAGTGATGGATTTGTATTATTTTGTATATGATTTATAATCTTTAGTCTTATTGATGATTATGGTGATGTTTTCGATGATTTGGAATAATTTCAAGTGAGGATTTATGTGAAAAAAAGAGGAGAAAGCCAAAACAGCGAGGGCTCGAAATGGAAGAAAACATGGGTGATTTTGAGATTAAACAACTAATGATTAGCCCAACCAAAAATTGTAATTTTTGGTGGGTAGATAAATAAGTGTGTTAAATTTTAAATTCCTTTTGAATGGCCTTAATCGGAGTTCTGTGGACAAAGTTATGGTCATTTTACCAGAACTACACAGGTTAGACTATAACTGACATACACATGTTCTAGCCCCATTTTGGGAACCCTAGGGTGGGAATCTTGCTTGGTGTTCTAAATGAAAGTTTTTCAGGACTTCGTAAGCTTTTGATATTGGGGTATTAGGTCTCAATTGGATATTGGGGGAGTACGTTACGAGTCATTCTTTCTAAGCCCCTATTATGCTCTTACTTTTCCTTTACTTAAATATTAGCAACGAAATAAATATTCATTGATTTTATTAGGGTTTTCAGAACAATTTATGGGAGAAAAAGAGAAAAACATGCATTTTGGGAGCTTCATTATGAGTTTTGAATCACTTATGGATGTTACAAAGAAAGTACCAAGTTTGGGGAGTTTAATAGCTTTCATTGGGATTAATAATCTATTAGGGGTGAAAAACTGTATTTAATGGACTTGTGAATGAAACATGAAAAGTGGGTAGAATTTTTAACTCAAAAATCATATTTATCAGACCAAGTTATTACAGTTTATGTTATTTTGAACTAAGATATATCTCTCTTGGCCTCAAAGCTCTATTACTTACTCAATTCAGAATGTATCAAATATATTTATCAAGCCAATCTAGTGTACTCGCTGTTATCTTAAACCAAAGTATACATCAGCGAGCCTTAAACCCGTGCCAGCAACCTATCTCAGAAAAGGCCAAAACCACTATCCCATTTGCCATCATCAAGGGTTTTTCCTTTGTAATCTCATTTATCTCACTGTGGTCTATTTTACTTTCATTTACTTCATATCGGATTTAATTACTTTCATTAATTCAGTTTTGAAGTTATATTGAAATACTCAAGTTATGTATACAATTTAATTACTCAATTTTTGTTACACATACTTTTACTTACTCAATTATTTGAGTAAGAATCATTTGTTGGCTACATGTTTGAACCAAAAATGAGCTATTTTTAAGGTATTTTTATACCTGTTTTATGCTCGTTTTAATAATATTTTTAAGGTTTTTAATTAATTTTATTTTATTTTTTAGATTTTTAATAAATTTGAAAAAAGGGGGGAAGATGCGAGAAAAATGGTGGAAAATATTGAGAATTGAAGAACTGGGCAAAATCGTCAAAAAAAGGTCCAAAATTCCACAGAACCGGCCAAGGAGAATTGAAGAAAAAAAAAAGAAAGAAAACCAAACCGGACCGGCCGGTTTAGGAAACCCGATTTACCCAAAATCCAATTCAGCTAAAAACCCCCTCCCCTTAACACACTTTCTCTCTCCTCCCATTCGTGTCTTCTTCTTGTCTCTACCCCGTTTTCTTCTCTCTGACCCACAGAATCCCCAACCCAGTAAACCCCGAAACCCAAAACCACCCCAACCCATAGTTTCACCATCAGCTTCCTCCACTTCGAAACAGATCCCACCACCATGAAGCATGCTGCTACTGCCACGTCTGCGCCTTCGCTGCCCCCATCTCCCACCGTCCAGCACACCATCGAATCGAAGGGCTGAAGATCGTGGAGGGTTCAGTATTAAAGGGAGACTTCGCCATTGAAGCTGAGGAGGAGGGAGTTCTAGGTAATTCTAGGTAATTTTAGGCAAATTAGTTAGGTAATTTAGGGTTAGAGTAGATTTAAATTCCGTTTTAGGTTTAGTTAAATTTTGTTTCGTCTTTGTCTTCGATTTTAGATTAGGGTTTCAAATTTAGGGTTTCAAATTTCGGTTGGTTTGTGTTAGGGATTCACATAGTTAAAGTCTGAATTGTTAGTTTTCGAATTTTGGTTGTAATTGTGAGAATTTTTGGGTTTGTTTGGTTATAATTTTGTTTAAGTTCATCCAGTTTCTTTCCCTCCCTTGCTTTTTGATTCAACGAGTTGCGTTCTTGGAGTTCATCGAGGGTGAGTTTTCTTTTGCTGATTTCTCTATTTTCGGATTCTGCTGGTTTTTCCCCTTTCCCTGCTTTCGGTTACTGTTTGATGATTGTTGATTTCGTTTGTTCTAGTTCAATTAATGTTGAATGATGCTGCTGCTATTTTGCAATGTTCTGTTTGTTTTCCCTTATTGCTGGTTAGTGAGGTGAATTGGTACAACAGATTGCTGTTTTTGGTTGATCAACTGTGGCATGTGTTGGTTCATTCTGTTGCCTTGATTTTCGGTTGAGTTGATTAATAATTAGTGTTAACTATAGGTTTTAAAGTAGTTCAAATTTGAGGTTAAACAAATCTTAGGTTTTGATTTTAGTTGAATAGCGATGCTTACATAGTCTTCCTACAATGTTTCGTTTAATTGAATTAGGATATTAGATTGCGTTAAATAATTCCCCTTAGTGTAGTTATTTAGTTAAATCGTTTGTTTTAAATAACCATAATCTCAACGTTTTCCTTGTGGATCGACCCTCAAAGTACTACGAGGACAATCATGTGCTTGAGGTTTCCTTTTTTCTTTTCTTTAGTTTATGTTTCCACCCCCTCAAAAACCATCCAACACTACACATACCGACAATGACATTCATGAAACAGATTCGAGGCTAAGTTATCGTTTTCCGTTATGCATACGTGTTATCAAGTCAAAACATATTTATCAAGTCAGATGACATTTATCAAATCAAATGACATTTATGAAATAGATGACATTTATCAAGTAAAATGACATTTTTAAAGACTCAAGGTATGTCCATTGCCTGTATCCTCAGAAAGCAGAACACGTTTACCAAGTTACAACTCTTAATGAGTTTATCAATGAATCAGTTTATACCGTGAGTTGTCATTTAACTTGTGACCCTGTGAGTTATTATCTATAGGGCGTCATCCCATCGTTTGCCTGTTCGGCTTTAGGCCAAATCTTGATCGGATTGGCAGGTGTACGCCGATGTAGAGATCATAGCATTGCAAGAAGTTCACATCCAGATAATAATGAGCAATTCAATTTTATATTGCTTTCATTTTCATTTTTATTGCGATTTAAGTGAATTGCAAAGGCGTGTGCCCATCAATAGTGTTTCTACGCTCATTTTACAATACAGGAATGCAAGTACTGAGCACATTTTCGATTACGTTTCATGTTTTCGACTTTAGGTGATGAAGTATCACATGCTTCTCTATTTACCAAGCCCTTTTGGAAGTCATCAGATGCTCATAGTGGATTCAGCATAACATGAATGTTGGGATCAACCTCAGGGTCAAGTTGGGTCTATATTCAATATACTTGTGCAGTGTGGAGTGCGAGTTAGCACATGGTCTGAGAAAGTTGATTGTATTGAAGTTGAACTATTATGGACTTTGGTCTTGGAGTGTTTCAGTTCAATAGATATTGTGATTGTGAACATGAGTTGTAAGATTAAATGGTTTCAGTGAGCCCTGTCCTTATCAAGATGGCGGCAGTGCCTTCTATCATTAAGTCTTCCGTTGTAGTTTTCTGGAAATCATGTCATTAGCATTTTGGAGGCATTACAGATATGGTATCAGAGCCAAGGTTTTGAGGGCCATTGTGAGCTATTAAGTATTTATGGGTTAGCTATCAAGGTGCATATGAGTTATGTTGGATCAGTTAAATGAGCTATTGACTATAAGTTCACATGTATGAGCATACAAGGAGGAATCATTTCCATTTGGGTGATTCAATCATTTGATAATACCCTGAGGCTCGAGTATTAGCAAGAAGAGTGAGGGGCACACAAATTGGGTGACCTAATAGTGATGCATGCTTTCATTTACTTGCGAATGTAATGTATGCTTCAATTCTATCATTTGTTTAAGTTTTGCAATTATGCACTCCAGGCATGTGGCGTATTGAGTTATTGAACTCCGGCGGGTGGCCGTTAAGCTTTTGAAGTGTGATTTTTGATGTTAAGTACCTGTTGTAAGGCTTTAAGCCTGAGTTTTAGCCAGTTTTGAGGTGGAACTCTATCCATTTCGCTCCAGAATTTGAGAGTTTCATTGAGGTGTATTAACATACATGATATTGTGTACAGTGATGTTTAAAACCTATTGCGGGAATACCATTTGCAACTTGGTATATTTTTGCGTTGAATGAGTATGAGGTGGAATTACTGTAGGGAATCCTGTGGTGGTAGTTCAGTAGCTTGCGGTGTGCTACTTGGCACTATATGGGTGGTATGAGTAAGATTTAGTTGCCGTGCATAGAAAGAGGCTGCTCTTGTCACTAAGACCTGACACCCGCAATGCTCCCATTACTTCCAGTCACTGACATACTTTGGCGCTAGTCACCTTAGATTGTTCAGGGGCATTATTCCTTTTCTATTGACATTCACTTAGTCTATAAAGTCTCTTTATCTAGACCATTTGTTTAAATGGCTTCAATAGTTATCTAACCTAGGCCAATGACAGCTTAACGTTTGCAGTAATACTCTTTTATAGTAGTTCTTGTGATTGTCTGCTTGTTTCATCTTTCCAATTTGATTTTATCCGATATTGTTTAGTCTCCCTATACCCGATATTTCATTTGTTCATAATGATACGCTCGTATAACTTGCTCTGAATTTATAATATAATTATTCTCCTTGCTTTTAAATTCAATTCTCACACTTATATTTTATGTCCTCATCAATAAACTTTAGCATTCTCTATTCCATCTTATTACTGCACTCAAACTGACTTTATCTGAGCAAAGGCAAATTCCCAATGTAACTTGTCTAATCTATTTATATATCTATTGCATTTTAGTTATCCAATCTATTTATCTACTTATCGCACATTGCTTTTTCCATCTATCTAATGCACTTAACCTGACAATTGGGGCTAGAAGGTTACCATCTTGCTTTTGTTGAACCCGAGTTTAATCGAGCCATATTTCCCATTGGTTGACTGTCTATTGGATCCTTTATGATCCATGTTTATAAAGCATGATTCATTTGACATTATATTTCAACATTCTGGTTATTTTATTTCAACCACCTCATGATAATCCCCCTTTTGTCAATCTTTTCTAATCTCATTGTTTATTTCTTTTACACTTAATGACTCGCTTGATTACCAACTCCCTCATTTTCATTCCTGAAAATAGTAATTTTATTGTCCAATGTGGAATTGGAGTAGACGTTTGATTAGTCGGATAAGGGGAGAATAGATGATGCCTGAAGAACACTAAATGAGGATATTTTGATAAGAGCGTAATCTTAAACAATGTCGAGTGCTATTGGAGCGAGCCAGAAGAAGCATTGGGTATAAGAATAGAGTTAATCCGAGTAAGTATTATGAAAGAAATTCAAGGCCATGTTAAGTTGAGTCAAGGCCGACAAAAGAGTTATGTTGACAAAAGTAGGGGACAATCATACTTTCAGATGAGGTAAAAAGTACTTTGGGCAAATCATACCACCTCAAAAGCCACTTGGGAAACCCAGAAAGAGATGAAAGCCAAATATCTACATTTACTTGTGATATTAGCACATGTTTTCACAAAACTCATAAGTTTTGAGGACGAAAGTCTTTAAGGGAGGAAGGCTGTAATAACCTGACCCTAATCCATATTTATTTATTTAAATTATATTTATTTATTTAATTAATCATATTTATTTATTTAATCATGTTTATTGATTTAATCACTCATGGTTATTGGTTTAACCAAATCAGGTTTATTAATTCAATTACACTCAATTTATATATTTACCATATTACCTTATGTCATCTATATTTTACGTTTTCATTTATCGTATTTAAGCATCCGAGTTGGGGAATATTTCATTTGGATCCCACTTTGCAATTCAAATTTCATTGATTGGAAATTCAAGTTTCGCTGATTGATTAAATTTTAGGTGAATCGATAGTAGACTTCGATAATTATGATTGAGCATTAAAATATTTTCCATAATGTCACAAAATTTTTACGTTTTAGTTCCGCAGAAACTTGGGCTTGAATTCATTTATTTTGGCCCAATTCATTGGGTACAAATTATGGCCCGAAAATTTTGGTGCAATAAAATTAAGTTAATTACTATCATTTGTGCCTAATTTTTATTAGCAAAAAGCCCTGTTTTCAAGCTTAAATATTAGCCATGTATCAAAGATAAACATCCAATTCATTTACCACCAAGAAAAGTCTAGCCTTCATCTTCTTACTCCCTCCCCCAACATGAAACACCACCTCCCTCCTCTAGCATCCAAGCTCAAAGTGAGTAAAAACTCTAACTCTATCTTGATGTATTTTTAGTTTTATGATTGTTTTGGCAATGATTCATGCTCCTGGGATCAAAGTAGATGTTATCATGAAAATTTTATTTGTTTTGGGGATATTGATCATGGTGGGGTTGGGCTTGAGGCATGTTCAGGTAAGGGTTTTGTCATGATCAAGTTAGCTTAAGTCAAGTGATGGATTTGTATTGTTTTGTAATGCCCCCAATCCAATGAGGGGTCACGCTGCCAAGACTCCCTAGAAGGAAATCCCTAAGGCTCTTGAAGATCGAGGGTTTGGATTAGCATTTAGATAGTCACGCCAAAACTAAATTGCAAGAGCTTCACCTGTTTTAGCGACATTTTAGGGTCTTAGCTCAGCTAAGGATACCTATAATCCGGTAATAAGGTATGACATGTGCTAAAATAATCCAAATACCACCTCGGGCTACTTGTCCGGGATTACTCACAATTAAACAACTAACACAAGGGTTAAAGTAATACATATACAGGCACAAAGTCGACTACATGCGTACACATACAACAATAACATAAATATTTACAACATGGTAGGCATCGAGCACTTGCAAAAATTGCAAAAGACTTCTGATGGGTTGGCATCGAAATAGCATCAAATATCTCTTCTACCTGCTCAAACTGAACTTGGAAAAGGAATAAGTAAAGGGATGCGCAGCCACATGCTCAGTGAGAATTCCCCTACTCCTTAAACCAAAACCATTTGCAGGTAATAATACCAATAATAGTCACATATCACATATCTGCATACTACTATCATATTAGGCAATCATAGTCCCCAAGGAAGATTACCACCCTCATACTTCAGACTAGTCCTTCAGCTCAATCCTAGGCCCTTAATGACTAACCCTTTCTAACATGCATTCAAGCACGCAAATAAGTAAACACAAAGAGTGAGTATGAAACTTTCAAACATACTTTTGTAAACACAGCGACCCTGGATATACTCCAACAATAATTTATAATTAATGCCAATTTCTTTAAAGCTTATAATTCTTTCTAAAAGTCCCCGAAACATCCAAACCGGTAAGAAAGACTTTAGTAGGAAACATTCTTTCGTAGAATATGCACATTGAAAAGCTTGAATGTACGATGCATTACTAGGATGTAACCACACTTCATTTGAAAATTCATTTAACTAAACTTGGAGACACGTTCATAAAATATATGCAGGATGTGTATATTTGAAAGCTTTCTTCCATTGCTTAAAACACTTTAGTTAGCCTCTTGAGGCTCATATTCTTTTAAAAGAACTTCTTTCGTAATGGCCCTCTAATGACCCTTATAAGCTTTTTAAATCTTAATCAATATGGGCTAGTAATGGCCTTTAGGAATCTTTTTTTTCTGGAATGCTTAAAATGGTCTTTTCTGGAATGCTTAAAATGGCAAAATTCCAAACTCCTATTTATTAAAAACTTACTCATAGCATAAAGACATCTTATTGTGCTGGCTAGGATCATCACTCACAACTCAAGTTATCCCTGGGGTATACATACTTAACTTTTTGGCCAAAACGCATCTTAGCAGAGCGACTCTAACTTCGATATTGTCCTCTATGGGGCAACAACTCACACCAAGATAATCGTATTTTGAGTCTAGTCCCCCTCAAGGTTTTCTTACGCGTCACACATCAGGGAACAACTCACACCAAGATAATCAAATCTTGAGTCCAGTTCTCGGGAACAGCTCACGCCATCTTTGCATCCAGCTCCCAACATTACCTTTGGGGGAAACAGCTCACGCCATCTTTGTGTCCAATTCCCACCCTTAAGGTCTGGCAAATTGCCTAGCACTTTCTCGGCTTTTAAAATCGTATTTCATTTCTCTTCTTCAGTTGCTTAATTTACTGAAAACTTACTTTTTGACAAAACAACCACAATCTTTCAAAATGCTTATAGCTCACTTCGTTTTTAACTTAAAAACTTCTTATAAACGTAAAAAATTTGTTAAATTGTAAAACAACATCGCTTTTTAATTAAAATCTTTTTATAAATGTAATAAGTCTGCTAACTCGTAAAACGACTTCATTTTAAACATAAAAGCTTCTTATAAACGTAATAAGTTTGTTAAATCGTAAAAAGACTTCGTTTTTAACTTAAAAACTTCTTATAAACGTAATACGTTTGCTAATTCGTAAAACGACTACGTTTTTAACTTAAAAGCTTCTTATAAATGTAATAAGTTTGTTAAATCGTAAAACGACTTCGTTTTTAACTTAAAAGCTTCTTATAAACATAATACGTTTGCTAATTCGTAAAACGACTTTGTTTTTAACTTAAAAGCTTCTTATAAACATAATACGTTTGTTGATTTGTAAAACGACTTCGTTTTTAACTTAAAATACTTAGTTATCGTTTATCTCAAACTAGGTTCGTAATAAAATCCTCAGTTGTCATTTTGTAACTCGTTTAAATCCTTTTTAAAACTCAAAGGAGGTTGTATAGATAAATTGAAGGCTTAAAACGCTCCAAACTTGCTACTATTCAAAAACCTAAAGTACTTGACTCGTTTATAAGGCAAACAAGGTTTCTTCGTAAATTTTACAACGCAAACGGTTCTTGAAACATAATGGTTTTACTAGCTCATAGCTCAAAACTCAATCGAGACTTAAGTAGGTAACTAGTATACAAATCAGCTAAACTTCATAATTAGCGCCTTAAGATGCTCTTTTTCAGGTCGTTTAAATTCTTTTAAACACAAGGAGGAGTTATAAACAAACCAACACCTAAAACATTTTCCAACTGACTTTTAATTCCTAAACCTGTCAACTATTCAGTCAAGTCACTCATTGAGTTGTTCGATGATTTAGGATTTCCTTTGGGCTATAAACACCTTCATAAACTATCGAGCAATTTGTAAATACTTAAAACCATTTGAAATGATGAAAATAAGCTTCCTAATGACCCTTCTTTTTAAAGATGTTTAAAAATTATAGAATCAGTCACATAGTGTCACATAGCACATCGAGGGGGGGGGGGGGAAGGGTTTAATAGATTGCACATCCATAACACTCCATAACATAACTCGACAGAATCTACCCAATAAGCCATACATTGCCTCGCAATCCACACGATTGCGTTAATCACAACCCAGGCTCCCTCCTCACACAACACCGACCACAAGAACCTCAAATTCCTCAATAGTTCCACCTCGAGCCATCCAACTACCAACTCGGTTTAATATTGTCATAAACAAACCAATAATTCACAAAACCATCATATAAAAGCGTATTATGATCATCAATAACCTTAAACAGAATATAAACATGATCGTATTGATTTAGTGACAACTCCTAAATAGAAATCAGCGTGCTTCACTAATGCCTTAATTCGCCCATTCAGCATTTTTAACCTTCAGAACACGATTTAGGGCTAATAAATCGACGAAGTGACAACTCTAAGACTTTAATCTGAATATTTAGTAACCACCAAACTATCTGGTCATTAAAATTCAACTTCGTTTCAACATGAAATTAACTCAAAATTAACATCATGTTCGTAATTGCTCAATTTCGATTCTCAGTTCACCCAAATTGAGTTTTAACCTCAAAATCAACAAGCACTAACTAATTTAGTCAAAATCATTGAAATTAATAGTAATTAGGAGTAAAGAAATCCCCCCTCAATTCCGAGCTAGATGTTCAATCGAAGGCTGATTGGCTAAACTTTAGGGTTCGACGAGTCCAAATTCTTCAGCTCTTGCTCACCCATGCACGAACATACCCCACTGGTGCCTAATTCACACCCAAATTCCCAAAATTTAAACCTTAAAGCGAACCCAATTTCACTTTCTAACTTGAGATTGAACTAGGTGTTTGTAGCAGCGAATTTTCACTCCAATTTATAGAAGATTAAAATAACTAGGAGCTAAATTGCATGGCCATACCTGGGCAAGTGTTCGTGCCCCAATTTGCCGCCTGGAATCCTCCATTAACGTGGTGCATGCATTTCGATTCCAGCCCAAATTTGCTCCAAACGCTTGTCAGCTTGTGGGGGTGGTCTAATGGGAGGGTTTTGCAACTATGGGTGGCAAAAATTCTCTGAAAAATGGAGTTTGGAGGTGCGTGAATGGTGGAGAACGAGAGGACGAAGAAGAAGAGAAGAGGAGAGAGAGAGATGTTGGGTCACGGGGGTTCATGTGTGAAGGAGGAAGAAAAAAGGGTCGTGCATAAATTACCAAAATGCCCCTCAATCTCTGTTTCTTTTTATCCCAAGTTGTTTCATATTTGATACCGCTAGTCTAATTCGTAACCTAAATTCTAAACCCAAAATTGATAACACGACCTTTCGTTGATTACTCATTCCCAAAAATATCTAGGTTCGATTTAATAAACATCGAACTACTTCTAAGGTTGACAACCTAATCGTGTTCGAGTTCCAACTAGAATTAATACTCGTTAATAACCGTTAATAACGCTTATTAAAAATCGTCGAATAGATTTTCTAACTAATAATAACAATAGTAATAATTTTAATAGCGACAACATTCTTTTTTAAAAAAATTAATGCTCACAAGGGCACATAGAAAATAATTTGATTCCGATCGTTAATAAAACACGATTTTTATAACGTAAAAAGGGTGTTACAGGCAACTTAACGAAAAGTAAAAATACGTGGGTATTACGTATTTTGTATATGATTTTGTAATCTTTAGCCTTATTGATGATTATGATGATATTTTCGGAGATTTGGAATGATTTCAAGTGAGGATTTATGTGAAGAAAAGAGAGGAGAAAGCCAAAACAGTGAGGGTTGGAAATGGCAGAAAATAGGGGTGATTTTGAGATTAAACTGGTAATGATAGGTCTAGCCAAAAAACGTGATTTTTGGTGGTAGATAAATTAGTGTGCTAGCTCTTAAATGCCTTTTGAATTGCCTTAATCCGAGTTCTGTAGACAAAGTTATGGTCGTTTTACCAGAACTGCGCATGTTAGACTAAAACTGGCATACATATGTTCTAGTCCCATTTTGGGAACCCTATGGTGAGAATCTTGCTTGGTGTTCTAAATGAATGTTTTTCAAAACTTCGTAACCTTTCGATATTGGGGTATTAGGTCTCAATTGGAGATCGGGAGACTACGTTCCGAGTCATACTTTCTAAGCCCCTATTATGCTCTTACTTTTCCTTTACTAAAATATTAGCTATGAAATAAATATTCATGGATTTTATTAGGGTTTTCAGCTTAATTTATGGGAGAAAAGAAGAGAAACATGCATTTTGGGAGCTTAATTATGAATTTTGAATCACTTATGGATTTTACAAAGAAAGTACTAAGTTTGGGGAGTTAATAGGTTTTATTGGGATCAATAATCTATTTGGGGTAAAAAAAAAACTATATTTAATGGACTTGTGAATGAAACATAGAAGGCGGGGAGAATTTTTGACTTAGAAACTATATTTATCAGACCAAGTTATTGTAGTTTATGTTATTTTGAACTAAGATATATCTCTCTTGGCCTCAAACCTCTATTACTTACTCAATTCAGAATGTATCAAGTATATTTACCAAGCTAGTCCAGTGTACTCACTGTTATCTTGAACCAAGCTATATATCAGCGAGCCTTAAACCTGTATCAGCAACATATCTCAGAAAAGGCCAAAACCACTCTCCCATTTGTCACCATCAAGGCCTTTTCCTTTGTAATCCCATTTATCTTAATGTGGTCAATTTTACTTTCATCTACTTTATATCGAATTTAATTACTTTCATTAATTCAGTTTTGAAGTTATATTGAAATACCCAAGTTATGTATACCATTTAATTACACAATTTCTATTAAACATACTTTTACTTACTCAATTACATGAGTAAGGATCATTTACTGACTACATATACCTACAATGATATTTATGAAACCGAGTCGAGGCCTAGTTATCGGTTTCCGTTATGCATAAGTGTTGTCAAGTCAGAACATATTTATTAAGTTAGATGACGTTTATGAAATAGAGGACATTTATCAAGTCAGATGACATTTATGAAACAGATGACATTTATCAAGTCAGATGAAATTTTTAAAGACTCAAGGTATGTCCATTGGCTATATCCTCATAAAGCATAACATGTTTATCAAGTTACAACTCTTAATGAGTTTATCAACGAATGAGTTTATACCATGATTTGCCATGTAACTTATGAGTCCAACAGTTATCATCTATAGGGTGTCAGCACATCGTTTACCTACGCGGCTTCAGGCCAAGTCTTGATCGGATTGGCAGGTGTACACCTACGTATAGATCATAGCATTGTAAGGGGTTCACATCTAGATAATAATGAGCAGTTCAGTTTTATATTGCTTTCATTTTCATTGTTATTGCGAACTAAATGAATTGCAAAGGCGGGTACCCATCAACAGTGTTTCTACGCTCATTTTACAATACAGGAATGCATGTACTGAGTTTTAGCTCACATTTTCGAATGGTTTTCATGCTTTCCACTTTACGTGATGAAGTATCATATGCTTCTCCATTTAGCAAGCCTTTTTGGAAGTTATCAGATGCTCATTGTGGATTCAACATAGAATGAATGTTAGGATTGACCTCAGGTCAAGTTAGATCTATATTCAATATACTTGTGTAGTGTGGAGTGCGAGTTAGCACATGGTGTGAGAAAGTCGATTGTATTGAAGTTGAACTGTTAAGGACTTTGGTCTTGGGGTGTTTCAGTTTAATAGATAATGTGATTGTGAACATGGGTTGCAAGATTAAATGATTTCAGTGTGCCTTATCCTTATTAGGGCAGCTGTAGTGCCTTCTATCATTAAGTCTTTCGTTGCAGTTTTCTGTAAATCATGTCATTAGCATTTTGGGGGCGTTACAGATTTGGTATTAGAGCTAAGGTTTCAAGGGCCATTATAAGCTATCAAGGTGTATGTGAGTTATGTAGGACCAGTTAAATGAGCTATTGACTATAAGTTCATATGTATGGGCATATAAGGAGGAACCATTTCCATTTAGGGGGTTCAATCATTTGATAATACCCTGAAACTCGAGCATTAGCAAGAGGAGGGAGGGACAGACAAATTGGGTGACTAAATAGTGATCTATGCTCTCGTTTACTTGGGAGTGTAATGTATGCTTTAATTCTATCATTTGTTTAAGTTTTGCAATTACGCAGGCGTGTGGCCTATTGAGTTATTGAACTCCGGCGAGTGGCTGTTGAGCTTTTGAAGTGTGATTTTTCACGGTAGGTACTTGTTGTATGGCTTTAGGCCTGGGTTTCAGCCAATTTTTAGGCGGAACTCTATCCATTTCACTCCAGAATTTGAGAGTTTCATTGTAGTGTATTAACATACATGATACTCAGTACAGTGATGTTTAAAACCTATTATGGGAATGCCATTTGCAACTTGGTATATCTTTGGGTTGACTCTGTATGAGATGGAATTACTGTAGGGAATCCTATGACAGTAGTCCAGTAGCTTGCTCTGTGCTACTTGGCACTATATGGGTGGTATGAGTAAGATTTTGTTGCCATGAATAGAAAGACGTTGCTTTTGTCACTAAGGCCTTACACCAGCAATGCTCCCATTACTTCCAGTCATTGACATACTTCGGCCCTAGTCACCTTGGATTGTTAAGGGGTATTATTCCTTTGCTATTAACACTAACTCGGTCCATAACATCTCTTTATCTAGGTCATTTGATTAAATGACTTCAATTTTTGTCTAAACCACACTTATGACAGCTTATCGTTTGTAAGAATGCTCTTTTGTAGTAGTTCCTGTAATTGTCTGTTTATTTCATCTTTCCAATTTGATTGTATCCAATATTGTTTAGTCTCCCTATACCCGATATTTCATTTGTCCATAATGATACACTCATATAACTTGCTTTGAATTCATAATATAATATTTCTCCTTGCTTTTAAATTCAATTCTCACACTTATATTGTACGTCCTCACCAATAAACTTTAGCATTCTCCATTCCATCTTATTACTGCGCTCAAATTGACTTTATATGAGCAAAGGCACAATCCCAATGTAACTTGTCCAATCTATTTCTATATCTATTGCATTCTACTTATCCAATCTATCTATTTACTTATCGCACATTGTTTTTCCCATCTATCTAATGCACTTGACCTGACAATTGAGGCTAGAAAGTTACCATCTTGCCATCTTGCTTTTGCTAAGCACGAGTGTAATCGAGCCATCTTTCCCCTTGGTTGACTATCCATTGGATCCTTTTTGATCCATATTTATAAACCATGATTCATTTGACATTATATTTCAACATTCTGGTTATTTTATTTCAACCACCTCATGATAATCCTCCTTTTATCAATCTTTTCTAATCTCATTGTTTATTTGTTTTACACTTAATGACTCGCGTGAGTACCAATTCCCTCATTTTCATTCTTGGCAATATTCATTTTATTATCCAATGTGGAATTTGAGCAGGCCTTTGATTAGTCGGATAAGGGGAGAACAGGTGATGCCTGGAGAACACTAAATGATGACATTTTGATAAGAGCATAATCTTAAACATTGTCGGGTCTTATTGGAGTGAGCCAGAAGAAGCATTAGGTATAAGAATAGAATTAATCCGAGCAAGTATTACGAAAGAAATTCAAGGCCATGTTAAGGTGAGACAAGGCCGACAAAAGAGTTATGTTGACAAAAGTAGGAGACAATCACAGTTTTAGATTAGGCAAAAAGTACGTTGGGCAAATCATACCACCTCAAAAGCCACTTGGGAAACCCATAAAAAGATGAAAGCCAAATATCCACATTTACTTGTGATATTAGCGCATATTTTCACAAAACTTATAAGTTTCGAGGACGAAACTCTTTAAGGGGGGAATACTATAATAACCCAACCCTGACCCATATTTATTTATTTAAATCATATTTGTTTATTTAATTAATCATATTTATTCATTTAATTAATCATATTTTTTTATTTAATCACTCATGGTTATTCGTTTAACGAAATCATGTTTTTTTAATTCAATTACACTCAATTTATATATTTACCAAATTACCTTATGTCATGTAAATTTTCCACTTTGATTTATTGTATTTAAGCATCTCGATTGGGAGATATTTTATTTTGGGACCCACTTTGCAATTTAAGTTTCATTAATTGGAATTCAAGTTTCATTGATTGATTAAATTTCAGGTGAATCGATAGTTGGTCTCGATAATTATGATTGAGCATTAAATTATTTTCCATAACGTCACAAAATTTTTAAGTTTTAGCTAGGAAAAAACTTGGACTTGAACTCATTAATTACGGCCCAAATTATGGCCCAATTCCATTGGGCTCAAATTTTGGTGCAAGAAAATTAAGTTAATTACTATCATTTGCGACTAATTTTAATTAGCAAAAAACCCCTTTTTCAAGCTCAAATAATAGCCAAGTATCAAAGATAAACATCCAAGTCATTTACAACCAAGAAAAGTCTAGCCTTCATCTTCTTACTCTCTACTCCAACATCAAACACCACCTCCCTCCTCTAGCATCCAAGCTCAAAGTGAGTAAAAACTCTAACTCTATCTTGATGTATTTTTAGTTTTATGATTGTTTTAGTTATGATTTGTGCTATTGAGATCAAAGTAGATGTTATCATGCAAATTTTATTGATTTTGGGGATATTGATAAGGGGGGGTGAGCTTGAAGCATGTTAAGGTTAGGGTTTTGTCATGATCAAGTGAGCTTAAGTCAAGTGATGGATTTGTATTGTTTTGTATATAATTTGGCAATACTTAGTCTTATTGATGATTATGATGATGTTTTTGGTGATCTGAAATGATTTCAAGTGAGGATTTATGTGAAAAAAAGACAAGAAAGCCAAAATAGTGAGGGGTGAAAATGGTAGAAAATAGGGGTGATTTTGAGATTAAACTGGCAATGATCGGTTCGGCCAAAAATTGTTATTTTTGGTGGGTAGATAAACCAATGTGTTAGCTTTTTAATGCCTTTAGAATTGCTTTAATCCGAGTTCTGTGGACAAAGTTATGGTTGTTTTACCAGAACTACACATGTTAGACTAAAACTGGCATACATATGTTGTAGCCCAATTTTGGGAACCCTATTTTGGGAATCTTGCTTGGTGTTCTGAATGAAATTTTTTCAAGACTTCGTAAGATTTCGATATTGCGGTATTGGGTCTCAATTGGAGATCGGGAGACTACGTTACGAGTCATTCTTTCTAAGCCCCTATTATGCTCTTACTTTTCCTTTACTAATATATTAGCTATGAAATAAATATTCATGGATTTTATTATGGTTTTCAGCTCAATTTGTTGGAGAAAAGAAGAGAAACATGCATTTTGGGATCTTAATTATGAGTTTTGAATCACTTATGGATATTATAAAGAAAGTACTAAGTTCGGGAAGCTTAACATCTTTCATTGGGATCAATAATCTATTTGAGGTGAAAAATTGTATTAATGGACTTGTGAATGAAATATGGGAATTGGGGAGAATTTTTTACTCAGAAATCATATTTATCAGACCAAGTTATAGCAGTTTATGCTATTTTGAACCAAGATATATCTCTCTTGGCCTTAAACCTCTATTACTTACTCAATTCAGAATGTATCAAATATATTTATCAAGCTAATCTAGTGTACTCATTGTTATCTTGATCCAATCTATACATCAATGAGCCCCGCATCAGCGACCTATTTCAGAAAAGGCCAAAACCACTCTCCCATTTGTCACCATCAAGGCCTTTTCCTTTGTAATCTCATTTGTCTCATTGTGGTCTATTTTACATCCATTTACTTTATATTAGATTTAATTACTTTCATTAATTCAGTTTTGAAGTTATATTGAAATACCCAAGTTATGTATACCATTTAATTACTCAATTTCTATTACGCATACTTTTACTTACTCAATTATGTGAGTAAGGATCATTTACTGACTGCACATACCTACAATGACGTTTATGAAACAGAGTCGAGGACTAGTTATCATTTTCTGTTATGCATAAGTGTTATCAAGTCAAAACATATTTATCAAGTCAGACGACATTTATCAAGTAAAATGACATTTATGAAACAAATGACATTTATTAAGTCAGATGACATTTTTAAATACTCAAGGCACGTCCATTGCCTGTATCGTCAGAAAGTAGAACACGTTTACAGAGTTAGAACTCCTAATGAGTTTATCAATGAATCGGTTTATATTGTGATTTTCCATTTAACTTGTGAGTCTGTCAATTATCAACTATAGGGCGTCAGCCCATCGTTTACTTGCGCAGCTTCAGGCTAAGTCTTGATCAGATTGGCCGGTGTACACCTATGTATAAATCATAGAATTGTAAGAGGTTCACATCTGGATAATAATGAGCAATTCAGTCTTATATTACTTTCATTTTCATTTTTCTTGCAAACTAAATGAATTACAAAGGTAGGTACCCATCAACAGTGTTTGTACGCTCATTTTACAGTACAGGAATGCATGTACTGAGTTTTAGCTCACATTTTCGAATGGTTTTCATTTTTATTCGTTTGCTATTGACACTCACTCGGTCTATAACATCTCTTTATCTAGGCCATTTGTTTAAATGGCTTCAATTATTATCTAAACCATGCTAATGATAGCTTATCATTTGCAAGAATGCTCTTCTATAGTAGTTCTTGTGATTGTCTGCTTGTTTCATATTTCCAATTTGATTTTATCCAATATTATTTAGTCTCCCTATACCCGATATTTCATTTGTTCATAATGATACGCTCGTATAACTTGTTCTAAATTCATAATATAATTACTCTCCTTCCTTTTAAATTCAATTCTCACACTTAGATTTACGTCCTCGTCAATAAACTTTAGCATTCTCCATTCGATCTTATTACTGCGCTCAAATTGACTTTATCTGAGCAAAGGCACATTCCCAACGTAACTTGTCCAATCTATTTATATATTTATTGCATTTTACTTGTCCAATCTATCTATCTACTTATCGCACATTGCTTTTCCCATCTATCTAATGCACTTAACCTGACAATTGAGGCTAGAAAGTTACCATCTTGTCATCTTGCTTTTACTAACCCTTGTGTAATCGAGCCATCTTTCTGATTGGTTGACTATCTATTGGATCCTTTAGGATCCATATTTATAAACCATGATTCATTTGACATTATATTTCAATATTGTGGTTATTTTATTTCAACCACCTCATAATAATCCCCCTTTTATCAACCTTTTCTAATCTCATTGTTTATTTCTTTTACACTTAATGACTCGCTTGACTACCAATTCCTTTATTTTCATTCCTGACAATATTCATTTAAATTTCCAATGTGGAATTGGAGCATACCTTTGATTGGTCGGATGAGGGGAGAACAAGTGATGCCTGGAGAACACTAAATGAGGACATTTTGGTAAGAGCATAATCTTAAGCAATGTTGGGTCTTATTGGAGTGAGCCTGAAGAAGCATTGGATATAAGAATAGAGTTAATCTGAGCAAGTATTACGAAAGAAATTCAAGGCCATGTTAAGGTGAGGCAAGATCGATAAAAGAGTTATGTTGACAAAAGTAGGAGACAATCACAGTTTCAGATGAGACAAAAGTACTTTAGGTAAATCATACCTCCTCAAAAGCCAATTGGGAAACCCAAAAAGAGATGAAAACCAAATATCCACATTTACTTGTGATATCAGTGCATATTTTCATAAATCTCATAAGTTTCGAGGACAAAACTCTTTAAAGGGGGGGGGGGGAGGCTGTAATAACCCGACCCTAACCCATATTTGTTTATTTAAATCATATTTATTTGTTTAGTTAATCATATTTATTCATTTAATTAATCATGTTTATTGATTTAATCACTCATGGTTGTTGGTTTAACCAAATCAGGGTTATTAATTCAATTACACTCAATTTATATATTTTCTGAATTACCTTATGTCATCTATATTTTACGCTTTCATTTATCGTATTTAAGCATCCCAATTTGGGGATATTTCATTTGGCTCTCACTTTGCAATTCAAGTTTCATTGATTGGAAATTCAAGTTTCGTTGTTGATTAAATTTCAGGTGAATCCATAGTAGGCCTCCATAATTATGATTGAGCATTAAAATATTTTTCATAACGTCACAAAATTTTTATGTTTTAGTTACGAAAAAATTTGGGCCTGGATTCATTTATTTTGGCCCAATTCATTGGGCACTAATTATGGCCCAATTCCATTGGGCTCAATTTTTTGGCCGAAAATTTTGGTGCAATAAAGTTAAGCTAATTACTATCATTTGTGCGTAATTTTAATTAGCAAAAAGCCCCTTTTTCAAGCTTAAATATTAGCCAAGTGTCAAATATAAACATCCAAGTCACTTACCATCAAGAAAAGTCTAGCCTTCATCTTCTTACTCTCTCCTCCAACATTAAACACCACCTCCATCCTCTAGCATCCAAGCTTAAAGTGAGTAAAAACTCTAACTCTATCTTGATGTATTTTTAGTTTTATGATTGTTTCAATTATAATTCATGCTCTTGAGATCAAAGTATATGTTATCATCCAAATTTTATTGATTTTGGGGATATTGATAATGGTGGGGTTGAGCTTGAAGCATTTTAAGGTTTAGGTTTTGTCATGATCAAGTTAGCTTAAGTCAAGTGATGGATTTGTATTATTTTGTATATGATTCTGTAATATTTTGTCTTATTGATGATTATGATGATGTTTTCGATGATTTGGAATGATTTCAAGTAAAGATTTATGTGAAAAAAAGAGAAGAAAGCCAAAACAATGAGGGCTGAAAATGGCAGAAAGCAGGGGTGATTTTGAGATTAAACTGGTAATGATCTGTCCCGCCAAAATTTGTGATTTTCAGTTGGTAGATAAATAAGTTTGTTAGCTTTTAAATGCCTTTTGAATCACCTAAATCCAAGTTCTGTGGATACATTTATGGTCGTTTTATCAGAACTGCACATGTTATACTAAAACGGGCATACTTATGTTCTAGCCCAATTTGGGAACCCTATGGTGCGAATCTTGCTTGGTGTTCTAAATGAACGTTTTTTGGGAATTCGTAAGCTTTCGATATTGGGGTACTGGGTCTCAATTGGAGATCGGGAGACTACGTTACGAGTCATACTTTCTAAGCCCCTATTATGCTCTTACTTTTCCTTTACTAAAATATTAGCCATGAAATGAATATTCATGGATCTTATTGGGGTGTTCAACTTAATTTATGGGAGAAAAGAAGAGGAACATGCATTTTGGGAGCTTAATTATGAATTTTGAATCACTTATGGATATTACAAAGAAAGTACCAAGTTCGAGGAGTTTAATAGTTTTCATTGGGATCAATAATCTATTTGGGGTGAAAAACTGTATTTAATGGACTTGTGAATGAAATATGGGAAGTGGGGAGAATTTTTGACTCAGAAACCATATTTATCATACCAAGTTATAGCAGTTTATGCTATTTTGAACCAAGATATATTTCTCTTGGCCTCAAACCTCTATTATTTACTCAATTCAGAATGTATGAAATATATTTATTAAGCCAATCTAGTGTACTCGTTGGTATCTTGATCCAAGCTATACATCAATGAGTCTTAAAGCCGCATCAACGACCTATTTTAGAAAAGGCCAAAACCACTATCCCATTTGTCACCATCAAGGCCTTTTCCTTTATAATCTCATTTATCTCATTGTGGTCTATTTTACTTTTTTTTACTTTATATCAGATTTAATTACTTTTATTAATTCAGTTTAGAACTTATATTGAAATACCCAAGTTATATATCCCATTTAATTACTCAATTTCTGTTACACATACTTTTACTTACTCAATTATGTGAGTATGGATTATTTACTAACTATACATACCTACAATGACATTTATGAAACATATTCGAGGCCTAGTTATCATTTTCCGTTATGTATTAGTGTTATCAAGTCAGAATATATTTATCTAGTCAGATGAAATTTATCAAGTCAGATGACATTCATGTAACAGATGATATTTATCAAGTTAGATGACATTTTTAAAGACTCAATGTACGTCGATTGCCTGTATTCTCAGAAAGTAGAACATGCTTACCAAGTTACAACTCTTAATGAGTTTATCAATGAATAATTTTATACCATGATTTGCCTTTTAACTTGTGACCCCATCAGTTATTATCTATAAGGCGTCAGCCCATCATTTACCCACGCTGCTTCAGGCCATGTCTTGATCGGATTGGCAGATGTACACCTATGTACAGATCATAGCATTGCAAGGGGTTCACATCCAGATAATAATGAGCTGTTCAGTTTTATATTACTTTCATTTTCATTGTTATTGCAAACTAAATGAATAGCGAAAGTGGGCACCCATCAACAGTGTTTTTATCCTCATTTTAGAATATAGGAATGCATGTATTGAGTTTTAGCTCACGTTTTCGAATGTTTTTCATGTTTTCTAGTTTAGGTGATGAAGTATCACATGCTTCTCCATTTAGCAAGCCCTGTTGGAAGTCATCAGATGCTCATAGTGGATTCAGCATAGCATGAATGTTGGGATCGACCTCAGGGTCAAGTTGGGTCTATATTCAATATACTTGTGTAGTGTGGAGTGCGCGTTAGCACATGGTATGAGAAATTTGATTGTATTGAAGTTGAACTATTATGGACTTTGGTCTTGGAGTGTTTCAGTTCAATAGATATTGTGATTGTGAACATGAGGTGTAAGATTAAATGGTTTCAGTGAGCCTTGTCTTTATCAAGATGGCGGCAGTGCCTTCTATCATTAAGTCTTCCGTTGTAGTTTTCTGTAAATCATGTCATTAGCATTTTGGAGGCATTACAGATATGGTATCAGAGCCAAGGTTTTGAGGGCCATTGTGAGCTATTAAGTATTTATGGGTTAGCTATCAAGGTGCATATGAGTTATGTTGGATCAGTTAAATGAGCTATTGACTATAAGTTCATATGTATGAGCATACAAGGAGGAGTCATTTCCATTTGGGTGATTCAATCATTTGATAATACCCTGAGACTCGAGTATTAGCAAGAGGAGTGAGGGGCACACAAATTGGGTGACCTGATAGTGATGCATGCTTTCGTTTACTTGGGAGTATAATGTTTGTTTCAATTCTATCATTTGTTTAAGTTTAATAATTATGCACTCCGGGCGTGTGGCCTGTTGAGTTATTGAACTCCGACGGGTGGCCGTTGCACTATTGAAGTGTGATTTTTCATGTTAAGTACATGTTGTAAGGCTTTAAGCCTGGGTTTTAGCCAATTTTTAGGTGGAACTCTGTCCATTTCGATCTAGAATTTGAGAGTTACATTGAGGTGTATTAACATGCATGATATTGAGTACAATGAAGTTTAAAACCCATTGTGGGAATGCCCTTTGTAACTTGGTATGTCTTTGGAGATGAAATTACTGTAGGGAATCCTATGATGGCAGTTCAGTAGCTTGCGGTGTGCTACTTGGCACTATATGGGTAGTATGAGTAAGATTTAGTTACCATGCATAGAAAGAGGCTGCTCTTGTCACTAAGACCTTACACCAATAATGCTCCCATTACTTCCAGCCATTGACTTACGTCGGCCCTAGTCACCTTGGATTGTTCAGGGGCATTATTCTTTTGTTATTAACACTCACTCGGTCCATAACATCTCTTTATCTAGGCCATTTGTTTAAATGGCTTCAATTGTTATCTAAACCATGCTAATGATAGCATATCATTTGCAAGAATGCACTTTTATAGTAGTTCCTGTAATTGTCTGCTTGTTTCTCCTTTCCAATTTGATTTTATCCAATATTGTTTAATCTCCCTATACCCGATATTTCATTTATTCATAATGATATGCTTGTATAACTTGCTCTGAATTCATAATATAATTATTCTCCTTGCTTTTAAATTTAATTCTCACACTTATATTTTACGTCCTCATCAATAAACTTCAGCATTCTCCATTCCATCTTATTACTGCGCTCAAATTGACTTTATCTGTGCAAAGGCACATTCCCAATATAACTTGTCCAATATATTTATTTATCTATTGCATTTTACTTATCGAATCTATCTATCTACTTATTGCACATTGCTTTTTCCTTCTATCTAATGCACTTAACTTGACAATTGAGGCTAGAAAGTTACCATCTTGCCATCTTGCTTTTGCTAAACCCAAGTGTAATCGAGCCATTTGTCCCCTTGGTTGACTATCTATTGGATCCTTTATGATTAATTTTTATAAAGCATGATTCATTTGACATTAGATTTCAACATTCTGGTTATTTTATTTCAACCACCTCATGATAATCCCCCTTTTATCAATCTTTTCTAATCTCATTGTTTGTTTCTTTTACACTTAATGACTCGCTTGACTACCAATTCCCTCATTTTCATTCCTGACAATATTCATTTTTTTATCCAATGTGGAATTGGAGCAGACCTTTGATTAGTCTGATGAGGGGAGCACGGGTAACGCCTGGAGAACACTAAATGAGGACATTATGATAAGGGCATAATCTTAAACAATGTCGGGTCTTATTGGAGCTAGCCAAAAGATGCATTGATTATAAGGATAGAATTAGTTCGAGCAAGTATTACGAAAGAAATTCAAGGCCATGTTAAGGCGAGACAAGACCGACAAAAGAGTTATGTTGCCAAAAGTAGGAGACAATCACACTTTCAGATGAGGCAAAAAGTACGTTGGGTAAATCATACCTCCTCAAAAGCCACTTGGGAAACCCAGAAAGAGATGAAAGCCAAATATCCACATTTACTTGTGATATCAGTGCATATTTTCACAAAACTCATAAGTTTCGAGGACGAAACTCTTTAAGGGGGGAAGGTTGTTATAACCCAACCTGAACCCGTATTTATTTATTTAAATCATATTTATTTACTTAATTAATCATATTTATTCATTTAATTAATCATATTTATTTATTTAATCACTCATGTTTATTGGTCTAACCAAATCATGTTTACTAATTCAATTACACTCAATTTATATATTTGCCAAATTACCTTATGTCACCTAAATTTTTCGCTTTCATTTATCGTATTTAAGCATCCCGGTTGGGGATATTTCATTTGGGTCCCACTTTGCAATTCAAGTTTCATTGATTGGGAATTCGAGTTTCGTTGATTGATTAAATTTCATGTGAATCCATAGTAGGCCTCGATAATTATGATTGAGCGTTAAATTATATTCCATAATGTCACAAAACTTTTACGTTTTAACTAGGCGAAAACCTGGGCCCAAATTCATTTATTTTGGCCCAATTCATTTGGCCCAAATTATGGCCCAATTCCGTTAAGCTCAAATTTTGACCCGAAAAGTTTTGTACAATTAAATTAAGTTAATTACTATCATTTGTGCCTAATCTTAATTAGCAAAAAGCCCCCTTGTCAAGCTTAAGTATTAGCCAAGTATCAAAGATAAACATCTAAGTCATTTACCACCAAGAAAAGTCTAGCCTTCATCTTCTTATGCACTCCTCCAACATCAAACACCACCTCCATCCTCTAGCATCCAAGCTCAAAGTGAGTAAAAACTCTAACTCTATCTCGATGTATTTTTAGTTTTATGATTGTTTTATTTATAATTCATGCTCTTGAGATCAAAGTAGATGTTATCATGCAAATTTATTGATTTTGGGAATATTGATCATGGTGGGGTTGAGCTTGAAGCATCTTAAGGTTAGGGTTTTGTCATGATAAAGTTAGCTTAAGTCGAGTGATGGATTTGGATTGCTTTGTATATGATTTTGTAATCTTTAGTCTTATTGATGATTATGATGATGTTTTCGGCGATTTAGAATGATTTTAGTTGAGGATTTATGTGAAAAAAAGAGGGGAAAGCCGAAACAGTGAGGGATGAAAATGGCATAAAATAGGGGTGATTTTGAGATTAAACTGGTAATGATTGGCCAAGCCAAAAATATTTTGGTGGGTAGATAAATCAGTGTGTTAGCTTTTAAATGCCTTTTGAATCGCCTTAATCCGAGTTTTGTGAACAAATTTATGGTCGTTTTACCAAAACTGTGCAGGTTAGACTAAAACTGGCATACTTATGTTCCAACCCCATTTTGGGAACCCTATGGTGGGAATCTTGCTTGATGTTCTAAATGAATGTTTTTCAAGACTTCGTAAGCTTTCGATATTTGGGTATTATGTCTCAATTGGAGATCGGGAGACAACGTTACCAGTCATTCTTTCTAAGCCCCTATTATGCTCTTACTTTTCCTTTACTAAAATATTAGCTATGAAATAAATATTCATGGATTTTAGTGCGGTTTTCAGCTCAATTTATGGGAGAAAAGAAGAGAAACATGCATTTTGGGAGCTTAATTATAGGTTTTGAATCACTTATGGATATTACAAGGAAAGTACCATGTTCGGGGAGTTTAACAGCTTTCATTGGGATCAATAATCTATTTGGGGTGAAAACCCGTATTAAATGGACTTGTGAATGAAATATGTTGACTCAGAAACCATATTTATCAAACCAAGTTATTACAGTTCATGCTATTTTGAACCACGATATATCTCTCTTGGCCTCAAACCTCTATTACTTACTCAATTCAGAATGTATCAAATATATTTATCAAGCTAATCTAGTGTACTCGCTGTTATCTTGGACTAAGCTATACATCAGCGAGCCTTAAACCCGTATCAGCAACCAATTTCAGAAAAGGCCAAAACCACTATCCCATTTGTCACCATCAAGGCCTTTTTCTTTGTAATCTCATTTATCTCATTGTGGTCTATTTTACTTTAATTTACTTTATATCGGATTTAATTACTTTCATTAATTCAGCTTTGAAGTTATATTGAAAAACCCAAATTATGTATACCATTTAATTACTCAATTTCTATTACACATACTTTTACTTACTTAATTATGTGAGTAAGGATCATTTACTGACTACACATACCTACGATGACTTTTGTGAAACAGAGTCGACGCCTAGTTATCATTTTCCATTATGTATAAGTGTTATCAAGAACATATTTATCAAGTCAAATGACATTTATGAAATAGCTAACATTTGTCAAGTCATATGACATTTATGAAACAGATGACATTTATTAAGTCAGATGACATTTTTAAAGACTCAAGGTACGTCCATTATCTGTATCCTCAGAAAGCAGAACATGTTTACCAAGTTGCAACTCTTAATGAGTTTATCGATGAATTAGTTTATACCGTGATTTGCCATTTAACTTGTGATCCTGTCATTTATCATCTATAAGGTGTCAGCCCGTCATTTACCTGCGCTACTTCAGGCCAAGTCTTGATCAGATTAGTAGGTGTACATCTATGTATAGATCATAGCATTGCAAGGGATTCACATCTAGATAATAATGAGCAGTTTAGTTTTATATTACTTTAATTTTCATTGCTATTGCGAACTAAATGGATTGCAAATGCGAGTACCCATCAACAGTGTTTCTACGCTCATTTTACAGTGCAGGAATGCATGTAATGAGTTTTAGCTCAGATTTCTGGATGGTTTTCTTATTTTGCATTTTAGGTGATGAAGTATCATATGCTTCTCTATTTAGCAAGCCCTTTGGAAGTTGTCAGATGCTCGTAGTGGATTCAGCATAGCATGAATGTTTGGATCGACCTCATGGTCAAGTTGGGTGTATATTAAATATACTTGCGTAGTGTGGAGTGTGAGTTAGCACATGGTATGGGAAAGTCGATTGTATTGAAGTTGAACTATGACATACTTTGGTCTTGGAGTATTTCAGTTTAACAAATATTGTGATTGTGAACATGAGTTGCAAAATTAAATGGTTTCAGTGAGCCTTGTCCTTATCAGGATGGCGGTAGCGCCTTCTATCATTAAATCTTCCACCGCAGTTTTCTGTAAATCATGTCATTAGCATTTTGGGGGTGTTACACTGACTTAGAGGAAATAGAGAAAACTAAGTGTTTTCTATCTTCCAAATTCTCCATGAAAGACATGGGGGAGGCTGATGTTATACTCAGTATTAAGATCATTAGAAATAATGATGGAATCTACTTGTCTCAATCTTATTATATTAAGAAAGTGCTTGGGAGGTTCAATTACAAAGATTGCTCCCCAGTGGCTACTCCTTTCGATCCAACTTACCAGTTAACTCATGATAGTGGGAGACCTATTGCATGAATTAAGCATGCAAAGGTCATAGGGTGCTTGATGTATGCCATGACAAGCACGAGGCCGGACATTGCATTTGCCGTTGGAAAGTTAAGCTGATACTAGTAATCCTAGTAAGTTTCATCGGCATGCAATACATCAGGTGTTTAAATACCTGAAGAAAACTCAAGATTATGGCCTACGCCATTCATGTTATCCTTCGGTCTTGGAAGGATATTCAGATGCAACTTGGATAACTGACAAAGAGGATTATGCCTCCACGTCAAGTTATATATACTTGCTTGGTGGGGCAGTGTCTTGGGCATCCAAGAAACAAACTTGCATTAGTGTCTCCACCATGGCTGTTGAGTTCGTAGCTTTGGCTGCTGCCAGTAAGGATGTAGAGTGGCTACGGAATTTGCTTTTGGAAGTGCCTTTGTGGCCAAAACCAATGTTGCCACTCTCCATACTTTGTGACAGCAAGACCACACTCTCCAAGGTTTATACTCATATCTATAATGGAAAATCAAGGAACATTGGACTTAGACATGCCTATGTCCATCAGTTGATCAAAGATGGAGTGATCACAGTTAATTATGTGCAAACAAATGAGAATCTTGCAGATCCTTTACTAAGGGTCTAGCAAGAGAGCTGGTGTTGAGAATATCAAGGGGGATGGGACTTAAGCCCATATCTATAATTACTAGCAAGGAAGCCTCAGCTTAATTCGTGGCATGACATCACATTCTAAGTTCAATGAGTGACAACTTTGCTTAGTGATTGGAAGCACTAACATATTTTATCCCAAGGTAAGAGTGCTTGTGTACTGTAATGTTAGAGTTTTATACTCTTAATAGATCTTGATTGAATGACTTGTGTTACAGGAGCATATTTCTAAGGTCTACCTAAGTGAGTGTGAAGTGTGGCCGCTTCAAAGTGCAATAGGGCTTGCCTTGATGCACTCATGATGGATACGGACACATGGCCAGATAACAGTGTCAAACTTTTAAGTGGTAATGAGATTTGTGTGTGAAATGTATCTAATTAATCAAAGAGGATGCATAGTTCAAAGACTTGTCTACTTTTTACATTCAAATTAATTGAAGTTATATTTCACTAAATAGAAGTTCAAATCGCGAGATACTTCTCTTATGTATAAATCTCCTTGTGTTCTCGATTGTGATTGTATGTTTGCTGGAATGGTGGAGGTTTGTTCTATGTCTTGGAAAAGGCGGGAAATGTTGGAATTTTTCAAGAATAAAATAAAAGTGGCAAATTGTTCTAGTGCTTATCCGAAAAGATGGACAAGCATGGTGCCTTTTCAAGTGTACCCGCCTTATCTAATCCATTTCAGTGAAAAGGTGGATAAGCAAGATGCCTCTTCATGTTTTGCCCGCCTTATCCTATCTTTGTTGGTGCCTCTTCAGGTAGGATCATTCCTCTACATAAGGAGGAGTGAAACCACAATCACGAGGATTTTTTAATAATCAATGTAAGTGATTGCAACACCTCATTGATTAACATTCGAGAGAACCTTGAAATATACACTTGTTATTCTAAATAGATTATCCCTAAGATTATTTGTGTTGCAACAAATAAGCCTTAAGAAAAGTGTTCTATTTCATGATTTACTAGGCTTATCCAGTACTACATTCAACCCCAAATTCTTTAACAATCTCATGATGAACAAAATAGACTCTCACCCAAATTTTGACAGAAACATCCATTATTCATGAATTTTTCAGTTGTAGTCCATTTATTAAATTCGGATGAGTTTGGTGTATAGGTGAAACAGTTCACAATTATCTAACTTTTATGATTTGGTTGTTAGCACTTATTTTGTTTATCCATGTTGGTGAATGCTTGTGCTCTGCCCTCTTCCATCCCACTCTCCATCCATTGTGCTATCTCGAAAGGAAAAGGAAAAAATTTCTAAACTTTACCTAATTTTTCTTGAAGTTTTAAAAATAACCAAACTTTAATAAAACTTTAAAAAATCACTAAACTTCAAATTGAGTGCAAATGATCGCTCAACTTTGTGTTCTATTTCATGTCATAGTAATTAAGGAAACTCTTAATTTATATTATATCTTTTTAAGTGAGAATAATCCCTACTTTTTTGGAAGACATAAGGACATCATTCAGAGAGAATTTTTTTTTTTTGAAAGATAAGTGGACTTGATAGCTTTTCTCTCAAGGGATCTACCTAAGTAGTTATCAAACATAAGACGGGAGAGCTCAGGGGAATGGGAGTTACAGAATGTTAATGTAGTTTTAGCAAACACTCCCAATTTAGCTAACCAATCAGCTGCCAAATTTCTTTCCTGATAGACATGGCGAATAGAAACATCAGGGCAAAGTGTCAACATAGCATGAATATCATGGATCATCATCTAAATTCTCCATGGGATATAGACATCACCTTGGACAGCCCGAATAAAGATCTGATTATCTGCCTCATTCAGAGAGAAATATTACAAAGATAATGAACATAATTTTTGAAACAATCTAAGACTACTTTATCAACAAGAGATGCACTTATTTAAAGGATAGTGACAACATCCAGCCAAAAAAAAAAAAACGAAGAGCATACTCATTACTTATATACATATGTCATCCCATACAAATAGGACCGAAGATGACGAATAACTATTATATTATCAAATAGTTCATTAAGTGCACCAATATTAGCATAGTTTATAAATATCTCTATTAGGTGACAGTCCATAAGCTTAAGAATGTGATGACCTTTAAGGGTCTGTTCTTTTCGTTGAAAAATGTGGATTGATAAATGGATGAAGTTAGTTGAGATTGATAAAAGTGAGTATTATTTTGTTGAAGTGGATTGAAGTTGGTTAAAGGTGGTTGAAGTTGGTTGAAGTTGGTTGATATGGATTGAAATGGGTTGAAGTTAGTTAAAGTAGGTTGAACTTGGTATTTTTTTTATTGAGGTTTGTGAAGTGGGTTGAAGTAAGTTGATATAAATTAAAGTTGGTTGAGGTTGGTAGATTTAGATTTACCAACAAAAAGAACAGGGCCTAAGTATTTGAAATTTTTTGTTACCTTTCTTTTTGTTCTGCCATCATTATACATTGAACATTCTCATTTTGTAACGATAAGTCCAAAGTTTTCTAAATGTCTTGAATCTTGGTAGTTATTGTCTCACAACTATTCCTTGTACTTTTTCTGATTGTCATTCAAAAAATTGGGAATTATTTTCATTTGAGAAAAATGAGAAAGATAATTAAGAGTTTCTTTAATTGACAAGGTATGGAATACAAATAAAGTTTGGTGACCATTGGTACCTAGGTAGTGTTTGGTTGGGGAGAAAGTTTACTCAGAAAATGATTTTTCAATTTTCTATTGTTTGGCGCAATAAAGGACGGAAAACTAATTCCCAAGGAAAATGATTTTCCTCCTTTTTGAGAATATGGGAAGTTGATTTTTTTTTCTTTCAACTCTTTGACAATTTGGTCCGCTGAAATTTAGGTGCAGAATTCAATTTCAGTAGTTTGGATTGAAACTTGACTATTCGATGAGCAAGATTAAACAAAGCTCAAATCTAAATTTTGAGTTCAAATTTCTTTCATTTGTTTGACATTTATCTCCGTCATGACAATTTAATCAATATTTTCTCCCATTAAAACAATTTAGCTAACTCGCTATTAAAATAATTTCAACAGTTTGGATTGGAACTTGGTCATTAGATAGAAAATATTAAAATAGGCTCAAATTCAGATTTTGAGCTCAATATTATTTCATTTGGTCAACATTTTTTTTCCCGCAATGACAATTCAATCAACATTTTTCGCAACTTGAACAACGCAGTCAATATTTTCCACCACTAGAACAAGTTCAACAGTTTGGGGCGAAACTGTATCAACGGATATGAAAGATTAAAATAGTCTAGAATCCAGATTTTGAACACGACATTCCTTCATTTGATCAACATTTTTCTCTGCCACGATAATTCAATCGACATTTTTTGCCATTTAATCAATTCAGTTGATGTTTTTCATCACTAAAACAATTTCAACGGTTTAGATCAAAACTTGATTATCTGAGAGGAAGTATTAAAAAAAACTCAAATATGAATTTTGAGCCCAAAATTCCTTCATTTATTCAACATTAATCTTTGCTACTCTAATCAGTTGATGTTTTTTGCCATTTAAACAATGCTTTTCCTTTTTTTCCATGGAAAATAATTTATCTTATATCAAACAACGAAAAATATGACATGAAAATCAATTTTTCTTGAAAAACTATTTTCACAGAAAATGATTTTATGAGAAAACCATTTTCCTTCCAACCAAACACCACATTAATCTCAAAGGTTAGTGAGTTTTTGAACCCTTTACAAAGCTTTTAGTGACTTACTAGAATCTTAAGGAAAGTTTGGGTGATTTTTCCAAATTTTTTCCAAAGAAAATATTATTGAATACTTCAATTAGGTTTTTTGTTTTCTTTTTTCTTTAAACTCTTAAGACATCAGGGGGAGGAAGATAAGTTCTTTTTGAGTGAGTCCGACATGATTACGTGATCATCTAAAAAAAAATAATTACATCGTAAGATGAATCTATGGTCAAGCACATAGATATAAGTGGCAAAAGTTGACCCAACCCACAAAAACTTGACCTGAAAGACCTATGACCCGACCTAACCTTAACCGAAAATTGAACCAAAATTTTGAACCTGACTCGAGTTAGCCAAACTTAATTTAGACTCGACTCGATAGTAAGCCGATCTCCAATATTGACCTGACATGATGCCTCATTAACTGAAAATTATGTTAATCCAAATTGATCGATTACTAAACAAGATGGTGAAAAACATGAAAGATTGAACAAAAGGAGCAAATTAATAATACTTTTATTTTGCATTTTTTGTGTTAATAGTAAAACTTATTTAGGTCGACTTAAAAAGGAGGTATCGTAGTTCATGAAGTTGAGATGGATCTGTAGGCCAAAGGGTCATAGTTTCTATTCTTTGAAAACAAAGTAATATTAAGAATTGATAACTATCCTGACATTCTACCTACACCCAAAATGACTCGACCCGAACCCATTGTGATATGATAATATCTAATACCCAAGAATGATCGGACCCAAACGGGTTAACCTGAACCCAACTTTACCCGATACAACTCGTAATGACCCGAACTAGTATGGGTAAACCTGGGCGGCACCTAATTGACCCGATTGCTACCTTTGTGACATAGAAATGACCAATTCAACAACTCCAGTGTCTGTAGAGTTCCACCTCCCCTCCCCTTCAAAACATACCCTAGGCTCCATCCCTTTGGAGGGGTTGCCATCAATGCTTGTTGATAGTAAGGTAAGCCCGGTTTTGATTGGTTTATATACTAAAATCACTAATTTAGAACTACTGGTTTTTCTGCAAATAGAGTTTGTCTCTTCATATGTAGGAGTTTTATTTTTTTTTATCCTATGAGGGAAACATTAGTCCTTTTTTTTTCCTGGGAGTTGTGTTCAATTGGCATGGTATAGGACACTAGATGAAAAATCAATTTTCAAATCATTACAGCTGAGATTGTGGGGTTCTCTATGAACAATAAATATGTAGAATCACCGATGCTTATTCTTAACAAGATTATCATAATTGTGAACTCGAATGTTCATGACATTTGTGTTGATTATTTGAATGTTGAATTTCATGTCTATATTTTAGACCTACGATTGCTCATTCACGACTTTCGCTGCAAGTGCCATTAGACATCTTATTAATGAAATTATTGTATTTTATTTTTGAAGAAAAAATTTCCAATATCTTTAGTAGAATAATAGGCCAATTTAACTATGTCTTAGCAAAGGATAAATGGACCCTGGTAGTATTGGACCTATGCAGGACTTCATACGAGGATATGGTAAAAGTGATTAAATAGTCTAATGACTAATTTAATTAAAATATTATTTGTAAGGTCATTAGAATATTTATCCAATAAACAATAATTGGTGAATATATACTTGTCCTCACATTAAGTTATATCAAAGGAAATTATATATGAAAAACCTAATAAAAAGATAAGATACCCTCAAATTAATGATATTTTTTCTAGAAATTAGAGAGCTAGGAGTTGAAGATTCTTTATGAAAGACTCATAGTGGTTAACTATGGTAATTTAGAATTTTCTTTTTTTATTTATCTTTGTCTTTAATAATTCATTTCATTAGATTTGAGATACTATTGATCTATAAGGGATGCAACTATTCCATCATAAATTGTCTCCATTCAAATAGCTAAACCAAATACCATAGCTAAACTAGATACCTTATCTAAGGGAAACAACTGTTAACTCACCTTTTTTTTTTTTACTGACAAAATGAAAAGAGATTATATTAGCCCAATTTTAGTAAAAGCACATGTATTTTTTAGCAAGATCATTGATTATACCTTGCTCTTGCACCTATGTCATTTCATGAAAATGGATAGCTTGAAAGTGGGTGATGACATGAAATGAGCAACAACATTATAATTCCTTTTCACATAATTCTAAAAGACAAATTCAAAAGAAGAACTAAGGTTCAAAATATCAGAGATGAAAATTTTCATAAAGTTATTTTTCAACACGAAGTGACACATATCACTTTTTCAACTGTTAATTCACCTTTCTTTTTCAGCTTGTTAATGAGCGGAAGAGACCCCCTTGAGTATTAGTCTTATGAAGCCAGGACTCGGTAATATTAAACACGAAGTGACACATATTACTTCTATAGTTTCTATCCCAAGGAAGCCTTTAATATCCTTATTGACCCCAGCCAAAATATGGTCTCCCCAGTTGACCTATAATCACAAAACCTGCCTTTTACCTTCTTCACCTATCATACTTGTATCAAAATTGAGATTCGACATCGTAAATTTAGGTTTCTTCTATTCCTTGTTGAAGCTACATGCCTGGACATGTATCTCATAATTTTACATCCGTAAAGCTTCTAACAAAAGCAATAATGACAAATTCAAGAGCGTATTCAAGCTTTTGAGAGAGATCCCGCGC
>JACYFF010010365.1:36299238-36369112 GCA_017589665.1 Selenicereus undatus | reverse complement strand
GACAATATATATGCCTAATATGGCTCCTAGTGCATATTACCGTAATAAATAACTAGCTAGCCCATCACATTTACCGCATTTCTTATAGAAGATGATTAGATTCCTAAAGTTCTAACACTTTCATATCATAGTCGCAAATTTGTCTAACTGATCCAACTCCAAGCATTGTACAGTGTATATAATGTAGTCCATTAATAAAGAAGCTCTATCAAGTCTAGAGAACCTCATCAGAGTCACTGACCTCCATATTTCTACTTCTAAGGGCAAATGAATAGAGTATGAGTATCAACATTCTCTAAGGCTCCGCATAGTTGATAAGACATGCTAACATTAGGAATATGTTTGACAATATTCACCTTTAAGTAAAAGCATAAGCGCTAACTCTCCATCCAGAAAGCTTGATAAGAAGTAGAAGATTCACTCTTCAAATCTTCTTACAGAAGTCCTTACTTTCATTTCCATAGACAAGGCATCGTTCAAGTTTTCTTCAAACTATAGGCCACATATTATACATGAAAAATGCTAATTTGACTGAAAAATCCCCATTCAAGGAGAAATTCTAAATGATTTCATCATTTGGCCAAGAATTGCACAAAGGAATTTACAGGATATTATCAACATCATGTACATGAAGCCATGTGCGAATAAGCTATTCACGTTAGGTCTCATTAGGTTTATCACTTAAATATGCTTCTATAGCCTTAGGGTGATCCACATCAGCCATGCTAGTATCACCTTGGAAAATGTGGGCATGATAGCCACCTAGACGTCTGTACCCTTAAACTCTCCCTATAATTTCCACAGGCCACAAGCCACCTTGAACCCTTCAACACTGGCTCTCTTAACCCCAAGAGACTGCATGACCTGAAACTTGGCCTTTAAGCAACTTGGTTGATAACAAGTCACTGTCAGAAGCATAACGAGCCTTAAGAAGTATGAAAACCGAGGGATGATTGTCAAGCAACAATCTCTATATTTTCTTAGCTAACATGGCATCACTAGAAGCCTCTAAATCATGACAACCAAATTAAACTCCCATCTTCCTTATAGTCATGTAAACATGAGTAACTGACTCAATGGTTTGTTTTTGTTTTTTGAGGTTCAACTCATAGCTCCACCAAAAAGAGTTGATAATGGATTGAATGCAATAGCAAAGGTCATTGGATAATCGAAGCATATTCATGTATATGTTGAGATCACTTAGGCAATAACCATTGTTAGAGCTTCCTGTCCCACTAGAGAAACCAATCTATTTATCCACCCTGAGAGTCTTTTACTAGTCATGTATTTAAAGGAAAGAATATTTTCTTTTTTGGAACTCTCGATGTAGGTATGCAATCCTAAATATCTATCATAAGTAAGAGCTTCTCTAATATCATATGCCAATGTCACCTCATATTTGCATTAAGAAGGAATCTACATGCCAAATAGCACACTCAACTTAAGAAAATTCACTTATTGGCCGCCAATAGTCCTTCTGTGTCTGCATACTTAAATAGGCCGACGAGCCCCGTTGTGATGAAAAGGAGAAGGTATGGGGATACAGGAATACTCTGACATACATACTTAGTAGGGATAACTATGACCTTCCGTACCCCATTGATCATAAATAATAAATATATACATTCAATGCAATTCATAACCATATCACATAAACCCATTTTTAGTAAGATCTTACACCTTACATAGAAATGAACACATCCCCTAGTCATATGCCTTACACATATGTATCTTAATCACCATGATCCCACCACAAACATTTTCTAAAATTTCGAATGCAACAAGTTCATATGAAATCGAAATTTTCTTAATAATAAGTCTACCTAACATGGTGGTAAAAAATGAACATGGCTGTAAATTAGGAAAAAATTGAAAACTTCATAGCATTTTAAGTAAACTTAGTACCATGCTAAGTGTTGAACTATAACCTTTAGATTGGGAAAATTAGCACTATGTTAGACTGGGAAAACCCCTTAAATAGTATGTGGTTCCCTCTTTTAGTATTTAGTCTCATCAGATTTAGTCAAGACATATATAGAATAATGTGGATCTATAACCTATAGGCAGCAATGTTAACTATGCTAAATGTTATTTTGAGTAAACAAACTTCTTCCTCTTTGCCTTGAGAAAGCATAAAGTTTTTTTTTATAGCCCATGAATCATAACTTCAAGCTCATAGCCGCCTCGCACTTCATAAGGGTCAGGATCACTATAATCTTATTCAGTGTCATTGATGATCATAACATTTTTGTGTTATTTCTTCTCTTGATTTAGGGATACGTAATTTGGAATATCGTTCTTGGGGTTAGAGACAACACAAACACACTTAAGATCCTTGACAACATTGTTCTTTGCATGGAACCTAACCTTGTCACTAGAAAGAGCCTCTAGATGAGACTCATGGTGCATCTCAACAAATTTACCTTTACTTGTTAAACTAGAAGGGCTGAATTGAGATGACAACTATATCAGGCTTCCCCTTACCCATGATGAAGTTTGTGAAGTAAGAAAGGCTCCATTAAAACTCTAGCGGTAGAGTAAGGAGGAGTTAGAGAAAGGGGGTGTTGAAGTAGCAAGAGCCTCTTGACTCTTCCTTATATTTATGAGAGTGTAAACTCTTCAGCTCATCTCGTGAGATACTTCATTTCAGTTTACAAATCTTAGAAAAGAACAACGATATGAACTCCCAAGAGAAGTATTCAATGCATGGTTACTAATATGGAATACATTGATATTAATTCATCAAATCACGAACTTGTCTTTTCATTTTTTTTCATCCAGTAGTTGGTACCACTTCAATACATGAGTGCACAACTCTTCATAACTCTTCTTCTATCATCTCATCTATAACATTAATAGAAAAATGATAAATATCTTGTTATATAGCACTTCTTAAGCGTCTGGTCTTGGCCTAAAAATTATATTTTTATGAATAGATTTTAGAAAAAAAATAGTATGATTCAATAGTGAAAGGATATTTTTACTTATAAATTGTGTACAATCAACTTTTATCCATAATTCTTCAAAATCATAAGTAGGACTTATTTGATTAGAATGCAAACATGTTCGCATAGCTAATGAACACTAGGCTTCATTGTTGGTAATTAATTATAACTACTAAGAGTTGTTGATTGTAATTCATATCATATATTGATTTAAATTAAGATAGGTTACTTGAGGAGTGTCTTTCACGAGGAAATATCATCACCCATGCAAAATGACGAATGTCTTGTTGTAAAATACTTCTAATTCTATTGTCTCAACTTAAATCATATTATTATGTATATTAAATTGAAAAAATAGAGTACTATGGTTGAATATTGAAAGGGTATTGCTAGTTATAAATGATGTAAATTAACCTTTTTTAGGGTAATGAATAGAGTATTCATTGGCATAAAGAACTTGTTTAACTACAAAGGCTATAGGGAGACAAGTAAGCTCAAGACTTTAGGTTAAAAACTGAGTTACAGTAGTCCGTAAACTATGCTTGTTGCATTTCCTAGACCAAACTATTAACCTACATTTGTTAAATATTTGGCTTGTGAGCTATTGGATTGATGATGTTGTACCCCTACAAAGCTTCAAGTTCCTTTCATGCTAAGGAATGTATGTGATCATAGTAAACACCAATCATAAGTTCTCTTTTTTTAGTTTGAAGCCTCTTAATGCAGCAATAGCTCTTTATGTTTGAAATATAATTACTTGCATAGGAAATTTAAAGTACCCGAAGACATTATGTAGTACCCTTTGACTATGGCCCTAACTATTGAATAGGTGGAGATGGTTTTCTTCTTGGTCATGGCAAAGGCTAAAATGAAAATCCCTTTAAATAAGAAGAAGACATCTGACTAGTAGAAATGTAGTGAACACAACATAGCTTTGATAAACTGTCATATTCTTGTATAGGACAAACTCTAAGTAGTCTAGCATCTAATCCTCCTAATTATTTGTCAATAGGCATTTGACAATCATGATGGTCCACCTTTTGGAGACAAAAGTACTCCAAGGTATTTTACAAGGAATTCTCCCAAGTAGAAACCAATTTTCAAGGATCTACTATTGGCATGGTTCAGATATTATGGCCAAGTAAGCTTGGCACTTATGATGATTTTTCACCAAGCTAGTTCTATTAGAGAAGTGACTAATTGCATTCATGTAGATCTGTGCAGATGGCATATGGCCCTTATAAAATATCATTGATTCATCAGTAGACACACAGGGTTACAAGCTTCAAAGATTGGTGCATGAATGGAACCTAAAAGCTTGTTGTGCTACATGCCCTAAACCTCTATTTAAATATTCCATCATCAAGGCCAACAGCAAAGCTGAGATTGGATGTTCCAATCTCATACTTTTCTTCCTAAAAATTGAACCGTGAATGGACCCATATAATAGCTATTGAGAAGGAGGTGGTAGACAAAAAAGTCATCACTTAGTTATAAAAAGTGATAGCGAACCTGAGCGAAAGTAGTAATTGGTGAACAGACACTCAAGAGATTGAATCATAAGCCTTTTTCAAGTTAACTTTGAAAAAGCACCTAGAGGACACATGCTTTCTCCAGTAAAGCTTAACCAAATCTTTGTGAATCGTAACATTATGTGTTATTGGTCTCCCTTCAATAAAAGCATGTTAATTCTCACTTATCAAGGAAGAAATTTTAATCCAGCACAAAGTGTCTTGGATATGCATTTGTAGAGGGTGTTACGACATGCAATTCACATACAATCAACTGTAGTAGTTGGATTATTGATGTAGTTTTGAAGCATTTCCTCCGCAAGCAACCACTTTAGATAAATCTAAACATCATGATAGACATCCCTGTTAACGACATATAAACTAGCCTTAAAAAATAACTGTTGTAGGCATTTGGACAAGGACTTTTGTGTTTTGGGATTTAAAAAATGACCTTTTTCGCATCCTCCTCTATAAAAGGTCTAATGAGCGAGGCTGACTTGTTGGGGCACAGTTCGACAAATTCTATATGAACAATATCATTATTGATGGCCTTAAAAGTAATAGCTTTATTGCGCAAAAAATTATCATCAAATTGAACAATGTCAACAATTTGCCACTGATACTCCCATATCCATTGCCCATCTACTTTCAAATTAGAAGATATCCTACTTTGATGATGTCTCTTCTTTAAACAATCAAAGCAGAAGATATCCCTTAGTTTTTTTTATTTGCAATAGCTTCCAAGCCCTTGCTTTCAAGTACAAAGACTCACCATTATAGCCTTCTTTGCAATGTACAATTGGTCATTCAAGGGTTGGCGTCGAATTAGAAGCTACATTCTATCCAATAATTAATCAAGATAATTAATTACATTTATCGCTTGAATCTTCA
Organism: Selenicereus undatus; assembly: GCA_017589665.1. Taxonomy (NCBI): domain Eukaryota; kingdom Viridiplantae; phylum Streptophyta; class Magnoliopsida; order Caryophyllales; family Cactaceae; genus Selenicereus; species Selenicereus undatus. The sequence goes on along the minus strand of JACYFF010010365.1, from coordinate 36,363,765 downwards.
TCTACATGTGTGGCTCCCAATTATTCACATGAATTAAACAATATTATGGGTCAAATAGTAGAAAAATAAGGATATTAAGTAACGATGATGAAGAGACAAATATTGCCTAGCTAGAAGGAGAAACATATCGACAAATGAACCTACTTAATTAAGAAGATCTAGATGCTATCCCTTTAGAAGAATTCAAAAGAAAAATGGAAAAAAATGTGGAAAACTGATGGCGAAAAGTGAAATCAATGAAATTGATAAAGAACTCAATGTCGGTGAATTTTAATCCAATTTCGTAAACATTCTAATCCCAAAACCTGAAGAGTTTGGTGAAACATCTGGAAGAAACATTCATTTTATGAAGCCTAGGAACAAGACAATTGACCAACTTCTCCTTTAGGTTCATCCAAAAGAAAACTATGTTCTTTGAAAAAAATTAGTCTTACTACAATTGGACCATATAGGTTACCTCCTAAAAATCAAATGGGACTTGTAATAGAGAATAAATACCTGAACATTGGGAAATGGTTATGAATAGTATCTTGAATTTGAGAATCATATGCAATACTCGAAATTCCCTAAATTATATCAAACATTTCTAGCACTGTAGCTTTCTAATATGACTCATTTGATAAGGTAGGAATCTATTAAGAATAATGGAAACACCAACTACTATATTCAAAAACTTACGTAAGGAAAATGAAACTAAACTTATTGGAGCTAAACTTAATTACGAAGAAAAAGATAAAAATGACAGAAAAATTAATAATAGCTTTGGAACGTAAGATGTCTAAAAACTTTTATTGCTGGATTCAGTCAGTATTATCAGAAAATTTAGCATAACGAAACCAATCTTGGTATATGACAAATTACCTTAGCTCATAAATTCCATAGTCAATGAAAAATACATTACATGCCGTGAAAAAACAGATGTCATTGACCCTAGATGTAAGAATTTTCTATTTAAGAAAGTGGGTTAATGATCAATACCTTGATATTCAAAAACAATATAAAATGAAAAACTACTTGTTCTCCTATAGGGAAAAATAGTTGTAAATTTTGGAAATGTGAAGATGTAGGCTATCATGCAAATGAATGCAAAAAATGGGAAGAACAATAAGCTTATTGAAACTCCATGAAGTTTAGAATATTTTAAGTAAGGAAGAAGCACTATGTCTGGCACTAAAAAACAATAAAGGGATTGTTGAAATAGTACTGGAAGATGAATATGAAGAAAGAGATTATGAAGAAACTAGTCATATAATAGAAAGTAGCACAATTAGTCTCGGAGACCTTCAATGAGAAGAGTTTATACTAGATAATGAGAATAAAGTGTTAAAAGGAGATTGAATGCTTCCGGTAATGCAGAAAGATACAATCTATAAAAAATCTATCTTTCAATTATTAAGGAGTATGAGTGTATGATTGGAATGGGGAGAAAGATCTTTATCAGTAAAAGAAGTTAAGGAATATGATACAATTAGCATGACCAATGAATTGAGTAGAATGAGGTTCAAACCTTAATGGCATAGTATAGATCAAAGTATAAGTTTGGAATGAAAGATAATTGGATATAAGAGTAGAATCGTTAACGAGCCAACTAGAATCATCACTGTGCTGATTTATGAGGATGAATTAGTAAAAAAAATATGACTATGAAAATTTATTAAAAATTCACCAATACTAATCCTAACAACATCAATATCCCAATAAACATTTGCTTAGAATAGTATAATAAATATGAATTATATTCTTAAATAGATAGTGGCTATTCTGTACACTTTGAGAAAAAAGCTCTACTCAGAAAATTCATGTTAAAAAAAGCCAAAAAAAAAATCATTTATGAGTAAGAATAGTTGATAATAGCATAATGAGCCATCATGAAGCCATAAAAAGATTATCCATTGAGATAGGATCCTTTGTATTATATTAGTACTATGGGCTACTGATCAAGCATCTCATAATGTGATTACTGGACATATTTCTAAAGGCTACATTCTCCATGTGCAAGCATGATAAGCCAAAAACATTCACTATAAATGGTCACTTTGTTCTCATAGATAAGTTAAGCAAGGCATATACCCATCAAAATGTTTGGTTTACACCAAGTCAATGTGGCAAGAAGGTAATCCCTACACAAGGCAGCAATAACTATCTCATTGCTTGTGTTATCCATTAAGGAGCAGATTATTGAACAAGAAGAAGAATTATGTAGGAAAATCTACTATGATAATCCTCTAAATTTCTGGGACAAATATAAAACATTTGCTAAAATTATTGTGCTAAATCCCAACACTATTATCCGAGTTAAATAAATGGTGTACATCTACTAGGATATCCAAGAATTTTATAAACAAATAAAGAGCTTTGGATACATGCTTAATTAGGAATAGTGAAAGTCCTCACACTAGTCTTACATTCATGGGAAGAATTCACGCTAAAGAAAAAAGAGGAAAAGTTGATATGTTCATTAATTATAAAAAACATAATGATAATACTATCTTTGATGACTAATGTATTCCTAGTAAGACACTTCTTTTTAATAGAATTTAAGGAGCTTGTCGATTCCCAAAAATAGATTACAAAAGTGGATACTTGCAGATAAAACTAAAGATATAGAGCATTCCTTTGTTCGCTTTTAGTGCCTTTCAAGGCACTAAGAGTGCATAGTGATGCCATTTGATCTTAAAAAAACACCTCAAATATTCTAGGGAAGAATGGATAATATTTATAAAGATCTTGGTCATTACTGCCTAATTTACATTGATGATATCCTTTTCTTTTCAAAGACCATAGAACAGCACAAAGATGATGTTCTAGTTTTCACCCAAAAATGCATTGATAAAGGTATTATTGTTAATAAGAATGAACATATTCATGTAGAATGAGAAATAGACTCTTCGGGTTCGGAAATAAAGACTGGACAAATCATTCTATAAAAGAATATTTTAGAAAAAATGAAAAATTTTCCTAAAAGGATTGAAGATAACAAGCAAATAGAAAGGTTTGTTAGATGTCTTGCCTATTCTTCAAATTTAGTTAAAGATCTAACAAAATTGAGAAAACCATGTAGCAAAAACTTAAGAAAGAAGTAAGTTGGACTTAAACGCATAGTGATCCAAAAATTATCTAAAACTTTAAAAAGATGTGCAAAAATCTTCCTGTCAAGACAATTTGAATTTTGAGACAGATGCTAGCAATGAGTACTAGAGTGCAGTACTCAAAATCAGAAAGGAGAAAAACTCTACAAATCTTGCAGTGAAAGTTTTGATAAAGTTGAAGGAACCTATCCTACGATAGATAAGGATAGTCATAAGGGGAATTGAAAAATTCTTAATATTTTTAGCTCTTAAACCTTTTCTTATCGGAACTGATTAGAAAGGAGTACTTGGTTTTGCAAAAAAAATTAATATATCAAATATTGAAGCACAAGGGCGACTCTTGCTTAACACTTATGGCTTAACAAGTTTTCTTTCTCTACTAAACCCATACATTGATAAAAGAATTTTCTGGTAGATAGTTTAACCCGTGAGCTTGCCAATAGTGATCATTATAGTGAAACTCCTACCCAAAAAGAAGAAAATATAAAATGAAATGCCACTACTGCTGGAAGGGTCTCATTTTCTACTAGAGTTCTTATTCATATTTTGGAATTTCATATAAAGAATAGATCATGGTATGGGTGGATATCTTCTATCTATCGAATAGTGTGGATATTCAGCTTGTTAGAGCTATAAATGAGTTACTTGAAGTGTCCTTATGATGTTCACAAAAAAAAAGTGGGTATCGTCAAGAAAAATGGTTCAAGTACTCATATGTAGCCTACATCGACTATTATAGTCACTATTCCTATGGCATTTGCAATCATGGAGTATTATGGTCTTTTTCTCTAATAGATTAGGAGTTGGTTGTTTTATATTCTCAACAAATTAAATTTGTCCGAATGGCTGCAGCTTGAAAGCTTGGGAATATAGAGTGAAAGATTACCTTATTAAATTCCTGACCCAAAGTGCCTATTCTTTTCAAGTTTAATTAAGTTTCAAAAGTGTATATTTGTGAGAATACACTGGATTTGCACATCTCCTGATGGATCAACAGGAGCCCCTCAAAACAAAAGTCTACTTATTAAGGAACATTGTGTAATGATTAAGTATGACAATGAAAGGGCAAACCAGGTTATTATCTTATTCAATTAATTGATCTAAAGGAATAAGATAATTAATGACAAGAATGGTTTTCAGAGTGATAAGGAATAGTTAGAAATCCTGGTTTAGTAAAAGCCACTGGTTTTACAACATTTATCATCAAATGTGAGTATTGATGGAATGTCGGAACATACTAATGCATTGTGAAAATACTACTATTGTTTCTCATGACAAATTCTATGAGTATATGAAGGCGGAAAGAGTTGTTTTAGAAGACGTTTTTTATTATCTCTTTGATGTTGGATACAGAAAATTCTTATTAGAAAAAAAAGATATCTACATTATTTACTTAAAAAATAGGATCAGAGTGTCTTAAACTAGATGAAGATTTTGGTGATTATGTAGATAATGATGGACTTGAGGACATAATTGTAACACCCTCAGCCCCTAAGGTCAGGAGCGTTACGTTTTCTTACTTCTTACTTAATTTTTGGGGTGAAACGGACAGAATTTTCCCTAAAAACTGACAGTTTTCAGGCTAAAAGCCTTACAAAAATCCCCTGCAAATCAACGGAAGCGCATAACATTTAAAAGAAACTCAACAGCCACACGCCGAAGTTCATAACTCAACGAGCCACCCGCTCGGAGTACACCAAACAGAATAGTTCCTTAACACTTGAAAAGTAAAAGATACAACTCATGAACGGTCTACACAACCGGAGTACTGGGGTTTACATCCCAAAACACAACTAATTTCGAATAAAGACATCTAACTAATCAGATGGTTGGCTCACACGCTCGTACAGAGCGACTCATAAACAATATGCATTATTTGAGCTAGAAAACTTAGTTTAACACGATTACAAACCAGGAATACGTTACATCACATGAATTTACTTCTATATGGCACACATTACTCTTTTTCAAGTAGGGGTAGACTCCAGCTCGCGTAAGTAGCTTGACTTCCACCTGTCATAACAAAAGCCTGGGGGAAAAAGGGGAAAGAGTAATGGGATGAGCAGCCACATGCTCAGTGAGAATTCCCCTACTCCTTAAAACCCAAAACAGTAACAGGCAATAATATTAATAATAGCCACATATCACACATTCATACTTTACTATCATATTAGGCAATCATATAGATCCCAAGGAAAGATTACCCTTCTTAAACTTCATTCCAACCATTCAACTCAATTCTAGGCCCTCAATGACCAAACTTTCCTACTTGCAGACATTCAGACACATAAACAAGTATGCAACCAGGACTGAATACAAAGGCTTTCAAACTCACTTTTGAAAATGTAGTGACTCTCGATAAATACCAAGAAGGGTTTATAATCCCCACCAACTCCTTTAAAGCTTATATTTCTTTCTAAAACTTCTCAAAACATCTAAACTAGTAAGAAAGACTTGTCAAGAAACATACTTTCATAGAATATGCACATTGAAACGAATAATGCAACATTTAAAACTTCATTTGATTATACTTGGAAATCCTTTCATAAAAGATGAACAGGAGGTGCATATTTGAAAGCTTTCTTTCTTTTCTCAAACAAAAAAAAAAAACACTTTACCTGCCCTCTTGAGGCTCGTGTTACTTTAAAAGAACTTCTTTTCTTTTCTGAACTGCTTAGAATGGCAAAAGGCCAAGTCTCCTTTTTATCAGGAACTTACTTACAACGTAAAGCATCTTATTGTGCTGACTAGGGAGATCAACACCGCCCTTAAGTGAGATCGTCACTCTTATTCTACGTTATCCCCGGGGTATGCGTACTTAACTTTTGGCCAAATCGCGTCTTAGTAGAGCAACTCTAACCTCGATATTGTCCTATGTGGGGCAACAGCTCACACTAGGATAATCATATCCTGAGTCCAGTCGCCCTCAAGATTTTCTTACGCGTCACTGATTATAACTTATCTGGGGAACAGCTCAGACCAAGATATTTCATATCTTGAGTCCAATTCCCAGGAACAGCTCTCACCAAGATACCTCGTATCTTGATTCCAATTCCTAACTTATCTTAGGGGGAAACATCTCACGCCATCTTTGTGTCCAGTTTCCAGGAACAGGTCACACCAAGATAACTCGTATCTTGAGTCCAGTTCCTACCCTCCAGCCAATTGCCTAGCACTTTCTTAGACTTTAAAGACACATTTCATTTCTCTGTTTCAAATGCTTACTTAACTGAAAACTTGCTTTTTAAACTAAACAACCATAACCTTTGGAAATGCTTATAGTTCATTCGTTTTTGGCTTAAACACTACCTATAGACGTTATAAGTTCATTAACACATAAATCGACTTCCTTTGAAACTTGAAAGCTTCTTAAAAACGTAATGAGCTTATTAAATCGTAAAACGATTTCGTTTCGAACTTAAAAGCTTCGTATAAGCGTAATACGGCTACTAACTTGCAAAATGACTTCGTTTTTAACTTAAGAAACTATTATAGACGTAAAACGTTTGCTAGTTTATAAAACGAATTCATTTCTAACTTAAAAGCTTAGTATAAATGTAATACGTTATTAACTCGTAAAACGACTTCCTTTTAGACTTAAAGGCTTCTTATAAAGGCAATAAGTTGGTTAATACTTAAAACGATTTCACTTTAAACTTAAAAGTTGCTTATAAACGTAACATCTTTACTAAATCGTAAAATGACTTAGTTTTTAACTAAAAGGATTTTTATATAAAAATAATAAGGCTGCCTAAACATAAAACGACTTCGTTTCTCACTTGAAAGCTTCGTGTAAACGTAATAAGGTTGCTAAATCGTAAAACGGCTTCATTTTCAGGTTAGAAGCTTCATATAAACGTGAAAAGGTTCCTAAATCGTAAAACAACTTCCTTTTCAACTTAGAAGCTTCATATAAACGTATTAAGTTTCGTAAATCGTAAAACAACTTCATTTCCAACTAAAAAGATTCTTATAAATGTAAAACGATTGCTAACTCATAAAAACGACTTCACTTTTTAGCTTAAAAGCTTCTTTTAAACGTAAAACATTTACTAATTCGAGGAACAACTTTGATTTTAGCTAAAAGCTTATTATAAACATAATAGGTTCGCTAATTCATAAACGAACCCATTTAAAACTCAAACCACTTTAGTTAGCATTTAACTCAAATTAAATTTGTAATTGAAACTTTAGTCGCTATTCTATAACTCCTTTCAATTCCTTTTTAAAACTCAAGAAGGGTGTATAAATGAAATAAAGACTTAAAACGCTCCCAACCTCGCTACTATTCAAAAACTGTAAGCATTTGGCTCGTTTATAAGATAACGAGGTTTCTTTGTAAGCTTTCAACATGAACGTTTCTTAAACAGGATGGAGTTACTAACTTGTAACTCGAAACTTAATAGAAATTTAAAAAGCAAATAGTATACAATCAGCTAAACCCATAATTAGCCTTGAAATGGCCCTTTTCAAGTCGTTTAAATTCGTTTAAACATAAAGAGGGGTCATAACCAAACCGTTGTCTTAAAATCATTTTCGAACTCACTTTTACCTTGCTTTTAAACTCCCTAAACCTGTCGACTATTCAGTGTAGTCATTAACCGAATAGTTCGACAATTTAGGACCTTTTTAACATTTTAGACGTCCTAAAATGCAAATAGTCAACTGATACATTTAAAAGCATTCTCAAGCGTATAAAACGAGCTTTCTAAATGTCCTGTTCTTTTTAAAGACGTCTAAAATTTCAAGAATTATTGACAAAGCACATTGCGGGAAAAGGGGTTTACACCTAGCATACACTTCACAGCACCACTCAGCAGAATAAGCCAAACATGGCCTCGCAATCCACACGATTGCGGCAATTCACAACCCAAACTTCCTCCTCATACAACAACGACCACAAGATCCTCAAATCACTCAATAGTTCGTCCTCTAGCCATCCAACTACCATAGTCGGTTCAATATTGTCATACAAACGAACAATACATAAACGATCCTACGTCAATATAACATTCGTGCTTAATAACCACCATAGTGTTTAAGTGTACCAACGGATGCAATCGGGGCTTTAAAGCGACACTTTGTTTCCCAATTCACAAACAAACATCCATAGGCACCTTATTCCATTATAGTTATTACGAATAAATTCTAAGCAAGCCCAAACCTGATTACCCTTAACCTTTAAACAATGTCCGGCTTATTCCATAATTATTTCAATCACTCAGCTGACATCCTTAGGCTCCAAACATAATTTAACTAATGACCAATAGTTGAATTACGCTAAAGAACACTCTTTTTGCCAAGCACTCATCCAATCTGCCAGGTTATCAATATTTAGCATCAATTCGACATGCATTTAACCCAAATCAATTCCGAACTTATGCATTGTCAACATGAATACTAATTCACCAAACATGATTTCCACGCTCAACTTCAACATATTCTAGCTAATTGCGATAAAAACGTTGAAATTATTAATAATTTAGGAGGAAAGGAACCCTCACCTTGAACCCAAGTTAGAGGCTCGATTCACTATCGTGGGCTCGACTTTAGGGCTCAAATAACTCCACTTTCCGACCTTGCCCAGTGTTCAAACGAGCAGCACGCGATTCATACCCTAATTCCCGAAATTCGAACCCTAGAACAAGCCTAAATTCGATTATCAACTTGAGATTGAATTGGGTGTTTGTAGATACGAATTTTCACCCCAATTTATAGGAGATTGAAAGCAACTAGAAGCTAATTTGCATGGCCTTACCTGGGCACGCATTGGAGCTTCAATTCGACGCCCCCAACCCACCAAAAACGTGGTGGGTTCTTCCCGGTTCTGCCCAGTTTCAGTACCAAACGATGGCTAGTTTATGGGGAAGGTCGAATGGGGGAATTTTGCGGCTGTTGTGGGGGAAACATCTACTGGCTTGAGCTTGGAAGTGCCATTAATGGAGGAGGAGAGGAGGAGAAAGAAGAGGAAGTAGAGAGGGAGAAGAGATGTCGTGAAAATGGGAGGGGGAGTCGCGAGCAGGCAAAGGAAAAAGAAGGGATCGTGCTAATTACCAAAATGCCCTCTCTCAGTTAATTTTTGTGGCCCAAGCTCTAATTCACAACCCGAATTCTAAATCCAAATCGATCATATATTCATTCATCAACTATTCGTTCCCAAATCTATCTAGGTTCGATTTAATAACATCGAACTACTTCTAAGGTTGACAACCTAATCGTATTTGGGTTCCTAGTCGATTTAATACTCGTTAATAACCGTGAATGATGCTTATTAAAAATCATTGAAAGATTTTCAAAACTAATAATAATAATATTTTTACTGGCGACAAAAATACTTTTTAGTAAAATCATCGCTCATATAAGCACGTCAATAATTAAGTAACTCGTATCGTTAAATAAAATAAATTTTTATAACGTAAAAAGGCGTTACAACAACGTGACTGAAAACAAGGTACGCGGTCCTTACACTCTCCCCCCCTTAAAAGAATTTCGTCCTTGAAATTGCTCACTTGGAGGAATTAATGGGTGTACTTCATCCGTATCTCTTTCACAATCCAAGTCACTTTATGCTTAACTATCAATTCTGCCTTTACCATAGCATCCCATCCTTGGATTTCTATTCGGACCCAATCATCAGAGGGCGTTCTCCCTTGCACTATAAAAACTCAATCACTACAAGTATGATCTGTATGGCATATGGTTTTTAGTTACGAAATATTGCATACACATCTCATGAGGTTTACTAACAAGTTTCTCGGTTTTCATTGGGCGGCTTGCTTTCCTTGTCCTGTTTCATCCCATGTTTAAACCTCCTAAGGTTTATGTTTCCCTGAGATTTGGATCCTCCAGGGCCAAATTCTTCCTTTACTTGGTCCTTCTCTCTATTCTCAATCTTGGCTTCGCTCATGATGCGGGCTATTTTCACAGCCTTCTAGTACATTTCTTGGAAACTACTATAAGTATATCCTGCTATTATCTGTTTCACTTCTCCCTCTTAATCCCTGTTCGAATTGGTCCATTCTCATTTATTCAGTGGCCACTTGATTTGGGGCAAATCAGCTCAACTCATTAAACTTCGTCGCACATTCTATTACGCTCATTTCTCCTTACTTCAAGCATAAGAACTTCCGCTCCTTAACACTTCTTTCGTCTTGAGGGTAATATTGAGCGTCCATTAAGGTTTTCAGCTGGTTCTAGGTTAACACATGTTCACCTACCCTAGGTTTCACTGACCCCCACGTACACCAGAACTTAGCTTCTTCTCTCTCTTTTTTTTTTTTTTAAATGATAGGTGGCCCGGTGCCCTTAAACCTCTCAGGGCACTCTATGATCTCAAATAAGTCTTCCTCTATCCTACTTACCGGCCCGAAGGGCAATGCTCTCACACCTTTGCAAGTGCAGCTGTATCCTTTCTCTTGATGTGGCCAATCATCTAAGCGTTACTCCCCTCATCTTATGCTCTTTAGGTGTCACTCATACTTTCCCTTTAAAAACTTTATTACTGATCTCATCCAATCTTACATAACTACACATCAATCCAATCCTGGTCGTCTCTCCTATAACCTGGAATCTTCTTATAACACAACACTCTAAATGTATAATTCCATTTTTGTCATCCCAGCCTCTTATTGCGAAGCCAATGTCCTCATTGATGTCTTCATTGCCTTCTAAGATCAATCCAAGTATTTAAACTTCTTAATCTTCGGTATCATCATATCAATGGTGACTTCCTCCCGTGCCTTTTTATTCTTTTCACTTGACTTACATTCCAAGTACTCAATCTAAAACCTTTAGACTCCAAAACACGTCTCTAGTTTTCTAATCATTTGAATTCAGATCATATGAACTTCAAACTTTCAATTAAAATCACCAAGGCATATAAGCGAAACAACTTTGCTTGTGCTAACACTTATCTCATTCATGAGAATAGAAGCTATTCGGGTTATACTCTTGGCAATTCGTTCATTTACTCGGTTAAGGAGCTCATCCAAGCCGCACCTAACTAGCTAAACGTGCTAACATTCACATAAAATTCACATTTGCACATACAAGAGGCATATGTCACATAGTCACAAAGTGTTCCTAGACGACTATATGAAATGCAAGACTCAGGTCACGGCCTATGGTCGCAGGACCTTTGCTCTAATACCATCAATGTAACGCCCTCAGCCCCTAGGGTCAGGAGCGTTACGTTTTCTTTTTTCTTACTTCTTACTTAATTTCTGGGGTGAAATAGACAGAATATTCCGTAAAAACTGACAGTTTTCAGGCTAAAAGCCTTACAAAAATTCCCTGCAAATCAACGGAAGCGCATAACATTTAAAAGAAACTCAATAGCCACACGTCGAAGCTCATAACTCAACGAGCCACCCGCTCGGAGTACACTAAACAGAATAGTTCCTTAACACATGAAAAGTAAAAGATACAACTCATGAACGGTCTACACAACCGGAGTACTGGGGTTTACATCCCAAAACACAGCTAATTTCGAATAAAGACTTCTAACTAATCAGATGGTTGGCTCACACGGCCATACAGAGCGACTCATAAACAATATGCATTATTTGAGCTAGAAAGCTTAGTTTACAACGATTACAAACCAAGAATACGTTACATCACATGAATCTACTTCTATATGGCACACATGACTCTTTTTCAAGTAGGGGTAGACTCCAGCTCGCGTAAGTAGCTTGACTTCCACCTGTCATAATAAAAGCCTGGGGGGAAAAGGGGAAAGAGTAATGGGATGAGCAGCCACATGCTCAGTGAGAATTCCCCTACTCCTTAAAACCCAAAACAGTTACAGGCAATAATATTAATAATAGCCACATATCACACATTCATACTTTACTATCATATTAGGCAATCATATAGATCCCAAGGAAAGATTACCCTTTTTAAACTTCATTCCAACCATTCAACTCAATTCTAGGCCCTCAACGACCAAACTTTCCTACTTGTAGACATTCAGACACATAAACAAGTATGCAACCAGGACTGAATACAAAGGCTTTCAAACTCACTTTTGAAAATGTAGTGACTCTCGATAAATACCAAGAAGGGCTTATAATCCCCACCAACTCCTTTAAAGCTTATATTTCTTTCTAAAAGTTCTCGAAACATCTAAACTAGTAAGAGAGACTTGTCAAGAAACATACTTTCCTAGAATATGCACATTGAAACGAATAATGCGACATTTAAAACTTCATTTGATTATACTTGGAAATCCTTTCATAAAAGATGAACAGGAGGTGCACATTTGAAAGCTTTCTTTCTTTTCTCAAAAAAAAAAAAAAAAAAAACACTTTACTTGCCCTCTTGAGGCTCGTGTTACTTTAAAAGAACTTCTTTTCTTTTCTGAACTGCTTAGAATGGCAAAAGGCCAAATCTCCTTTTTATCAGGAACTTACTTACAACGTAAAACATCTTATTGTACTGGCTAAGGAGATCAACGCCGCCCTTAAGTGAGATCGTCACTCTTATTCTACGTTATCTCCGGGGTATGCATACTTAAGTTTCGGCCAAATCGCATCTTAGTATAGCAACTCTAACCTCGATACTGTCCTATGTGGGGCAACAACTCACACCAGGATAATCATATCCTGAGTCCAGTCCCCCTCAAGATTTTCTTACGCGTCAAACATTATAACTTATCTGGGGAACAGCTCAGACCAAGATATTTCATATCTTTAGTCCAGTTCCCAGGAACTGCTCTCACCAAGATACCTCGTATCTTGATTCCAATTCCTAACTTATCCTAGGGGGAAACAGCTCACGCCATCTTTGCATCCAGTTTCCAGAAACAGCTCACACCAAGATAACTCGTATCTTGAGTCCAGTTCCTACCCTCTGGCCAATTGCCTAGCACTTTCTTAGACTTTAAAGACACATTTCATTTCTTTGTTTCAAATGCTTACTTGGTTGAAAACTAGCTTTTTAAACCAAACAACCATAACCTTTTTGAAATGCTTATAGTTCATTCGTTTTTGGCTTAAACAATACCTATAGACGTTATAAGTTCATTAACACATAAATCGACTTCCTTTGAAACTTGAAAGCTTCTTAAAAACGTAATGAGCTTATTAAATCGTAAAACGATTTCGTTTCGAACTTAAAAGCTTCGTATAAGCGTAATACGGCTACTAACTTGCAAAATGACTTCGTTTTTAACATAAGAAACTCTTATAGACGTAAAACGTTTGCTAGTTTATAAAACGAATTCATTTCTAACTTAAAAGCTTAGTATAAACGTAATACGTTATTAACTCGTAAAACGACTTCCATTTAGACTTAAAGGCTTCTTATAAAGGCAACAAGTTGGTTAATACTTAAAACGATTTCACTTTAAACTTAAAAGTTGCTTATAAACGTAACACGTTTACTAAATCGTAAAATGGCTTAGTTTTTAACTAAAAGGCTTTTTATATAAACATAATAAGGTTGCCTAAGCATAAAATGACTTCGTTTCTCACTTGAAAGCTTCGTGTAAACGTAATAAGGTTGCTAAATTGTAAAACGACTTCATTTTCAGGTTAGATGCTTCATATAAATGTGATAAGGTTGCTAAATCGTAAAACGACTTCCTTTTCAACTTAGAAGCTTCATATAAACGTATTAAGTTTCCTAAATCGTAAAACAACTTCATTTCCAACTAAAAAGATTCATATAAATGTAAAACGGTTGCTAACTCATAAAAACGACTTCACTTTTTAGCTTAAAAGCTTCTTTTAAATGTAAAACGTTTACTAATTCAAGGAACAACTTTGATTTTAGCTAAAAGCTTATTATAAAGTAATAGGTTCGCTAATTGATAAACGAACCCATTTAAAACTCAAACCACTTTAGTTAGCATTTAACTCAAATTAAATTCGTAATTGAAACTTCAGTCGCTATTCTATAACTCCTTTCAATTCCTTTTTAAAACTCAAGAAGGGTGTATAAATGAAATAAAGACTTAAAACGCTCCCAAACTCGCTACTATTCAAAAACTGTAAGTATTTGGCTCGTTTACAAGATAACGAGGTTTCTTTGTAAGCTTTCAACATGAACGTTTCTTAAACAGGACGGAGTTACTAACTTGTAACTCGAAACTTAATAGAAATTTAAAAAGCAAATAGTATACAATCAGCTAAACCCATAATTAGCCTTGAAATGGCCCTTTTCAAGTCGTTTAAATTCGTTTAAACATAAAGATGGGTCATAAGCAAACCGATGTCTTAAAACCATTTTCGAACTCAGTTTTACCTTGCTTTTAAACTCCCTAAACCTATCGACTATTCGGTGTAGTCACTAACCGAATAGTTCGACAATTTAGGACCTTTTTAACATTTTAGACGTCCTAACATGCAAATAGTCAACTGATACATTTAAAAGCATTCTCAAGCGTATAAAACGAGCTTTCTAAATGTCATGTTCTTTTTAAAGACGTCTAAAATTTCAAGAATTATTCACAAAGCACATTGCGGGAAAAGGGGTTTACACCTAGCATACACTTCACAGCACCACTCGGCAGAATAAGCCACACTTGGCCTCGCAATTCACACGATTGCGGCAATTCACAACCCGAACTTCCTCCTCACACAACAACGACCACAAGATCCTCAAATCACTCAATAGTTCTTCCTCCAGCCATCCAACTACCATAGTCGGTTCAATGTTGTCATACAAACGAACAATACATAAACGATCATACGTCAATATAACATTCATGCTTAATAACCACCATAGTGTTTAAGTGTACCAACGGATGCAATCGGGGCTTTAAAGCGACACTTTGTTTCCCAATTCACAAACAAACATCCATAGGCACCTTATTCCATTATAGTTATTACGAATAAATTCTAAACAAGCCCAATCCTGATTACCCTTAACCTTTAAACAATGTCCGACTTATTCCATAATTATTTCAATCACTCAGCTTACATCCTTAGGTTCCAAACATATTTTAACTAATGACCAATAATTGAATTACGCTAAAGAACACTCTTTTTGCCAAGCACTCCTCCAATCTGCCACGTTATCAATATTCAGCATCAATTCGACATGCATTTAACCCAAATCAATTCCGAACTTATGCATTGTCAACATGAATACTAATTCACCCAACATGATTTCCACGCTCAACTTTAACATATTCTAGCTAATTGCGATAAAAATGTTGAAATTATTAATAATTTAGGAGGAAAGGAACCCTCACCTTGAACCCAAGTTAGAGGCTCGATTCACGATCGTGGGCTCGACTTTAGGGCTCAAATAACTCCACTTTCCGACCTTGCCCAGTGTTCAAACGAGCAGTACGCGATTCATACCCAAATTCCCGAAATTCGAACCCTAGAACAAGCCTAAATTCGATTATCAACTTGAGATTGAATTGGGTGTTTGTAGATACGAATTTTCACCCCAATTTATAGGAGATTAAAAGCAACTAGAAGCTAATTTGCATGGCCTTACCTGGGCACGCATTGGAGCTTCAATTCGACGCCCCCAACCCACCAAAAACGTGGTGGGTTCTTCCCGGTTCTGCCCAGTTTCAGTACCAAACGATGGCTAGTTTATGGGGAAGGTCGAATGGGGGAATTTTGCGGCTGTTGTGGGGGAAAAATGTACTGGCTTGAGCTTGGAAGTGCCATTAATGGAGGAGGAGAGGAGGAGAAAGAAGAGGAAGTAGAGAGGGAGTAGAGATGTCGTGAAAATGGGAGGGGGGGAGTCGCGAACAGGCAGAGGAAAAAGAAGGGATCGTGCTAATTACCAAAATCCCTCTCTCAGTTAATTTTTGTGGCCCAAGCTCTAATTCATAACCCGAATTCCAAACCCAAATCAATCATATATTCATTCATCAACTATTCGTTCCCAAATCTACTAGGTTCGATTTAATAACATCGAACTACTTCTAAGGTTGACAACCTAATCGTATTTGGATTCCTAGTCAATTTAGTACTCATTAATAACCGTGACTAACGCTTATTAAAAATCATTGAAAGATTTTCAAAACTAATAATAATAATATTTTTACTGGCGACAAAAATACTTTTTAGTAAAATCATCGCTCACATAAGCACGTTAATAATTAATTAACTCGTGTCGTTAAATAAAATAAATTTTTATAACGTAAAAAGGCGTTACAACAACTTGATAGAAAACAAGGTACGCGGGCCTTACAATAATTGAAAATGAAGACATGCAGAATCTTAATATTAATAACTAGTATTATCAGCCTTTAATGCTGTGTAAACATAGTTGTATCATTATTTACTATCTTGTTAGCTTGTCAAGTGAATAAAATAATCTAGTCTATTGTACCCACATGAGGTATCCTATAATAGTGCATGTACTATAGCCCCTAGTGCATCCTATTATTACATATCCTTTATAAACAAAGAGAGGCTAAGAGGACACAATAATTTGAGCATACTTAAGCAAAAGAAAAGTTAGGTTTTTCCATTTTTCTGTATGTAAGCATCTCTAATGATCTTGGTAATTTAAGTCCCTCTTTAATTTTTCCAATATAATGTTTTCACTTTCAAGCTTTCAGTAAAAGATATTTCCTATTAGGGAATGTTATTCAATCAAGCCCTGTATCTTAAATATTGTAGTTTCTTGATTAAAGTTCCATCGTCTATAAAAATATAAAAACTTGATTAGTCACTATGATCCAAGGCTGGAAATGAAATGAATTTGTGCTATACGTGATCTAAGGAAACTGTAGTTAAGATTAACAATATCTGTTAACTGGAAGCTAGAAGAAGGCTAGGATCTAGAGCCGATGAAGCTTAATTAATTGTCAAAACTCTAGTTAGGCTTCACTATTTTACTGAGCATGGTGGACCTATAATCATCAAAAATATAATATTTATGTTATGAGTGGTATGTTGTGATGACTAATACCAGTAAATTCATTTTAAGAAGTTAAACCATTTGGAACAAACATATTTCCTATAAAAAATTACTAAAAATACCCCATCTTAGGTCAAAATTGTAATTTCGGAAATTTTCTGTGCAAAACAATAAGAAAAAGGATCTAGGAATCTATTGCCCAAACATATAGTGTACCGAAAAATTAGTTTCAAAGACATAGGGGCCTAAAAATAGTTGCTCTACAATAAGGATGCTCAAGTGTTGCTAATTGTATTTACTACCACGAAGACTTCTCAATCGTAAAGGACCACATAAATCCATATGCAATTATTCAAGGGGCCTGGTAGCGGAAATAGTTTAGGGGCTTGAATAAAGCTCTAACTTGTTTTCCCTTTACACATGTTGTAATGCCCCTAGCTCTAGGGCTAGAACTGTTAGTATTTTATTAAATTATGGAGCGAAATAGACAAAATTTCGCCTAAAAATTGACCATTTTCTAGGCTTAAAGCCTTACACTAGGTCCTGCAATGAACAGAAGTATAAAAGAATCCCACAATAAGCTCAACGGCCACACATCGGAGTTACACATTCAGAGCACTGAGGTTTACATCCCAAAATATAACTAACTTCAGCTAAAAAGACAACTAGCTAATAAGACGATTGGCTCACATGGCCATACAGAGCGACTGTTGTTTAGTATACAATACATGAACCAAAGTACTTTATTTTCACACATTTAGGAATCTAGGGGTACATCATATTACAACATTCAACTCATGAATCTGCGTATACATCCACATAGTTCCGGTTTCCAAGCGAAAAGTAGATTCCAACTTGACTCTCATGAATTGACCTCTATTTGTCTTTGAAGAACCTGGGGAAAAGGGGAAATAGGGAGGGGATGAGCTTCCACACGCTCAGTGAGCATTTCTTAACTTCTTAAAAACCAAAACATTTGCAGGCAATAGTAATAAGTAGAAATCATACGACATTTATATACTACTATCAAATTAGGCAAGAAAATCCCCCAAAGGAAACCTTCACCTCCAAGCATTACACCAAGCCACTCAAGCTCGTAACTACGCCTTTAATAATCAGACTTCCTTTAGAAGAAGCCATTCAAGCACATAGCTAAGTAAAATGATAAAGATAGGGTGCGAAAGGTTTCATTCACACACTTTGGAAGCGTAGTAACTCATTTTACTTTAAAATAATCGCTTAAAACTCAAACTAGCCCCTTTAAGGCTCATATACATTTTCAAAGTTCTTGAAACACCCACAATGGTAAGAATTCAAATGGTTTTCTTATATATCAGGAAAATATCTTTTTATTCAGGCATAAAATCATATAATGTGTTGGTTAGGGGGAGATCTACGCTCGCCCTATATGAGGCCATCACTCACGCATCGAATTATCCTCAGGGCATAACATATTTTGGGCCATTATCCTCATCAGAGTCTTCTAGGGTACCCATTACTAGGACTAGTCCGCAAGCATTAGGGCTCCCACACACCTAGCCGATTTCCTAATCATGTCCACTTAAAGCACTTATCTTAGCCATTAAAATCGCACTAAACCATCATAGGTTATTAAAAGGGTCACTGCCACAAACTATAAAGTCTCACACTCAAGTGAGTTACAAATCAATTCCTTTTAATAGTTGTTTATGTACTTAAAACTATGCTTGTCTATCAAAATAACCTATAACCATATAAATGGTTTATGGTCCTTTCATTTTCAACAAGGAAAACTTCTTAAGATTATGGTGAGTCTACTAAATCGCAATTCAAAACTTAAATAATTTGCTAGTACATAATTAAAAACTACGTCTTGCAATTAACATCTTATGTTGCCCTTTTTAAGTTCATTTCAATCCTTTATTTGCAAAAGGAATCTACTGCATGTCGAGCCCTTAAAACATTTTCGATCTCATTACTCACTTCCTTTTCAAATCCCTAAACCTGTCGACCAGTCAGCTGAATCATTCAGCTGAGTGGTTCGGCCATTTAAGGCTATTCGGGCTACAAACGTCTTAGCAGTTAAAATAGGCAACTGATGAACATAGAAACATCTTAAAATCATGTAAATAAGCCTTTAACAAACCTTTTAAGGTTTCTAAAATTCACAATTCATTCATATAATATAATTTCATCAACTCAAGAGGGAAAGGGTTCACAAATAGCACATTTGTTTCACTTCGTAGAAACAGTTTTAGTAGAATCTACCTAATACCACAACGACTACGTAATTCACAAGATTGTGATCAATTTCAATCCCAGGCTCCCCCTCACACAACACTGTCCACAAAAATTGAAATCGCTCATTGGTTCCACCTCAAATCCATTCAACTACCAAGCTCGGTTTTTGGTTCAGCATCATGGCAATTTAGTTGTTTAACAAGCAAAACAAATATCCAAAAGAATAGTATACATATATACTTACCAAAATAGAATTTAAAACATGTTTAAACTAATATAACAACAACATTATGGCATAATTAGCTTACTCCAAAAATTCCCTAAACTAACTGGCTATAATCATCACAATGGCACGATTCGAGCCCCTGAAGATTCGATCAGTCTCATGCATGCTCAACAACAGTACAACTTCTGTCAACATTACAAAATCAGATTGGGTTAGCAGATTATGCATCAATCTCAGCATGCATGTGAATCAAATCAACACCATCATCACATTTAGCACATCTCAGCCCTAACCCGTCTAGTACTGATAACAATCTCAAAATTAATCATGAACTACTCACAATCATTAAAATCTGCTTTGAAATTACTAATAATTTAGGATGAAGAGACCTCGAATCCAAGCTAAGGACCTGTTCTAAGGGCTTTTGGTTGCTGTTGTGGATGCTTAGGAACTTGAAAATTCAACCCTCTTTTCGTTGCTATGCTCAAAGCCGAAGCAACCAATGCAGACTCGATTTTTGCCCTTTATCGTTGCTGCTCTTGGTGGTTATCGGAATTGGCTCAACTGCTGCCTGGTCGCAGCCGACCTCTCACCTAGCCAGGCCTCTTTCTCTCTCTATGCGCTGTGGATCGCAGAAGGGGGTTGCGGGGCTGCTGCACGAAGTGGGTAGCGGGGCTGCCGTACGAAGTGGGCTGAATTGACACCACCTGTAGCCGGTGCGCTCCCGCAGTCCCCCCTTCTTCTCTCTCTCTCTTTCTAGTGGCTGCCGGGGAGATGTCATGAGGAAACCAGAAGGAGAACCCCCCTGCTTTCATGTTTTTCAGAAAAGGTAAGGGGCTTTGGCCCCTTTCACTCTTTTCTCCCTTTCTCTTTTTTTTTGGATTTTTTTTGGTTGTTTAATCTCATTTATTAAACCACGTTCGGTCCTAAATCATCTAATTGTGCTAATCTCAACCTCACATGCCCTCACACAATTTTGCTAATTTTGCATAAGTGTGCCTCCACTTAGTTTTTAACGAGCCCTCTAATTCCATATAATCGAGTAATTCAATCGGGAAAATTAATGAAGTTATTCCGTATAAGTATTGTACCTAATTAGTGCGCAAATAATTAATCTAACATGACCAATTAAACACAACATAGTTAATGAAAACATTGACCCAAACAATTAGCCCCGAATTAAGAATCCCGGTTATTATATTCTGCCCCCTTAGAAGAATTTCGTGCTTCAAAATTCTAAGGTCTATAATGCAGTCTTCCAACATCCGTATACACATGGTACGATTTACACAACTTATAATAGACTGCAAAATCTTGTTTTACAATTAATTGTATCTTTTGAATAGGAGAAGAGGCTTATGGTATTATTAGTCTCCTCCTCACCAATCCTCTTCGAGTGGCTACTCACTCTATTTAGGCATCGAGGGCAATCACATAGAAGAGGCGCAAATGAGTTAGTGTGGAAAAACATATTAAGCTTATTTAGAAACGGACACAGACCCTAAATTATGTGGACACTATTCACATAGTGAACGGCAACTCTATGTATATGCACCGTTATGAATGGGCATCTAAAGGTATGACATATGGTCCATAACATCTCAAGGTCATATACAGGTAGTTTCATTTTCAAACACGAATTCAAGTCACTTTTAGGATCAAAACGATTAACCTGGAGACTCCTATAACAAAATAGAGTAATAAGGGCAATACATAGCATCACGTAGCATCACTTTAGCACAATGACATCGCATAGAATCAACAACTTGGCATTCTCAAGCCTAAGAATGATAAGCAACATGAACCCGTCTAACATGTATACAGTAAACAATTTACAGGAGGAAAACATACGCAACCGACATTCTTATGTTTGTACATCAACTCCAGCTAACTTTTAGGTCTTTCATTTACGACAACTTATACAGGACATGTCAAGGTAGTATGAACGCGGTTAACTTAGCCAGGTTCATTTGAAAGTATGAAGATATCAAATCAGTTTAAGGTTAAATCAATCAACCAGGAAGCTACCATATCACAAAAAAGTAGCGGAGACATGATATTAAATCACATCGATAATGATAGAACTTGAAGTAGCACTCGAAATCACATTGAAATCACATACAGTTGACAACACACCACACCGAAGATTAAGAACCACAAGTAACATGAACCCGCATTACATGTTGATCAGAACAATTTGAAAAGGAAATGCTAAGGCAAGAATGGAAGTCTATGGCTGGTAAAAGTCCAGTATAGGTCCTAACGTAAGTTGTCTAACGGAGCTAGATACATGGTTTCTTGGTTATGATACGTTTTGTACACAGCCCCTATGTCTAGCAATGCCTTTATATAGGTTAGCTATCATTCCATGGAAGTTCAACTACCAAGGTAGGGTGGTTTCACCTGGGCATCACCACCAGGAAACTTGTGGTTTTCGTTGAGAAGGAATTCCACTAAGTATTTTCGACTCGCATAGTAATGATGATACGTAGAATGGTAGCATGACGACTCAACAACAAGGTATTTAGAATGGAGGCAGGGTAATCTACAATAATCATGGTAGAGTAAAATAGCAACAACAACTAGCATAATGGCTAACGTAGTACAACTCTAGGATTTCCTATTAAAACTACCAGAGGGTACATGACACTTATCACATAGTCTCACATGGCATTGCATCAAAAGCAATAAACCTCATACGACATTCAACACTGTAATCACATTACATAGGTGTAATAGCTCAACACCCCAAAGCAAAGAACAAGCAATAGGCACTCATTTTAGTATGTGGCAAGTAGCTAGGAGCGGTTAGAAAGTGGAGCGATCATTGATGAGCAAGGAAGCAACTCGTGGGATTTATGGCATAGTAGAACTATATCCAATGGTAGTAAAGGCACGAGGAACTGCAGTACCCTTTGTATATTAGCTAACTAGGGAAGGTAGGGAGGTGTTTTCTTAATGATGCTAGATTTAATGCCAAGTCCATGCATCAAGTATCGCACTTATGTCCTGGCTAACATAATGTTCTACCTTCAAGTCTCATTTAGAACTGGTTATTTCTGAATCATGGAAATATGCAACATGATGTCAGGCTCATAGACTTAAATTTAGGCCCCTTAGTATCCCAGTTAGAGTGTTAGAGGTGTCAACCCCAATGGAACTAAGCCGCATCGCGACGTGTAATTTTATTAATCACATTGCCACACATATCTCGTAACTCGATTGTCAACATATATTTCGATATGACTATGAGTACACCAGCACATTATCATTCCCCTTGTGAGGCTCATAATAAGCACTTAGATATACAATTGCAATTTCTAATATAAAAGGATGATAGTATGATAATACAGCAACCAGAAAGCTCATGAAGGAAACGTCTATGCAGGATACCCTTAATACAACATGACAACAATATTAACAAACATAACACTCAACAAAGGTACAATTCTCATGTTTTCCCACGAAAACCACCATGCAATACATGAAAGTCATCGCATAGGGTATAGTACAAGATAACTTAATCACGTCACGTCCTTGGACTTATACGATCCATGTGATTCATTGTCTGGCATAACTTCTCTGACCAGTGCAGAGTCAAGAATTCAACTATAAGCATCTAACACTAGTATGCCATCCGATCAAACGTAGAATACAAGGACGAGAATATGCGAATGTAAGTTCCTATGGTCCTCGCATCATGCTTTTAAATACATGTCTATGCAATTATTCAACTATAACAAGAGATCACAGAATTCATGGAATGTAAATAACGACTTAGACGTCATACAATGCTACATATTACATAAGTTAAATCATTTGGCTAATTCAGTCACATGCCAAACCAAACCAAATTCAAGCAAACACCAGGAAGTGCATTTACTAAACAATTTATTCAAAAGACACTTGAATGACCGTGCATAATGAACCTAAGTAACTATGTGGGCTTCAATGACCTTTGCTTCTTGCATAATGTTATGCTTATGCTTCAAAACACATAGGTTTGCGGTAACATCCCATGGAAGGACATCTAGACAAGTATAAATGAGTGCAACCCTAATTTACAACCTAGGATCAAGGGTATGCCTTGAGGTTTGTCCAAATTTGTAGGATCTAGTCACCGATAAGCTAATAATGGCGTTAATGGCCTCATAGACATACATTGAGGTGTATGACACTTGTTTCTCGTAGGCTGGTCGTAGGAGTCTTAGGAGCTACTGGTATAAAAGGGGCAGTTCAACCTCCTATAGAGATTCTTGGTTTCTGTACTTGGTGTTATAGTTTACAAGATATTAGAAAGGTATGGATCATTCCCCCTGGAGGTAACGAGGTGATGCATGTCGTATGACAATTCCAAAGTATGTCATGTTCTTCCTTTCTTCTCCGCTCTAAGTGTGTTGGGGTTGATATAGTTAGGATACTGTCAATCCTATAATAAGAATAGCATTCCATGCCACGATGAGCATAACACCTACTGACTCGTGAGTAACAATAGTTACATGTTGGCAGGCTAGGAAGATTCCCTATGTAAATGACATTCTAAGTATCAATGTCACGTATACGGAAGGCTCGAAATAACACTTAGGCGACAATCAACAAGACGCTATCACAACTACCCATATTGACATGCACGTATACGAAGTTCTCACTTACTTCCCTTATCAATTGACAATTCACATAAAAAGGGGTATCGTCTAAAGAACTCTTAGTCAAGAAAAGCAATCTTTTAATCACTTAGTAACAACTCATCATTAACGATCGAGCAACGTATGCATTTGGCATGTATGTATTCGAAACATCCAGTTACACTTAGAAACTTATACACTTCAAACGAGGCTCGAACATTATTATAAAGCAAATGCAAATCTTCAGATGCAACAGTAAGGCCTAACCATATAGTTAGAACGATCTTTTAATGTTAAAGAAAAACCTTAACTCACTATTTAGGAATGACCTTAACTTTCAAAGTCTCTAGATTTCAAAAGGATAATAGTTTAACTACTTCTAGCCTTTTCTCTACCAGCCATTGAGTACGTCTGCTCACTCCATTATGGGACCCGAGGAGCAAATAATACTTTAAGGGCAAGAATGAGTTTAGAGTTAAGACTTTTCCAATCATTTGAATACAAAACAAATGTATTTTGAACTTTCAATTTAAATCACCAAGGTGCATATACAAAGCAATCATTACTGAGCTAACATTTAGCTCATTCATGAGAGTACAAGTCATTCAGCCTATACTCTAGCTAATGGGTCATTCATTCAATCAATCAACTCACTCAAGACACATATAGCTAGCTAAATCCACCAAAGTTCATACCAATACCACTTTTGCACACAAAAGCATAGCATATACCACATCATCACAAACGCGTTCCTAGACAATTATATGAAATTCAAGACTCAAGTCGCGGCCTATGGTCACATGACCGTACTTTGATACCATCTATAACGCCCCTAGCCCTAAGGCTAGAAGTGTTAGTATTTTCTTAAATTCTGGAGCGAAACGGATAGAGTTTCACTCAAAAACTGATCATTTTCCAGGCTTAAAGCCTTACATTAGATCCTTGCAATGAATAGAAGCATAAAGAAACCCCACAATAAGCTCAATGGCTACATGCCAAAGTCCACAACTCTACGGGCCACACGCCCGGAGTATACCAAATAATAAAGTTCAATAACAAAGAAGGGAATAAAAAATACAACTCAATATATCATACATCAGGAGCACTGGGTTTTACATCCCAAAATATAACTAACTTTAGCTAAAAAGACAATTGGCTAATAAGACGGTTAGCTTACATGGTCATACAGAGCGACTGTTGTTTAGTATGCAATACATGAACGAAAGTACCTTATTTACACACATTTAGGAATCTAGGGGTACATTATATTACAACATTCAAATCATGAATCTACGTGTACATCCACATAGCTCCTGTTTCCTAAGCAAAAGGGAGATTCCAATTTGACTCTCGTGAATTAACCTCTATTTGTCTTTCAAGAACCTAGGGAAAAGGGGAAATAGAGAGGGGATGAGCTACCACACGCTCAGTGAGCGTTTCTCAACTTCTTAAAAAACATTTGCAGGCAATAGTAATAAGTAGCAATCATACGAAATTTATATACTACTATCATATTAGGCAACAAAATCCCCCAAAGGAAACCATCACCTCTAAGCTTTACAACAAGCCACTCAAGCTCGTAACTATGCCTTTAATAATTAAACTTCCTTAGAAGAAGGCATTCAAGCACATAGCTAAGTAAAATGATAAAGATAGGGACTCATTTTACTTTAAAACAATCGCTTATAATTCAAACTAGCCCCTTTAAGACTCATATACTTTTTAAAAGTTCCTGAAACACCCACAATGGTAAGAATTCAAACGGTTTTCTCATATATCAGAAAAATATCTTTTTAGTCATGCATAAGATCATATAATGTGCTAGTTAGGGGAGATCTACACTTGCCCTATGTGAGGCTATCACTCATGCATTAAATTATCCCCTGGGCATAACATATTGTAGACCATTACCTTATCAGGGTCTTCTAGGGTACCCATTTTTGGGACTCCCCAAGAAATAGGGCCCCTGCAAACCGGGCTTATTTCCTAATCATGTCCGCTTAAAGCACTTATCTTGATCATTAAAATCGTACTAAACCATTATAGATTATTAAAATGGTCACTGTCACAAACAGTAAAGTCTAACCTTCAAGTGAGTTACAAATCACATCCTTTTAATAGTTGCTTACATAATTAAAACTATGCTTGCTATTAACGGTTTATGGTCCTTTCATTTTCAACAAGGAAAAGCTCTTAAGATCATGGTGAGTCTATTAACTGGCAATTCAAAACTTAAGTAATTGGGAAGCATATAATTCAAAACTAGGTATCACAATTAAACATCTTCAGTTGCCCTTTTTAAGTTCATTTCAATCCTTTAAATGCAAAAGAAGGAATCCAATGCAAGTCAAACCCTTAAAAATTTTCGAGCTCATTACTCATTCGGGTCACAAACATCTTACCAGTCAAAACAGGCAACTGATGAACATTTAGAAATATCTTGAAATCATGTAAATAAGCTTTTAACGAACTTTTTAAAGTTCTCTAAAATTTACAATTCATTCACATAATATAATTTCATCAACTCAAGAGGGGAAGGGTTCACAAACAGCACATTCATTCCACTTCGCAGAAATAGTTTCAGAGAATCTGCCTAGTACACAATCACTACAGAATTCACAAGATTGCGATCAATTTCAATCCTAGGCTCTCTCCTCACATAACCCTATGCACGAAAACCTCAAATCGCTCATTAGTTACACGTCAAATCCATTCAACTATCAAGCTTGATTTTTGGTTCAGCATTATAACAATTCAACTGTTTAACTAGCAAAACCAATATCCACAAGAATAGTATACGTATATACTCACCAAAACAGAATTTAAAACATGCCCAAACTGATATAACAACAACATTATGGCATAATTAGTTTACTCTAAAAATTCCCTAAACTGACTGGCTATAATCATCATAATAGCACGCGTGATTCGAGCCCCTCAAGACTCGATCAACATCATGCATGCTCAACAACAGTGTGACTTCTGTCAACATTACAAAATCAGATTGGGTTAGTAGATTACACATCAATCTTAGCATGCATGTAAACCGAATCAACACCATCATCACATTTACCACATCTTAGCCCTAATCCGTCCAATACTGATAACAATCTCAAAATTAATTATGAACTACTCATAATCATCAAAATCTGCTTTGAAATTACTAATAATTTAGGATGAAGAGAGAACCCACCTCGAATCCAAGCTAAAGACCTGTTCTAAGGGCTTTTGGGTACTATTGTGGATGTTCAGGAACTCGAAAATTCTTTTTTCGCTACTGTACTCAGACCGAAGCAACCAACCCAGACTCGATTTTTTCCCTTTATCGTTGCTACTACTGGTGGTTGTCGGAACCGACTCAGCTGCTGCCTGGTCTCCACCGACCTCTCATTCAGCCTAGCCTTTCTCTCTTTCTCTCACTCTCTCTCTCTCTTTCTCTCTCTTTCTTTCTCTCTCTCTCTCTCTCTCTCTCTCTCTGTGGACTGTGGATCGTGAAAGGGAGTTGCGGGGTTGCTGTGTGAAGTGGGTACCAGGGCTGAACTGACAGCATCTGCCGTCGGTGTGCCACTGCGTTTTCCTCACTCACTCTCTCTCTCTCTCTCTCTCTCTCTCTCTCTCTAGTGGTTACCAAGGAGGGGTCGCAAGGAAACCAGAAGGGGAACCCCCCATCTCTTTCATGTTTTTCAGAAAAGGTAAGGGGCTTCGGCCCATTTCACTCTTTTCTCCCTTGCTCTTTTTTTTTGGAATTTATTTGGGTTGTTTAATCTCATTTATTAAACCGAGTTCAGTCCTAAATCATCTGATTCTGGTAATCTGGACCCCACATGTCCTTGCACAATTTGCTAATTTTGTATAAGTACACCTCAGCTTAGTTTTTAACGAGCCCACTAATTCCATATAATCGAGCAATTCAATCGATAATATTAATAAAATTATTCCTTACACGTATTACCCCTAATTGGTGCGCAAATAATTAATTTAACTTGGCCAATTTAACACAACACAGTTAATGAAAGCATTATCCCAAACAGTTAGCCCCGGATTAAGAATCCTGGTTATTACACATGTATTGTAAACTTGATCTTTATCATACTTATGCTTGGGAAGACTCTTAATAGATCATGCGTAGATAATTTATCTATAATATGCACACTACACTACTTAGTATATCTTATATGCTACAATAGTGTATCATCATTAGCAATTATAAAGCATGTAAGGTTTTTAGAAATTAGCATTATCAGAGTTAATAGCATAAGCATTTCCCACTCTAAAATTTGGATAGGGTTAATAGCATAACGATTTCCCGCTCTAAAAATTTGGATAGAGTAATACTTCTAGTTTCAAGGCTAAAGACGTCGCATTGAGCAGAACTAAATGTGACTTTGTTCCCTGTCTTACATAATTGAGAAATGCTAAGCAAATTTAATTTTAGACCATCTACTATGTAAACATTCTTAATTAAGTTAGAGGGATTTGTACTGACTTTTCGACTCCAATGATCTTTCCAATATTTTTGCCTCCAAATATAACTTTTCCTTGATTGGATTCTTCAAGTTTAGAAAACACTATAGAATCACCATTCATATGCCTTGAGTATCTACTATCAAGGTACCATAAATCAATGTTTGCCTTGAAGCATGCATGCAAAACGGACATCAAACCTTTCTACCTCTGTTGATTGGAAATCTGTCTAAAATTTGTTATCATATTTGAGGGTTTTGTGCCATTGGCCACCCATACTTGAACAATTATAGGACTACATACAGCATGATCCTCAGGATGCACAAAGTTTCTATGCCACCATTTTTTTGTTAGAGTTACTTTGGTATCCTTTCTTCACGCTTGAACGATCAAAGTAATTTTGAAAAATATTGTCAATGTGCGTTAAAATGCTCTTACCTTCATAAGCAATTGTCACTTTACCAAAGAAGTTCTGATATGATTTCATTTTGTTACCAAGATCATATCCAAGACCTTCTCTGTTGAAGGACACACTTTAAAGTTCCAGTATACTGTCTAAGTTTTCTTGTCTCTTGGTGAGTATAGAAAGAGATTTTTGAAAATCCTCACACAAAGCCTTAAGCCTTTGAATCTCATCTTCAACTTCATAAGAATTGTCAGTAAGCTCAAAGTTGAGTTTGAAAACATGCCTTATTTTTTGACCTATGCAATTCTTCTTAGAGGGTTTCAGTCTCTTTTTAAGAGTTGTTCCACTCATAGAATTTATTACATGGTTCTAAAACCTATTTGTTTTCATCTATTAAAAAAACTTGTATTTTTTGTAATAATGACCAAATTCAACTTGCAAACTTTCATTGTCATATTTTAAAAGAGCAGTTTCATCATCAAGCGACTTTATCATAGAAAGATATTCATCTTTGACATTTACACACGTATGATAATCTCAGGAAATCATGTTTAGACATTTTGGACAAGAGAGATTTTACTTGCTGTGTGGATGTACCTTTAGCCTCTTTAAGTACTGATCTATAGTGCCTTGAGAGTTTAGATTTTCCTTGTGATTCCTTTCCATTTTCCATGAAGCACAGGTTGGCAACATCATTCCATTTAGCACCACTATTATTGGGTCACTGTCACTCCATGCAACTATCATGGCCTTTTGCCTTTTCCCTTGGGTTTCTTCTCTTTAGCTTTCTTTTTTAAGGATTGGCAATCTTTCATCATGTGTCCTAATTCGCCATAACCAAAACAGACAATCGGGTTAGTTTCAGGGTTCTAAAAGGAGGACTTTACACCTTTCTGAAGTCAAAATTCTTCTTCTTGAGCATTTTGTGGAAGCCTCTAACTAGCACAACATTGTCCTTTAATGTTTCAGATTCTGAGCCTTCTTAATTGTAGTTTTCAAGGATACCCGTTTGTCAAAGGTTTTTTTCTTCCACTCTCGAGGTAGATCTTATCAGTTAGAAGTTTTCTAACTAAATTCTCCAACTTTAAGGTCGTCAGGTTCTGAACCTCTTCAATGGCTATGCCCTTGGCTCCCCATTGGTTCATTAGGAGACTTCTCAAAAAAAATTCTCACCATCTCTTCGGTTGACTATACTTTTCCAAGAGACTTGAGGCTGGTGGTGATGCAAAATATAATATATGTCTCCTTTATACTTCATTAGGAAGCATCCTTAAAAGCTCATATTAATGCATATAGATACTTATCTTCGATTATTTGACTTAGCTTGTGCCTTCATATGTGGTAACTAAAGTTTTCCATACTTCATTAGCTGTTTCACGAGCAAAAATCCCATTAAAATCATTAGCATCTAAAGCACAGTGTAAAACAATAAGTGCCTGTAATTTTTCTACATTCTCTAATGTTCTTTAGAGGCGTACTAGTGAATGGGCTTCTCTAACTCTTCACTATCAACTGTGTGCATGATTCAAGTCGGAGCCCTTGACACTATGTTTCATAGCTCATAGTCTTAATCCATTGGCTAAATCTACTTAAGTCTTTTGAAATGAGAAAAGCTAGATCCAAGAAAAAAAATTGTGGTATAGACATAAGTCTACCTTAACTTATCTAGGTCACTCCTGAGGAAAATATTAATGTTTACTTACTAGACGATAAAGTCACTAGAGGTGAAACTAGCTCTGAAGACAATTTTTTGTCCCAAGTAAGTGTCAAGGGCAGTGAATAGGGTGACAATAAATATTTGCAAACTAAAACTTAATCACAGAATATAATAAATAATAAGAAACTCGAAGACGCTGAACAATAAAGTTGAGGACAATGAGACTATAGACCAAGGCAGCTAACCAAAGCAAGAATAGAATAGAAAAAAAGTAAACCAACCATTGTTTTTAATAAGGTTCACCCCTGCAACTGGGTTACGTTCCGACCTTAGGTACCATTTAGGGACACAACAGCTTATATTAATTTGTTTCGAGATTTACACAATTTACAAGTGTCTAACCAAGGATGTTAACTAGAATACACTCTTCACAACCTCTCTTATAGTGATTTATCATAAGTCCTCATTTAAAAAGGGTGACACTCCTAGTTAACCCCTGTGTTTACAAGTAGGATTCTCACGACCCTCTTACTTCATAAGAAATCTCAAATGTGTGTACAATGACTACAATGATTTAGAGATAATCACTCAACAATACAGTAATGATAAACCTCAAATTTGACTCTTTATAAACCTTTTCCTTGGTTTATTTACCGTTATTTCCCCTTTAATATAGTGGGATTTGACCAAGTTTTGCCCCCTCCAAGCCTATTGCCTTTGTTTAATCCTTTTTCAACTCTTTTGCAGGTATTTTCCAAGTTATTGATGGAAGGGGAGCAGCTAAATGTGTAAACAAGGCAATATAAGACCAAAGAAGGTCACTCGGAGGCCCTGAGGGAGGCAATAGGGCAAGAAAAGCAAGAGTTCAAGGTTTAAGGGAGGTGACAGCTGTCGCACAGTCAATGGCCTGCCTGTCAACACCCTGCAAAAATTTAGCACAATTCCAAGAGGTAGCGATGACTACCCGTCGCCATCCGGACGGGTCGTCGCCGCCACCATCACATTCCCATCATGCGACGGCTAGGCTATTACTAACCCGACGACCATTGACTGGGCCCATCTTTTCCCCTTTTATTCCTAATCATCTTATTTTTTGGGGGTTATGCGATTTTTGCTTGTAAAAACCTCTCAAAACACTTTGATGGGGAACTTTTAGGGCTAAGATTTGATTGTTGGTTTATCGTTGAATTGAAGATTGTTCAAGACATGGATTTTACAATGGATTAACCTAAGTTCGCTCCTTCTTTCTCTCCCTTTGTTGTTATTCTTCTAGTTTTCGTTCTTGTTCATACGATTTGATTTGAATACTGAAATGGCTACACTCAATATGATTGGAGGTTAAATTCTCTGTCTTGGATTGGGAGTAGCCCCCACTATGCCAAATTGAATCATGTTCTAGGTTTTTGCAAATTACCTATGGTTATGGTTTGAAATCTCACTTAGTACGTCAGGTGTTTGATGAATTGCTCGAGAGTGATGTATTCATGACTCTTAATTAAGGTTTAGGAGATCAACGAAAGTTGAATCCTCTACCTGAAATGACCTTATGAGGGATTAAGTGTCCTAGCATGAGAATAGTTAGGGGTTCAATTGGGAATAGTATGTTACTTAATCTTGTGGTTTTGTTGATTCTAGCTTCATGAAAATAGATAACCAGGATTGCTTAACCAATGTAATGACCTTCAAGAGAAGGTGTAGATGTGCCTTAACTTGTAACCATTCCATTTCAGTTATTGGTGTGGCAAATTTGCATAATCTAGTTCATAATCCAAAGAGCATAATAGTGTGGTAAATCCTAATCTAGGACCTTTATTATTACCGAATTAGACAAACTCATTAGTTGTTAGCAGAATAGATTTGTTACTTGGTATCAATCAATTTAAGTAGACTCTTGCCTATATTAAGTGCTGTAAGTCAATTTGGTGATTGAAACCAGGTTCCCTGTGGACACGACACGTACTTACCGGTTACTAACTACAGCTACACTATGAACTTTCGGTAATTTAAGACAGCAAGTTTTTGGCATAATTACCAAGGAACTTGTTGTTTCAATATCGAAAGCGACCAAAACACTCTAGATTAGGCTTTTTCCTTTTTCTTTTTCTCCTTTGCTCCTTTGAGCCTTACTTGGACTTGCTTATGCTTGAAGTAGTTTGTGGCTTTGTATGCACAGGTGCAGTTAAGGGAATCCATATCTCATTCCTTTTGACCTTGAGATAGAAGCCACTGCACGACGACAAAGCGGTGTGAGAAAGAAGCAACATCTGCAAATCATCATGGCTGAGAAAGATCCTAGGGTGCTGCAGGCCTACGCCTTGTCGCAGGCAACCTGCATCACCTCCTCCATTGTGAACCCAGCTGTGGAAGCAAACGATGTTGAGTTGTGGCCCGCTCTGGTTTCCTTCGTGGAGAAGGACCAGTTCGGTGGGCATCCCATGAAGAACCCACATATTCACCTTCGCAACTTTCTAGCAAAGTGTGACACGATCAAGCTTTACGGGGTCTCCGCTGATGCTATTAGGTTGAGGCTCTTTCACTTCTCGCTGACAGACAGAGCCAGTGATCGGCTCCTTAATGAAGAGCCTAATTTATTCACCACCTACGAGGCCCTTTCAAAAGCCTTCCTTAATAAGTACTTCCTCCCAGGCAAGACCGGTAAGTTGAGAGCAGAAATCACTTCCTTATCTCAACGAGGCGATGAATCTTTATATGAAGCATGGGAGAGGTTTAAGGATCTTCAGCGCCAATGCCTCCACCATGGAGTACCCGATTGGCTTCTAATCTAAACCTTCTATAATGGATTGGACTAGTCCTTGAAGATGTCCATTGACACCAGAGCAGGCAGCGCACTCATGGGGAAGCCAATTGAGG
Organism: Selenicereus undatus; assembly: GCA_017589665.1. Classification (NCBI taxonomy): domain Eukaryota; kingdom Viridiplantae; phylum Streptophyta; class Magnoliopsida; order Caryophyllales; family Cactaceae; genus Selenicereus; species Selenicereus undatus. The sequence continues at coordinate 36,330,374 of JACYFF010010365.1, read as the reverse complement.
CCGCAAGAGCCTTATTAGAGGAGATGACCTCCAACAACTATCACTGGTCCAGTGAGAGAGCACCCCCGAAGAGGACCGGTGGGGTTTATGGAGTTGACACTACGTACTTGCTTGCCAGCAAGGTTGATGCTCTAGCGCAGTGATTTGACAACCTTGGGACTCCTTCCTCAAGGAGTCTAGCGGAGAGTTCTTCAGGTGCAATGTTTGAGATTGGTGTTTTATGTGAGATATGTGGCATTCAAGGCCATTTAGCTGCCGAGTGGCAATCTACTTTCCAGAGAGTTGAGCACGCTAATGTTATGCAAAACTTCAATCCACGCCCACAAAACAAACCCTACTCAAACAATTACAACCTCGGTTGGAGAAATCATCTAAATTTCTCCTACTGTAACAACAACCCTATTCCACCCAATGCCACTCAACCCTAACCCCTTGGTTTCCAATACAGGGCTACCCCACCACCACAACAATAGTCTTCCCAACCCTGGTCCAATTTGAAGAGTCTTATGGAGCGCCTCATAGCAACCAAACTAAGACTAATGAGGCACCTGATGAGTCAGTTAGTTAATTGAACTCGAAGTTTGAGACTATGACCACTCACCAAAGGATGATGGAAAATCAGAATACCTAGACTATGCAGCAGGTAAGCCATTTATCTAGGCCCCAGGGGCATATACCAGGTAAACCTAAGACCAACCCCAAAGGCCAGATGAATGTCATCACATTGAGAGGAGTGGTAAAGAGTTGGAGGGTCCTCAGGTGCCTATGAGGGAGGATGGGAGAGAGATTGATGATGAGGGTGTTGTCGAGAAGAAGGTCCCCACTGAAACTCCAAGTGAGAGGGCCCATGCTGAAAAGTCAAAGGAGGTTCGAGCTTAGCATGTTTCACCTCCAGTGAAGCCTTATAAGCCTCCCGTTTCATATCACCAGGCTAGTGAAGGCTAAGGAGGAACACAAGTATGGGAAGTTCCTTGAGAAAAATATTTGTCAAAATTGATTAGACTATCAAAACTTTTGCAAGAACTAAGGATCCAACTTGGTTCAAATGGAATTGTGAAGTAAGATATGATGACATAGAAATGTAACTTTATGTAGCACCCAATCATAATTGGGAGCAGGAGTATCCTAAGAGAAACTTATGAACTCTATTATGGTATCGTATAAGAGGTTAGCAAGAGTTTAACTTGAACATTAACCATTGGAAGCTCGCATTGCTTATTATAGATATCCACTTCATAGGAATGGTTTAAGATCCCTTTAATTGGAATAAAACCCATCTGATTTCTTACTCCTAAGAGAGACTAAAACATGTTTGCTTTAATCCATGACTTTTCATTATGATCCTCGAGATCATATTTTAGGCTACCATATCAACCATAACTTCAAAGATATTATATCTGATTTAATAGCCAAACTAATCCCAACAAAATTGAAGTGATAACTAAACAAAAGTTATCAAAGAGTATAACCAGCAACTTAAACTTTAAAAACTTTCTAAAGAATCACCTCAATGTTATATGAAAATGTGACTTACATGATAATATGTGTTTGATTTCAAGGCAAATTTTCTACATTCTAACAAATTTCTAGGATTTTGTTTAAACAACTGTTTGGACTTTATCTATATGCTTAATTGATCATAATGAACTTGTTCAACAAGTTCAGTTGGCAACTAACTAGCTAACACCTCAAATATAAAGTTCAACTGCATTGAACTCTCATTGTCAGGGACCTTGGTAGGCATATTAGATTTGGACCCTTGTCAGAGTTATAAAATTGGTATAACTTGAATTAAGTCTAGAATGAAATTTATGCTACTCTGATTATTTAGAAGATTATAGAATTTGCATATGTGTTTGTTAAATGAAAATTATTCTTGTTTATGCAATTTTATAATGAGAAACATAGCACAAATTATGGCACCAATGGTCATTCATCTCTTACACATAGTTTGTCTATGTATCATACTCTTTAAAGAATGGATCCCCCACAACAACAAAAAGTATATTAATTAAATTAATTCAGTAGTCTTGCTGTTTAATTATTAAACAATCTTCGAGAAGCAAGGTTAACTTTGTGATTTTAGGTTGCAACAGCTAGCTATGGTTTAGAAATTTAAGAAAGCATATTCGAAATTATTCTAAATTTGGGAATGGTTAAAGGCACTTTTATTAAAAAGGACAGTTGCAGGTCAACTATGCCAAATACGGAAGACTTCAACATCAGAGGTAGAAAGAAACCTTTTAGCCTTATCAAATGATATAATTACTAGCACATTAATTGAAGGCTGAATAATCACCCCTCTAAGCCATAAGACGCCAAGAACTTAAAAAATAAACAGACTTCAAGGCAATTGAACTAGCAAGCAGACGTAAGAGAGAGTACCCAACATAATATTATGAAGAACCCAATGACTATAGCTTTAGCATCCTTCAACAGCCTCATTCTCACTGCTAATAAATAGAGACATTGCTGAAAAATAATAGTATGCAATGCACTATCGTAAAGATATCAATTCATATTCTATGTGTTATTGCAGTCTTGGATGATTAACTTCAAAATTATTGTATTCTTTATTTACACATTTGAGAATCATGTGAGGCAAGAGGGTTGAATCCTACTTGTACACAAGAGGGCTGACAGGGAGTGTGATCCCTTCTAAGTGGGGATGTAGAAGAAATCACTTCAAGAGGGCTGTTGAAGGATTTGTAATAGTCAATGTCCTTGGGTGGACGCTTGCAATTGTGTAAATCTCATTGTAGGTTAATACAACCTGATTAAATCCAAAAAAAAGTACCTTGAGGGGGACGTAGCCCAATTGGAGGGACCTCATTCAAACAACACCATGTGCTTTACATCTATTTTGCTCTTACTCTATTCAACTTCATTGATCTATAGACTCAGTGTCATTGAATTTATTGTTCAATGTTCCTGAGTTTGTGATATCTTACTATATTATGTGTTTAAGTTTTGAATTACAATAATCTATTATCACCCTATTCACCCCCTCTCTAGGGTGGCTTAGCTTACTTGGGATCAATAATCTCAACTCTTTCTTCATACCATTTATGCTATATTCCTCCAAATGCTATACATCTCTCATTCCTTAGCCTCATAACTCCACTCTGTAGGTTATACTTATTTTTGCATATATGACTTCTCAAGTAATTATTTGATCCTTTGAAACAATCTCATGTAATACTTTCTTGACATTCTCTTGACTCACTCATGCGCGACTATATGTTATAGTTTAAATAAGTGCTCCTTGAGACATCCAATCACACTCATGGACAAATATACTATTGGAGGACTTCACTAATAAAATGGAATGGCATCCTAGAGGTGATTTAGGCCAATAATTCCATTGAGTTCTAGGCCTTTGAATTGTCCAGCCATTCGATTCATTTGACAAGAATCAATTTGTTTGGAAATATCAGGACCATGAGTTTCTAATGCTCATGGTGAATTGGCAATCTCTAATGAAGATGCCTAAATGGTGACTATAATAATTAGTTATAACATAGTATTTGATCTACTCACGAGTATTAAGAAAAGGAAAATTGATTTCATCTTGCTCGCATCTACTGAAAATTCGAGTTTTTAAGTATCAAAACCATGATTTCCTCTGTGGCACGCGGTTGCTAAATCCCAAAGAGGGAAAATAGGGTTACCTTCATCTTGAATAGACAATCTATTGCCTAATTTGTCTTCGACAATACTGGATTTTCTCAACCATAATCTTCAATCTGGATTCCTCATCTCAGCCCTAGATTGTCAGAATTCACCTCAATAAATAGATTTTTCCTGGAATTCATGGCTCAAGAGAGATGATTTTTGGATGTTTCCAGTTTTGGTTTATATTAACTCAGATTGAAGAAGAGAAAAGGCACAATAGGGGAAGACAATTAGGAGAGGCAGTAATTACAGCATCGACATGAAGAAAAGATGGAGGAAAGTGCATAATTTGAATGCATTAGTTTAATAACATTTCCTACCTACTATGTAATTAAACGTTAAGCCCAATTAGGAGTTAGAAATACATAATCTAAAATTTTAATTTTCACTAACAATGATTTTGAAAAAGAAATAACTATGACTGTGGTTGGTTGTCAAATGATTAACTTTTTCAAATAGTTAAACGACTAAAAAGCATTTCATTATTAATAGTATCATTTTATGATGGGTTTCAACTATGTTCGTTATTACTTGGTTGTTAAAGGTCTTAATTCTAGTAGTGTCATGTATCCTAAGGTTGCAACAGCTTAGATTTGAGCATGATTTACAGGTTCAATTAAGTCATCAATACCTTTTACACACTGTTCACTATTGCTTTAGATTAGGGAGCCTGCTTCCGAATTGTGTAATATGTTTTCTTGTCATATGGGACTTGGATAAATATTGAGCGCTTCACTGTTGCTGAAGATTCTTTTGTGGTATCAGTCTACAATGATGGATGATCTATGGGTGGATCTGGGTTACTCTGTTATGTTTAAGCCTTTTTGTAGCTATAAACTAGAGTTGACTTTCCATTCATCTAATCTTTCTATATACGACTACTTTGGTTAGTTTAGTTCCTCGACATAAACTTCCAAATAAACATTAAACCATTCCCCAACACATAAGATTAATCTACCATCTCCATCTTTTTTGAAATAGCCGAATAAGCTTTCTTATCAACAATATTTATCCTATGTAAGCATTTAAAAATTAAGATATGCCTACAAACATGTGTGAGGAATGATAAATAAACTAATACATGTTAAGAGTTTCTCTGGCCATTCGCATATGGGAATTATTGTTGTTATATGGTCCTTTTTATATTACTCTTTTTTTGTTTTATTAAATTGCTACTAGTGATTGTTATTTTCTGATGTCTGAGAAACTTGATATTTTGTACCTTGTATTTGTATGGATATCATTGCCGAGTGGTTTGTGGTTTCTCTTTCATGATTTTTAGGGAAATCAACCTGGGGTTCCACAGTTTATTTTGACTTGTACGGTATGAATATTGTTTTACTTACACTATCTTAGTTTAGTTCTCACCTTCAAATCAAGCCTTTTCTGGCATGCTTTTAGTTTTGTACCTTAAACCTTCCTTCGTTTCTTTATCTCTCGCTCTGTTTTTCAGGTATTTGAACAAGCATTAACTATAAATGATGAGTTTCGAGCCGTTAAATTTAGAGACTTACCTATTTATTGAAAGCATCATCCAGGCAGAATCTTGAGTTAACGTTTAATTTCTTTGAAAAAATTTATGTTTGAGAACCTATATGGCTAGAATTACCAATTCTCGTGATTCTCAATTCTCCTGCTGTTGGTTTTTAGTGATGGAATTTATATCGTAAGTGTTTTTCAACGCTAATGGCTGATGATACTACTCTCTAGTATTTGAGTTGTTTGGTTGATTTGCCCTCTAGACATCAGACAAGATTAGCTCTAGATGGCCTGGTGTTTTTGTTGCTTATCAAATTCATTGGCTAGGCACGTTGATGTGTTATCAAGTTTTAATGCTCTCACAAGTTTGCATCTTGTTGTATTTTTAAATTAGAGCCTCTTTGTCACCACCATCAAGCAAGTTTTATAGATTGTGTGCTAATCTTTACTATAAATGCTATCTCTATCGTGAAAATTTATGGTTTATCCATTTCCTCCATGCTTCTTTGTACTTGCTAATTCTATTAGAGGGAAGATGGACTTGTATCTTTGAACTCGATTATTTTTGTAAGAATGGAACATGCAACTTGTGGCTAATAGGAGCAAATATCAAACATATATTTTTTTAGCCTAGCTTATGAAGGAGCTTATGCTGGAGAAGGCCGGCCAAACTAGGTTTTATTAGCAACATGTTCCACCTCCTCAAGAGCCTAACTCCTAATTGGCTCTTGCGCTCTTGCTATGCAAGTTTTTTTCATCATGTCTAGCGACCACCAAAATTTTACTGGCCATATGGACAAGAATCTTAAAACTTACAGTTGAAAGTTACATTGTAAATAAATTTTTCTAACCTCCACGAACTAAGGTTTTAACACTTATCCCGTTTTTGTAGATGCTTGAAGATGCGGATGCTTGTTCGATGCTTTCCTAATTTTTGTCAAGGTGAATGAAGACTCTGGATCATTGATCAACCTTATTTTCTTCCTTTTTCAGTCAACAATGGCTTGTAGACGTCAACTTTGAGAACAACTTTCTAGTTTCCACAATTATTATCCAGAGTGAGAGTTCTCAAGATAATGTTTTATTAGTGTAGTTGTGTTTTGTAGTGTATATTTGTAAACTAATGATATTTAATTCTAAAAATATATATGAATTCAAGTTTAGTGTTAATAGCACTTCCTTGTCGTACTAAATAAACTTCTCATCTTTTTTAGCCGCCCAATATTATTAACGACAAATTTGATTTGACATTATTATGCTTAATTGTACTTTTCAACAATGAAAAACATTTGTGATTAAATTTAATTGAACAATATGGATGAGCCAAATTCATTGTGATTGATCACGATTTTATTTTATTTATTTGTAACTTTTTAAGTTTATGACGAGTAATTTGATTGTTATGAATATGTCACTCCTCATTATTTAGTTAATCAATAACAATGATGTCTTATTTCGCCGTCGGTGACATAATGATGAAAATTTTTACGTGGATCAATAAAGACGAACGGCGACCAACTTTTTTTTTTCATTAAAACTTATAACGAGGGTAAATTATGCCTTTAATGACCAATTTGTTTATTGTTAGAGATCTCTTTTCTAGTAGTAAATGTAATTAATTAGAACCTACAAAGAGGTGATCACCAAACTAACATTGTTCCTTACTATTGAATCAACAGAAAAACTCTCACAGAAGTAGGGTTTTGGGTTCTGTAGGTGGAGAGAGGAAAAAAACTTATAAGCTTATAAGCTTGCAATGAATTGTGATTTTGCTATCGTTCTATCTAACAGGTTGAGTATTCAGATCTCTTATAAGTTTACTATTATGATAAAATAATTTTAAGAAGTATTAAAAAAAGTCACTAAGCAATTTTGAATCGCTAGATGCAAGGAATTCAAATTTACAATCCCTTCCAGCCACAAACGCACAAATGACTTATTATGCTGGTCTCTTTCTTCAGTATTATTGTCTTCTCAGCTCGTACATGCATGTCGCTCTCCAGCAATCAAATGTAACCTTAAGCAAGAATCTCCTATATTCCATTGATTCAATAATAAGATTCAATCTTTTTTCTGGTGGATTTTGATTGGGGAAAAATCCGATTTATCCTAAATGGGCCTAACCAAGTTGGATCCCCATATAAAGCCTATTTTTCCTAAATGGGCCTAACCAAGTCAGACCCCCCAGACAAAGCCTATATCAGGGGTAATGGGCCCTAAGACGCAACCCTAGGGGCTCCCCATAGGGCCTTTCCACGCCGAGATCGACGGCCTACACGGGCGCTCCAGGTAAGATTACTGTTTTACCCTCTTTCCGAAAGGACTATAAATAGCTGCCTACTTTCCTCGGGAAAGGGGTTGGTAAGCAAATAGACTGCACTCTTATTATACTCTCTCTCTTTTGACCCTTGACTTGGACCCTATACTGACTTGACCGTTGGAGAGGCGTTCCCTAGTCCACAACCCGGGGTTGCCCTTTTTGCGGGTGGGGCCGTTCGGAGAAGAGGATGTCAAGTGTTGTGTGCCAGCTGTCAGATAAAATCATTCCTTCGTCCCACGTCATCATCACCATACCTCAGAGAGTTTTTTCGGAATCAGATTGGCGCCGTCTGTGGGGAAGGAACGGTAGCGATGATAGTAAGCGAGGCAAGACGGGCACGGACTCGCAGGGATAAGGCCCCCGCGGGTAATATCTCTGTGCCTCCAGAGGTGCAGGATGCCTCAGAGAGTTCGCGACCAAACCCTCCAGCGGTTAGCCCGTCTCCTCGTGAACGGGAAGCGTACGTCACGGTGGAAACCCTAAAAAGCTTTCTGTCTACCATGACGGACGTCATTACTCGCCAGGTTTCAGAACAAGTCAGAAGAGCTATGGACGCGGCTAACTCGGTCGGGCCATTTCCCCACTTCGATTACATACCAACTCACGGAGGTGAGCCCTCCCACCAGCCGGAGCGCATACCGCCCCCCTGTTACACAGAGCGGGGGCGCAAAGTGTCTGGGTCAGACCGAATCAACAACTGCCTCTACACCTTATACGACCCATTCCGAGCGGACCGCCTGGTTCGAGGAGCAAGTGCAGACCTCCAATCTACGGGGAGAGATCTCGGGCAGGCGCCGGTCTAGGTTGGACCGCCGTACCCATCAAGAATGCACCCGAAGTCCGCCCCCACGTAAGACACTCCGCCAAGAGCCATGTCGTGGAAACCGGTCTCCCCCTAGAGCTTCAAGGCACGGTTGGGAGAGGATAAGCCCTTCCATTGTCAAAGTGGAGCGCCTTCCTGAAACCCCCCATCAAGGTGCATGCACTAGACCTCTACGATGGGACTGCAGACCCTGAAGAGCATTTGGGGGTCTATAAGGGGTACATGTATGTGCAGGATGTAGATGATGCCGCTTATTGCCGCTATTTCCCTGCCACCTTAAAGGGAGTGGCACAATCATGGTTTAATGGTCTACCACCAGGGAGCATCACTTGTTTCCAAGACATAGCTGACAAATTTGTTAGCCAATTCATCACCAGCCGCAAGGAAAGGAGGATTAGCATCCACTTGTCAAAAATCAAGCAGGGGTCGCAGGAGTCCCTCGCCGAATTCGTCAAGCGCTTCCACCAAGAGGCAGAGCTGATTCTAGACTTGGAGGACGGGGTGGCCTACACCTCCTTCTTGAACGGTCTCAAGAGTGGTTACTTTAAGTTTTCATTGGCTGAACAGAAGGAAGCGACATTAGCCGAGGCCCTGGGAAAGGCCGCAGACTTCATTCGTGCCACCGAGGTCTACGCCGACACCCCGAAGAAGGCTAGGGTCCTAGGGGAGAAGAACTTTAACCGTGGAGACAAAAACCCCGGCCCCTGGGAAAGAAGGCCACAGTTCGAGGAAGTTGATCCTCAGTTCACCACCAACACCAGAAGCATTCTCATGGAGGTTAGAAGACATCCCATGCTCCGAAGACCGCCTCCTATGACCGCACCCCCTAAGCCGCAGAACGCCAGGAAATATTGTGAGTTCCACGAGCAGAACGAACACACAACGACCGAATGTCGAAAGCTGAAGAAGGCCCTTCACGAATTGGTGGACAAGGGTTAGATTGATCGATTTCTAAAGAGGGGACCGTGGTTCCTTCAACGGGAGCAGGACCCCACTCAACCCCAGCCACGGGATGAGGAGTGCTCGACGGAGGTCGTGGCCACTATAGCGGGGGGGGGCTATGCAGAAGGAATAACTCGGTCAGCTTGGAAAGCTCAGCTCGGGAGTGCACAGCAGGTGGTTACCACAGAGCAGGGACCCCACGTAACGGTCCCCACAATGGTGTTTGGCAGAAAGTAAGTTCCATAATTTACCTCCCCCCATAACAACCCCCTGGTTGTTGACATAAAGATAGCAAGCGCGATTGTTCAGCGGATTTTGATCGACACGGGTAGTTTACTTGACATCATAACCTGGGATTGTCTGAAGAAGCTCGCGCACCCCGGACGTGACGTCGTCCCCTTGCTGCAACCTATCTTGGGCTTCGGCGGACAGGAAGTGAATCTAACGGGGATGATCCGCCTTCCTGTGCGCTTTGGTAACAAACTTAAATCCAAGAACCAAGAGGTCGACCTTTTGGTCGTTGACGTGCCCACAGCCTACAATGTGATCCTGGGGCGTCTAACCCTTTATAAGGCAAAGGCCTTCATCGCCCCATACCTCCTCCAGCTTCAATTCGAGGCTGATGACGACAGCGTTGGTGAAATGCGTGGGGACCAGCGAATGGCCCGGGAATGTTACTTAGTAAGCATCAGGCCTTTGGTAGAGCGAGCGAGGGAGCACGGACTGGATGGGTCGCCCCATGTGGAGAAACGTGCAAGGACCGGACCAAGTCCTAGAAGCCTCGGTCATCAACACCATGACCTTATCAGAGCCCCCGCGGCCTCGACCAGAGGCTACGAGTGAAGTGGAGCAAGTTTCACTTTAAGAAGAACGGCTTGAGCGTACCATCCAGCTGGGTCAAGATATCCCGACCTTCGACCGGCAATCACTGCTTTCCCTCTTATGGGGAGTATAAAGACGTCTTCGCGTTCGAACCTGAAGAAATGTCCGGCATCGCCCCAACTATGATGGAACACCGGTTGAACGTGGACCCTTATCCCAGGCCAGTCATTCAAAAGAAGTGCCATATGGGCCTAGAGAGAGCGGTCGCTGCCAATGCTGAGGTGCAGAAGTTGCTGGAAGCAGGATTCATTCGAGAATGCCAATACCCTGAGTGGATCTCCAAGGTAGTGTTAGTGAAGAAACCCAATAGGACGTGGAAAATGTGCGTGGATTTCACATACTTGAATAAGGCTTGCCCGAAGGATAGCTATTCACTGCCGAAAATTAACAAATTGGTGGACACCACGGTCGGACATGCCTTATTGAGCTTTATGAACGCCTTTTCCAGGTATCACTAGATACCGCTCTGCCCAGAAGATGAAGAAAAGACGACGTTCATCATGGACCACGGCCTCCACTGCTATAAGATGATGCCCTTTGGATTAAAAAACGCAGGGGCCACCTACCAGTGCTTGGTGAACAAATTGTCCAAGCCCTTCATTGGCCAGACCATGGAAGTCTACATCGACGATATGATAGTCAAAAACAAGACCGAAGGGGATCATGGCGATGATCTGAGAAAGACGTTTGACACATTACGAGCGTTCAGCATGAAGCTTAACCCTAAGAAGTGCGTCTTTGGGGTACAGTCGGAAAAATTCCTCGGCTTCATGATCAGTAGCCGCGGAATCGAGGCTAACTCAGACAAAATTTAGGTCGTCCTTGACATGAAGCCGCCTCGGAATATAAGAGAAGTGCAATGTCTAGCCAGCTGCATAGCCACCTTGGGTAGATTTATGTCCCGGTCCGCAGATAAGTGCCAACCATTCTTCTGTGCCCTACGGCAACGGGCCAATTTCAGTTGAGACCAGCAGGCGGACAAGGCCCTCCTGGCTTTAAAAACCCACCTGGCTCAATTACCTAAGATCGCCAGCTCTCTGGAAGGGGAAATCTTAGTACTGTATTTGGCTGTCTCAAAGCACGCGGTAAGCGTTGTTCTTGTAGTTGAAAGGGCAAATGAGCAGATCCCTGTGTAGAACGTAAGCCACACCTTGGCAGGGGCGGAGGTGAACTACCTTTTCATTGAGAAATTTGCATATGCCTTAGGACAGTCGAAAGCTAAGGCCATACTTCGAGGCTCACAAAATCTTAGTTCTAACGAATCAGCCCTTGAAGAACGTCCTTCATAAGTTAGATGCCTCCGAGCGGCTCTTGAAATGGGCCATCGAAGTCTCCTGCTATGACCTGGCCTTTGAACCATGGAGGGCCATCAAAGCCTAGGTGTTGGCTGACTTTTTGGCCGAGAGCACAACACCTGCCAAGGAAGGGGATGTGTGCCCACGACCCTGGAACCTATACTTGGACGGCTCATCCACTAAGGATAGGAGTGGGGTCGGCCTCATCATTGAAAGTCCCACCGGGGCACGACAATAGCATCCTCTAAAGTTCATGTTTAAGGCATCCAATAATGAAGCCGAGTACAAAGCCCTTATCACGGGAATAGAGCTATGTTACACTGCGGGAGCCAATTTCGTCCAAGCCTTCTTTGACTCCGAGTTAGTAGTCAGCCCGCTCATCGGCGCATATGAAGCAAAGGACGACATTATGGCCGCCTTTGTTCATAGGGTACGTGTAGGTGATTTTTGAGGGGGTGGAAAAATAAACTAAAGAAAAGAGAAAACCTCAAGCACACAATTGTCGTAGTACTTTGAGGGTCGATCCACAGGGACGACGTTGAAATTATGGTCATTTATAACAAAACGATTTAACTAATTAACTAAACTACGTGATATTATTTAATATTTAAGCAATCTAACACCCTAAGCATTCAACTTAACATTTAACTAAACTTTAGCATTCTATCAAACAACCAAATCGATACCAAAACTAAAATACTACACCAACTAGACATAGTCAATCAACCAAAATCAAAGCATGATTCAACCCTAAGCAACTAACTAACATTATTCAATATTATCAGCAAACCTAAGGCAGATTCAAACCAACCGGGTTAAAGCAGTAAATTCTTCTAAAACATTGCATAAAGTACAAATTGAAAGTAGACTAAAAACAGAGCAGCAGCAGGAACTTTCACCATGCTAGAACAAGCAACGAGTTACTACCTCAGATTCGCCAATGGACTACGAGCTAGATCGACAATCCCCTCACCAGTGGTATAACAGACCGAACAGGGAAGGGGAAACAAAGCTTCGAACAAAAGGAAAAAAAAAACAAGAGAATATGAACAAGGAAAGAGTAGATTGCGACCAAAGGGAAGGGGAATTTAAGCAAATGAATGAAGTGATTCAGGCCTCCTTGCTTGCAGCTTGGCCCCAGACATCAATGGCGGTACCGCCATCACTAGACCCAGAAAAATCAAAACAAAACAGAACAGGGGAGGGGGAAATTCGAATGAAATTGCTCAAATAAAACCCAAAAACTCTTGCAATTCATGAACGAAAATTCCAAATCAAAGCTTAATTACACGAATTCGAAGGCTGCAATTGAATCTAAAATCGAAACCTAAATCAAAAACTAACCCTAATTTCAAATACGAAAACAAGAAAAACGAAATTAAACCAGACTAAAACCTAAAACAGAATTAAACCTAAACTAACCCCAAAATTACCTAGCCTAAATTACCTACTTCCTAATTATCCCTCCAATGGCGTCGAACTCCTCCTTTATACCCGACCCATCTTCAATCTTGACCCTTCGATTGGGGTGGTGTGTTGGATGGTGATGATTAATGACAGCAAAGGATGCATCGTGGCGTTTGCTGCGTGAAATGCAGTGGTGGGGAAGAGATGTGGAGATGAGGATGAAGAGGGCACAATCGGTTTCGGTAGGTTTCTGTGGGCTGGGGTAGTTTTGGAGGAGAGAGAAGAGATAAGGGAGAGCGAGAGATAGAGCTGGATCGAGATGGGGATGGTGAAGATGAAATATGTGGGTTGGGGTTTCTAGGTTCTGGGTTTCAGGGGTAGCAGGGATGCGAGGAGAGAGAGAGAGAGTAAAGGAGAGGGTGGGTAATAAGAGATCACGCGCGAGGCACATGCGCTGGGGAGAGGCTCGACCGGGTTTTTCCATCAACTTGAACCGGTTTTTTTTCTCTGAACCGGCTCAACTCTATTTTTGGGCCGCTTCAGGGTAACTTGGGTCGGTTTTTGACAATTTTTGCCCAGCTATTCAATTCTCGACATTTTTCCCATTTTTCTCGCATTTTTGGCCCTTTTTTCACATTTATTAAAAACCTGCAAAATAAAATAAAATCAAATAAAAACCTTAAAAATACGATTAAAACGAGCATAAAATGGTGTAAAAGTACCTTAAAAATAGCACATTTTTTGTTCGAACAAATACTCCTACACCAAGATTTTGCTCGTCCTCGAGTAAAATAAACTAAACTAACTAAAAGAAAATGAAATTAAGGAATAGAAAATCCTAACTCACTGTTAGACCTGGCAAAACTGACCCGAGACCCGAAACCCGAACTGAATGACTCGAACCCATACCCGACCTGACACCCGAAATATGCTCACTCGAAAGTGGACCCGAAACCCGAATTGACCCGACCCGAACCATACCCGACCCGAAATTTTCAACAAAATTGCTTGTTTTGGCATGACGAGCGTATTTCATAAAAAATTGGTTGACCCGAAATCGACCTGACTCGAACCATACCCGACCCAAACCGAAACAACCCGAAATGTCACTTAACCCGAACATGACCCAACCCGAACTTGACCCAACCCGTACCCGAACCGAATGACCCATTTGTCAGGTCTACTCACTGTCGTAGGAATCACGATTGCATTTAGCGTATGCAACAAGCCCTTTAAACCCCTTAGACTCCCGAGTGCACGAGTGAGGTCTCGTGAGGGTTTCAAAGTGAAATACCCAAAAAATTATTCCAAAAATAAAGAAAAATCTTTTTTTGGGTTTTCTCAAGACTGATATGTACAAAATTTGGAAACATATGCACAACTCCTAATCAGCTAAATCACCCATGTACTCAATTATTAACCTGTATATACATAGCATGTATTTCAAAGCCCTCTACCTCCTAAATGACATCAAGTCACTAATTTTTCACCCCATTGAACATCAAGATTTTGAATCCATCCCAGTACTCGTGTACAAGTGTATCATCATCCCAGGGCTTAGGTTTACCAGAATTAGACTCAATCCCACTTAGTTGACACAACTACGTTATTACCATACTAGCTTTGGAAGCAAGCTTTCCCAGTAGCAATATTGCCTCAAAGGGTAACACCCAGTAGCACGTCCCTCAAAGGGAAACACCCAGTAGCATGTCCCTCAAAGGGTAACGCCCAATAGCGCATGCCTGAAAGGGATACTTGTCATTCCAAATTTTATTCTTTTTCTTTCTTTATTCATAATACAATTTTTTTTCAATTTTTTTCAAAGTAATCATGTCACAAGCTAGTGGGAGAACCATTCATGGAAACCTAAGACCTAAAGATAATGATGAAGGAATAAATAAGGACTAGATTACACAACCCATAATGAACAACTGGAGTTAGAATTAGGACTTAGAATATCACATTTGAGGTTGAAGACCTATCATACACATCCCATTTATATACAAGCTAATAAATAAAGCACAAGGGATTCAAATTAATCAGAAATAGTACAAATGTTCCCAAAAACAACAAAAATCATCAAAAATTTTGAAAAATGGGCACCTCACCCCCACACCAAAACTTTACAATGTTTTCATTGTGGGAATTAAGGCGCTAAAAAGCAAGTTCATAAGCTAAACAACCGTAAAACCTAAAATATATACAACTGGGACGCAACCAAAAATAAAAAACAAAACCAAAAACAAAACAAAACAAAACACACACATATTTACAAAACAATTTTTAGGGGTTTTCAATTCTTCAATTTTTTTTTTGGGTTTTTGAATTTTCAATTTTTTTTGGATTTTTCAAGTTTTTCAAATGTTTTTGGTTTTTGAAGTTTTTCCATTTTTTTGGATTTTTGAAGGTTTTTCAAATGTTTTTGGATTTTGGGGTTTTTCAAAAAATCGATGACCAAATCTCATGCTGTTGTCCCCAGCAACGGCGCCAAAATTGTTGGTAATTTTTGAGCGGGGGGAATAAACTAAAGAAAAGAGAAAATCTCAAGCACACGATTGTCGTAGTACTTTGAGGGTCAATCCACAGGGACGACGTTGAAATTATGGTCATTTATAACAAAACGATTTAACTAATTAACTAAACTACGTGATAACACGAATAGAACAAAAATCAGGGGAAGGGGAATTTGAAATTGAATGAAATTAACCCAAAGTTTGAATTACAACCAAGGACTTCGAAATCAAAGCTAAATTACTTGGAATTAAACGCTAAAAACAATTGCAAATTCGAAACCCTAACCGAAATTTCTGAAACGCAAAAACAAAAACGAAAACAAAACTAACCTAAACCTAACCCTAAAACTGGAATTAAACCTAAACTAACCCTAAAATTACCTAGCCTAAATTACCTACTTCCTAATTATCCCTCCAATGGCGTCGAACTCCTCCTTTATACCCGACCCATCTTCAATCTCGACCCTTCGATTGGGGTGGTGTGCTGGACGGTGACGATGAATGATAGCAAAGGATGCATTGTGGCGTTTGCTGCGTGAAATGCGGTGGTGGGGAAGAGATGGGGAGATGAGGATGAAGAGGACGAAGGCGGTTTCGGTAGATTTCTGTGAGTTGGGGTAGTTTTGGAGGAGAGAGAAGAGATAAGGGGGAGAGAGAGAGCTGGATCGAGATGGGGATGGGGAAGATGAAATCTGTGGGTTGGGGTTTTTGGGTTCTGGGTTTCAGGGGTAGCAGGGATGCGAGGAGAGAGAGAGAGTAAAGGAGAGGGTGGGTAATAAGATATCACGCGGAAGGCACATGCGCTGGGGAGAGGCTCGACCAGGTTTTTCCATCAACTTGAACCGGTTTTTTTTTCTCTGAACCGGCTCAACTCTGTTTTTGGGCCGCTTCAGGGTAACTTGGGCCGGTTTTTGACAATTTTTGTCCGGTTCTTCAATTCTCGACATTTTTCCCATTTTTCTCGCATTTTTGGCCCTTTTTTCACATTTATTAAAAACCTACAAAATAAAATAAAATAAAATAAAAACCTTAAAAATACGATTAAAACGAGCATAAAATAGGTGTAAAAGTACCTCAAAAATAGCACATTTTTGGTTCGAACAGTACAGAAAGCCACTAAGTTGCTAAAGTATTTTGCAATCACCCACATCCCTCGCTAAGAGAATCGAAAGGCCGATGCCTTGTCTAAATTGGCGAGCTCATCCGATGACGGGAATCCCAAAAACATTTAGTGGGAGACCCTGATGGAGAGGAGCATCGATCCACATGAGGTACTACAGCTAGACAGGAGCTCGATATGGGTGGATCCCATCCGCGCATACCTCACTGACGGTACCCAGCCCCCGGACCCCAGAGAAGTGGATAAGGTGAAGAAGAGGTCGAATTGGTTTATCCTGTACGAGGGGATCCTATACAAGAGATCTTTTGCCTGTCCCCTCTTACGCAGTGTGACCCCGGCGAAGGGAAAGAAAATACTAGAAGAACTGCACGACGGCAAGTGCAGCACACATGTTGGGGGTCGTGCCCTAGCTGTCACGGCTATCCGCACTGGCTACTACTGGCCCAGCCTGCGAGAGGATGCCATGACATTAGTGCGGACTTGTGACAAATGCCAGAAATTTACCCCCATCTAACGAGTCCCCTCCACGCCCATGACACCAATTGTCAGCCCCCTACCATTCGCCACATAGGGAATGGACATCCTCGATCCTTTCCCCAAAACTATGGGGCAGCATAAGTATCTTTTTGTGGAAGTCGACTACTTCAAATGGATAGAAGCCGAGGCTGCAGCCTCTATAACCAAAGTTAAAGTATGAAGGTTCATTTGGCGGAACATCATCACTCGTTTCGGCATCCCACGGGCCATCATCTTTGATAACGGCAAGCAGTTCGATACTAGTAAGCTCACGGACTATCTGAGCAACTTGGGTTGTCAAGCGCAGTTCATGGCTGTGGCTCACCCTCAAACCAACAGCCAAGCCGAGGCGGCCAATAAGTCTATCCTTCATGGCCTGTAGAAAAAACTTGAGGATACAAAGGGAAAGTGGGTCGATGAATTGCATGGCGTCCTATGGTCCCTCCACACCACTGAGAAAACTGCTACTGGTGAAACCCCTTTTATGCTAGCGTACGAGTCCGAGGCTATTTTACCCATAGAGGTCACCCTTCACACTCACCAGCTGACAACTTTCCAACACGAGTTGAATAATGTAGCGCTCCACGAAGCCCTCAATCTCCTCCACTCTATCCGAGGCAACACGCTCCTTCGAGAAGCGCTCTACAAACTCCGCATCACGCGCCCTCACAACCGCGCGGTGCGATTACAGTCGATTCAGGCGTGGGACCTCGTTATTCGGTGCATAGAGGCTGTAGCAAGGGTAGGAGAACATGAAAAACTAATGGCCAATTGGGAAGGCCCGTACAAAGTTGCTTCTTATGTCCACCCCGGGACATATCGCATTGAGACCATCAGCGGCCCTCCCATACCACGAACCTAGCATAGTAGTAGCCTGAGGAAGTGCTACACGTAGGCTGATGTTTTTCTTTCTCTCCAGCCAATATGTACACCTTGATTACAAGTAATAAAATGAAAAGCCCACGGCGGCCACCTTTGCACTCAGAGGCAACTCTTATTCTCTTTGAGCCCGGCCTTACGATCAGTCACTACACTCTTAGCCCTAATAGGGGCTAAGGGTCCTTGAGCATGGCCTTACGGCCGGTCGCTACACTCTTAGCCCCAATGGGGGTTGAGGGTCCTTGAGCGCGGCGTTACGGTCGATCACTACACTCTTAGCCCCAATGGTGGCTAAGGGTCCTTGAGCACGGCGTTACGTCTGGTCGCTACACTCTTAGCCCCAATAGGGGCTAAATGTCATTGAGCATGACCTTACAGCTGGTCGCTATACTTCTAGCCCCAATGGGGGCTGAGGGTCCTTAAGCACGGCCTTACGGCCGGTCACTACACTCTTAGCCCCAATGGTGGCTAAGGGTCCTTGAGTAAGGCCTTACGGCCGGTCACTACCCTCTTAGCCCGAATCGGGGCTAAGGGTCCTTAAGCATGGCCTTACGACTAGTCGCTACACTCTTAGCCCCAATGGGGGCTAAGGGTACTTGAACACGGCCTTACGGCTAGTCGCTACACTCTTAGCCCCAATGTGGGCTAAGGGTGCTTGAGCACGACCTTACGACCGGTCACTACTCTCTTAGCCCCAATGGTAGCTAAGGGTCCTTGAGTAAGGCCTCATGCCTGATCGCTACACTCTTAGCCCCAATGGCGGCTAGGGGTCCTTGAGTATGACCTTACGACCGGTCACTACACTCTTAGCCCCAAAGGGGGCTAAGGGTTGATAAGCACGGTTTCCAGGGCCATCACAATACCCGTTGGATGTCCCTCAACCAGCTAACACTTCACTTGTCCTTTCGTCTGTGGGCTACTACCCCACGGCACACGATGACATGAATAAGAATACAAGTTAAGATGAAAGAACAAGTATGAGGCAAAAGAACGAATAACGAAAGAAGCTGGCAGACAGGAATGAACGTTCTTCATTAACAAAATAAGAATACAACCTCCAATTCAAAAGCAAAAAATACAAGGAAAAGAGGGGGTTTACACATCGGGCTCTCCACTATCCTCGTGACCTTCCTCCTCAGAAGCCCCGGCTTTAGCGTCCAGGGGGTTGGTGGCCTCGTCCCATGTACCTTCCCCCTCGGTAGAAGGAGGGGTAAATTCCACCTCCTCGGGTTCACGACCTTCGTTTTCTACCCACTGGCGGTTGTCCACATAATAGAGGTAGGCCTCATAATAGCTGTCCTCCTAAAACTCTTGGGCCAGCGTCACCAAGACCTTGCATAAATACCCTAGGGTATCAGCAAGGCCTTGCTGATAGTCTTGGCCCGAGCCGCCTTTTCCGCCCCCATGGCCGCTTTAGCCTCAGCCTTTGGAGGTGCCTCCTCTAGTTAGTGCTACAAGTTCTTCTTTTCGGCTTCCCGGACGTCCAGTTCAGCCTTCAGCTTCTCCTTGCGCCACTAGAACCGAGTAATAAGCTTTTCCAATCTTCGGCTTTCCACCACAGCTCTCACTCCACAGGCAACTCCCTCGACCATCGCCACCTCCTCCTCGGTGACCTTCGGGGGATCCAAAGTGCCAGAAGTGTCCAAGTCCCAAGACTTAACCAAGTCTTCGACGAGTGAGAACTTGGTTGCGGGGTCCGCCTTGAGGAAATTGGCGGATGGTCGCGGGGCTCTTAGGGGATAACCCCCGATAGCATGAGAAGCAACACCTATGGTCCCTGAAGGAGCGGTTTTCTATTGGAAACCAGAGGTGCGGTCCCCAGTAGATTAACTCTCACCGCGCCGAGGGGCAGACCTCTCAACTCTGGTCTCTCCTTCAGGAGCAGGCGCTGATGCCCCAGTCTCATCAGAACGACCCTCTATTCGTGGACGCTTGCGGACTGGGAAACTGATAGTGGGCTTCTTGCTACGAGGTACTAGAGGGGGCGCCTGCAGGCAGAGTGGCTTAATCAGATCACCCCCAACAATGGGTGAGAAAAGAAAAAGAGGGGAATGAGGTGCTAGAACGTACCTTCTTTGCCTGCTGATTGACGAGGCGCTGCCTCTCCTCCTCCCGACGACATTCGGCGTCGGCCACCACCTGCTCTGGAGTGGCATCCCCGATCTCAAAGACCGTCAACCTCGCCCTCGCTTGCCCTGCAAAAAAAGAAAAGGAAGTCAGATCAGAACCAACGAAGAAAGCTGACAAATGTTGGGACGGCTATTACCCTTGGAAAAATTTTTAAGGAGCAAAAGTCCGGCCGCAACGAGAAAAAAGTCGTTTGCAAAAAACTTCAACTTAGAGAGCTAATTTAGAGGCTCCCTGTCACTAGATTTGCTCTTTTCCCTCTCAAGGCCCTTCACGAACTCTATGGCTTGAGCCATAAACTTGGGAATAGGCCGAGGCTTTTCATCCTCTCGTATATAGAATGGGAAATAGTGAGCCGTCTTTCGTTCTTCGGTCGTGGGCTCCCTAAAAGGGTTCATAACCGACTTACCCTCATTCCAGTGAAGAACGTCGCCCCAACCTTACTCTTGGCGAAGAAAGAGGAAGTCATACTTCCAATGTTTCACCTTTGATCTCTTTTCAATGGTCATCATGAACCCCTGCCGGTTGTTGAAGCAATACCGTCCCAAGTCCCCAGTCTCCTTGGGGGCCCTCTGGATGGTACGCACAAGGCTGAATGCATGCGCTGAGTAGGTAAGGTCGCGCAGCTCGCAAGTTGCGATGAAGGAGCAGATATTGTGCTAGGATGTGGGCACAACCTGCACATGCACCAGCTCATACTTGTTTAGAATCTCCTTAATCACCGGATGAAGAGGAAACTGAAGACTGTAGCTAAGAGCCGCGTGATAAAGAGCTATACACTTCTCGGGCGGTTCATTCACAATGGCATCCGCCTCGGGGATCACGAAGGTATACACGACTGGCAGAAAGTACTGCTTCTCGAGGGTCGTCCTCTTTAATATGGGGACAACCTTTGGGTTGGGGAAGTGACTGCCTGGACCATCATGCGGTTCCGAGTGGGTTGGGGCCCCGGGGAACTCCGGTCCTTCCACCACAATCTCTGGCACTAATCCCGTAGGCACACAGCCTTTTCTCTTAAGCACCGACGTACCCAGAGTCGACGACCCTTCAGGAGACGATGAGCTAGTTGACGCCCCCTCGGAAGAGAAACTCCTCAATGAACTGTCAGAAAAGGAACTGAATGAGGCCTCCCCAGAGGTGGAGCTAGTACTAGTAGAGGCCACTTTGGCCCCCGGCTTGGATGAAGATGGGGCTGAACATGGATTACCTTGAGTACCCTCGACTAGCAGCTCGTCAGGGGACCTGATGTGAGGCGCAGACTTAGTCTTCGCCATTCTTCAAACCTAGAAATCAGTCATATAATTAGCTATAATGATCTCTCAAGGATAGGTCACCTCCACCTCTGGACTGAGGACACTAAGGGTGGAGGAGTACTCGCAGCTGGACCACGAGGGAGTGCCTGGTTCAAAAAGAGGCACCGCATAGAGAATCTTTTTAGGTTCCCTGCATTGATTCTTTCGGGGGACGCTCGCCACCACCCGGCCATCAATAAAGGCCGGGAGGCGAGGGAATTGCGAGTGGCGGCCCTCCAGTTGGGGACCAGCCAACCCTCCAGGAACGTCCCCACTGGATGAGCAAGATGGTGACAAAATATTCATAAACAAACAATGCTTCGAGGGGGTACGAGGATGTACTTGTGGAAGATGAAGATTAAAGGGAGCTGTTTGAAGGGGGGGATGAACACTCAAGCGAGCCTTTGAAGATACAAAGGAGGAGCCTGATATGCTAATAGTGAATTTGAATGCGAAATAGGAAAGGTGTGCATGGCCTATCTCTGTAGAAATCGCTTTCTCTCTCTAGGTGGTTTAAATATGTGGTGATCAAATGACCCCATTCTGTCGAATCCTCACCCTTTTATAGAGCGAAAAGGCGGGACACACCTCCTGATAATACCCAACGGGCACAACTCTTCTCAACTGACGCCATGAGGCGACCTGTTATTGCCTCATCGATAACCAAAAACCCTGGACCTCGTGAGCTAAAGGACCTTCAAGTACACTCCTTGGCTGCGGTCGTTGCACGCCTAGTCCTAGGGGCTGGTAGTCTCAAGCACTGCCTCATGGTCGGTCACTATACCCTTAGCTGGACGGTCGCCACACTCTTAGCCCCGACGGGGGCTGAGGGTTACTGAGCGCGGCCTTATGGTCGGTCACTATGCTCTTAGCCCCAATGGGGCCTAAGGATCCCTGAGCGCGACCTTATGGCCGGACGCTGCACTCTTAGCCCCAATGAGGGCTAAGGGTCCCTGAGCACGACCTTATGACCGGTCGCTACGCTCTTAGCCCTAATGGGGGCTAAAGGCCCCCGAGCACGGCCTTATGGCCGGTTGCTATGCTCTTAGCTCCCAATCGGAGCTAAGGGTCCCTGAGCATGACCTTATGGTCGGACGGCCACACTTTTAGCCCCAATGGGAGTTAAGGGTCCCTGAGCACGGCCTTATGGACGTGGGGCTAAGGGCCCCAGAACATGGCCTCATGGCCGGTCGCTACGCTCTTAGCTTTATTGAGGGCTAAGGGCCCCTAGGCACGGTCTTATGACCGTTCACTACGCTCTTAGCCCAATGGGGGCTAAGGGCCCCTGAGCATGACTCTAGGGTCAGTCACTACACTCTTAAGGCCCGTGGAGGGCTAAGGGGCACGCGATACGGCGTTGTAGCCTTTCATAACATATGAATGCAAATGAACAAGGCAAAGAGGCTAGTCATATAAGGGTCTTTTATTACAATAGCTAGACCAGTAAAAGAGCAAAACGAGCATACAACGATGACCCCCTATGCCCACTCCTTATAAGTCAATAAGGGGAGAGGCGTGGCCCTCTGCCCTGAATTCACCGTCAGGCGTCTTTGAGCTTGTCCTCAATGAACAGCAGCTAGGCTTCAATAACATCCCATCTCCACTTCCGTAGGTCCAACATCTCGCTCTCCCCGATCTCCATCTTAATGAGCTGCAGCCTGGTCCCATCATTGATCACCATTGCATAGAAGACAGCTTACACCATTTCAAGGATATGGGTAGCATGTGTAAACTGCATGGCCACGATGTGGTCGAACTTGAGGCAGTAGACCAAGACGTTCCAAGGGAGCAAATGCGGACAAAGGCTCCTTGTCTCCCTCTTGGACCAGCGAAGGTTGTCCCTAACATACTCCGCTGCCTCCACAGTGTCCGAAAAAAAGGAAAGGAGGGCATCCTCCCCCCAGAAGGACTGCCCGCCTGCACAGGATTAGCTGGGGTGTCGGCTGGGCGAGCGACCTAGGGATTAGCTGGGGAGTCGACTGGGCGAGCGGCCTAGGCCTCTCGGAGGCTAGGGCATTATCAACAAGCCAAGCTTCCACAGGGCCCTAGTCCAACTTTTGCATGGCCCACATCACGCAGTCCATGGTAAGTCTACGGGCAAGACCCATGCCAGCAGCGTCATCTATAACCATGGCATAAAATATCGTCGCCACTATCTCTGGGGTGTGCGAATCGAGGGCATATTGCCTCGCCACCTCAAGATCAAAGTGGGGACACAAACTGCGGTAGTCCGATGGCAGTGGCCTAGGGCCGGGGTCCGCAGGATCCCTCAACGACCATCAAAAGCGGTAACGGACGTACTCGGCCGCCTACTCAGTGCTGGCAAAATTAGGACAGAGTTCCTGGTCCATTCTCTCTTTCTCCTTTCGCTTTCGACCGCAAAGGGAAGTATGCGCTTCTAGGGAAATTCCACCACTTTTTATAAAGAAGGGGACTGATGCTTAAAAATGGGGGGGCAACTCCCGAGAGGAGCCGCCAGCCATCTCGACCTCGCCACGTGGCTCCCGAGACCTGAAACCCTTGCCACGTGGCACCTACAACTAGAAATCTTGACTTGAAAGTAAGAACTAATCATTCAACATGGAGCACCGTCAAAGGCGAAAAAGAAATGGTTTTGGTACAACAAAGAAATCCCCTCTTATTATCAAAAACTCCCCGGAAGGAGCTGCTTAAGGACAAAATAGAGAAGAAATGGGGAAGCGTGATACAAGAAGGGGTTCAAAATAAAACTAATGCTACTCCTCGTCACAAGAAGGAGCTCTCCTCTTGGCCGTCCAGAGGATCACGGACTTCCACTTTAACGGCCGGACGTCGAAGCTGCGCTTCCCTCAATTCGTGATCGACACAGTTTATCCAAACCTCGAAATTGACCACCTCAGACCTACCAAGGCCGATTTCAGACATTCGGCCATAAAACCATGCACCACGCCCAACTCGACAGCCTCGTTCAACAGCATGGCGTAGCGCGTCGCCCGTACCACCTCAAGGAGTCCAAAGTCGGTCGTCGCGCCCTCAGCTTCGGGCAGTGAAAAGCGTGGGCAGAGGGCGTGGAAGTCTTTAGGAAGGGCACGAGGCGGACGCGAAGCTCTCCTCCAGCGCCAAATAAAGGCCTCCCTCACATGATCGGCCATCTCTCGGTTGTTGTCAATAGGGGGAAACGCCATTATAACAAGGGAAAACGGTTGTACCGATCGCTCCCTCTACGCTTTACACCACTCCCTCCAGAAAGATGAATACCCGAACATCCTATGAAGGAGAATGAAGCTGTATTTATAGAAGAAGGATAGGGAGAGCTGGAAATGAGGAGAAATTTCCAATAGCCTAATGGCCAATCCATCTCAACACGTGGTCATCCAGTCAATACACATTGACACCCGTACAAGCACAGTAATGACCATTTAGAAGGATGTGAAAGCATTGCCTTTTATTACTGTTGGGATATGCAATACAAAAAAAAAAAAACAACGCTAGTAGGGGCAGGCCGCGCATTCATGGGCGTAACAGCCTCACCCCCGCTCGTTACCATCCTACGGGGAGGCCGCCCGCTCAATGGCCGACCCCTCATCCTCCGGCTCCATCGCCGAGCCCTCTTCCTGTCGACTAGCTCCTGAACTCTCCCCCGATCCGGCCTGTGGACGGAATTGAGCTTCGAAAATCCCGTCACCATACAGCCAGACCCATGATTCGAAGGTGCCCCAACGGAGCTCAACAAGGGTTGACTCCAAAAACCGAAGCGTTCGTCCTTGCAAGACCCCAAGCCTTTCGGCCTCATTCAGAAGCATCGCGTAGAAGATTACTTGAGGTAGCTCCGAGAGTTCATAGTACTCGGCAGCCTCCTTGGCCATGACAAGCTCGAAGCCCAGACATAAGGCCTGGAAGTCTTTCGGGAGAGACGACGAAGGAAAGGCAACCCCACGTCGGTCCCATGCAAAATGGCGGGTGACATACTCGGCTATAGACTTAGTGTCAAGAGAGTGCGGGAAAGCCATGAACACCGGATAATGATTATTACTGAATGAGGAAAGATAGGATGAAACACCCTCTCCCTGATAGTCGCCTTTTATAGTAGAGGAAAAAGCAGTTTCATAAAGCTGCCATCCAGGCCTCGAAACCTATGAAGCTATGGAATGTGACCCCTGGCCCGTCCATTACAAGGGCGTAATTTTCGAAGCACCCAGGATGCATGCCAACCATTAACAGTGCTCCACATTCTATCTGACTACTCGCCTTGCTTGACGTACAGGTAAAATGTGGGAGGCTAAGTGATTGGAGAAAAATTCGATTTATCCTAAATAAGCCTAACCAAGTCGAATCCCCAGATAAAGCCTATTTTTCCTAACAGGCCTAACCAAGTTAGACCCCCCAGACAAAGCCTGTATCAGGGGTAATGGGCCCTAAGACGCAACCCTATGGGCTCCCCATAGGGCCCTTCCATGCCGCGACCGACGGCCCACACTGGCGCTCCAGGTAAGATTACTGTTTTACCCTTTTTTTGAAAAGACTATAAATAGTCACCTACTTTATTCGGGAAGGGGGTTGGCAAGCAGATAGACTGAACTCTTATTGTACTCTCTCTCTCTCTCTTTTGACCCTTGACTTGGACCCTGTGCTGACTTGACCATTAAAGAGGCGTTCCCCGGTCCACAATCCGGGGTTGTCCTTTTTACAGGTGGGGCCGCTAGGAGAAGAGGACGTCAAGTGTTGTGTGCCAGCTGTCATATAAACCCATTCCTTTGTCCCACGTCATCATTACCGTATCTCAGAGAGTTCTTCCAGAATCAGACTTGATTCCTCATGTGGATATTGATATATAGAGGCAAACAGTCAGGTCTTTTGTGCAACGTAAAACTTTGTGAACTCACTAATTCAATTTGCCATCTCATGCTTTAGAGCTATAATTTTTATATGTTCTACTACATTACGTGCTTGAATCTAATCCAATATATCGATGCAAGAGAACTTAAGAGGAAGAACAAATTTGGTTGTTTTTCCCTCTAGTAGGAGGCGACTTGATATTAATGGAGAAATGCAACCAATTGAGTATGCCAAGATAGAAAATTTTCAACGGTAACAAGATTCTTGATATTAATGGGGAAAATACCTGGATGAATAGGAGGGAGATGTGACCCAATAGAGCACTACGAGTGGGATCCGAAGGTACGGGTGGTGAAGTGACCGAGAAACCGAGCATGGAGAACCCCGGGCCAGTAGATGAAGGTGCACCAGAAGCAAGATGGTGGAGAGCGATGAAGACCACAGGAAAGACGGGGCACCCATGCTGTTTAAGGAAGATACATCGAATAGCATGGGACCGGAGGCACCAAGAGACTGCCATGGTGGAGAGAAGAACGGTGGAGGAGGCGATCGTGGCGGAAAAATTGGCATTGACACAACAGCAATGGCTGGAAAAGTCGCCGCCACGCTAGGCACCGGATGGCTGCATGGTGTGCATTCAAGAGGTACAGTGACCATGGAAGCCAGAGGTCATGTGATTGGGCTACTGTTAACGCAGACATGGAGGCTATGACGGCGTCAATAAGGGGGCGTGTTAGGGTTCTGGGTAGAGAAGGAGAAGAACGTGAGACTTAATTTGCGTGATAAGAAAGAAAAGCAAAATTAGGTTACATGTCTCTGGCTCTAATATCATATGAATGTAATTCAGGACTCTGATTCAATTAGGGAGCCTTACACCGTATATATAATAATTAGGGAGATACAAAAATCACATATTTATCTAGAAGTCAGATTAGGTTACCTACAATTCATCCTTTGGGGTGCTACTCTTCCCCGGACCCTGCGTGAACGCGGGATGTTTGTGCACCGGGTTGTCTTTTTTTTTTTTATACTATTAGATATATAGACAATATTGGCTCATGTTTCTCTTCATTTTCTCAAATTTACCATAGGTTCTTTCTATCAAAATTTTTAGAATCTAAACACAATCTTAAAATCAGTCATAATTTAATTTCACGAGCTTTTTCAATATCCAAAATATCGTACTACATTAAATTAATCTTTGAACTAGGCATGTTCTTTCCTTATGTATGTCCACATTTGGGAACCATATATGTGTGGCCGCACTAGTGGTGTTCTCTCCACACCTTTCCAAGGTAAGTTTCTCATCTATAGTCATATCAAATGTTTGTAAAAGAGACCTGACAAAACTGACTTAAGATTTAAAATTCAAACTGAATGACCTGGATCCGTGTCAACTCGACATCCGAGCTAAGTTTACTTGAAAGTGGACCCAAAATTTAAAACCATAATCAACCGAAAATTTATGATAAAGTTACTTATTTTTGTATGACAAGCTTACTGAACCCAAATCAGTTGATTCAAAGTTGACCTGCCAAACAGAAGTTCATCCAACCCAAACCGAACTGACCCAAAATGTCCTATTTATCTAGTCTGTTGTAAAGTTAACCCAACTCGTACTTGAATTGAATGACCTATTTATCTAGTCTACTGCTAAGTAGGGTCAGGTGATCCTATGGTGTTTAGTATAAAAATATGGAGTTTTTTATTTAGTACCCTTCAAGTTTTCAACATTAATTCTTTTAATCATAACATCTTCTAAATAATTTGAGCACTTATGAGTTTTTAGTAGCATATAATTTCAGTGATATTATGGCTAGAGTTTGAAAAACATTATAATAGATTACCGTTTTGTCCTCTTTTGATATTTTGTTTGAATAATTGTATTTTTGTGCCTTTTAGCGCCATGAATAATAGGGATTAGACTCTTTTTTACCCATTCTCTCACTAAAAATACTCTTGCACCCAAACTTATCCTCTCTCCCATCGTCTCTCTTTGCCTTTTTGGCCTTTTTTTTATTCACTCAAACAATTTTCAAAGTACTAAGTCTCAATAATTTACAAAATGGATAGTTGGGGCATACAAGACTACTTTATCTACAATGTCATTGTCTCACCTGGCTTGGGTCAGCATTAAACATCCCCTAATGGTTAACAGTGGTGAAAATTAAGTAGAAAATGTCAAAGTTGAAAAAATTAATATCGAAAACCAAAATGGTGTTAAGTGTAAAAAACCCATAAAAATATAGACGTGTATATTAGTTTTAAAAACTATATAAATATAGTACATGCGGTAGGTATAAACAGATATACATGTATAGTAGTTTTAAAAACATGTAAATATAATACATGCACTAGAAATTTGGATACGTTTTATATAATACTATTACTTTGACTAAGGTCCTATTCGAAAAAATTAGTTGTTTAGATAGCGGATAACGGTTCAGATAGCAGATAGTTGTTTAGATAGCGGATACCGTTCATAATTTAGCTGTTAGCGGATAGCTGTTTAGATTCATGGTTGAAACTAATGTGTTTGGTAAATTTAGTTATTATACTAGCTAATTAATGTGAATTGACATAAAAGGATATAGATAATTTCTAAAGATAAAATTTTTAAAGAATATTTTTTTGGGTGAAAATATGAAATGCTACTTTTAAACATCAAACGTTAATACTATTATTTTTTCAAAAACGCTGCTTAAAATGATAAACACTACTTGAAATGCTAGTCAAAATACTAGTTTACCAAACACTAAACATTAACTAACTAGTGTATTGACCTAGTCAACACACTAAATGCTACCCAAAATGTTGTTACCGAATATGGCCTAAGGGGGTTAAAATATGACAGATATCCTGTACCGCTTAACATTTTCAAACAGCCCAAAAGCATATAGAAAAAATAAGCGGGGAAAAAAAAAGGAGCCAATAGCATAACTCGCCTAATTTCTGGTACGCACAAATACAGATTAAATATCAAACTCCCTTCAAATCCAAAATATATAGATCAAGTAATCGTAATCCTTTCTTGCGAACAAGCCCCACCAGGCACCGAAGTCAAAAGCACCCAAGCAAATGAAAGAGGCTAGACTTTAAACTAGCACTTATATCATAAATTCGAATTTATAAATTAGTTCACGGGGCAAAATTTGAATAAAAGAATCTTGACTTTTTGGCAAAAGAGATCGATCATAAAAATAACAGGTGAATTTTCAAAAAATAAAAGATTACCATATATGGTAATTAATTCGGGTCTATAGACCGTGTAATTTGCAGCTCCAAGACATAAAAAACTAGGATGTATTGCTCCTTTTTTTGCTATCTGTTTTCTTAGTTGGATTGTAATTTTATACAATTTTTTTGTGTGTGGAATATATAATGTTTTTTAGACTATTTTATTTAGAAGTTGTAGTGATTGTGAGTAGTTATAGTGATTGTAATTAATTCTGGACTGTTTGTAACAATTGTTAGCTTCGATTATGTCAGTCATGTTTGCATATTTACACTTGTTTCTGGTGTTTCAAATCAACAACAACAACTACGCCCTCAAAAATAAATCAAACTTGGGTCCAACACATGCCTTAGTTCCAAATGCACTATTATCTCACACATGCATGGAAATATATATTCACCTCATAATACTCTTATATACACATTACTACAAGTGTACATTATATATTATATAACACAATTAAACAAAATGAGGCCCAAGGGGGGAAAAAATACAGTCACAATCTTGCATGACGTCATATAAATGATAACACACCACCCAATAAGATAACCTAATTAATAATGATTATTCCACATGTTAGGCGGCAAGCCAACTTCAGAAAGGTAGCTTTCAGAGCTCACAGCCTCTTCTAGACTTGCTGGTGAGGTCTTCATGTTTGCGGAGTTTTCCATTTTGGTAAGGTGACTTAGCACAGCCTCAATCACTCTGTTGTCACATGCCAAGGGGTTTGTGGTGTTAGTGGCTGATCCTCCTGGCATATCAAAATTAGGGTTTTTGGCGGGAGTAAGGTTCGGGTAAATTTGGGGGGAAATGGGTGTGGGATTAGGGTTGGGTGTGTTTGAGTAAATGGAGAAGCAGGGCACTTGCTGGTTGTAATTGTTGGTATTGTGTTGATGACGATGGCTTTGGTCAAAACTGATGTAGGAGTCTGTCAATGGAGGGAGGGATGATGAGGCTGTTTCAACAACGCAGTTGTTGCTATCGCTTCCTGTATTGTCAGATTTTGTCGGAGCTTCTTCTTTGTTCTTGCAGAACACCCTACATAATACCCAATCCTCCTGTGTTGGATATGGAAAAGCATAAGCAATTAGACTAAGTTGCATGGAATTTCGGTTTCATGCATTGACATGATTTAAGATAGCAGTTGGTCCAATGTCTCTTAGATCTTGAACAATTTTCACTCTATATATTCACATACAAAATAACAGGGTAAATGTGAGCAACCAAACGAATTTGATCTAGGGTCCTAATAGATGAACCAATTTCTTTGTAATTTTAAGAGTAATGCTACTACATTTACACAATGCAAAATACCTTACGCTCGTGACAATTAAAGAACTGATAGATTTTGATCTTAATCATAACGAAAACAACCTCCTCATGAATTTTTGGAGTGAGATAATTGCATTTCACTCGTAGACCCTTATTAAACAAGACTACTCAAGGTACTAATTTAGAATTCAATTTGGATTCTCACACCAACATAGAATTGAAGTTCATGGCTTGACAAGAGTAGCCAAATAAAGGATTAGGTACATAAAATCACCACATATTTAGCCTACCAAATTTCATACCTTATCTTATTAAAAAGGAGGATATACACATATTGTCAAGATTATAAATCTAAAATTATATGTAACAATGATAATTTCAACAAGCCGACAACTAAAAGAAGATAATATCATCTACTATGAAACAAATTGATCCATACACAACTTTATAACAGTTACTTCTACATGTTGTCCAAATTAAGATACTTATAATCAATCATATATATATATATATATATATATATATATATATATATATATATATA
>JACYFF010010365.1:36288840-36299228 GCA_017589665.1 Selenicereus undatus | reverse complement strand
TATATATATATATATATATATATATATATATATATATATATATATATTTCAAAATTTTACTCTGCATATTGCTCTACTACTAATGAAAACAAACAACCACAATCCATATAATTCACCAAATAATTGGAGTGAGAACCAAATGCACTCGAACTATAGATGGTGTCAAACTGAACAGTGCTAGAGCCAAATAAAGTAAGGAAAATATATCTTCTAACCAAACCGAAGTGACATTTCAATATTGACATTTTGATCATTAATGATCAAGCCACATGACATGCAGATAACTAAACACCAATTACTTCTCTAAATGATGATGACGGTGACAGTAGACATTTATTTACTGTCAGTTAATTTTTAATCATTAAATCTCTTTTAAAAATACTAGCCTAAAGCAAACAGTTAATAACATTTAATTCGCTCTGTCTGTCTAGTTGTGCTGTGATGTCAGGAGTTGATATCAGTGAGAGTCTTTGATTGGTCGGCCGATATAATTGCAAGAAGTGGATATAACTACCAATTCTGACTTTGATTCCAGGCTCAGATCAAAGTCAAACTGCTTATATTATACTTAATTAATTAAGGAGCTAGTACAAGTATAAATTCAATATATTATTAAAAAAATAAATTAATATGTCAATCAGTAGGGTGGCCATAGTTTGATGTGATTTTCTCTTGGAAAAAAAGATGCACAAATCTTTGGAGAATTGACTGAATAATATAAAAACCTAGAGATGTCTGTGTTAAAGTGCGATTTGGAGGATTTCATTTCCTGTTAATGATGAATGGCTTGATGTTACAGTTTTCACAGTTGCTTTCTCAATTCTACCTAACCCCGTTTTTGGCTATGATTTTTTTTTTTTTTTGCAAGGGTAAATATGTGAAATTCGTTAGACCCTTATGATTTTGGCTATGATTGATATGAAATATATACCTAGGGCTTTTGTCATTGTCTTCTTGCATAGAGTCTGAAATGTTGAGCTGCATGGACATGTAATATTTCTATTGAGTAATTTATTATTATATATTCATATTTTATATGCTTGATGAAAGAAAATAAGATAGAGAACAAGACAGTGTATGCAATATTTTAGTTATTTCGACTTTCATTTTATTTAAAGGGGGTTCTAAACTAAAGTGCTGTGAAAGAGGGGAATCAATTTTTATGGGGCTAAGCTCAATCAATAAAAGGGAGGCTCAAAACAAAAGAAAACAAAACAGAACTAATTATCCCACAAGATTACAAGGATGACATGAGAATATATAGGGAAGTATAATTTTTGTGCAGTACAACATATATGCTTGATCTGCTAACCACATATCAAATAAAGTTAATTTCAACTATACCCTAACCCGGTGCACATGTATCATGGACTAATGCATGTAGAAGGAAGCAAACTCATGAGATTGGAACGAAGTTTCACAAATAACCATAAATAATTATGCTCATTATATGGGCAAATTATTATATACATCCATGAGCACATACTTTCATATCTGTTTCATATATATTTTTTTGGGGTATATTTGTCATATATTTTATATTTTAATATACAATTGCTTATGTATCATATGGGAGTACACATACTCGAGTGTATAATATAAGCTTTGTCATTATATGACTCGAACTAAGCTTCCTGCACAATTAGCCAAAAGAATTACAAAAACTAACCGTCATGGTAGTAGTAGATTTTGGAGGGCCAAAAGGTCCTTCAACTCGGAACTCATGCATGACCCAATCAGTCTTTCTTCCTTTGGGTGCTCTTCCTTGGTAAAACACTAGCGTTTTTCTCATCCCCACCAAGGTCCCCCTCCGTACTACTGGCTTATCTTTTCCAGTGGCTTTCCAGTAACCCGATATGGTTGCTCTATTTGTTCTCGATCCAGTTGCGTACTTCTTATCCCGTTGGCTATAAAAGTACCATTCTTTGCCTCCAACACAAGCTGTTTCTGCCAAGAAAGTTCACCACTTACGTATTTCAAGAAATTACTTCACCCATTAAACTGTATTATGCGACCATAAATAGATATTTAGAGAAAAAACAATGATAATTATAGCATGGTTATAAACTGATGACGGATCCCACAGCACTGGACCCTCAGACTAATAATGCTGGTGAGGCATCATATCCTTAAATTGTTTCCATAATTTGGTTCACCTAACAAATAATCGATAATGGCATGGAAACATTGTTGGGGCTATATATAATTAGCTTGTTGATAATTATGTCTTATGAACTATGGTTATTATTAGAGTATAAAATCAATTTCTGAATCTTCAACCGTCAATTAAAACTTTTGGCTGAAATGGTTCTTGAATAATTATTCAATCAATTCATTCATAATGCATGTTGTTGTCTATAAAATGGTCTTCTGTGTACATATGTTATACCATAAGAAATGACCATTGAATGGAAGATGATAGTCAGTATGTTACTAGTTAATATTTTTTTTTGATATTTGGTATACCTGTAAGAACAGGTAAGGCGACAAGCACAAGAGTATAGCTCTTCTTACAATAAGCCATAAAACACGCCTGATCGAAATTAACTCCTAATATCGCCCTAGATCTCCTATAACACGAGACGCTAAACATGAGTACACCCAACATAGAGAGTCATAGCCTACAGTTATGCCTTATACTTAACTAGATACTCTAATACAACCCAAACAACCTTACGGCCCGAAAGGAACAAAGCCACGACAAGCATTAGCTTGGAGAGCACACCTCCATGAACCTCCAAACAACCTACGCTTACAAAATGCGTAAGGGACCTGCTGACACCTGCTCCAAGTGAGCAAGAGCTTGGAAAACGAATCCAGATTTGTTGTTACTAGTTAATATGTTAAAGTGAGAATACTTATAGTATTTTAGATTTATGTTTGCATAAATTTTAACTAGTGATTTTTTATTAGATATAATCAATCCTTTAATTTTCCAAAAAAATAAAAAAAAATATCTGACTTTGCATAGAGGGTACTAAATTAAAGCTAATTAATGAAATCAAATCAACTCCACTGGCAAATACCATGACCCAAGTCCAGCAGCTAGCAAAGAGCCCCAAATGTGTGCATTCATGCATACATGAGATCAATGACAATGCAAGCTTTGCTAACAAAATTAAATGGGCATAATGAAATTCGTCTCGTTGAAATTAAATTTCAAAAATAATTAATTTGCATATATAACCAAAGATAAGACCTTAAGCCTGCCATGTGTTTATGTCGTTATCATACTCCCTTATAAGTGGTTGTACAAACGTTAAAAGAAGATTAGTTGATATGAGATTTATGACTTTGTGAATTGTATGCATCACCATCTTCACGTTGATCACAAGCGCTTTGTTTTAGACTCTTCCAAAGTCCAATAATATGATTATTGCAAAAATGAGGTGAATATCAAAGACAAGACAGCTGGAAATCAAAACACTTAGCTTATCCACCCCCCGGGGGCCCAAAACCCAAAAAAAAGAGCTAAAAGGAAGAGCAAAAGCAAGCACGTTAATTTATTCAATCGATTCTGGAGAGGATTTACAAGGTAGGCTTGGAATTGTATAGCTCATTGGAATTGAAAGCATCGAAATCATGTAATGTAACCTTATTTTTTTAAAAAAAAATAGTTCTTATATATTTTTAAATAAACATAAAAAATAAGCTTCTTGTATTATGATATTTTATATATATAATATGTTCCTTTCATCTTGAAGTTAGTGTTTATACTCTATTTTTAATTTATCTCATGATAAATGTAGTGTACTCACTGTATGTCATCAAAACTTAATACTAACGGTGCACCTTTTTTGTTTTTTATTAATACTTGTGAAAAAAAAAAAGATAAGTGCAGGATTTTCATTAACATAAAAAATAATACCAAAAGTATCATAAAGGCCATGAATTATAGATGCAACCAATTATTAACGTGAAAAGAAAAGGAAAAGCCTCTCGACCTGTTTGCTTTATATCTCCCCCCCCCCCCCAAAAAAAAACCAAAAATACCCGGCCCTCTCCCATTTCCCCAACCTAAAAAAAAAATAAAAAAAAAATTGAGACTACAAGTCTCACATGCAGCACTGACAAAGGAGAACTGTAGTAAGTTCTCGCGTAGAGGTTGAAATGCAAGTTGTAGTACATTTATGAGATTGCCAAGTTGAAACAGAAGTTGGAAAATATACTGTGGGTGAGATATCTACACGTGATGCATATGCACTCTTTCATTTATAATATACACTTAGATTCCTCCAAGTTCAATCATTTTCTGCCTTCATTGAGCAAAGTTAAAGTTCAATTTTGAGACCTTTAAAAAAGACTTTACCAGATACCACTTTAATTGTTTTTCATATGAAAAGAGTAAAAAATATATGCCTTAACTAAAAAATTTTCAGAATAAAGATGAAATTAGTTATGATCTTATATGCTCTACTGACGCCCCTATATATCCCTTCTTAAATTCATCAATTTTTTTGAAGAAAAAAATTATAAATTTAGAAATCCAATTTTAATGTTCACTTTCAACTACATCTAACAACTTTAGGTAGTGTTTTAATTTTCCTTTTGGAAAGTTGTCACAATTTCTTTTCCTAAGGGATGGATATCATATAATTCTTCAGAAGCTTTTTTTTTGGGGGGGGGGGGGAGGTTAGGGATATTTTAGATAACACTAAAAACCAGTCCAAGCATCCATAGACTTGTAATCAACGGAAACGGAAAAGGAAAAAAAAAAAAAGAAGAGAAATCAACGATTATTACTTTACCAACTCTAAGTATCACTTTAGAGCAACAAGTTGAATACCCAAAAGAAGAGAGAGAGAGAGAGAGAGAGAGAGAGAGAGAGAACAAGTCTAAACAACTAACAACAGTATAGTCTGGGGTTTAATGGGATTAGCCTTGGTGCAATTTATAAATAAGACTGTTATATCTGACCCTTAGCTTCCTTCATATCTTGTCTAGGCATGCAGGACTTTCGGAGATGAGTATGGATTTGGAACAAACACAAACTAGATGATCCTTGCTACAATTCATGAAGAAGATAATTGTAAGTAGCTAGATAGAAAGAAAATGAAACTAACCCGGAATATCCCAGGGTTCACACTTGTTGAGGTCAACTTCAATGAGGAGGAGAGACGCACAACCACTCCATTTCTTGATCAAGTAATCACATACAAGCTCATCATCTCTGGGATGAAACCTGAACCCTGGAGGCAGCTTCGCCTCCACCATGCTCAGACCGCTCATTTCTACAGAGAGGAACAGGAGAGAGAAAATTGTATGATGAAATAATTATGACTTGGAATTAAGAGAAGAAAACGGAGCACATGAGGTGGGTGTTTAAATAAACAACAATAAATGGGTGGGGGAAAGGGTGTAGGCGTAGACATAGGTTGGGCTGGGGGCTTAAGTCAACTAGTAGTAATTCCGTGTCACAAGGGATCATTAAAATTAAAACAATTATTCAGGAAAAATTGGGTAGTGATTACGTTGGCTTGCCAATCACTGCCTACCTCCTGACGCAACCCCAGACTCAGGAATGCAAGCAGGGAATTAAGTGTTGGGTTTGTACTTCTAAGATAACATGGTTGTAAATTCTATTACTGTTCCCTGTACCTAATATTAGCAGAGCTAGCAAAGGTAGATACAACATGATAATATCATACAAATTGTACTTAAAATTGTTAAGAGAAACATGAATTCAATATTATGAGTTTGGTTTTCATAAAAAATTAATATGTTTTAATCAATTAGTATGAAAACAGGTCAATTCTTATCTATATGTGAATTCAAATTATTTTCAAGATAAATAGTATTAAAATCAACGCTTGTATCATACAACTAAGAGTACATACTCCCATAAATCACGTCAGCGTCACATATTAAAAATTATCTATGTGACAAATATATACTGAAAAAATATATACATGTTGGAAGTGGGAGTACACACTCCTAGGTGTATGATATACATTACCTATTAAAATAGCATGGTTATTAAATATATCAACCAGAGTGCAGTTAAATTAAGTATGAGCTCTAATTATTAACAATATGCATCATTTTCATCCTAGAACAGTGCAATACTATTCAATATTCTATAGCTATCTGCTTGTTGATATCAGTACGTAATGCTCAATATATGTGATACAATTCGTATTAGCCAAACTTAAACTGAATTTGTCAGATAAAATTTACAGCCTAATTTATTTTTTTTAATTATAAAATAATACATAGACCCTTACACATTGGATCGTAAAACCAGTACATCTTATTCTGTACAAAATTTGGTAATTTATAACAACTGATTCAGTATTAATAAATTGATTTCTAAACATGTTCAAAGTGTGCGAGGGGGATTAGGAAACGTAGGATTTGGCACTGTTTGGCAACCACCAGTCTAGCTAGCCCACGTCCATACACACAGGATGACGTTTGTATTTTTCGTTCTACCAAAAGGAGAGTCATTTTCTTTCCAATGTATTCTCCGTGAGTAAATCCATATGGCCTAATCTAATATGGCCTTATGGGGTGCTTTGCTTCTATGTATATAACTGTGTTCTTGTTCAAAAAATAAAAATAACCGACGGTGATTGAATGAGGGTGACGTAAAAACATGAGTCCAAAATCTAGTTGCAAATTTGTATTTTGAAAAATGATGAAATTAAGTCATGTCATAAAAAATTGCTTATATCTCGTCATAAAATATTTCTTATAGATGTTGTTTGTATTTAAAAACTATGTTATCAAGTTTTAAATTTTGAAAAATGGTATAATTGAATTGTGAAATGATATTATTTAAAACTTATAAATTGTACAAAATACAATCATCTTTTTATCCATAGTTTTCCCAATTATAAATTACATGTGTAACACGTCTATACGAATAGAGTTGGTCCAATTAGGGTATTATTTTATATTTGTCTGCATTATCCACCAATACTAAAGTTTCACTATTCATAATTAATCTTAACGAAAATTTGGCAATTTTAAATCGTACAAGATGTTAACTTTGGCCAAAACAAGAAACCTAGTAGGTTTCTTGCTACAAGACATATATACCTTTACCTTGTGATTTCTGTTGTGCTATTTGCCCCACATCTTTTTGGTTTTGAGTATATCAATGAGATCTTTCTTATATATTTAGGGTTACTTGGTTCATTCTTTTTAATGAAATTTAAATATGACCATTGGAGTACTCTATATAATGAGTGTTTAATTTATACCTTTGTTTTTCAATTCATTTTATTAGAATTCATGTACTTGACGTAGCACTAAACCTTTTAAATTTGGGTTCAATTAAATCTCTTATATTCAACTTGTTTACATAAATTCACCACATCCTTAGTATCAAATTTCTTATTTGTAAAATGAACTAAGCATACAAGCCTTGTTCTTTTTGCAATTGGGAGAATTTTGGTTACAGCTTACATCTCATTACAGTTCTTTACATCCTTAATATAATCCTTACATATTCTTACATCTTCTTACATATCCATATATATTTTTTTATAACATTCAATAAGTCATTTATTTTTTTATTAATTATAGTAATATGTATATATTTTTTATTATACTGCCAATATAAAAAAATTGTAAATATTTTTATGAACAAAACATTTCTATAAACGTAAAAATGGAATTTAATGACGTAAATTATATTTCAGTTTCAACTTGAATAATATATGTCATTACAAATGAAATAAGTTAACATACTTTTAAAATTATAATACAAAAATTGCATTCATGTTTGAATTTGAATCATATATGAAAACTCTCAAATTGTGTGTGACGAATTATAATACAAAAATTACATTCATGTTTTTACAAGTCTAATACAAAAATTATTTCTTAATATTTTAAGGTTCTATTTATAAAATTTTTTAGTAATAATATATTGAAAAAACTAATTTAAATTTTTTATTTAAAATAGAATTTTATTTGAAGAGTTCTATTCAATTTTGTCAAAAACACGGGTTATTTTTTTTTAATTTGCTTATAGGAAGGTCAAACTAATGTTAATATAAAAAAATCACCTCAAGTGTAAAAAATTTTGATTTAAAAAATTTGTGGGATTGAATTTATTTTATTGTTGTTTAATTAACTTGTTAAAGGATTTATTTTTATTAATTATATTGTTTTAATATTATTTTTTCTCATCTAAAATGCTCATTGTAAAAAAAAATAAATTTTGTTTCAATAATATTAAGAATAATTTGTTTGCTAATGGCATCAAATTTATTTCATAATTAAGACTAATATATTACATGTTATTTCACAAATCACATTAAACACCAACAATGATCCATATATACCTAAAAATTATACTATAACACTTTTCAATAATTCAACACCTTCTTGCATCTATCCTTACAACTCCTTACGGTTCCTTATAACTTCTTATAACTTTTTACAGCTTTTTACACCTTCTTACATTTTCTTTACAGTTCTTACAACATCTTACAACTCTTTACAATTTCTTACAGCTCTTTATATTTTCTTACAACTTACAGTTGTATCTTATCGTGGAAAAGAACATGCTAATAGTATTAGAAATCATAAACCCTTCTTATCATAAACCCTTCTTATACCTTTTGTTTCATTCTCAACTTCACTCCATTTGGATTGCACTGAACCAAGCAGTTGATGCTTGGTGTGTCCTGTTTTCACTTTGAATTGCACACAGTTGCACATCTTATTACTTCGCTTTAAACCAATTATGAATAAGGTGCGCGCGTAATTGCACTCTTACACATCTTACTACCCCCCATGTTATTTAAGAACTCTTGATTAATATGGCATATCGAACTTAATAAGCAGATGAAATACGACTATATATGAAGACAATCACCCAGCAAAGGTACTTCCAAGAAAGTAATACACACATAGGAAAATATGAATAACAAGAAAAACAAACATTGCTCACTTCGCGAACAAATTATAGCCTATATAATTAACGGTTGTGCTGTAGGCTAACCATTGGGGAAAAAAGCCTATACTGAATTATTATTTTTTTTGAAAGAAAATATGACGATTTCAATAATAATACACCGAACGGCCCTTGAAATGAAAATCGTGAATGACAATTGCATATTTAAAATATAAATAACAAATTCAACTTTCAAATAACTAATACAAATCTTACTGACATTCGACTCCGAAATTATGATAATCTTGTCATAAATAATTTTTGATGATTTTGCATCTTTGCTTTTGGTGAAGAACCCCACTAGCCGTGCTACAGCGATTTCAAAATCGATTTTCATCCAATGTCTTATACCAAATCACTAACACAACTAGACCTGGCAAACGGGTCATTCAGTTCGGGTACAGATCGGGTCAAGTTCGGGTCAGGTCATGTTTGGGTTAAGTGACATTTCGGGTCGTTTCAGTTTGGATCGGGTATGGTTCGGGTCGGGTTGATTTCGGGTCAACCAATTTTTGGTGAAATATGCTCGTCATGCCAAAACAAGCAACTTTGCTGAAAATTTCGGGTCGGGTATAGTTCGGGTCGGGTTAATTCAGGTTTCGGGTCCACTTTCGGGTGAGCATATTTCGGGTGTCGGGTCGGGTATGGGTCCGGGTCATTCGGTTCGGGTCTCGGGTCAGTTTTGCCAGGTCTAAACACAACTGTTATAAAAAGAGAGACTAAAACTCCTATGAAAGTATAAAATAAAAGTCTTACATATGAAGAGATAGATTTTGTTTGTAGAAAACCCAGTACTAAACCACTAATCGGTATAGAAATTAATCACAGTAGAGCTTACTATTGACAAAAGTGTCGGTGACATCCCCTTCAAAAGAGTGGAGGCTAGGGTATTTTTGGAGGCTAGGGTATTTTTGGAGGAGAGCGGAGGAAAGAAACTACAACTTCTCTTAACTCTAGACCTGGTCCCTTGAATTTTTCTTTTAGAAAGCCTATACTGATATTGTTATGGCAGCAAGGGAGATTTAATTGTTTAACGATTGTGAAGGTAATGCCAACATTGTCACCCAATACGCGCGCGTTTCCTCATTGTCTGATTCAATATGTTACACTGAATTATGTTATACCCTCTATCACAATAATACCAGTACCCACTTAGGCCCTATTTGGTGAGGGAAACTGGAATGGAATCGAATCAGGACTTGAATCCTGAGGGGTTAGGTATGGAACTTGAATTCTGAACCCAGTTGTTTGGTAAAAATTGGAATGGAATCAGGTCCCACTTCTTGCTGTTTGCTGAGTAGTTTTGGAATGGAATTAACTCTGTTTTTATTTTAAAAATATTATATGCAAGTATGAATATTTATAATAATAATAATAATAATAATACTTACTATAATAACAATAATAATTACTATAATAATAATAAATTACAATAATACTAATTATTATTATTATTATTATTATTATTATTATTATTATT
>JACYFF010010365.1:36277082-36288591 GCA_017589665.1 Selenicereus undatus | reverse complement strand
TAATAATAATAATAATAATAATAATAATAATAATAATAATAATAATAGTTGTAGTAGTAATAGTAGTAGTAGTAGCAACAACAACAATAATGTTGAACCCTGGGGATGAGAACTTGAAACCCCCCCCCCCCCAATAATGGGAGGGTTCAAGTTCCAGGGGTTTATGGAGGAACTTGATTCCCCCAGGTATCAAGTTCCTTTTTCCAAATTTATCACCAACCATTAAGGAATGGAACTTGAACCCTAAGGATTCAAGTCCCCAACCCTTTTTTGCTCACCAAACACCCCCTTAATGTCTTGTTTCCGTAGGAAGAAATAGGACTAACCTAGATGCGGAAGTATATTGTCGGTAATAGTCCACGCGTATAAAGAATACCAATCTCATCAATAATAATACCAATCGGCTACTAGAGTTGCTTTATTGTGTCACACCCTAAACCCGAGAAGCCAATAGATGGTGTTCTAGTTGTGAGAGAGAAAGCGGGAGAATATGAGTGAGTGGATCTTATTATCTCATCTCGTGAGTTGACCCCCTAAACCCCCTTATATAGGTTGGGGGTACAGTTAGGGTTGTTGCCCTAGGCAACATGTGCGGTCGTCAGGCCTAGTATTATTAGGCCCGGCCTACAGCTCCCACTCGGCCACATAGGCCATAAAACATATATTCTCTATGCATCACAGCTCTTTCACGCTTCATACCAGGAATAGGGCGTGCGACCAAAAATAACTAGTAGTGTTATATTAAGTTACCATCAAACTAACATAACACTTTCACGAAATATGATATCCCCAAAACCATCCCAAAAACATCACCAGTGGCATCTCTGATCCCTTATGTCTGATATGTCATATGATTATGTTCTCAACATAACCGTCCGGGCTGATATGGTGATGGTGGATCGGTTTTTCCTTAAACAGTCATGAAATTTCATCTTAGCTTAACTGATTTCCTAACGTATTCTCGCTTAACCGTATACATCATGGTTCTTGATAATCAAATTAAAGTAGCAACATCAAGTTTCGACTTAATATCATAGCTTTAAGTCAAAGGGTCATCGTCCATAGGGTCACACAGTGACAAGTGATAGGGAAATCAATTGCCACTCCATGCATGGATCGTCTTATAAGCACACACAGTATGAGATGTGTGTCACGAAATAGCTCCCACTTAGCTGGGTTCGTCACTGTTTATGCCATGCGAATCGTTAGTCTAGATTTTCACCCAAAAATCTAACCTGAGCCACTAGATCAACATACTAAATGTTAATCTTAACACTCAAGATTCGGCTTTTAAGGCTTCAATATGAAAACTTATTTCATACTCGACTCCCTCGAGTCTCATCTTAGTCTTACTAAGGTGACTATATTCATTCCACGCATACACTTCCATTGTGAGTAATCAATATTGCACACCTAGTGCCAATATGATTAAGTTTCATCCTGCCCGCTACTCAAGCGTCAGGGTGATTGCCTGTGTGACTAGGCCAATCAGACGCCTGTGACATTTCAATATGCCTAACGTACAACAATGAGCATCTTGCCCATAAAAAAAACATGTCCATCACGTAACAGAACATGTCTAGATACTAAACCTTATGAACTTCAAGACTCAACCAATGAGTTTTGAACACATCACCAGGAATGGGTTTAGTTAAGGGAACATATCACCTTGTTAGTGTATATATATACCTAATGGCAATGCTTTTTGTTTCTATGGTACAAGACACACAATCTACCTCCATAACTGACATTGTTGTGCAGTTGTGCTTCTTGCTGCATCATGACATGGCTCTCTCACTCAGGGTGAAGGCATGTCCTAAGGTTAACTTAGACTCATCCGAGTTACCACCCCAATCAATATTTGAGTATCCTCTCAACTTGAGACCTGCTCCTTGATAGCAAAAGGCTGAGTTATCAATACCACGAAGGTAGCGCTTGATTCTCCTGATGACTTGTCAATCGGGAAGTCTTGAGTTACTTTGATAATAGCTTATCAAACTAACCGCAAAGTAATGTCAGGCCACGTACATAACATGTATTACATTAAGTTTACTATGATACTAAGGTTAGGAACATTTGTTTATTATCTCTATTTTGTCATCTATTTTAGAACATTGAGTAAGACTCAAGGTTGGACCCTTCTGAACTGGAGTATCCACGAGTTAGGAATTATAAACCCAAAATCGTTCCAAGATATTTTGATGCATTCTTCTTGGGAGGACTTAGGATTATTTTCACTCCCAGGACATACCTGGTTTCACCCGTGTCCTTTGTCTTAAAGACATGGAATGACTACATTTTAGGGCTCTAATCAGCTCCAAGTTGTTATTAGTAAACACTATGTCATCAACGTGAGGAACATAATCCCTGTGTTGATCTTTCGACATACAAAATGGTCTTTTGAAACCACACATAAGCCAAAAATGACTTTATGGAATCTAAAGTACCAAGAACTGGAAGATTGCTTAAGATCACATATGGACCTTTTAAGACGACACACATTGTCCTCTTATCCCTTTGATACAAAATCAATGGGTTAGTATGTATAAATCTCTTTCTCAAGATCACCATTGAGAAAGGCAACCTTTACGTCCATTTCCAACAACTCAAAGTCCGAATGGGCAATCAGGGTTAGGAGTATCTGGGCTTGAACTTATCAATTGAACTATCCCCCTGATGTTTTATTTTGAAGACTTACATCGGGGTGGAATTTCAATGAGTTCTCAAAATGTGTCAGTGAGTCCATCTCATCCCTTATAGTGTCCAATCACTCTTTGTAATTTGGTGAACCAACCACCTCTTGATAAGAGGTAGATCCCTCAACTCCCAAGGGACTGCA
Source organism: Selenicereus undatus (assembly GCA_017589665.1). NCBI lineage: Eukaryota > Viridiplantae > Streptophyta > Magnoliopsida > Caryophyllales > Cactaceae > Selenicereus > Selenicereus undatus. The sequence continues at coordinate 36,285,752 of JACYFF010010365.1, read as the reverse complement.
TAGGAATATTTCTTCTTCGATTTGAAAATATCATCGAAGAAGTCATCCACGCTCTGCCTAGGTGGGTGTTCGAACCAAAAATGTGCTATTTCTAAAGTACTTTTACACCTATTTTATGCTCGTTTTAATCGTATTTTTAACTGATTTTATTTTATTTTACATATTTTTAATAAATGTGAAAAAATGGCCAAAAATGGTAGAAAATGGCGAAGAAAATGTCGAAAATTGAAGAATGGGCCCAAGAAATTACAAGAGAACCGGCCAAGGAGAATTGAAAAAGAAAAAAAATCGGTTCAGAGGAAAAACCGAACCGGCTCATGTTAAGAAAACCCGGTTCAGTAATAACCCCTTCCCTTTCTTAATTCATTCTCTCTCTCCTTCGTTCTTTTCGGTTCTCAGAACCGAAACCCAAAACCCCGATACCCTGAACTCTTCTCCATCTCCCTCATCATCTTCCCCATCTTCATCCTTCATCTCTCTCTTCCAGCACATCATCCTCATCCACCAACCACCCGCGTTTCACGCTAGCTGTGCCACGATACCTCCTCTGTTGTTCACCATCTTCACCGTCCACGCAATCTTCAAATCGAAGGACGAAAACCAAGTGGGTTTGGGTATAAAGGGAGAACGACACCATTGAAGAGCCAATTAGGTTTTTAGGTAATGTTTAGGTAAATTTAGGGTTAGATTAGGTTCAATTTCAGCTTTAGGTTAGTTTAGTTTAATTTCGTTCATTTTTGAATTCATCAGATTTATTTTCGATTTTCAGAATTAGGATTTCATGGTTTTTGGTTTGCCTAGCTTCGAATTTCTTGTAATCATGCTATAATTTCGAGTTTTCCAGTAGTAATTCAAGATTTTGGGTTTGGTTTCGCAAAAAAATTGGATGTTAGTTGCTTTCCATTTGATTTCCCCCCCTGATTTGTCTTTTGTTCGATGCGGACTCAATGAAGAATCGCCATCTTTGGAGAAGCTTGAGGCTCGGTTTTGATCTTCTGGGTTGTGAATGTCGAATTCAAACCCGTGCCTATACTGGTTTGCCTTTGCTTTTGTTCTGTTTCCTCTTGCTCTGCTTTGGTTCGTTGAAGCTCTGTTTCGATTCTGCTAATTCTTCCCCTTCCCCTGCTTTTGCTTGCTCTGTTTTAATTTCAGCTTTGCCTAGTTTTGGTTTAGTTTTTGGCTTGGTCTGGAGGCTTTAAGGTTGATTGGTTTGCTGATTATTGTTCTATGATTGCTGCTTGTTTGGTTGTGTGTTGCTTTCAGTTTCTTCCCCCCCCCCCGGTCGTTTGTAAGCGTAGTTAGTTTGGCTTGATTATGGAGGTTGTTCTTCTGGGAATTTGGTTGATGGTAGTTAGGTTTAGTTGGTGGTTAAATGTCATGATTTTGCTACTCTATTGCTTCAAAGTTCAGTTCGATTATGCAGCCTTGTTTCTGATTTTGATTTAGTTCTGTTTCATGAGCTAGTATTCTGATTTTGAAGTTTAAGTTGATTTACTAGAATTAATCGATTTAGTAGTTTAGATGAGTTTAGTTGATTTAGGTTATTAGATTGCTTTAAATAATTCCATTTAGTGTAGTTATTTGGTTAAATCATTGCGTTATAAATTACCTTAATCTCAACGTCATCCCTATCGATCGACCCTCAAAGTACTACGGACAATAATTGTATGCTTGAGGTTTATTTTTTCTTTAGTTTATTTTTCACCCCCTCAAGAATCATCAACAAATTTTGGCGCCATTGTCGGGGACGACGACATGAGATTTGGTGATCGTTTTTTTTTTGAAAAAATTCAAAATTCCAAAAAAAAATTGAAAAAATTCAAAAATTAAAAAAAAAAAATAGAAATTCAAAAATCCAGAAAAATTGAAAAAACTTTAAAATTTTCACAATGCCAGTTTTCAATTTCCCGCAATTTGAGCGCGAACCTTTTTGGAATTATCGTGCTCAACTGAATCACTGTTTTCAAAAATGGGAAATTTGTGAGGTTATTATTAAGGGTCTAGAAATCAAGTCAAGGAGTTATATTGATTCAATTTTTCCTGGAGGTTTCAATGAATTATTTGTTAAAACTCAAAATGAAGTTTGGGATTTCTTTGAAAAATTAGCTTGGGAAACCTATGCGTTTGAACAAGCTAACAAAACTTTTAGATGCCCAACTCATGGAGAGTATGATTTTCATGCTAATTCTTACCCTTTAGACCAGTTTATGAATTCCTCTGACTCATTTCACTCTCATATGCTTCCTGTGCTGTGTGATTATTGTGAATCCCCTGATCATGATGCTTATACTTGTCCTTCTCGTGATTATATTGATGTTACATGTGCAAGTTTTGAAAAGAAGATTAATGATATGACTGATCACATGATAGAGACTATGAAATTGAGAATTGCTGAATATTCTCAATGTTTTAACCAGATTAGGGAGACTTCTAGTGAGATTGATTCTAGTTTAGGATCTCCTAAACCTGATATTAGTCTTCACGAGGATTCTGAACTTTTTTATTCTACTAGGCCTGATTTGAATGAAAACATGTTTCTGCCTAGTTTAGAACAAGAAAATGACCTCCTTAAGTCTCTATCAATAGACCTTGCACCTTGTACTAGCTCACCTAAGGGCGTCACTGACGATGTCCTAGTTTCTGTCGACCTACCCACCACTTTGAACGACTTTCATAAACTGGAAGTGGGTAAGCAATCTGATCGTGATAGTGAGTTAGAAACAAGCATCACACCTGAAGTTGAGTTTCATGATTTAGATGATTCAAAAGATATTTCACAGGAGTTACATGATGAGATACCTGAACTCACTATGTTTGACTTTGATGATGATATTCTTTATGCAGAATATGAATCTTTTTCATGCGAGTTTGATATTACCAAAGGTCTTGATGTGGGTTTTCATGTTGAATTTGAATCGTTCTCTTTTGATCCCATCATCCTTGACCTTTTATTTAAATTAGATGATAATATTCTGCATTTAGAGTATGAATTTTTTTCTTGTGAGTTCGAGACCCATGGAAGTTCTAATGATGGTTTTTGTGCTGATTATGAGTCATTCTCTTTTGAATTTGTCGAAATTGACTTTCTTTTTGAATATTACAAGTCTGAATTTGTTGAGTCTGAGATGATTGCCACTAAGAGCTTTAATTTAAACCAGACTCGTGCTTTTTGATATTAAAAGACTTGTGAAATTTGAACCCACTGTTTGGCCTAAACTGCTCGTTTATGCTGATATCGTTTCTAGGCCAATGACCTCACTACTGGCTTATTCTGAGTATGTTCATTTCCTTCCTGATTGGGCCCAACTGTTTGATAAGTTGAAACGGGTCCTTACCTATGCTCTATTAGTTATATGGATGTACTCAATCTGGTTCCAACTCACTGTTTTTCATAATTGCTATGCTATTGAGAGTTGGGCTTCTTTGTTTGATAAGCTGTTATGTGCTTTAATGAGTTTTGATTTAAGTAGTAGTTTTCAACTTAATATGGAGTGGCTGATGCTCCATAAGCTTCATAGTTTGGGTACAATCTGTATCCAACCTGGTATGATCGCTCCAACCTTCTTTTCTTTTCCATTTCTTTTCTTTTTTGTACTTAGTTGTAAATATTTAGGTTTGTAAATATGTGAGTGTTTTGGTTTTATTTGGTTTTTGGTTTTGTTTTTGATTTTAGGTGGTGTTCTAGTTGTATATATATGATTTTATGGTTGTGTAGCTTATGAGCTTGCTTTTTAGCGCCTTAGTTCCCACAATGAGGACATTGTGAAGTTTTGGTGTGGGAGTGAGGTGTCCATTTTTGAATTTTTTTTGAAGATTTTTCGTTGTTTTTGGGGACGTGTGTACTTTTTTCTGATTAGTTTGAATACCTTGTGCTTTATTTATTAGCTTGTATATGAATAGGATGTGCATGATAAGTCTCTGACCTCAAATGTGATATTCTAAACCTTAATTCTAACTCTAGTTGTTCATTATAGGTTGTGTAATCCAATCCTTGTTTATTCCTTCATCATTATCTTTAGGTCTTAGGTTTCCATGAATGATTCTCCCATTAGCTTGTGACATGATTACTTTGAAAAAAATTGGAAAAAAAATTGTATTATAAATAAAGAAAGAATAAAATTTGGAATGACAAGTATCCCTTTGAGGCATGCGCTACTAGACGTTACCCTTTGAGGCACGTGCTACTGGGAGTTACCCTTTGAGGCAATATTGCTACTGGGAAAGCTTGCTTCCAAAGTCAGTATGGTAATAACGTAGTTGTGTCAACCAAGTGTGATTGAGTCTAATTCTGGTAAACCTAAACCCTGGGATAATGATACACTTGCACACGAGTACTGGGATGGATTCAGAATCTTGATGTTCAATGGGGTGAACAATTAGTGCTCTGATGTCATTTAGGAGATAGAGGACTTTGAAGTACATTTTATGTATATGCAGGTCAATAATTAGGTACATGGGTGATTTAGCTGATTAGAATGTGTACATATTTTTCCCAAGTTCTGTACATATTAGTTTTGAGAAAAAACAAAAAGATTTTTCTTTATTTTTGGAATAATTTTGTGGGTATTTCACTTGGAAACCCTCATGAGACCTCACTCGTCCAAGGGGTTTAAAAGGCTTGTTGCATACGCTAAATGCAATCGTGATTCCTACGACAGTGAGTTAGAATTTTCTTTTTCTTATTTTTCATTGTCTTTTAGTTAGTTTAGTTTGTTTTACTCGAGGACGAGCAAAATCTTGGTGTGAGAGTATTTGTTCGAACAAAAATGTGCTATTTTTAAAGTACTTTTACACCTATTTTATGCTCGTTTTAATTGTGTTTTTAAGGTTTTTAACTGATTTTATTTTATTTTACAGATTTTTAATAAATGTGAAAAAATGGCCCAAAATGGTAGAAAATGGCGACGAAAATGTCGAAAATTGAAGAATGGGCCCAAAAAATTACAGGAGAACCGACCAAGGAGAATTGAAAAAGAAAAAAAATCGGTTCAAAGGAAAAACCGAACCGGCCCATGTTAAGAAAACCCGATTCACTAATAACCCCCTCCCCTTCTTAATTCACTCATTCTCTCCTTCGTTCTTTTCGGTTCTCAGAACCGAAACCCAAAACCCCAAACCCCCGATCCCCTGAACTCTTCTCCATCTCCCTCATCATCTTCCCCATCTTCATCCCTCATCTCTCTCTTCCAGCACATCATCCTCATCCACAAACCACCCGCGTTTCACGCTAGCTGTGCCATGATACCTCCTGCGTTGTTCACCATCTTCACCGTCCACGCAATCTTCAAATCGAAGGGACGAAAACCAAGTGGGTTCGGGTATAAAGGGAGAACGACGCCATTGAAGAGCCAATTAGGTTTTTAGGTAATGTTTAGGTAAATTTAGGGTTAGATTAGGTTCAATTTCAGCTTTAGGTTAGTTTAGTTTAATTTCGTTCATTTTTGAATTCATCAGATTTATTTTTGATTTTCAGAATTAGGGTTTCATGGTTTTTGGTTTGCCTAGCTTCGAATTTCTTGTAATCATGCTATAATTTCGAGTTTTCCAGTAGTAATTCAAGATTTTGGGTTTGGTTTTGCAAAAAAAATCGGATGTTCATGTTTTTGCATAAAATTATTAAATCATGAAACATATTCATATGACGGGATATTATATAAAACATATTTATATAATATAACTTATGAAACATATTCATTTACTGACCAAGGGGATCTTTATATCACATAAATATTTATTGAGTTTGAGTAAAATAAATTTACATCAAACACACTAATTTCATATATGAAACAAATTCATATAACTTCAACCCAATGAATCGATAACAAGTTACTCGGTCAAGCAAATGTCAAGTTGATGCATATATAAAACGAATTTATATATGACTTTAAACATATTAATATTTTTATAACAAAATCATGCATCTAGGATTAAAGCTGATTCGAAACCTTAATTCAACAAATGAATTAACTGCATGAAAGTGAAACATATCAACTTGCACTTATTTGAACTAAAAATTCACACCATTTCAAAAAAAAAAAACTTGATAATTATTTAAAACATAAATAAGGTCTAAATAACATGTTATACTGAAATTAACCTTTTCTTTATGTGACTAAGGCCCAAATAAACTTGACAACCCTCTCCCCCCTGTTCACTCGGCCTCCACGTGTTTTCATTGAGGTGTTTCTATCCCTCTGCCTCCATATCCTCAGGCTCTTCTGCTTCTCCTCTTCTCGACGTGGCTATGGAGCACTGAGCTCCATCATTCCTTGGCCAAGGATGGCTCTCTGCCTTTCGAATTTCTCTCTCTTCCTCACGGCTGCTTCCCCAAGCTCTCCCTTTTTCCCCTGTTTCTGCTCCTCGACATCTCAGGTGTTATGGCCGTGGAGCACCAAGCTCCACCCAGCACTCTTGCCCCTCGGCCGTCCGCTGACGGTGGTTTTCCTGTGACCACCATGCCAAAAAAAAAACACCCAAGTGATGCCGAACTGCAACCACAAAAAGTGTCTACTCCCTTCGATCCACACCAACCCGATGAGAACTGACACCGTCACCTTGTAGATCGGCTGAAGCCGAGTTTGGTGAAGCTGCCCATGTGTCCAACGCGCCACTAAGGCAGCGGCGCGTGGGTACACGCGCCTCCAAGGGTGGCGTTTACGCAGTTCTTTCTTGGTGGTTGTGTAGATCGGCGTACATGGGTGGCTAATTTAGGAAGAAGAGGGTCGAAAAAGGTCCTCATTGGCTATGCGTGTCTATACGCACCACCCTTCTCCTTGCGGTTCCTGATGGGTATGCCTCTCACCCCTTTCTTCCCCCCCTTTTTTTGTTATGGTTGGGACTAATTCGGCGGTGGTCGACAAGGGCCACCGAGGCCTCGCAAGGTCCGCCGCCACAAAGGCATCGACGGTGGAGACAAACTAGGCGGCAGACCACTGAGGTTTACACCACCGCCTCTTTCTAAGGTTAGGGTTTCGGGGTAGAGGGGGGTTTTTAGGGTTAGGGTCTCGGGTCTCCTTCCCCAGTTCCTCCTTTTTTTTTTGAAAAAAAAACATCGTGATTAGGCTTATTGGTTATGCTGTCGAATGTGAATTTGCACATAGCATGATAGCATGACATTCAAGCAGAAAGCTATCAGGTCTTTAATCAGTGAATTTTGCATGATGAATTTGCATATTCATCCATGATGGCAAGAAGAAAAAAAAAATTTGTACAAAAACTCAGTCTTTAATCAGGGGAGCATGCTTGGCTTAATCACTATCATCTGGATTTTAATCTGGGCATTTAGCAAAGGATTAATCTTGGCATATTCTGCTGAACGCGTTCTGTTTTATCAATGATGGTACAAATTGACAAAAACCGAAATATTCAACTGCAGATTTAACTAAAGATACAACCTTTTAGTAGGATCTGGTCATCATAATCTCAAAACCATGCTACCAGAACAGCAGGATTGCATAATTACGAAAATTAAGCAATTAATCGTATGAACAAGCATGCTTTTTAATAAATTAGGTTTGACAGATTACTGACCTAACAATCGGGACTAATCCGAACAGTTTAGGCTCTGAAACCACTATAGGAAGAAATATGACTAACCTAGATGCGGAAGTATGCTGTCGGTAATAGTCCACGCGTATAAAGAATACCAATCTCGTCAATAATAACACCAAGTGGCTACTATAGTCGTTTTATTGTGCCACGCCCTAAACCCGAGAACTCAATAGATGGTGTTCCAGTTGTGAGAGAGAAAGCGAGAAAATATGAGTGAGTGGATCTTATTGTCTCATCTCATGAGTTGACCCCCTAAACCCCCTTATATTGGTTGGGGGTACAGTTAGGGTTGTTGCCCTAGGCAACATGTGTGGCCTTCAGGCCTAGTATTATTAGGCCCGACCTATAGTTTCGAAGACAAAACAAGAAGATCTTGGCATAGTATATTTTTTTGTAGTACTATAAAATTGTTGGAGTATGAAAGTGAGTGTTGTCCCACATTGATAAAATGAAAGAATGTGAAAGTGGGTATTGGCCCTCATTGATAAAATTAAAGGGTTTGGGAATGTATATAAGCTTGTGAGTTACGCAATCCATTACCAATTAGTTTTAGGTTGGAACCTCATTTGAGCTTATATGTATGACTCATTTATTTAGGCTTCAATTAATATAAAATTTAACATGGTATCAGGGTAGATTGCTCGATCTTGATGTGTCACCATCCTCGTTTGATTAAAATTATGTGCGCGTGTTGGCCCTTGTTAGTAGCCCACACGTGAGAGGACGTGTTGCAATATTAAAGTTGGTGTTATCCCCCATTGATAAAATGAAAGAATATGAAAGTGGGCATGGTCCCAAATTGATAAAATTAAAGTGTTTGAGCATACATATAAGCTGGTAAGTTATTTCATCCATTGCTAATTAGTTTTGGGTTGGAATATCATTTAAGCTCATATGCATGACTCGTTTGTTTAACACCTAGTTAATGTAAAATTTAACAAACATAGGCCTGAAAAGCATTCTACTTAGCCAATGGTGGCGTGTTGATGATCAAGGGATTATAACCAGTTAATACAGCATTATTCATAGGCCTAAAATTGAATAATAGCCTCTAAGGAGACTCAAAATATCAATGTAGATAAGATTTTAATTTAAGTATTTGGTAATGTCTCTCAAACA
>JACYFF010010365.1:36255196-36277072 GCA_017589665.1 Selenicereus undatus | reverse complement strand
ATGTAGATAAGATTTTAATTTAAGTATTTGGTAATGTCTCTCAAACAATTTACCAATTCATATATCTAGCTCTAATATAATAGCTAAAAGAATACTTGAGAATACGAAGAGAGAGAACGTTCTAAGCATAGGTTCTAGCATGAATTGGAAGATTGTATGGATACGACGGCATTAGTAGGTCTAGACTCTAGTTTTGTTCAAGTATAACAATAATTCATAAATTATAGATAAACCATGCTTTTGTTCATAGTTCTGGCTAGCAACTTGTTGTACGTTTTTAAAGATATGGATAATCCTAGGAATAATTGGTGTACATGAATTGGTTTCGTAATGGAGTTGGTATTTCGAGAACAATTTGTGACATATTTTTAGAATATTGCCTAGCTTGTTCTTTTCCTCATTTTATATCAGTTTGTCCTTGCGCTTTCACCAACTCTTCAATGGCATGAGGTAGCATATGATTCTAGAAGTTATGTAGTCGTACCAATTCAAATTGGCGCAAGTTCTTTCTGAAACATTTGCTTAGTCTTCTAATACTTAGGCCTCTCTAATGGGGATTACTATTGATTAAAGCTTCTTTTAATAAGAGCTATGACTTCAAGGGCGGAGCTACATTGGGGCAAGGGGGTCAATTCACCCCTCAGTTTTTTGAAAAAAAATAAATTAAATATGGGATATTTTGGTGGAAAAAAAATAGATATATATATATGATTTGGTTCAGATATATTTCGCAAAGTCATACTTGGCAGGATGGTGGTTGTCATGCCCCTTGTTTCGCCTGGTTGTGGGTTCCAATCTCTTTAGATGCCACTCTACTCTGCCTCTCGGTCCCTTATAAGTTTTTTTTTTTTGAGCTTTGGACATTTATTCATCCAGTCATCCTCCCGACTATTTTTCGCTAATCGCTCAGACTCGTCTCTTCCCAACACCAGCCCCTGTCTGCCCTGCTCAGTTACTCTCTCTCACTCTCTGGCTTCTGTCCCTGGCCGCCGTCCGCCACTCCGTCGATTAGGGGTGAGCAAGACCGGGTACCCGGTCCAATTTCTTGGAACCGGACCCGGTCCCGGTTGGACCGGGTCCAATAATTTTGGAACCGGTCCCGGTCCCGGTTGAACCGGTTCCAAAATTTCTGGACCCGGTCCCAGAACCAGTCGGGACCGGTTCCGTAACCGGGTACCCGGTGCCCTTTTTTGACTTTTTAATTTTTTTTTAAAATTAACTTTTATCAGAATTTAAGCCATTAAGTACACCACCAGCCCAACAACTACTAAGCACTAAAGACGTTAGTACTTCTATTTCTAAGCAAACATCACAAAAAAGCAAGAAAAAGGCTCCAACATTAACTAATAACTATGCATGCAAAAGATCATTGGGTAATTAGACCGGGTAACCGGGTACCGGGACCGGTACCGGTTCCAAACTTTCAGGAACCAAACCTGGAATCAGTTGCCACCGGATCTTGAATTTTGGAACCGGTCCCGGTCCCGGTTGGACCGGGTCCAAACCAGTTCTGGGTCTGGGTCCGGGTACCCGGTTTTTTTGCTCAGCCCTACCGTCGACTGGCCGACTCCGCCTGGCCCGCCTCCACTCTACTCCACTCGGACTACTCCTTCTCAGTTCTCCTCCTAAATTCCCAATCTCAATTTGAGGTAATTCTCAAAAATACTCAATTTTTGTTTTTAATTTTGTTATTTTGTAAATAATTATGTTTATTTTACTGATTTTAGTTAGATTTATGTTAAATAATTGATTAATTTAGTGAATTACTCATGATTCATGAATTCAAAAATGAGGATTTTCACTACAAGAAAAAGACGAAATAAAGGCAGAATCAGCGACGGAAATCGGTTAATGAGCGACGGAATTTTGACATCAGCAACGGAACATGACTGTCGGATTTTCGCTTGTCATTGAGTATCCGGCGACGAAATTTCAAAATTCCGTCGTCAGTGGCGACGGATTCAACGACAGAAACTGCGACATACTTTTTTTGGTGGGGGGAACTGGCGGGGCAGGGGTAGGCGACGAAACTGAAAAATTCGTCGCCATCAGCGACGAAATTTCCGTCGCCAATTTCGTCGCTGATGGCTACGGATTATCAATTCCGTCGCCACCACCTGCCCCCCCAAAAAAAATTCCCCCCATCTGTTGCCATTCCGTCGCTAGCTTACTTTTTTTAAAAAAATAAAATCGTTTGTTTTTTATCATATCCGTACATACAAACAAATCCCTGCAAGAAATTTACATCTTCGCACTCAATCAACATCCAATGGCTTCATTTGAAGCGTTCTCAACAATTTCAAGCCACACATAGGTGAAATTTCACATCCAACACAACACTTCCAACCAAGGGTTTTCAATTCACAAACCACAAGCTAAGTTCCAAACAAACTTTCTACATATCACAAACTACAAGTTCTAAACAAAGTTTGTACATATCACAAACCACAAATTCAAACAAACCAGAAGTTAATTGTCAGTAATTGAGAATGAAGTTATATATATGTTTGCAGAAGAGGGAGAAGCAAGCACAAAATGGGAGGGGAGCGAAATAAGCACCAGGGCGAGGGGAGTGAAATAAGCAGAAAGGGGAGGGGAAGCAAGCAACAAGAGATGTACTTCGTGAAGAGTCAAGCAAAAGAGGCACCAGCTGAAGGAAACTTGCAACCAACTCAATTACCGAGGTCTTCCTCTTCCTCTTCCTCTTCCTTTGCCTCGCCATCTTCCTCATTATGTTGCGAGTAATGAGTAAATGGTGGCTGAGATCCCGAGCCAGGCGCCTGTTGCATTTGAAAGAAATCTTGGAGGTGCTGATCGATGCTCACCATTTGTTGGCTCAATTGTTGGTTGCTTTGGGTGAGCAATCTGTTGGATTCCTCCAGTTGCTTATATTTCTCCATAACCAACCAGTAGCTTTCCGCTTGTGAAGTTAGCTCACCCTCCAAGTTGGTTACTACACCCCTTAACTCATTGAGCTCTTGTTGCGAGGGCATAGAACCGGTACCTGCTGACAGGCATTTCAGTGAAGTACGCATTAGTATTGCAAGTAAGTAAATTCAATGTATAACCATGTTCGTTGAAACGTTAATATGAAAACTGTACTGGATCTTTGAGTGGGACTGAAGTAACCGGATTCTCTCATGTTGACAGTCTCGTCCCCAATGCCATAAATACAACCCTTCTTTTTCTTGAACGTCTTCAGCCACAACTCATTTGGGTTTGGAAATGGTTGGTTTGGATATTGAGAACTGTCATCCCCAGTCCCTTGAGAGTTGATAACATTTTGAAACTCACGTTCAAAGGATTCCTACAATATAGCAACATGCAAACGAAATCATGCATAGTAAATATACTTGAAATAAAGTATACAAGTTTAGGGGGAAACTACCAATGAAGATTGAGAATAGGTAATTGCTTACATATGTTTGTTGTGATTTCTTGTCAACCCAAGGGGCGTCTTCTTTGCCCTGGAGTTTGTGAGTGCGACTGAATAATTCAACAATGGTGGGCTTCGTCCCAAGTTCTTTCCTTTATGTACGTGCCAGAAAGAATGATGTCAAACACAACACAAAATACAATATTAAACTTAAACTCCTAAGTAGCAAACATTAATTCATTAACCAGATGCCGCCTATGCTCATGCATAGGGATCGAGCCACTGGTGTGGAGAGATGGGCCACCGCTTTCTGGAGTTCCCAGTCGGTTCTTCTGCGCTGTTTCACGCAATTTCTTGTAATGTTTATTCGCCCAGTGCTGTTGGAGTCCTTTTCACCGAGCCAAACAGGCTTCTTGTTATGCTTCCTTGCTTTGCCAAAGAAGTCTCTCAAGCATGCATTGCCTCGATTTTCAAAATTCCTTCTTATACGGTCCTCATGGATCGAATCTCAAGTAAACCACTTTTGCAATCATGAAAACAAAAAACATATCAAATAATTCAATACTAATATATCACGTTCATAGAAACTGTTAATACGAAGTCACTGTAGTTACCTTGAACTCTCCAAACCACAAATCTCGTACTAGTTTGGGCACTTTACTCCAAGTAGGCCAAGCTCCGTCAAATTTGCTTTGAAATATGAGAGAAATCCTACTAACAGCACCATCATTGGGGAGAAACCTAATTGAACATAACACATAAAATTCATTACTTATTATGCAAAATTCATGTAGTACTTCATAAGATATAGCAAATGAAAACTTACCCGTTACTATCTAGCTCAATCCAAGTCTTAGCTCAAGTGCTCCCATGACTGGATTGTGCTTCACTTTCACCACTTTCAATGTTCTCTTGGGACTAGTTCGTGTTAGGGTGAGTGGGTTGGGGAGTTTGCTGCACAGTGTGAACAACATGGGGGTTTGGAGGAATGTTGTATGCAAATTGGCTGTACATGGTGCTTTGGTTGGGGATGTATGAGGTCTGATGATGGAAAGCCCCAAATGGGGGAGACAGTGGTCTTGAAATACCTGGTATGTAAGCATCCATTGTCGCTTCTGGCTGAACTGGTATATAGGTACCTGGGGGGAAGATGGATCAATGTCCATTGCGGTCGAATCAACGGCAGAGCTCTGACGCCCTCGTCCTCTACCTCGAGGGGAGGACTTTGCTCGACGAGAACTTGAATCCATACCCGAAATAGGTGACAACAACGCCAAGTACAAATATATAATGATTGCACATGTAAACCGTTTTCCTCATACATCATAATAGGTACGCAGGTTACACATATTTTGCAAAGCTCATTCATACAATATAAGTAAAGTCACAACCAATTGTTTGACATGCAAAGTACTCATATACATAAGAATTTGTAACCACTTAGTCATCTGCATCCTCATCCTCATCAATGTCATCGTCATCATCATCATACAAATGCAAATTTTCTTCAGCCTCATCTGTTTCATTACCGTTATCCCACTCCCCCTCTTCGTCATCCTCATCATTCTCTACCTCATCTATCTCATCATTACCCTGAATGAATGAAAACCCTATTTCATCATTAACCTCTTCTAGTGGTGCACTTTCATCCACTAATGATACAGGGATGACGTCATTCGCAGGGTCGACGATAGTCGTCATGTTCATTTGTTGGTACGCAGTAGGTAGAGTGTACTGCTGATCCACTCTCGCCCTTGGTTTGGTTGGTATGACAACAAGCCAATTGGCCCTATCCCTTCAGCGATCTACATGTGGCATGAAGTATACTTGTGATGCGGTGTTTGGGAAGATAAATGGGTCGTACTTCGGTACCTTCTTGTACGGTGCACATCAGTAAGGTTGCTTAGTTTATGAGATCGTGTCCCACGATTCAATGTGGGGTCGAACCACTCATAGCTGAAGAGCACACATTGTTTAAGTGATTCGCCTACGTACTCAATTTGGACAATGTCCTCCAGTACACTATAACAATCATTCTCAATATCGCCTTCCCCAGTGCCACAAACACCAACACCACAATTATATGTTCTCTTTTCGATGCTTCGAGCTTCTGTGTGGAATTTGAATTCATTTACTCTATATGCCGTCCACGTCGACACACACCGCTTTGGCTTCACAGCCAATTGGCTCAGGTAGCAATGTTTGTCGGTCTCGAACAGTTGAATATAATGCACCTAAGGTGACATAACATGTGGTTTTAATTAATACAATGCACCTAATTAACTGTTATGTTCAAATTATGAATAAATGAGTTCGAATACTTACGTTCGAATACTTACATTCTCACTAAACCAATATGCGAAATGGGTTTCGATGATGGTGTCGACATCTGCGTCGCTGACATTGGGATGCACAGCTCTTACTTGTTCCGCGAAAATTCTCACATTTTACGAAGCCTATTAATATACTTGTGCTATGATTGACAAATTGAATTGGAAGTGAAAATACAATTCACCCTATATAAGGTTTAACTTCGTCACAATTTAACAGCACGTGAAGATGAGCAACAACATATTCGACATCTGTGAGATACCTTGATCTTTCCCTACCAATAGTGGTCCCTTGCGGTGCAAACGCGGACAGAGTTGAAAAATGATTAATATGTTCATCATCATCATCCTCATTTCTCCTGCACCTAGTGCGCATGGAGGGCACATTAGAGCCGAAGTAATAGGAGACGAAGAATGTCCGCTCTGCCTCTAGGTATGCTTCTATGATTAAACCTTCAGGACACGCTTGCTGCTTTATCTTTCTCTTCAATCAGCCAAAGAACCTACCAAATTCACAATTGCAATCACTTTTAAGTGATTCCACATATAAGAATTCATACAAGGTTTCATCAATTATAGTATAATTTACCTCTCAAATGGATACATCCATCGGTATTATACTGGACCACCTAGTTGAGCCTCTTTTGCCAAATGCACTGGCAGGTGCTCCATTACATTGAAGAAGCAATGAGGAAAAATGGTCTCCAACTTACACAAAGTGATGACAATGTTGCAATGTAGTTCTTCAACCATATCCTCCCGTAATGTTGTTGAGCATCAATTCTTGAAGAACTGGCTTATCTCAATAAGAGGTTTCAACACATCATCTGGGAGCGCACCAAATGCAATTGGTAAAAGAGTCTCCATGAAGACATGACAATCATGACTTTTCATGTTATTGAACTTAGCCTCATTAGGGTCCATAATATTTCTCAAATTAGAGCAATATCCATCAGACATTTGAAGCTCCTTCACCCATTCACACAACTCTCTTCATTTATCCACAGGAAGTACGAACTTTGCTTTTGGTTTAACTGGCCTACCACTTGGGCCTGAATGTAAATGTAATTATGGTCCATCACATATTTCTGCAACATCCATTCTTGATTTGGCATTGTCCTTTGTTTTCCCATTAACATCCATAACAGTGTTGATAATGTTACATCCAAATTATGACGGAGTAGTTGGTGTTGCCAATAAGGCAACTCCTAGAATATGCTCTTCTTCGTCCAGTTGTGCTCATTCTCCTTAAATCCTAGTATGACAAAGTCACCATTTGTACTTACCATTGGGTAATCTTCCACCTCGGCATAAAGTTCTTCCCTAACTAGTCAGCAAGGAGGACCCCCTATAACAGTTCTGCCTTTTCTAAATGCTGTTTTATTTCTTCTGAACACATGATTCCTTGGCAAAAAACACATATGATAGTCAAACTATGAGAATTTACCTCCATTTCTCAATCTCAAAGCCTTTTGCTGTTTCATACATACGGGACATGCCAATTGGCCATTAGTACTCCACCCAGATAACATTCCATATGCGGGAAAATCATTGATGGTCCACATAAGTGCAACCTTCATCTGAAATGTATGCCCCGTAGAAATGTCATTAGTCTCAACTCCAACATCCCACAACTCTTTTAACTCATAAACAAGAGGTTGTAAATAAACATCCATCTTGTTCTTGGGATTTTTGGGCCCGGGGATTACACAAGTCAAGAACATAAAAAGTGTGGTCATACACATTTCAGGGGGAGGTTATAAGGTGTAACGACCACCAGCCAAATTGAGTATGATCTTGAAGACAATGTGTAAAGATTAAATCCATCAGCACATAAGCCAAACCTCATATTCCGAGGCTCTACAACAAATTCAGGGTACTTGGTATCGAAATGTTTCCATGTTGCCCCATCTGATAGATGACATAAAACACCGTCCTCACGTCGATGTTCATAATGCCATCTCATGTGCTCTACACTACTTCTTGATGCGTACAACCTCTGCAGTCGAGGTTTTAACGGAAAGTAATGCATCCTTGAGTATGGCAATGGATTCTGATTCCTTTGCTGTGGCCTTTGCCTCTTCCATCTTGAATGCCCACAAAACTTGCACGCATCCAGGTTTGCGTCCTCCTTATAAAATAGCATGCAACCTTTCCGGCAACAATCAATTTGGACCAGATCATTGCCGAGATCTTTAACAATCTTCTTCGTTTGCCCATAGTTGTTTGGCACACGGTTGTTAGGGGCAGACATCTCTTTCATTAATTGAACAACTTCATTGAAACAATTTTGAGGCATATTATAATCAAATTTAATACTCAACAGTCTCACCGCTACAGATAGCTCACTGTGGGTGGAGCAACCATCATATAAGGGTTGTTGAGCAGCTTGAACCATATTGTAAAATAGTTCTTGGCACGTGCTTGACCCCACTTCCCTTACATTTTGATTTGCTACTATAGCATCATCAACCATGTCCTGCACCCGATGAATGTAGGGTTCAGAATAGTCATTATTAACATGACTTGAACCTCCAATTTTAGGAATTTTACTATTTGAATACCCAGAATCATATTGTTGAGGTTCTATTTCCCCATGACTTATTCAAAACCAATACCCTTGCACAAAACCCTTATACATAAGGTGCGTCTTAACTTCATCAGGTGTCAAGTACACCCTATTTCTGCATTTCGCGCAAGGACATCTATACTTTCCCCCATTCATAAACTTTGTCTGTCCACGTGCAAATTGATCGAATTCGTTTACTCCATCTAGAAATTCTTGCGTATAAGCACTATGATCAGACAGTAATCTATTATACATCCATCTACGATGTGAAAGACCATTCATATTCTACTCAAATAACAATAACCGCATAAGGTATTTGATAAGAATTAATTTTAATCAACATTATAATAATTACATAAATTACGCAATTATATATTATATATGTTTACTTTAAAATTTCCACATGCTACAACAAAAAAAAATAAACATATCACATTTGCGTACTTGAAATTGCGTACTTTAAAAATGCGCACATTGTCACGAATATCACACAACTAATAATTCATACATAGTTGACCACTTTATTCCACCAACATATCAAATTTGAACTTAAAATTACCAAATCTAAGTGTACATTGCATTGGGCAAAATCTTTAAACAAATATGAGCTACAATTTCAAACAAACATCACATTCGAGCAAAATTACAAACCAGTGCATCTCAATCTACCAAAACATATCAACTTTCAAGTTCACACCACCAAATCTAAACCCTAAATTGCGTTGAGCAAAATCTCCAACCAAATTTCAACAACATTATCAATTAAAACATTTCATTCCACCAACATATGGAATTTCAACTTCAAACTACCAAACCTCAACCCTCAATCGCATTTACCAAATTCTTATAACGAATTAGCACAATAAGCTCACACAAATAGCACATTTCAACAACATTATCAATTACACTATTTCATTCCACCAACATATCAAACTTTAACTTCAAACTACCAAACCTAAACCCTAAATCGCATTTACCCCAATCCTCAACCAAATTAAACCAATAACCTCACACAAACACCACATTTCAACATAAATATGAACTAACTATGAAATTCTGACAATGTAATACAAAAATTTATAGAAATTACAAGTAATTTAGTTGAGATAATACCTCAAACAACTCCAAAAAACCGGCGGCGAGGGGCGGCCGGCGGTGATAGACGGCGGCGGAGGGGGGGACGGCCGGCGACGGGGCGTTCGTGCACTCGCCACTCGCTCTCTCTCTCTCTTCGAAGCTTTCGCAGAAATGAAAGAGGAGGGCGCTAGTTGGGAAATTAAATGGGGGCGACAGAATTTCTGTCGCCACCCCAAATTTTTTTTGGGTGACGGAAAATCCGTCGCCAAATTTTTCACGAAATTTTTTTGAAATTGGCGACGGATTAAAAATTTCGTCGTCATCCCTGCCACACAATCTGGCTTAGTTGAATAACTGTTTATTAGTCGCCATATCTGTCGTTGAATTCCGTCGTTAATATGCACTTTTTTAGTAGTGTTTACTCCAATTGTCTTCTTGGTTGAAGATTTAAAGTTAGACTAATTTTCTTTGTAATTGCTTCCTTGTTTATGTTTAGTTTACTAATTTTTATTGAATTTGTGTTGAATAAGTGGTTAATTTAGAGATTTACTCATCAATTAAAAAATTAGATTTTGCCTTTCTTGATTGAGAATTTAGAAATTAGAATTAGGGTAATTTGTTGGTTGTTGTTTGTTTATTTGTGTTAAATTCATTGACTTTAGGCAAATTTGTGTTTGTTTATGATAAATACAAATTACCGAAATTCTAATTCCTAAATTCTCAAGCAAGAAAGGCAAAACCTAATTTTGTAAATAATTATGTAAATTATTTTGTAAATAGTTATGTTTATGATTTACTAAAAACGTAATTATGTTTATATTATGTGTATTATTAATCTCGCCCCCATTTGGTTTGAATCATGGCTCCGCATTGTGTGACTTGATGTCTTTTACCGAATTACCTATTCCTTGTCTGTGTTAAAGAGAAATCATTGCTATCCAGGGGTTTTTTGGGGCTATACAAATGATCAGTAGATCTTGTAATAATAGTAACTCAAAAATATACCATGATATATATAAAGCCTTGTGAACCATGTGCTTAATAGGGATATAGGAATATAATTGTCCCACATTGATATAAATTGTAAGTTGTACATTTTATTTGTACTACATACACAAGTAAGGCATCTCACATGGTCAGAGCCATAATGTTCTGAAACCCTAGCCTTAGCCCTAGCCTCTCTCTCTCTCTGCATCGGCTTCTTTGCACCGACTGTACCTCTGCAACCACTGCCGCTGCTAGGGCTACCCACCTTTGCCTTATTCCACCCTCTCTCTCACTCATAGTGTTCAAGGCCCAAGATAGAGAGTCTATTTATTTGGCTCACACTCCGCCCATGTGCGCTGTTGAGGATAGGGACCGACTTAATACAACAACCAACAGTGCTGTTGTGGTGACCGTCGTGACTCAACCACTGCCCACATGGCACAACTCTAACCCTATCTCAACTTTGGCCATCATCCCTCTCCTTTCTCCATCGGGCCGCACTTGGGCCATGCTACCACAAATTGTGTCTCTCACACTGCCTTTGTCATCGCTTACTGATGGACTCTTGCTTCTCTTCTTAGCAGTGCCTTTTGTCTCACACGTGGACTCATCGCTTGAGGTCCCTTTCTACCATCGTATCCTGGCAATAACATAGCAATGTATGCTCCCTACGACCCATGACTGTTGTTGCCTACCACTTCATTTAGCGGTCCCCCTCCTCTTGCACCAAGTATATGGACCATCAATATTACCACGTTTGTCAATACTGCGCCCACCTCGGCAGATGTCTATGCGTACTTGGAGACTCAATTTTCACTTCAAAATGTAGTCAAACTTCGACGAAAAAAGCGATGAGAAAAAGCCTCCGTAGGACCGTTCGACGAAAATTCAGATGGAATTCGACGAGGATTGGTTTTCCCGACGAAAATTTCGATGGATTTATCCTCGTCAGAATTCAAAATTCCAACGGAGTTCTGTTGGAAATTCCGTCGGAAACTACAACATATTTTTCAAAAAATTTCAAATCTGGGCTTTAAGGTGCAAGCGAAGGAATTGAAGGAAGGCCCGAGCGCCATTGGAGCATGAGAGAGAGAGGTATTTCAGAAGAGGAGAGAGAAAGAGAAACTGAGAGTGAAAGCCCAGCCAAAGTTGCAGGTTACCGTCGCTAGAGCTTTTATCTCACCCGTGAGTGCTTTATTTCCAACTAATTTGTTGCTCAAATTTGAAATTTTAGAGTTGATTGGTATTTTTGGTGATTGTTGATTTGTTGTTTTTGGTGTGAAGGTAATAGCCGCTGCCGCTGCTGCGACGCCACTGTCCCGTTCTCCGCCTCTAGTTGAAATATTTTGTTGTCAATTTAAAGGTTAGTGGCACTATTAAATGTGTTTTTATTGAATTTTTTGTGTTTTGAAATTATATTAATTAGATATTTTTTTATATGCTTTGTTTTATTTTTGGAAATTTCATGAAATATAATTTTGTAGCGATATATGTATAGCTTATCTGATATGTTTTGTTTGGGAAATTATAAATGTGGAAAATTATGGATTTGAAGTATGTTAATTTTTGTTGGATCTGGTAAGTATATTTATTTGGGTAAATGAAATAAAATATGTTAATTATGTTTACTTTTAAAAATTGTTTAATTTTTTGCAAATAACTCAAGTATGTTAAGCATGTTTAATATATTCATTTTTGTTAAAAGTTTAAGTTTCTCAAGTATGTTTATTTTTTTGAGTTGTTAGGTATCTTGAGTATGTTTATTTTTTATTGGAATTGTTATGTATGCTAATTTTTTATAAGTACGGAAAGCATGTCTATTTTAAGTATGTTTAATTTTTTGTATGATTTGTTTGATTTGTTCAGTATGATTATTTTTAAATTTACTAAATAGTGTTTTGTTTATTTTTTAAGCATGTTTATTTGGATAAAATGTAAACTAAATAATTTAACTTGTGTTTGATTTGTTAAGTAAGTTTATTTGAATAAATAAAATAGTTATTTAAGGTTATCTTTTGTAATATATGTTTAGATTTTTATATTTTGTTGTCTAAAATATGAATGTGGAAATTTATTTTCGAAATATAGGGATATAAAATGTTAAGTAAATACATTTAGCTAATAGTTATTGGTGTCATTAGTGAATATAAAATATGTAGTAAATAGTTTAATTTATAATTTGATTTGTAAAGTATGTTTATTTGGATTAGCGAAATAGTTGTGGTGCTTCTCTTTTAGATATTATCAATTTTTATGTGTGTGTGTGTGTGTGTGTGTGTGTATATATATATATATGTATGTGTGTGTGTGTGTGTATATACATATGTATATATAAGTTCAAAAAAAATACTTTATTGCTATTATCAATTTCAATTCAACTTACACAAACTAGGTTCTTTTATATTTTTTAAAGTTGAATTTTAATTTCTAACAGAAATTTCGATGGAAAATCCCGTCGAAAATTCTGTCGGCAAAAAAAATTACCCGAAGATTGTTTGGCGCGAAAAACCATTTCTGAGGGGTACCCGTCAGAATTTCCATCGGATGTCCATTGGATTCCGTAGGGAAAAAAATCTCTGATGAACTTTTTCCCGTTGGGTTGTTTTCGGTCTGAATTTCCATCGGAAACTGCTTTTTCCGTTGAAATTGACCAAAATTTCCGTCGCAAATTCCATCGATATGTTTTGTAGTGAATGTTTTTATTTCTTTTTATGCGTTAGCTAAAAGGTACGATGGCTGGCTGCATTCCTATTCCTCCTAAGCATATCTTTGTCTTTACGAGCATACAACAACCTAATCTTGCAGATATTTACGGTTTCATATTGATCAATTTGTACATGCTTGATTGTTTGTAACTATATCTAAGGGTACTTTAGTTAAAGTAAGTGATTTAAGGCACTGTTTGGATATTTGACGTTATCTTGAGCCTCAGTTTAATACAACTAGCTTAACTCGTGCTTTAGTGCGTGTTGACTAACTTAAACTGCGAAGATTATCCATCTATTGATCAGTATCTTCGTGTTGTTAAACTCATAACTGACTCCTTGGCTACTAGACAATCTCTTATGTCTTATTTAGAGCTTATTCAGTTTTTTACTACTAGCTTGTCTTCTGATTATGACACCTTTGTCAATACCTTATCTCTCCTGCCTGTGCATGTTACCTTTGATGACTTGCACTCTAAGTTCTATTCTATAAGAATAGAATTCAGTTTCAGAAAGGTAGGGGAGTGAAGCGTTCATTATGCATTTATTGCCACTTCTGGGTCTCATTTTGACCAAGGAGGTGGTCACTCTATTGAGAACAAAAACAATAATAATGGGCGAAAAGGTGATTGTAAACAAAGGCCGACAGAAGAACAACCAAAGCAATAAAAATAACAAGTTGCCTTAGCAATCTCAGCGGTCTTCTTGGAGTGTGCCTACAGGTTCTGCTTTATGCAATTCCATTGTTTCATAGTTTGATACTACTATCCCTTCTACTTCTATTGTTAACATTTTCAATTTAGGCACAAACCAAAGTGAAGGGATTCTTGGCTTTCACCCTAATGTTCTTTGTCAGATCTATCATTCTCCCAAGCATTTTGTTGATGCTTGTCCCAATCCTTATCAGCCCCGCCAATCCTTGTTCTTTGAGCTTGTGCCACTTTCACGCCTGTTTATGCTAGTGAACAAATTTGGTACCCGGATTCAGCTGCGGCCTTGCATATGATGCCAAATGGTAAGCTACTTTGTAAATCTCCTTACTCCGATTTGAACAAAGTGAGAGTAGGCAATGACACCTTGCTACCCATATCCCATGTTAGAACTATAACCTGCTACACCTTGACTCGGCCCTTGCATCTTTGTAATATGTGACATATTCCTCTGTTGTGTCATAGTCTACTGTCTGTTAAGCAACTGTGTCTTGATAATATTTGTAATGTTGTTTTCAAAGCAACTTCTATATGAATTAAGGACAACACCACGAGTGGAGTCCTTCTAAACGCCCCCTGTGTCGGTAATATTTTACCCTATTTGTCTAGATTTTGAGCACCTTTACGCCACCTTTCCCTAAATGAGTTGGGAGATGCTTGGCATCGCCACTTGGGGCATTGTGGGTTGAATGTTTTAAATTTGTATAAGAAAAATAAAGTTGTTTAGTTTAAACTCGCTCACAAATACTTGTACGACTTGTTGTTTGGCTAAGTTGGATAGACTTCCATTTACTCTTCTTAAACATTGTGCTACTATGCCTTTAGAATTGATTCATTCAGATGTTTAGTAATCTCCTGTTTTATTGCATCAAGATTTTAAATATTATGTGGTCTTTGTTGATGATTTTTCACGTTTCACTTGGACTTATTCCATAAAACGCAAATCGGAAGTTTTTAGTCATTTTTGCCATTTTCAGTCTCTTGTGGAGAGTCTGTTTAATTGCAAAATAAACCAGTTTCAAAGTGACAGGATTAGGAACTTAACAATACGTCTCTAAAAGAACATTTTCTTAAAATTGGTGTTTATTTCAGAAAATTTGCGCTAATACACAATAGCAAACTAGGGTTGCTGAACGCAAGCATCGCCATCTCCTATAAATCATTAGGTCTTTTCTAATCGATGCTATGATGCATACGAGTTTTTGGCTTGGTGCTATCTATTATGCAATTTTCACTATTAACCGTTTGGCTATGCCCGTTTTCCAAGGTAAGTCTTCTTATGAAGTTTTATTTCAGAGAATGTCTAATTATTCCTTTCTTAAACTTTTTGGGTGTGCTTGCTTCCCAATTTTATGGCATCTTCTACATACAAACTTCAAAAAAGATCTACTGAGTGTGTCTTTTTGGGGTATGCCCCCCATTATAAGGGTTATCGCTGTTTTTACTGTAACACCCCTAGTCTCTAATACTTGATTATTCTAACTTAAGACTTATTTACTTGTGATTATAGTAGAAGTCCTTCAAATAGAGGTATTATCGTCGTTCCGTGATAGAACAAGGCTACCTAGAACTACCTATAACACTGTACTACCCACATAGTCACGAAATTCTCTAAACATTTAATTAGAAACATACATTGGGAACTAGTCCAATTTTTAATATACTTGGCAAACTTCGCATAGAAATACTAAACATTGTGGTAAACACACTGTCCAAAAGTTTATACAATCAACAAGTTTCTAGGAGTGCTAGCCTATAAATCACTGTGAGCACCTGGGTAGTTGGCCTTTAGCAAAATACTGTAAATCTCGTTTAACTCTTTCAAACTTCTGGCTTGCTAGGATGAGGGTTGTTCACTAATCCCTTACCTAAAAACGGAAAACATAAAAATATTTGAATAATGAGCCTAAGCTCAGCTGTATATTCCTATGCTGCAAATTAATTTTTATATTCAGTTTAGTTGGGGGCTCGTATTTCAAAACATTTTGTTTGAAAACAAAGAGCGAGAAAGTGTGAGTAAAGCTGATTTGCCGGTTATTGTTTGAAAGTAAACCCCTATTTATAACTAAAATAATTCTGAGATTGGTGCACACGTCACAGGCCAATCAGGAAGCTTGAGATACAACCACATTAGTAAACAGAATGGCGTAAGCTCTGATGATTGATAACTGATGGGGTCACTTGTTTAGGTGAGAAAATATTGTATCAAATGATTCATTACATGAACATTACATAAATTTTGTACAATTTGAGAAAATATATGAGTTTTCGAAGAGTACAGGCAATGTACATATCTGACCTTTGAAATTCTCTCTCCTATTTAGTGAAAAACATTCGTTGGTAGCTTGAAGCAGCAGACGTGGCCTTACTTTTGCTCAAAATGTGTAATTTCATGGTTAGTATGAGTTTTGGAAAGTCTATTGAATTTTTGGGTGGAGTAGACAATTTAAAATCCCTTGACTCTTCTTTTAATTATTAACATAATCATTATTATTTATTTAACTTTATTCTATTTTACTTTGTTTATGTTCCTTCCTTGGATAACACTAACGCTCATTTGAAAACTTTATAACATCTTAATGGGATAACTCGCTTTGTTTTTATTAATATCGAGGTTGATGTGATTACCATTATAGTTATTAACATAAACTTGTTAATATCATTTATTTTGTCTCGATTGCTAGTATTAATGTCATTGTTATCATCATTATTTTTGTTATTGTTATTATTGTTATTGTTATTATTATTATTATTATTATTATTATTATTATTATTATTATTATTGTTATTATTATTATGATTGTTGTTATCATTATTATCTCCTCAATGATGCATTATTAATAGCTATCACTATGGTTTGGATAAGTCGGTCACACCTCTGTGTTTAGTGACTTTATGGGGTATGCGCTTCGCTTTTCTTTGCTAGTTCTAATTATGCAAATGTTCATTAGTTGAAATAAAACTACATAGGCACATTAGGTTAATAAAATTTAAACTCTCAAAACTACATATTCCCTCCATTCTCCTCTCCAACACCCACACTTGGAAATCAAAACTCATGGCATACACATACATGCAAGTTTGAATTTCATTCAAGCATCTAAACCCTAACCACCATGTCCACGACATCACACCCACATATCCAATACATATGTACCTCACTAATTTCCTTCAAACATCCATTAGAATTCATCTAAACACCTTTAAATCAACATAAACAAGCCTAAATTTCCTCCAACCCAAAAACCCTAATTACCATATTCACCCTCAAGCTCCAAACTTTCCAATTCAATCCAAACATTAAAAAAAAATTCCAAGAAAATTATATGTTAATATTCACCAAAGCTAATTACATGACTACTACAAAAATTTCAGCCACAAAGCAATTAAACCAAATAATGCAGCTACAAGGAATTCACCCAAAAATGGAGAAAGGGGGATTTCGATGAAGCCACCAACTTAGCTATTCCAGGGAATTTTCAGAGTGAAGAAAGAGAGAGGGAGAGAGAGAGAGAGAGAGAGAGAGAGAGAGAGAGAGAGAGAGAGTGAAGCATCAAATTCTGGTATTCCTTCCCATTTCCTCTAGTTGCTATGTATAGCACTATTACATTGACACCTCTCCTCCCAATCTCCTGCGTATAACCAACTTCTGCCAGCTCATATGCCAACTCATCTTCCCTACAACAACCAGCAATTATCTTGCAAAAGAAAGCCAGAAATAAGAAAATAGAAATATGGTAAAGATGCTGAAAATGCCTACGGTAAAAGTAATGCAAAGAGTATTTTCCCCTGTATCAGTACTCCCTCCTCAGAGCAGCCTTGTCCTCAAGGCTGAAATGCAGGATATGTTGATTCGAATGCATCAGCCATTTCCCAACTAGCTTGATCTTCACTGAGCCCCTCCCACTGCACTAAATACTGAACTGCTGCCTTGTTTTGCCTTTTAACAATTCTTCTTGCCAAGACTTTGTATGGAACCCTATGGACTTCTGAGCTGCTGCCCTGCAACCATGCTGGGATATAAGGGAGGTTTGGTAACTCTCCCCTGAAGGCTTTAAGTTGTGAAACATGGACAGTGGGGTGAAACTGAGCGTAATCTGGCAAGTTCAACTTATAAGCCACATACCCTATTTTGTCTAGCACCTGAAAAGGCCCAAAATATTTGGGTCCCAACTTAGCATTAGGCCTGTGCTACACACTTGTCTGCCTATATGCCTGTAACTTAAGCCACACCCAATCACCTATCTCAAAAACTCTGTTAGACCTCCCTTTATCAACCAATTGTTTCATCCTTTGCTGAGCTTTAAGCAAATTCTGCTGTAGCTGCCTAATCATTTGTTCCCTTCTCTGCATTGTCCTATCCACAGCTGTGTTGGTGGACTCCCCTGGTAAATAGGGTAAATGCAGGGGTGGGGGTTGATTGTATAGAACCTCATAGGGAGTAATCTGCGAGGAAGAGTGGAAAGAAGTATTGTACCACCATTCAGCAAAGGAAAGCCACTTAGTCCACTCCTTAGGGAACTGAGTACACATGCATCTCAAGTAATTTTCTAAACACCTATTAAGTACTTCAGTCTGACCATCTGTTTGAGGATGGTATGCTGAGGACAATAGTAGGTTTACTCCTAAAACTGCAAAAAGAGACTGCTAAAATGAACTGAGGAAGATGGAGTCCCTATCACTTACTATGCTCTTTGGCAAGCCATGCAATTTAAATATGTTGTCCAAATAAGCATGTGCTACTGTCTCAGCTGTATAGGGATGAGCAAGGGCAATAAAATGAGCATACTTACTCAATCTATCAACAACCACCCAAATCACTTCCTTCCCTTGAGATTTAGGCAATCCTTCAATGAAATCCATAGAAATATCCACCCAAACCTCTTCAGGTATAGGTAATGGTTGTAGTAGCCCTGGTTGTGCACTGGTGTCATATTTACAGGCTTGGCAAACTGTGCATTGCCTAACAAAATGCTGAACATCTTTGTTCATCCCTTTCCAATAAAATATCTGTTTGAGCCTTTTCAAGGTGGCATCCCTACCTGAGTGCCCCCCTAGGGGAGAAGAGTGAACCCAATGCAAAAGTTTAGCTCTCAAGGAAGTATCAGCACCCACAACCAACTTTCCTTTCCTCCTTAGCTGGCCATTTATAAGCTGGTACTTAGGAAAGCTGTCAGGGTTTTGTTGTTTCTTATGAATAAGGTGCTGTAAAGCAGGGTCTGTTGACCAAACCCTCTCAATGAGGTCAAATAAATCTGACTGTATGGTGGAAATGGCCATCAATAAAAGCTCAGTACCTGACACTCTTGACAAAGCATCAGCCATAGCATTCTCGGCACCACTTTTATAATGTATTTCATACTCAAACCCCATTAGTTTGGACAACCAGAATTGCTGGAAAGGGGTTGATACCTTCTGTTCA
Organism: Selenicereus undatus; assembly: GCA_017589665.1. Taxonomy (NCBI): domain Eukaryota; kingdom Viridiplantae; phylum Streptophyta; class Magnoliopsida; order Caryophyllales; family Cactaceae; genus Selenicereus; species Selenicereus undatus. The sequence goes on along the minus strand of JACYFF010010365.1, from coordinate 36,257,896 downwards.
AGGAGGTGTTTGAGACTTTTCTGATCTGTTCTGATTATAAATGGTCTGCCCAGCAAGTACTGCTCCCATTTTTGTACAGCAAAGACAATAGCCAATAATTCTTTTTCATATACTGAGAGTTTTTGCCACCTTAGCCCTAACTTCTTGCTGATAAATGCTATGGGGTGCCTCTTTTGTTGCAAAACCGCACCAATGCCCTGACTTGAGGCATCTGTCTCTATCTCAAATTGTTCTTCAAAGTCTGGAAGGGCTAAGACTGGAGCCGTAGTCAGTGCTTGTTTGAGAGCTTGGAAAGCTTCCTCAGTGTTTTCATTCCAAGTGAATCCATCTTTTTTGAGTAACTCAGTAAGTGGCCTACTAAGGGCTGCATAACTCTTAATAAACCTTCTATAATACCCAGCTAGCCCCAGAAAACTCCTAACATCTTTTTGGGAGTTAGGTGGAGGCCAGCGATCAATTACCTCAATTTTCTTGGGGTCAGTTTCCACCCCTGAACCAGATATATAATGACCAAGGTATTCAACCTTAGACATACCAAAATAACACTTGCTGAGCTTGGCAAATAGAGTATGCTTCCTCATGAGCTGCAATACCTTTTCCAGGTGCCCAATATGTTCCTCTAAACTTGGACTGTAAACTAGAATGTCGTCAAAAAACACTAGCACAAACTTCCTTAGATAATCTCTAAACACAAAATTCATTAGTCCTTGAAAAGTTGCAGGGGCATTGGTTAACCCAAAAGGCATGACCAAGAATTCATAATGTCCTGAATGAGTCTTGAAGGTAGTTTTTGACACATCTTCTGGGTACATTCTCACTTGATGATAGCCAGATCTTAAATCGATTTTGGAGTATATCCTAGAACCAGCCAACTCATCTAATAACTCTTCAATAACAGGTATAGGGAATTTGTCCTTCACTGTGCTTTTGTTGAGCTCCCTATAATCTACACATAACCTCCAAGTGCCATCCTTCTTCCCAACTAATACTACTGGTGAAGCAAATGGGCTAGAGCTGAGTTGAATGATTCCTTTGTCCTGCATTTCCTGGACCAGTTGCTCAATGATGTCCTTGTGTTTTAGGGGGTATCTGTAAGGTCTAATATTGATAGCAGAAGTCCCCTCTTTGAGTGGTATTTTATGATCAAATTGACCTCTAGATGGAGGCAATGTATTAGGCTCCTGAAATAGATCTTGATAAGAGTCTAATAGTTGTTGTATCTCTGTGATAATAGGTTGTTTGGGAGGCAACTCAAGAGCATTCAAGCTAGCTGAAGTATCAGGTATTAACTGAAGCATGCACAAGTGCCCTGCAGCTTTTAAGGCCTTGGGCAGTTGCCCACGAGCCATTAGTTGTGCCTTTCCAACATTGATTCCCCTCAGTACATGAGTTTTTCCTAAGTAGGAAAATTCCATTTTCAGTTGCTTGAAGTCCCATTTAATTAGGCCTAACGTTGCCAGCCACTGCACTCCAAGTACTAAATCACAACCTCCAAGTGGAAGCAACCATACATCAGACTTGAATTCAGTCCCATGCAGTAACCATTTGAATCCTCTACATATGTAGTGGCATTGCAACTGTTGGCCACCAGCTATGGTAACTGATTGAATAGCTACGGGTTCCAGTCTGCACCCAAGCTTTTTGGCGAGATTTTCATCCAAAAAGTTATGAGTACTACCTGAGTCTATAAGGATATGCAAGGTTCTTTTTCCCAAATGCCCATTGACTCTCATCGTATGGAAGCCAGCACTTCCATTCATTGCATTCATGGAAATTTGGGGCATTATTTCCAAATTGTCAAATTCCACCTCCCCAGTAAATTCTCCTATATCAGCCTCCTCGGCCAATTCTCCTGTATTATTAACTTCATCTTCTTCTCCCATGACTTCCACCAGGTATAGCTGCTTCCCTTTATTCCCACACTTATGTCCCTTCTCGAAAGGTTGATCACACAAGTAGCACAGACCTTTAGCGATCTTTTCAGCCCTTTCTGAGGCTGGTATAAATCTTCTGGGTTTTTGAAAATTTTGGCTATGAATGGGGGGCTTGTAACTGCCACTCGTATTTTGTATAGCTTTGGAAAAAGGGGCAGGTGTAGGTAATATAGGTTTGGAATGAAGTGGGAGTGATTTCAGGGTTCTGTCAGTGGGTATTTTCAAAGCCTGAATAGCCTCTTCCTGATATCTCGCATAATCCATGGCAACACTCAAGGTCTGTGGGTTAAAAGCCCTTACAAGAGGTTTTACAGCAACCGTCAATCCCCCAATAAAGCTCTCTAGGAAGTAGGAATCAGGCATGGTGGGATTTCTTACCAGTAGGAGGGCCTTCAGCTCTTCAAACTTGACCAAATAATCATCTAAGGACCCAGTCTGTTGTAGTCTATTAAAATCCTCCACCACCTTGCTGCCCAAGTTATCTCTAAACCTTGCACAAATATCCACTATAAACTCGTCCCAAGTCACATTTCTTCTACCCATGATATAACTTCCAAACCAAATCTCAGCTGGCCCTTTGAAATGTAAGGCGGCTAAATCCACCTTCTCGCCATCATTGATCCTACATAGGCCAAAATACCTTGTACACTTCTTGATCCAGCCTTTAGGGTCTGTGCCATCAAAACTTGGGAATTCCACTTTGGGGTTAAACTGTAAGTTATTTCTTAGGTTCATCTCCTGTCCACGACCATTATCGAACCGATCC
>JACYFF010010365.1:36207892-36230196 GCA_017589665.1 Selenicereus undatus | reverse complement strand
CCCGTATAGTGAAATTGCGCGAAAATCCTACAAGGTAGGTCGTGGTTTTTTACCTCAGATGGGCTAGAGGTTTTCCACGGAAAAATACTGTGTCGATTCTATTTATTTTCAGTGATTACTTGCTGCACAATGCTTCGTATACAGTTCCAAACACCCTCTCCAAACAGTTCCTGAACCTGTTTGGTGAAAATTCCGAAAATTTGTCACAACCCAATTCACCCCCCCTCTTGTGTTGTGTGCTCTCAAATCTAACAAGTACCAAATGGGGCACGAGTCAAAGCTATAAAACATGGCACTACTACCCTTGGGCCTAATATTTCAGTAAAAGACGTTTTATATGTTCCCAATTTAAAGTGCAATTTAATTTATATACCGCATCTTGTTAATAAATTAGATTGTTACGTGACATTTACTAAGAAGCTATGAGTAATACAGGACCCTACCTTGAGGATGCCAATTGGATTGGGTGAGCTTTGGAATGGCATTTACTATTACAAGCTTATGGAAACAAAGGAAGTTATACATGCTAATCATGTATGCACTTATGAATTGTGACATCGAACACTTGGTCATCCATCAAGACAACATCTTTCTCTTTTATCTGAAATTATTAGTTTTGACAAAAAATAAAGATGAGGTTTGTGATTTGTGTCATCGTGCCAAGCAAAGTAGAGCACCTTTTTCGTTAAGTGATAATATAGCCTCAAATATTTTTGATCTTATTCATTGTGATATTTGGGGTAGATATAAAACTCCCTCTTATTGTGGTGCTCATTATTTTTTAACTATTGTTGACGGTTGAAGCAGGGAAGTTTGGGTATACTTGATGAAGGATAAGAGTGAAGCTAGGAGATTATTAATTGAATTTTGTGCTATGGTCAAGCGGCAATTCGGTAAGGATGTTAAGTGCATTAGAAGTGACAATGGTGTTGAATTCACCTGCAATCTCATGATTGACCTTTATAAAAGAAATGAAATTTTGCATCAAACTAGCTGTGTAGACATACCGCAACAAAATGGTAGGGTTGAAAGAAAGCACCAACACATCTTAAATGTTGCAAGAGCTCTTCGATTTCAAGCACATTTACCCATTAACTTTTGGAAGGAGTGCGTATTGGCTGCTGCCTCCCTAATTAATTGCACACCTACAAAGCCCCTCAGTGGTAAAACTCCGCATGAAGTCTTATTTAACCAAAAGCCATCTCTTTTGCATATTAAGACTTTTGGGTGTCTAGCATATGCCCATAACCATCCTAGGGAAAAGGATAAATTTGGTGTAAGAAGTCATCGTTGCATTTTTGTGAGGTATCCTTTTGCTAAAAAGGGACGGAAGTTATATGACGTTGAAATGAAGGAAATTTTTACGTCACGTGATGTGATCTTCTATGAAAATGTTTTTCCTTTCATGAATAAAAGGGATGAAAACTCATATGATCATGAGGAAGAAGTCAAAAAGGACAAAATGGCTTTGGTTAGAATTGGATGATGAGAAAAATGAGCCCACTTATAGGGCATCTGGCAGACATACAACTCCTTCCATTCAGGAAGACAGTGGGAGGGTTGACTGTGAAAATGAGGCGCCAAGTAGTACCACCACTTTGCAAGGAGAAATAGAAGTACATAATAATCAACCAAGTGAGTAAGTCCAAAATCCAAATGTTGACAATGAGTTGAGCCAGGGAGAAATAATAAGAGAATCAGAAGAGAATCTTGGACGAGGACAGTGCATAAAAAGGACTCCACCCTACTTGGATGACTATGTATGTCATACTGTGAAGGTTGAGAAAGATCTTCCACAAGCTCACCCACAACATGAAGGCTTCTCAGGTACTCCTTATCCCTTAGCTAATTATGTCACATATACAAAGTTCTCATCTGCACATAAGGCATTTCTTGTCAATATTAGCAGTGAATTCGAGCCAAAATATTTTCACGAGGCTATGAAATTATCCCAATGGCATGAGGCATTGACAAAAGAAATTGTTGCTCTGGAGCAAAATGGGACTTGGTCAGTTGTTGATTTACCACCAGGAAACAAGCCCATAGGATGTAAATGGGTGCATAAAATAAAAAACAAGTCTGACGACCCTATTGAAAGGTATAAAGCAAGGCTCTTTACACAAGGCTTCACTCAAATAGAAGGATTGGATTTCCATGAAAATTTTGCCACGGTAGCTAAAATGGCAAGCGTCCGATGTTTCCTTGCAGTCGCAATGTCTAGGAATTGGGTATTGCACCAGATGGACGTCAATAATGTAACGCCCCCAATTTCTAATGTCTGATCATTACTCTAACTTAACCATTCATTTATTGTTAATTTACAGTGGAAGGCTTTTTAATTTGATTGGAGGCATTACTGTCGTTCTGGGATGGAACAAGGCAACCGGATTTATTAAACCTTGGAATTTCCCCAAAATGAACATTTGTCTACTTATACAATTCATAATACACCTGATAACCTAATGTATTATTACTAAACAGTATCATCCTTAGGTTCCAGAAGAATAACAATACATAATCTCCAAGTTACCAACCTATCATCACTGTGAGCATTGACTAGCTAATGTTCAGGAAACATTCGTTGTTTGCTACCTTCTGGCCTACCAGGAGGACGACTGTTCATTGCTTCCCATACCTAAAATAGAAAACATAAAAACATTCGAATGATGAGCCGAAGCTCAGCACGTACATTTCTCTGCAGTAAAATAAGTTTTATGGTGAATTAGTTGGGGCGGCCGCATTTCAAAACATTTTGCTTTGCAAACAGGAGAGAGAGAATGTATAAGTAAAATTGATTTGCTAATTATTATCTGGAAATGGACCCCTTGGTCGACGTACATCTTAAAACGATCATACGTTAGGTGCTCACCCCCCAGGCCGATCGAAAAGCCTGAGTTGACACCGCGCGCACGTATATTGATGGGCATAAGCCTTGATGATTGATAATTGGCGGAGCCACTTGTTTATATGACAAAACATTGCGTAAAATGATTCATTGTGTGATTATCATATTGACTTTGCATAGTTCGAGAAACATGTGAGTTTTCGAAGAGCACAGGCAATGTACGTACCTGGTCCTTGAAAATCTCTCTCCCTTAGTGTAAATCGTTTGTTGGCAGCTTGAAGCGACTGACGTGGCCTCACTTCTGCTCCAATTTTCCTTGATTAGTGAAAGATTAGGGAAACTTTATTGAATTTCTTAGTTTATTACATGATTTAAATCCTCTTGAACTCTCCTTCTATTATGCATGTAGCCATTATTCTTACTTCCATTGGATTCCATTTTATTTTGTTTTTGTTCTTCTTCCTCCCATGGCTAATGACCTTTTAACGTGTGTAATAATAATGTAAGAGTATGATTTATTTTGAAGTGGTTGTTACGATGCCTTTAATCATTACATTGTTAATATTATCATTATCGTTGTTACTATTATTATCATCGTTATTATTATTATGGCTATCATCCCTTTCTATAACGATTCATTGTTTGCGATATAGTTTAAGGTGACTCAAACATTATGAATTTGGGCTCACTTTTAAGCCCAGTTCTAATCATAACGTTGCTTATTAACGAAATAAAATTATAAGGGCATATTCCTTAGTAGCTTCGAATGCGATAACATTCCTTAGTAGCTTTGAGTTCGCAATTACTCATTCCTTTCCCTTTTCTTTTAATAATCGAAACATAGAATCTCACCAAGCTTCTCACTTAGTTCATGACTTTCCAACATTTAAAGCTACTATCGCTCTTTTCATTCTCTTTTCTCATCTTCACTGGGAAACTAAATCTTGTCATTTACTTACCCACACACCTAAACAAAATCACAACCCCTAAGCGCCTAATCAAAATCAAAGTATACACACATTACACTTATACCCTCTTATACATACATCTCCATTTAATCATTTACAAGTCCATTTAAACCTTAATGACCCAATAAGATTACTTAAATCTTTTTTTTTCAAATCCTAAACCCTAATTCTTCAATTTCATACATATACACCTATTTTTTTAATCACCAATTAACTTATTGCACCAATAATCCTCATAATCATCATGAATATCAATCAAGCCATAAACCCTAAATTTTTTCAAAATTCTTGGCCATAGAGTATTTATCCCACATATTTGCCTTGCTTTTGAAGGTCATTCAAATATGCCCTAAACTCCATTAACTCAACATACCATGCTTAATTTCCTCCTAATCACCAATCCATGATCTAAAAATAACAAATACCCCACATATATATATACTTATAACTCATAAATTCCTTCACTTAATCAAGATAAAAATCTAAGTATCATCAAACTAATCACAATTAAATTCAATATTTACACCAACTACCCCTCTTTAACACCAAGTTCATTTCAACCTCAATTCATCAACTAAAATTTCATAATCAACATTCAAGAAACCCACAAATTTGCATTCATCAAGCCTAAATACAAAATTCAACACTAGAATTCAAAGTTAAAACATCAAAATTGAATTGAGGAGGTTTAGGGTTTTCACCTGTGAACCACCCAAATACACCCCCAAGAGGAGAGAAGGAGGGCAGAACTGGGCGATGATGGGCGGTGGCGGTGTCTGGTAGCCGGTGTTCGGTGGTTAGGGGGCGGCCGGCGTGCTGGTGGCGTGGTGGGGGCAGCGAAAACAGGGGAGGCAGGGAAGGGGGGTCGATGGCAAAGCAGAGCAGGGGGGATGGGGGTTCTGGGCAGAACAAGGGGGGTTTGGGTTATTTTTTGTTTTATTTGTTTTATTTGTTTAGTTAATTTAGCTTAATGGACAAATGTTTATTTTGGGAAACTTCCAAGGTTTAATAAATCCGGTTGTCTTCTTCCATCCCGGAACGACAGTAATGCCTCCAATCAAATTAAAAAGCCTTCCGCTGCAAATTAACAATAAATGAATGGTTAAGTTAGAGTAATCAGACATTAGAAATTGGGGGCGTTATAAATAACGTATTTTTACATGGAGATACAGAAGAAGAAATTTACATGAAGTTACCCCTTGGATTCTCTATGTCTGGGTCTAGCAAAGTATGCAAGCTGCATAAATCTTTGTATGGTTTGCAACAAGCATCACGACAATGGTTTGCTACATTGAATGGATCATTACAAGAGTATGGCTTTGTCCAATCGTGGGCAGATTACTCATTATTCACCTATCACCGAGGGGATATTTTTATGGCCTTGCTTGTGTGTGTGGATGACATCACACTTGCAGGGAACAATTTTAGCGCTTGCACAAGTTTTAAGCAATTCTTGGATCAGCATTTCAGGATCAATGATCTTGGGAAGCTAAAATATTTTCTTGGCATTTAGGTGGCACATGGATCTAATGGGTTATTTGTAAGTCAACGTAAATATGCGCTTGACATTGTTAAAGAATATGGGCTAATAGGGTCAAAACCAGTTGATTTTCCTGTGCAACAAATCATAATTTGGGCATGGCATCAAGGGAAAATTTTCATGATTTATCCCTTTGTCAACGTCTTGTAGGACGCCTTATTTATTTTACTGGTACACATTCTATCTCAATTCATGAAGCACCCAGTTACAGGAGCATTATACGGCTACACTAAGAGTAGTCCAATATTTAAAAAGGCATCCAAGAAAAGGAATACTGATTCCTAGAGAGTGTGACATGGTGATCCCAAATACAGTGATTCAAATTGGGCCAGCTGTCCACTTACGCGATGATCTCTCACAGGTTACTTTATCACATTAGGTAAAACTCCAATCCTATATCATGGAGGACCAAAAAATAGAACACTGTTTCATGTTCATTAGCGGAAGCAGAGTATAGAGCTATGGCAACAACTACCACCGAAATGATATGGATAAAATCCTTCTTAGACTCATTGGGTGTTCGGCTCAAGTCACCTATGTTGTTATTTCGTGATAATCAGGTAGCCCTTCACATCGCTGCTAATCCTGTGTTTCATGAGAGAACAAAACATATTGAAATGGGTTATCGTTTTATACGTGAACAAATTTAGAAGAAGAATTTAATAACTGCATACTTGTCCTCACATAACCAACCTACATATATCTTCACCAAGGCTTTGGGGAAACAACTATTTGAATATTTGCACAGCCAGTTGAGCTTTGCAGATTTGCCTGCTCCAACTTGAGGGGGAGTATTGGAAATAGATACATATTGTAAATTGATAAATATTTATTAGCTGTGTATTTTATGCTAAGTATTGGAACTAGCATGGGGGATGAATGATTGTGTTATTAGTCATCCAAAGTCACCTTTGTAATTTGTACAAGTAGTTGTAGAGACATTCAGTGATGTATATATATCTACCTAATTGTATATGGGGGCAGCATAGATACAATTGATTCAATAAACATTTCTCATTTTATTAGGAGATACCACAACTGCCTCCATTACGGCTCAAAGGTGTTGACTGCATGCTGGCTGCACTGTTGCCGTAGAATATAGTTCAGGAACTTTTTTCTTTTCTTTTCTTTGGCAGGGAGGGGGCATGGGATGTTATGGAGAGATTTTGGGGATTTGAAAAATGGGAAGTTTAAACAACCGTACAACATTGTATTCATATTATGGTATAATTTATAGTAAAGTACTCATGTTTTTATAAGAGATTAACCAACTTAGAGTCCCACAAAGCGAATATAGCAGGGGTAAAAATGCAGTTCATGATTGTGGCTTAATGGGCCGTTAGTTCAAGACTGAAGTACTGTACAAAATTGTCTTCATATTATGGCATAAAAATCAGTGAACCAACTTTTTCTATTCCGGTTCAAGATTCGATTCTGAATGAACCAAAATTTTTGGTTAACCAAAGTTTTTGGTTCGATTATGGTTTGGAATTCACTACTGGAAAAAGCGCTATTTACAAAGGAAAATCCTTTGTAAAAAGTTGTCGAAAGCGCTGTTATACACCTTTTACAATGGTATTTACATCTGTCATCGATTGCAGTAAAGGCCTCATCGTAAAAGGCCTTTTACGACCATTCCATTGTAGAACATTGTGCATCCTTTTATGGCAATTTTTTATAACCATTGCTATAGGACCTACCTCTTGCAACAATTTTTTTTTTGTTTGTTGTAAAAGTCTTAAATCATCCTCGATAGTTTATTCCATTGTATTTACCATGAAGATCATCATAATTGTAAATCTCTTACAACAATTTACTGGCCTGTTGTGCAAAAATCTGAGTATTTACGACAACTTTTTTCGTTGCAAATGATTTGATATATCAATTTTTTCCTTGTTTCTTTTTTTTTATAAATAGTTATTGAGGGGGGCTACCTACCTCGATTTTGGAAATATATTTACAAGACTAGTAACCTAATGAACTTTATTTAAGATTAAAGAGCATGAAGAAATAATGAAATGTATATGATTTGTATTCGTATAGAATGAAGATCTCCAAGATATTTAGAAATATAAACATCCAACAAAATAGCCTCAACTCGTCATAGAAGAGGCTGACAAACTAGCCCATTGACCAAAAATCATAGGCCTATTTACCAATTAAAATTACTAAAGATAGGCATATTTACCAAAATGATAGGCCTATTAATCCAAAAAAAGGCTGAGTTGTTTAATACAAACAAATCGACGGTCACAGCAAAAATAAGTAATCTTCATGTGCCTGCTGATATCCACACATCATCTACACTTCAAAGATGCAAAGATACAGAAATTTCAAACCTTTAAAAGTGTGCATATTTTCATAATTAAAGCAAATCTAGAGCCATAATCAAGTACAGAGAAAACCAGCTGGCTAAAATGTCATTACAAAACCTTGAAATCCAATATGAGAAATCAAGTTATAGGGACCGACCTTTATAAATAATCCCAGTCGATGCGAAAGATTCCCTCCCCCCCCTCATGATTTCTTTTCAAATTTTATTTATTACATAAAAAGAATGGATTGAAAATTTTATTTAGGTTATATTTCCTCTATTTATTTGTTATTTGATTTACTAATTATTTACCTCCATAGACTTAAATGTTTGTTTACCTAGTTGTATTTAATTTTTTTGTGGACTCCCTAATGGGTCAATTTTCCTATAAATGTAACCGTTGGCCCAAGAATTTTTTTTCAAAATTTCCCCCCTCTTTTCTACCCTAGTGGTCGGCTACATACCCCCTCTTTTAGTTTCTCTCACGCCTCTCCCTCTCTCTCTCTCTCAACCTCACAGCTCCTTTTCTCACTCCACCACAGCAGCCGGCTGCCACCCAGAGCCACCGCCACTGGCTGCCATCACCTACACCACCCAAGCAGCCGACGCCCCGTCTTCTCTTCTTGCTTGTGGTAAGTGGGCTGCACTCCATGCATCCCATGCATAAAAGACCTCAAAGCCAGAGTTTTTATTTATGTTTTTGTCACTATTTTATGATTTTGGGTTAAGGATTCAAGTGTGAAAATTTTAATACCAATTTTATAATTTTCAGATTTTAATCTCCAATGGTGTGACGATTCAATCGCTCTTCTACCAAAAACCAAATCAAGGTGAGTATAATAGACGTGTTTGAGTTTCGTTTTGGCCAAAATCAAAACCCTTGGCTTGACTTGGATTAGTGGGGGCATAAGATCATTGGGATTGATATGAGTAATCATTGATTGGTTGTTGTTAAAAACATGGCCTAAAAGGAGCACACTTTAGGGTTAAGGTTTTGGGTAGAATGTCACTAGTTACGGATCGAATATGGCTTGACTCTAAAAATATGCCCATGGAGTTGTACTGATCCAAAGATTTTGTAATTTTAATAGTGGATAGGCTAGAATGTGTTGAGTAATTAGATTTTTGAATCAAGGGAATCGGAGTTGTATTGGGTGAGTTAGGACCGATTTATCGAGAGCTGCCCAGATCTAGGCAGCCAGTGCCAGTGTAGGTTCTTTGAAGTTTTCGACCTAGTAGTTGGAAGATTTGGACAAACACCAAATGTAAAACATGTACTGGACTGGACACTGGGATAACCACATTTGAAAATTCCTAAAGAGTGTCTAAAAATTGTAGAAAAATTATTTTAAGCGATGGATGGGCCACAGATGTGGATCGTAAGATTTGGACTAAGTACGGATGCTGTTTTGGTCTAGGTGCTAATTATTAGGCTGAATTAAGAAACCGAGCCCATAATTGTACGGATTCCAGGTAACAATTATGCCCTAACCCTTCCTTGAAGTCATTTGAAAAATGTGTTTGACAAAGATGGTAAGTGTTGTCTTTGAATGTCTTTGATGAACGTAAAATTATGAATTTTGTTGATCGAACGTAGAATGAAATGATTGTGTGGCTTGTGTCGAGTTATCTTGCTCAGTTAGTGAGCATTTAGGGCGTCTGAACTAGTTGTGTTGTAAATAAGAACTTATATCCCATGGAAATGCTTTGGGGATTGGATTGGGCCGGGTTGGAATATGCATGTCGATGTGAAATTTTAAGAGCAAGTATGAATGTATAAATAAATGGCTTTATGGGTGAGACTGTAAGCTATGTTTATGTTATTGAAGGCCATTAGCCTTCCTTGGGAAAAATTGCATGCATGTGAGCGGTCATGTGCCCTGTTGGGATGTGGGCTAGGTTAGCGGTAACCGTCCATGCGATGGTAGGCCAGGGAACCGTCCAAGTCGATAGTAGGCCAAGTTGAGGTTAAATGGATACGTTAAACCCAAGCGCAGGCCATGAGATCAAGAGGGGTAGCTCACCCTAAGAACTTGAAAAATTATAAAAGAGACTAATATAGCTGTATGCTTCTACTGAGAATGTACAAGTGTAGTCTGTTTGTTCTTCCTGCCCCTAAAATGCTTTAGAAATGAATTTGTGTGCGTACCTTTACTGTTAGGAGTGACTGTTATTAAGTTTATCTCATTGTTATTAAATGTTTTGTTTTTCAGGTGAAGTATTTGAGTATGGGATTGGGAACCCAAAATTAGAGCGAGGCTCCGACATTTAAGTTGATAATTTGAATCAGCTCATAATGGATTTTGTTTAGTAGTTGCTTTAATTGTGGTTGGGATCTTTAAACTGAGGTATTATTGAAGATTCTTTTGCATTAATGTTTTGGTTGATACTCAACATGGAATTTTCACGAAGGAAGTATAGCGGTAACAGCCCAGTTAGGTTTTCCGCTGCCACATAGGTTCATATTAGTAATAAAGAAAGGAATTAGAAATTCGGGGTGTTACAAAGTGGTATCAGAGCTTAGGTTGACTGACCTGAAGGCTCGCCTAAAATATTGTAATCAGTAATAAATATTAAAAATTAAAACTTGTAGACCTATTAATGCATAGGACTACTTGGAGCGTGAGTGTAGGATGGGGAAAAAGGGGAGTATGTCTGCTTATGCTTGCTTATTTGTAATAATGTATCTGATGTAGACCTATTAATGCATAGGATAAACCCGACTCTCCACTGTGAATGTAATAATGTATGGGGCGGCAATGCCGTTATGAGAGGATGGGGAAGATGCCTGGAGTTAGCTTGGAAAGTCACTTAGAGCGAATATAGACTTTTATTCGTGGAAGGCTATTAGGGATCCCAAATGATTACTTGAGATTTGATCACAACCAGACCCTATTTTTCCTTTTGACTCTTTCGAGTGACCTACTGTGGCGTTATAGGATTGAGGAGCTCCACCCTAAGACTAGGTCGTTTGATATCACCGGCGGATGTTGTTTGTGTGAACGGCTTATGGGGTAGGATTTAAATGGGCTAATAGACTGCCTCATAGACATAGGTCCCTATGGTGAGCCTCTCACCCCTGACACTGAGGATGACACCCCCACCAACACCAGCAGAGGAGGATACTGAGGATGAGGAGTCGGTAGGGGAAAACGAGCTTATGGGTAGGGAGGATGAACTGGAGGAGGAACCTATTAAGGAGGGAAACCCTGGAGAGGAACCCTCAGTTGAGTATGAACTGGAGGAAGACCCATGGGAAGACCCCGAGGAGGAACCTTTAAAGGAGGATGATCCCGAGAAGGACCCAATGTAGGAAGAAGACCTTGAGGAAGATCCAGAAGAAGACCCCGATGTGGAACCTTTAGAGGAGGATTATCATGAGGAGAACCCCATAGAGGAAGAAGACCTGAGGAAGAACCTTTAGAGGACGAGGAACCGGAAGAGGAACCCATGGAAGGCGAGGACCCAGAAGAGGAACAACTGATAGAGGAAGATCGAGAGGAAGACCTAGTCAATGAGCAACTCGAGCCTGAGGTCACCCATTGGAAGCGGGGCAGATGTCGTGGGGTGTGTCGGCATACTTGCCCAATGGACGCCCCTGGCCAATAGAAGCTAGTAGCTGATTCAAAAGTTTAGCTTTCTAGGACTATGCTATTTAGTTTACCTTTCTGTTCTTTTGTTAAGCCAGTATAGGCTAATAAAGTTGCCGAGCATTTATGTAATGGAGGATATTGGTGTGGAACGTTTATAGTTTTAAATCGATAAATTTGAACCTTTCTGAATTACCTGGATGCTAATGTTCGTTACCTATGAATTATGTGAACTCTGTGAATGTGATGCCAATGTGATGTGTATGAGACATGTGATGAAGTGACTGGACCACGAGAGCATGGCCAGGTTGATATGACTGTGAACAAAAGCCTAAGTTAAGTTCCTATATGGTACATTAGTATGCGATGTCTTATTGAACTACAATAGTATGCGAGTCGCGAACTATTAGAAGAGGAACTAAATTCGACTTATTTCCCAAATAGGATGATAGGAAACAACGACAAATCTCAAGTTGGACTCCACCCTATTTCAAGGACCCCTGTAAACCCGGTGATTCCCATGTCCTACATCAGGGAAAGGTTAGAAGCCCTCCACCCAAGGAATGAGAATGGGTCCCGCAGTCAAGTGGAGGAAACCAACCTACCCACTGGAGCAGAACTTACTAACCTCCTATTGTTGGAGTTACTGCAGAGATAAGGGGAATAGTTGTAACGTCAGAATGAGCAACGGCAGAAGCTGATGGAGGTTAAGGAGAGAAAGATCGAGGAGGACAATTCCTATATGTTCAAAAGATTGCGAGTCATAACCCACCTGTTTACGATGGCACCCCTGACCCCAAAACCGCCGAAGACTGGATTCGGGGCATGGAGTAGTTGTTTAGTGCTCTCCAATGCCTTGAGAAGTGGAAGGTGGCTATGCGGTGTCTTATCTAAAGGACAAGGCTGACATATGGTGGGCGACGGTGCGAGAGAGACAGTACGAGCCTGGATTCGACTGGAGAAGGTTTAAGGAGTTTATCAAGGACCATTTTTATCCCGTATCCCTCTAGAAGGCGAAGGAGAACGAGTTCATGTAGCTACAACAAGGAGGAATGAGCGTGCTCGACTACGCCTCCAAATTTATGAAACTTTCCCATTTTGCCCCCAGCCTTCGTAGCTGATGAGAAGCTCAAGATGAACCGGTTCAAGGCTGGGCTCAACCCTAACATCAAGGAAAGGATATCAGTGCATCAGTAGACCTCCTACGTGGATTTGTACGATACTACAGTCAATGTAGAGAGGGCGATGAAGGAGATAAACAATTACTTCAATGAGTAGTGTGGAATCAAGAGGCAGGGAGATAAGTGAGAAAACTTCTACTCGTAAGAACCGTATAAGAGGCCTCCTATAAACCATTACTTCAACAACAACGTGCGTGGAGGCCAGCACCCCAACACTTAGCGTAGGGTGACATGCAATGCTTGCGGGAAGCTAGGACATTACGCCCAGGAGTGTCATTCAGTCAAGAGGTGTTTCTGTTGCAGGAGCCCTCAACATCAGATCCGGGATTACCCACACCCCCGACCTCCTGTTAGCCAAGGTCATGGGGGACATGGACAACAGTCCTAACAGCATTACCAGAACCGGGGTTGGCAGACGGCCAACCCAAATCATCAAGGTCAAACACCCGAGCAGAATTAAGCTCGACCTCCCGACCAACTGTCGCAAAACACTAAGGGAAGAGTTTAAGTGATGTGCAAGGAAGAAGCGGAGGATGCTCTCAACGTGGTAACGGGTACATTCTCTATCCAAGCTCAACCAGTAGATGTTTTGTTTGATTCTGATGCTACACACTCTTCTATTTCTATTAAATTGGTTAAGACACTAGGGTTAGTTCCAACTCGTAAACCCTCCCTACTGTCTGTGATTCTCCCTGATGAGAAGACAGTAAGGTGTGAGGAACTATATGTGGACTGCCGTATTCAAATGTATGAGCATGAGTTTCTGGCCAACCTATATATATTCGAGTTGACTGATTTTGTGGTCTTCCTGGGGGTGGATTGGTTAACAAAATATTAGGCTTAGATAGACTGCCCAAAACAAAGAATCACTCTAAAGGGGCCCAATGGGAAGAAAGTAGTACACAAAGGCAAGGCTTCAAGACCTAGAGTGAAGCTAACCACCGTAATGAAGGCCTACAATTGTTAGGAAGAGGATGCGAGGGGTTCTTATGTAACTTAATGAAAACCAAGGCTGCTGAACCCTCCCTCGATGACATTCTAATAGTACGGAAATTCCCGGATGTATTCCTAGAAGAGATTTCGGGAATGCCGCCCCTTGAGAAGTAGAGTTCTGCATTGATCTGATACCTGGAGCTACCCCCATCTCTAAGGCACTCTATCGAATAGCATCGATGGCACTTAAGGAATTAAAGACACAGCTGGACGAGTTGTTAGAAAAATGGTATATCCGGCTTGGTACATCTCCATGGGGAGCCCCAGAATTATTCGTGAAAAAGAAGGACGAAACTCTAAGGTTGTGCATAGACTATAGGAAACTGAACAAGATCACGGTTAAGAACTGATACGTTTTGCCCACAACAGAGGACCTCTTCGACCAACTTAGAGGTGCGGGAACCTTCTCGAGAATAGACCTTTGTTCGGGGTATCATCAACTCTGAGCCAAGGACAAAGACATACCCAAAACTGCATTCCGTACCCGTTATGGGCATTATGAGTTTGTAGTGATGCCCTTTGGGCTTACAAATGCCACAAGCAGCATTCATGGATCTCATGAATAGAGTCTCAGAAGATAGAGGCTATAACAAAGTGGCTGACCCCTAAGAACCCGACGGAAGTGAGGAGTTCCTTAGGCTTGGATGGGTATTATCGTAGATTCGTTCACAACTTCTCAAAAATCGCTACCCCGCTCACAAACTTAACAAGGAAGGTCACTAAGTATGAATGGATGTAGCAATACGAAGAAGCCTTTGAAGAACTTAAGAAAAGAGTGATGAGTGCACCTATATTGCCCTTACCCACTAGTGACGAGGACTTTGCAGTGTATAGTGACACATCTAGAAGTGGATTGGGACGCGTGCTGATGCAAGAGGGTCGTGTTATAGCCTATGCCTCGTGATAACTAAAGATTCACGAGTGGAACTACTCGACTCATGACCTAGAACTAGCAATTGTCGAGTTCGCACTAAAGAGTTAGAGGCATTATCTATACGGGATATGTTGCGACGTCTTCACTGACCACCAGAGCCTAAAATACCTCTTCTCACAAAAGGACCTAAATCTAAGGTAGATAAGGTGGTTAGAATTCCTAAAGGACTATGACTTCCACTTTTAGTATCATCCAAGGAAGGCAAATGTAGTGGCAGATCCCTTGAGTCGCTGACTATACCTGGAACTGAACTGCCTGTTAGAGTTACCCAATGACTTATGCGAGGAGTACCGGAAGATGGAGCTTAACTTAATCACCTCGGGAACCCAGTCTATGCTCTACGCTATGGAAGTGCAACCAACCCTTATAGAAGAAATTCGTGTAGCACAGGCTATGGATCCGCAGCTGGAGCAAATTACCTAGGAGATATTGGTTAGGAAAGTGCCTAGGTTCGTAATCCATGAGGACGGTACTATAAGGTTCCACAACCGGGTGTGTGTTCCCGCTATAGAGGAACTTAAGAAGAAGATTTTGGATAAAGGTCATAATACTCTGCACTCAGTACACCCAGGGGGAAATAAATTATATAACAATCTAAAGCAGACGTTCTGGTAGAGAAAGATGAAATAGGAGGTAGCTGACTACATGGCAAAATGCTTAACCTGCCAAAGAGTGAAGTTTGAGCACCAGCTATCGGTGGGACTTTTGCAATTGTTGGACATTCCTAAGTGAAGATGGGATTCGGTATCTATGGATTTCGTGGTAGGCTTACCTCTGGCTCAGAGAAGAATAATGCAATCTGGGTGATTGTGGATCGACACACCAAGACGGAACATTTCATAGCCATGAGGAATACCCAGACTCTAGACTAGCTGGCCCGAGCATACCTTGAGGAGATAGTCAGACTACACGGAGTACCCAGTTGCATAGTTTCGGATCGAGACACTAGCTTTCAGTCAGGCTTTTGGTAAAAGTTGCAGGAAGCGTTTGGGACGTTGTTACGTTTCAGTACTGCCTTCCATTTGACTACAGACATGCAAACAGAGTGCACCATTCAGACACTGGAAGACCTTCTGAGAACTTGTGCCCTGGACTTCAAGAAAGCATGGGACGAACAACTAGCACTAATCGAATTCTCTTATAACAATAGTTACCATGCAAGTATTAGAATAAACTCGTCTGAGGTGCTGTACGGGAGAAGGTGCAGAACTCCGCCTCTGTTGGCAAGAAATCGACAGGGTCCTAACCATTGGACCTGAATTGATTCAAGCTACCACTGACAAGATTCCAGTGATTCGGGAACGGATGAGGGCCGCCCAGAGCCGCCAGAAGAGCTACGCCCACCGAAGGCGTAGGCCCTTACAATTTCAAGTGAGAGATAAGGTGTTTCTCAAAGTATCCCCAACCAAGGAAATTGCGAGATTCAGTATGACAAGAAAGCTTAGCCCAAGGTACATCAGGTCATACACAAAGGATGGGAGAGATAGCTCATCGGCTAAAATTACCGCGTGAGCTTCCAAGGGTGCATAATGTGTTCTATGTGTCACAGCTACGAAAGTATAGCCCAGATCCCTCTCATGTAATCGAGCCGGACCCCATACAGCTTCAAGAAGACCTGTCACATGAGGAGCAGCCGGTGCAGATTTTGGATCGGCGAGAGAAACAACTTCGTAGGAAGACGGTGCCCTTGGTGAAGGTCCTCTGGGCCAACCACGAGATGTCGGAAGCAACCTGGGAACCAAAGCAAGATATGCGAGATAAATATCCACACTTGTTCCTATGACCAGGTGCGTATAAGTTTCGAGGGTGAAACTTCCTTTAGTAGGGTAGTATGTAAATCCCGAATTTCATTTTCTAATGATAGTATTTATCGTAGTTTATTGAAGTTTTGAAGACAAAACTTTCCTGAGTGGGGTAGTATTAAAACCCCGAAAATCCAATGTGAGGAATCATGTGATGTTGACTGACCTTTATAGTCCAAGTTAATGCGAAAGATTTTGCCGTCCCCCCATGATTTCTTTTCAAATTTTATTTATTTCATAAAAAGAGTGGATTGAAAATTTTATTCGAGTTATATTCCCTCAATTTATTTGCTATTTGATTTACTAGTTATTTACTTCCCTATACTTAAACATTTATTCACCTAGTTATATTTAATTTTTTTTGCGCACTCTCTAATGGGTCAATTTTCCTCTAAATGTAACCCTTAGCCCAAGATTTTTCTTGAAAATTTCCCCTCTCTTTTCTACCCTAGCGGCCAGATACACCCCCCCTTTTATTTTCTCTCACACCTCTCCATCTTTAAAACTCACGTCCCTCCCTCTCTCGCTCTCTCTCACAACCTCACGACTCCCTTTCTCACTCCACTACAACAGCCGACCACCACCCAGAGCCACCTCCTCTGCTTTCTGTCGCCTACACCACCCAAGCAACCAACACCCCCTCTTCTCTCCTTGCTTGTGGTAAGTGGGCTGCACTCCATGCATCCCATGCATACAACACCTAAAAGCTAGAGTTTTTATTTATGTTTTTGTCACTATCTTATGGTTTTGAGTTAAGGATTCAAGTGTGCAAATTTTAATAGAAGTTTTACAATTTTCAGATTTTAATCTTCAAGGGTGTGACGATTCAATCGCTCTTCTCCAAAAAACCAAATCAAGGTGAGCATGATAGTCGTGTTTGATTTTTGTTTTGGCTAAAATCAAAAACCTTGGCTTGACTTGTATTAGTGGGGCTGCAGGATCATTGGGATCGATATGAGTAATCGTTGATTGGTTATTGTTAAAAACGTGGCATAAATGGAGCACACTTTAGGGCAAAGGTTTTAGACAGAATGTCACTGGTTGGGGACAGGATATGCCTTGAATATAAAAATTTTCCCACGGAGTTATACTGATCCAAAAAATTTGAAAATTTTATGGTAGATATGCTGGAATGTGCTGAGTAATCAGGCTTTTGAATTAGGGAATCAGAGTTGTATTGGGTGAGTTAGGACCGATTTACCGAGGGCTGCCTAGATCTGGGCAGCTAGTCACAACATAGGTTCTTTGAAGTTTTCAACCTACTAGTTGGCATATTTGGAGAAACACCAAACATAGAACTTATAGGGGACGTGTTGACCTTTCCAGAATGCATAAAACCAATGGGTTCCAACGTCGGGATCTCTGGTTATGGCTTATGCAAGTCGAACCTAATTTCTGAACTGCAATGGACACTGGGATAACAACGTTTGGAAATTCCTTGGAGTGTCTAAAAATTGTAGAAAAATTATTTTAAGTGAGGGATGGGCTGCAAATGTGGGTCATAAGATTCGGACTAAGTGCTTGTTTTGGTTCAAGTGCTGTTTATTAGGCTGAATTAGGAAACCGAGCCTGTAATTATGCGGATTCCAGGTAACAATCATGCTCTAATCCTTCCCTGAAGTCATTTGAAAAATGTGTTTGATAAAGATGGTAAGTGTTGTCTTTGAATGTCTTTGATGTACGTGAAATTATGAATTTTGCTGATTGAACGTGGAATGAAATGATTGTGTGGCTTGTGTCGAGTTACCTTGCTAAGTCAGTGAGCATTTGGGGCATTTCAACTGGTTGTGTTGTAAAGAGGAACTTATATCCTGTGGAAATGCTTTGGGGATTGAATTGGGCCGGGTTGGAATATGCATGTTGATGTGAAATTTTAAGAGCAAGTATGAATGTATAAATAAATGGCTTTATGGGTGGGACTGTGAGCTATGTTTATGTTATTGAAGGCCATTAGCCTTCCCCGGAAAAAGGTGCATGCATGTGAGCGGCCACGTGCCTTGTTGGGACGTGGGCCAGGCTAGCGGTAATCGTCCATGCAACGGTAGGCCAGGGTTTGGTTAAGTGGTAACCGTCCAAGTCGACGATAGGCCAGGTTGAAGTTAAGTGGATGCGTTAAACCCAAGCGTAGGTCATGAGGCCCAAATGGGTCACTCCCCCTTAAGAACCTGAAAAATTATAAAAGAGACTGATACGGCTGTATGCTTCTACTGTGAATGTACAAGTGTGGTTTGTTTGTTCTCCCTGCCCCTAAAATATTTTTAAAATGAATCTGTGTGCGTACCTTTACTGTTAGGGGTGATTGTTATTGAGTTTATCAAATTCTTTGTGTTTCAGGTGAAGTATTTGCGCATGGGATTGGGGACCCAAAATTAGAGTTAGGCTCCGGCGTTTAAGTTGATAGTTTGAATCAAATAGTTCTTTTGAGAAGAAGCTTGTAATGGATTTTGTTTAGTAGTTGCTTTAATTGTGGTTGGGATCTTTAAACTGAGGTATCATTGCAGATTCTTTTGCATTAATGTTTTGGTTGATACTAAGCCTGGTATTTCCACGAAGGAAGTACAACGGTAACACCCCAGTTAGGTTTTCCACTGCCATATAGGTTAATATTAGTAATAAAGAAAGGAATTAGAAATTCGAGGTGTTGTACATATTAAATCTAGGTTCAACGATGTCACTACTTGATATCACAACAAAGTGACACACAAACAGGGCAACATTTAGCAAGATAAATGGATCTTTATACTTCCATCATCAAACCATCACCAAACAACAAACAAGCTATCTTTTTGGAGGGGTGGTTAAAAGTTTTACAGATTATGAAAACAGAATTTTGAATGCAAATACCAAACAAAAGCTACTAAAAAAAATTGAACAGTCCCAAGTGCTTTTTCGCCCATGGGGTTTTTAGCCTCTTAAACAAGCTCTCCCCTCGTTATTTCATAAAATTTTCATAATTATAACAAGAAAAAGTCGAGGGCTTTAACAGTATCCATGATTGATTTACAGGTCATCAATTTTTTTTTTGAGGAGGGTAGGGGAATGGCCAGCCAGTGGTCTTCCCTATGTTTGTGGACAACATTGTCGTAATGCCATTCTTCCATCTAACCACTATTCACTAGATCTCTCTCTCCCTCACCCTCTCTCTCTCTCTCTGGGCCCGTTTCACAAATGAAGGAAATGGAGAGGAACAATTGGGAGTCATGATTTTTGGCTTTGGAAGAGTCCAAGGTTTGAATCTTCAGATAAATATTGGTGGGTAGTGCAGGTCTGATTATTCATTCAATTAACAGAACACATTTGACTAATATTATACCGTGTCATACATTTTGATTTACAATAACATATCACATGAAATTGAAACTGGATATAATGGTTCAGTCATACATTCTGAATTATATTAAGACATTGACCACACTAACCTCATCCATTTGCAGTCTTACAAATTACACAACATCTTTTAGTAGCAATAATCAACATAAATTAGGGGTATTAAATTCCATAAAAGCACCAACAATAATCGTCTTCAACACACCAGCAAGACAGAACAACAAAACACCAGCTCCTGTTGTTGATATCAGACACAATAATTAGACACTAAATAAAGAATACATAGCAAGGATATTCAATTACGAGGTTGTTTATTCTTCCTTTACCACAACAAAAACCAAGGCTAATAACCCACAGGATAATCCAGATCCAGCTTCATATCATAAGAACAAGGGGTAATTATCATTCCATAGTAACATTCTATCTCATAACATTTACACATAACAAAACCTTAATCAAACACAACCATTATTTTAATATGATGCATTTCTATTTCAAGTGGACCAATACCCTTTTCTAGCTAAAAAGCCCAGAAAGCCAAACATCCTTTGGAGACTTTCATCGAACAAGTGGTGGGCATCAAGTTTTCACAACTTGGCAAGGCAGCTCAAGGGTTAGAGGGGATAGTAAGAAAAGAAAAAGGAATAAATAATGTATAAAACCACTTGAGGGGCTATTTGGTGAGCAATTTAGGGTTGTGAACTTGAATCCTTAGGCTTTAAGCTCCGCTCCCTAGAGTTTGGCGAGAAATTTAGTGAATCGAACTTGATACCTCCTAAACCCCTAGAGCTTGAACCCCCCATCATAGAAGCGGATCAGGTTCCAATCCCCCAAAGGTTCAACCCAAAAGAGAGAAAGAGAGAGTAAGAGTTAGAGAGAAAGGAAGAGAGAGGCATGGCTGTGGTGCCACCACATCGACACCATCCACCGGAGTCAGAGTTGAAGTCAACCATGAACGCTAGGGAAGGCGTCGCCATTGACTATTGGAGAAGGCCTTATGTTGACAATTTTTTCCCCTTGCTTCGTTTGTTTTTACTTGGGTTTGTAGATCTGTTGAATCTCTTCTTCTTCATCTCTTCTTTACTTTCTAGACTTGTTGCATAATCTTTCAATTGCCCTTTTTTATTCTTCTTCTTTCATCTCTTTTTTTGTTGCTTCTTCTTCTTCCAGATCTCTTCATCTTCATCAAATTTTTTTTTATTTTTTTTAAAGGGGAAGTTGAGAAGATTAGGGGGTTTGTTGGAAAAATTGGGGAAGAATGTTGCCGGAAAAGGTGTCACCGACGATGGATGGTTATCGGATCTGTCAGAAGTCAGTGACAACCATGGAGCCTCCTCGATTTTTCTTTGGGAAGAAGGGGAGGGTGTAAGGAGATGATTCAATTCCATAATTCTCGCCAAACAATTTAATATTCAATTCCCACCCCTCATTCCTTAGGTATCAAATCCCTATTCCATTCCATTCCTTTCTTTGTCACCAAATAGGCCTTGAGATAATTATAAATTAAAAACATAATAAGGGTGTTTGGTTGCAAGAGTTTTTTTGGGAGTTTTAATTGTTTTGATTAGTCAAAACAGCTAAATTGGTGTTTGGTTAAAGAGTTGTTTGGAAGAGTTGTTTGGACCCAAACATCTCTTTCTCAAAAGGCTATTTCCATTAGCCTTTTGGGAATAGTTGTTTGTAAAAATGACATAAATACCCAAGAGTTTGAAAAAATTACACCATACTCCATTAGCTTTTTGCAGTGATATTTGAAGTTGTGTATTATTTAAATTTAATCTATCCAAGATTAAATCATTCAAATATATAAATTTCAATTCACAATAATAAAATATGTAGCCAATAACAAAATAACATTTTAAGACATACTTATAATGTAGATAGATATACACAAGTTGAAAAGAAAAAAAAAGATTAATAAAAATACAAATTATGTACAACTAGTAACAAATTAAGGTTTTATCAATAAAGTTAATTTGTACATATGACATCAATTTAATTCTTTTTGGAAAGAAAATAAGATAACTAGTAAATAAAAAATTATTTTTAATTAAAAAGTAACTCCGAGATAAGGGCACAAATAGAATTATACTAAATATCTTTTTAAAAACAGCTAATTTTACCAAACACTTTTTTTATAAAGAGCTAATTCAAACAACTAATTCAAATAATTAACAGCTAAAAGCTAATACAAATAGCTAATAGCTAATAGCTAAAAATAATAGCTAAAAGCTATGTACCAAACAAAGCCAATGAAAAGTATTGGAAAGTACTTGCCTAGTTCATTCAAAAAATAAAACATATCTCTGAGCATGATTATGTTCCCATTAAGGAGCTGAAGAAGGTGGCAAGATATTAGATAGTTTTTGAAAAATAATGTCCTTAAACACCTTGATTTCCCCTTGAAGCTCCCCTATATGTTTCTGATGAGTGGCTTGCATATCATTAATCTTTTTCTAATGGTCAGCTTCGAGGTGCTCAATGTTATTGACTCCGACTTTCCAACTCGTTAATGTGCTGATTTTTCTCTCTTGAAGCTGAGCTTTCTGGTTAGCTTGCTAGGTTCTGGTCCTCTAATATCCTTTGGTTTCATACCTAATCCAAAGCATATTACGCGATCTCAATCTTGAGGTAGGAAGCATTTGTCCACAAGCTCAAATAGAGACATGGAAGGTTTCTTCTCTAATTCTTCGAGAATGTTTTCCTATATTGAAAAATGTAATGTTGTAAGTAGTATGATAGTTTTGAAAATTTAAACGTAATGCTAGCTAAAAACAAAATTAACAAGTTAGTTGTATATATATATATAT
>JACYFF010010365.1:36197334-36207792 GCA_017589665.1 Selenicereus undatus | reverse complement strand
TGTATGTATATATATATATATATATATATATATATATATATAATTGCATCTTCCTTTTCTAAAGTCCCATCCTTTTTCTTTAAGGTGGCTTTAAAAATCTTCGCAATATCTGGGACCTTTCCATCCTTGCCCCCTGTTGCATACAATGAAAAAAAAATGAAACTTGACCCATAATAGTATTAACAACACTGTTCCAATGAAAACAACTAGAAACACTTGTACACACCAAGTCTTCATAGATGATCTCCTGAATAGGCTTGTTGCCAGTGCAAGGAAGCATAGTAAACTAAGGTCAACTTTTAGAATTTATCTCACTCTTTACTTATAAATCTCGCCACTTTATAACTGTAAGACTAGAGGCATTCAAAAAGATTACTTAGAAAGAAGATGTTATCAAATGTCAGCTAACATTGGACAATACCTGGAAATTTGAATCCATATAGTTCTCCACTACTAGCCATTCCAATTCTTCTTTAGTCAAACACTTAGGGATGTTATGTGGTTTAGTGCTTTTTGAAGGCTAGATGCCCTTTGAGGTTATGTTGCATCATTTCGCCTTGCCAACCAGTCCATAATCTCTTCGCGTAGCTCATGAGCTCCTTTTGATTATGCTATCTTTGGGATCAATTAAAAATTGTCAGTAAGCTATCTTTGGGATCAATTAAAAAAATAAAAATTTCAAAATTTCAGGGGAAAAAACCTGAAGCTTGTGCTTCCATACCATAATAGTAGCCCATAGCTTCTCCAAGTCTTTGGGATCAATTGCATTCCAACTATGCACTCTGACGGGTAACATGTAACGATCACGAACAAGCTTGTGATATGTCTTGCTAGGGCTCCTCCATTTTTATCCACTGGCCCATTGTTATAGAAAGCCACTTTGAGTTTCTCCACATCATTAAGAGTAGCTACTTGTTTGACCTTGTTCCTACCCTGGGGCCTTGAATTTGCACTCCGCTTTCTTTTCTTAGTTTGGACACTAATGGAAACTGTGAAAAAAAATTCAGGAAAAATATTAAGGAAAATATATTTCAGTTGCCATCAAAACTTCAATTACTGAAAACACATTGTAACCTGAAAATACATTGTAATCTAAATCACATGTTATTGGTATCAACTTGAGAGCTCCTTCAAAGAAATCAATTATTGTGGTCTCAAAATACAAGTTGGTAATGTTAGTAATGTCTAAGTGATTTTGACAATTGAGATTTCTTTTCGAACACATGATTTATGGCAAAAAGTACTACATTCATTCATACACTTTCAAATATATACTTGCATATATGTCCTCGCTTGTTTATAGCCACTCATAGTAGTTATTAGCCTTCGAGATCAGGTGAAAGTAACATCCATAAACATATAAATTCCTTCACCCAAGTATGTACGAAATGGTTTTTTTCTTTAAGAGATGAAGGCAGAATTCTAGAATAGGAAAATTGACTAAGGGGGAGGTACAAGAACACAGACTTCTGCATTCCAGTTAATCATATACAATTGAAGTATATGCATTTGGGGACTGAATAAGTATAGCAAGAGAACAAACTATGCAATCTCTTAACTGATCAATATTGATTTTTTTTTAATAAGAGGAAAGTGGCAAGGCTAATTCAGCACAACACAATGATAAATCTACAAAACCAATAGCGATAGATGATTACAGACAAAATGCTTACATGGAAGACAATAACCTCAGTATCAATACCGGTAACCTAAGCAAACAAGACCTGGGAACTAGAGGGTGTCAAGTGAGATAAGGCCTCATGAGGACCTACTACATTCCACACAACAGCAAAGCTCAATTTCTTCTTTATTAGGTTCACTCTCAAAATCTACCCCATAACTACGGGGAGGTTCCGACCAACAACATAAATTTTTGAATCACAAGAACTGATTGAAAATGGTCTTCATATTTAATCTAAGGAGGTCCTTTTACTATATCCCATGAATAAGAATCGACATCATAGACATTAAGCTTCATTCTCTCATTTTCCGATATAAAAAAGAGATGCCCATAAACAACAACACTTGACCCAATCCACCCTTCCCTTAATCCAATTGCCAGTGAGTGGGATAGAGAATAATTTGTTACCCTAGAAGCCAAGCTACACTACCAACTGCTAAAATACATTGGAATTTGAAATATCTTACCTGGTGAACTACTAGCTACTGCCCACTTTTCAGTCTCTCTAAAGCCATCATTACCAGAAGGTTCATTCTGGGAGGGATTTGTACTATTTATTGTTTCTTCCAACTTTTCACCATCTCCTAAACCTTCATTCCTCGAAGAGTTGCCATGATCTTTTGCAATCTCATTTTTCAATGTGCATAATACCATGCTTATACCTTAGTACATGTAACTGACATGGTAACAATTAATACTCAATCTTTAGTAGATAATCTAGCAAATCAAAACAAATGAAGACATTTAAAGGTTCGTGTTTTATAAAGACAAGGATAGGTTCACTAGTAGAGTGAAAGGTGCTGTTGCAGCTAATTATGAGCACCATGTTCTTCAGACATCATGTTAAATAAGTGGGATTAGAGGATGAAGGGGCAAATGATAACATAAGCTAGAAACAGGAACTCCAGAAACACTACACACAAAAATTTTAGTTGGCAAAATGCTTCACCAAATTCTCCTTTGTTGTTGTTTCAACATGTGGTCTAGAATTAAAAGCCTCAATGGGAGTCTAGTCAATTTAGGCTTCCTTAGTAGGAGCTTGTTCATCTTGGGGTTGAGCTTCCATTGAAATTGGGCAACAGGATGTCTCCAAGCTTTGCACATGACCCTAACACAAAAAAACTAGGTGGTAAAAACCTTGGCCTCATTGATTTCTTTCCTGCATTTTCCATGCTCCCTAAATACATAAGATACAATTTAAGATTAGCAACAAATATGTCATAACATATTTAGTTAGTCATGCACTGTATGCAATTAAGGGGGTTGGGGAAGAACCGTATATCATAAAGACTGGCACTTGATATGATACAACTCATTACAAACACTAAAGTTCCATAACATATTCAACTAGTGCAAAATCATTTTTTCCTAGGTCTAATGGTTTCTCTAATAGCCCTCCAGTATTTCAAAATGCTCTCTACAAAATACAAGTAACTGGTTTCTGTTTTTAATAACCAATGGAGAATAACTAAAATTATTGGAAATAAATGATTCACTGTTGAAAAGGTAAACCTTCAGGGCAATTCATTAGGGCATACAAATGGGCTTGGTCTTTTTCACACACATCTAAATCACATAATTTAGTCGCTCCTAGTGGCTGACTGAGGTGTCCAAAGATACTTAGAAGTTTGTCATGTTTCACATCACCATCATAACTACGTTTGGGGTGATTAAATCTTATTTTAATCCCATGTAAATATCTTGAACCAAGTGTCATAAACTCACATGCAATATAGCCTTTATCCATTGAACCCACATGACAACCCGTATTACAAACACGACTCTTGTGCATATAAAGACTTTGTTCCCCAAAACACATCCAATGAAAATGGACTGGCTCACCAACCATAGCCTCTTATGCTGAGTGGCTAGGCAAATGTCACATGATATCAAAGCATGAAAGAAGGAACTAGCTTTCTAACTTGGACAAAGTTAAAGGCATTTGAGCCTTGATGGATTCTAAATCTTCTATTTTTAATTCTTTGGAACATAAAACATTGAAAAACATAGTAGCATCACTTACTTCATTGATAGGCGTGCCTACCCATATAATAAGAGGAAGTTATCTTTGGAAAAGAATGTGGTGATCATGGCTCTTCAATCTAGGGTCTTACATTCTTTCACATTTATACACCTAGAGGCATTCGAGGAGAAGCCATTAGGTACCTTAACATCCTTCAGAAATTTCGAACACTCCTGCTTTTGCTTTGGAGATAATGTATAAGGAGTTGGAGGCAACTCAAGCTTGCTATCCTTTTCATGAGGATGTAAATATGGCCTAATATTAAAGACCTATAAATCTAAATGAGACATGATAGTGTCTTTGGTTTTCCCCTTCATGTTCATAATAATTCAAAAATGATATTAGACACATTCCTTTTAATGTGCATAACATCCAAATTATGTCGTAATGAGTTGGTGCTAAACAAATGCTTTTATTATTCCAATTATCTCCTCTTTTTTCATGGTCAATTTTCGCCTTCACATTGGGAGCTTTCTTAAGCTAATTCCCTCTAGATCTTTCACTTGATCTAGAACTTCACTTCTAGATAATTGGATAGAAGGGTCATCCATCTCCACATTGCCAAAACCAATCTACTGCCTTCTTATGACAGTTGTGGTTCTTAGGTAAGAAGCATCTACAATGCATGTAAACTTGCTTTGCACAATGATGTACTCTAAGAGACTGGGTGTGCTTATGACAAACAGGACACATAACTTTTCGATTAGTATTCCATCTAGGTAAGTTTCCATACGCCTAAAAATCATTTATAGTCCACAATAAGGCTACATGTAACTTGAACTTTTGTCTTTTGAAAAAATCCTATGTTTTCGAGCTTTAGAATCAGCTAGGTGCCTCATGATTCCATCTTTGATGCACTCTTGATGATGCCACAACATCTCAGATGCGGCCTAAGAGGACATAAAGAGGTGTTGGACTCTCAGCCTTAATGGGAAGTGCCGTAATATTTTTACCGGTATTTTCTTCCCATTTGCTCTTCTTTTCTCTTCTACACTATGTTTATCATCCCTCCACCTAAATGCATTACATAACTTTATAAGCATCCAGATTTACATCTTATTTCTAGAATAGCATGCAATTATTTCTACATGCATCAATCTTATTATAAGAAAGTCCAAGATCCTTAATAACCTTCTTAGCTTCATAGTACAACTCAGCAAGTGTAGACCCCCGATAGTAATAAATTGTTTTTCAAAAGCTCCAACATAGTGAAAGATTCATTACCCACTTACCAATAGACTTTATATGAAGTAATTTCACCATTGCAGGCAACTTAGAAGAGCTAGAACTAAGGTGTGCATGTTGCTCAACGTCTTTCAATAGCCTATAAAACCTCTTTGCATCTTCTTTAGGTTCCTCTACTAAATCTACATTGCTTGAGGAATCTTGGTTCATTTAGACCATGGTAAACGTGAAATAAGTCTCTTATCAACCCATCTCATCTATCTCGTCACCACGTTGGTTCTCACTTTTGACCCCTTATCACTAACAAACTCACCCTCCATCACATCATTTTCAAATTAAGGTTCATTGGGCCTTTCACTATGGTGGTACCAAAAAGTATATCCTTAAAGTATACCATATACAGTATGATGCATTTCAACTATGTATCGAGCATGCTTACTTAGGTTACAACACTTCACACAAGGACATTTTATAATTATCATCCCCTCCCCCAATCGGCTAAATGCAAACAAAAAATATCTTTTAACCCCTTCGCTATATTCATCACTAAGACAATCATGGATAGAGAAAGCCATCCATCTTTAGTTAGCAGCTATTTCCTAAAAATGAAATGATCAGTAGGGTCCTAGCAAGTTTGAATAGAAAATATAATAAACATGAAGATTAATGAAGGAAAACATTAATTCCACCATATAGTCTTTATGTAGGACACAATAACATAACATGGTCCTAAGCATATGAGTTGGTGAACCACATGAAAAACTACACAACTTGATGTCATGAATGAATAAATTTTTAAAAATTCAACCTAAGCAATCATAGGCAAAATTAAAAAAATTAAAGCATGCACACAAAAGAAATCTTACAGAAGCAAAGATTCAATTTTTACATTTAATATCTTCTTACTATTTCTGCCATTATTAGTTGATAATTATGCCTTTTGCCTTGGAGTTTGAACTTAAGATGTATCAATAAATCAATGGGTAATTAGTGGTATCGTAAGACTTTTAATATGTTCATCAATTGCATACATATGAACACTTTCATGGTTTCCTAGTTTGGCTGCCATGTCTATGACCTCTTTGTCACCAATAATCCTTCTCAACTCTCCACTCCTTTTAGAGTTGTCCCACAATAGTTCAATCACATTACCCTTATAACCATAATCATCCTTCAATATGGCACACAACGCAGGCAAAGGCAATCTATGACATTCACATTCAACCAAGGCACAACAATCTCCCCCCTATAATAAATTTTGTTATCTCTTTCTTCAAATTTACCTGGATAGCAGAAGTGAATCATAATTTTTAAATCTAAAGCCATCTGCGTTTAGAAACAAAAAATATATGTGATTAGTTTTACATTACATCCTTCCCTAATCCAATCATTAACAAATGAAGAACTATTATATATTGATTAGTTTGACACTGCATTCTTTGTCGATGTAATCAATATGAACTGAATTATATATTTTCAAACATTCTTAGATTTGATTACACAACAATCAAAGTACAAAGATATGAAAAAGATCCGGACATATGAATCAATGTATGACATGAAGCATAAATATTAAACCCACTATCATAACAAAAAAAAGGGCAAAAAATAAAGAGATGGAATGAACCTATCAAAACAAGAAGCTCTATGTCCACCGTAGTAACTAACCAATCTATTCCATTACCCCTCCCCTGGATATATGCTAACTTTAAGTGGCAGGAGATAAAACCAAAAACAAATGATCTCATGGAAAAAAAAAGGACGCAAAACATGATCTCTGATAGTAAAATGGCGCATTTAATTGTTGACACTTAATTATTAAAAATAATGATGCTCTCAACTTGTTACTATCACTAGGACAAAATACTCCAGACTAGTAATTCAATTACATAAAGAATGATATGATTCAAAACAAACTAGCTAGATTTTCCAAACTATCCTCATAACACAATAATGAAGAGCTATAAGCTTAAAGAAAGCAGGTCAAGCAAGCATTAACATGACATTTCTTCCCCCTCCCCCCCAAAATCATTCCACATTCATAGGGCAATGATCAAATAATTATGTTCGCAAGGCATAATACTTGATACCTTATAAGGAATGTGATATTGGTTCCTGAGAGGAGAACGAATCTACTAGGCCTATAAATATGGATCATTACATATGAGTAACCAGACAAACTTCAGCAATTTATTCCACTTCTATGATTATCAGAAAACAATGTTAATATATTACCTTGATGTAAATAAGTTAGGCTCATGATGATGCTTCAACCCCTAATAGCTCACTTCAATAATAGGCTGCACATTTAGACCAAACCAACTTTAGCCAAATCCATATGTGTGAAAGGCTAGAAATATCCTTCCAGCAACCCCCAAGAAAAAAGAAAAGCACAAAAACACCCAAAAAATGTGAAGACAATGATATGATAGAAAAGGACGGACTGCAATCAAGAAAAGCCTAACTTATTGTTCCTTGCTAGTTCACATGGGATCTCTTAAGAACAATTTGATTTAACCTATGTACTTTGTTTTATGTGCAAGGACCCAAAATATAACTTAATTCTAATGCATGAGTATGGGCATCAATTATGCTTAAGTTAGCATTCTAATGCATGAGTTATGTTATGTATTTTCTCCTAATAAAATGAAACTTTCACAGTAAAGTGTCGATATAAAGATGTATGATACTGCTATTTCCACAGTTACGGACATCAATTACATTTAACTTAGGCACATGTGCACAATGTTATCATATCATTGTCATGCAACAATACATCAAAGAGTTCAATTTTAGAGAAGCTATTGACCTATTGGTGTACTTTAATGTGATGTGAACAATCCCTAGATTAATTGTCATGAACAAATTTTAAGTTTTTTCTGTCAAGCGTCACCTTTCTGTTGTTCCCCCCCCCCCCCTTTTCAGTGAATGTCAAACAACCACCATGAATGTAATCAGTTAAATGCAAACAAAAGAAATACTATACATGTGGTTCTAAAGCATCAGTTAGTATCCCTAACTGGAGACAATTCATGTCCCAATTTGATGGGAAAAGAAAAAGAATCTACGTAATGAGAATCAGTAAGGAAAATAGCCTAAGTAACCCAATTTGAATAGAGTGAACATGTACTCCACTAAACCAAATTACAAATAGTGGGAAATGAAATTAAAAATGAAGTTCACTTATAGAGGAAGAAAATATGTGGGAAGGCAATCACAAGGAAAACAACATGTTTTTGACAACTGTATACACCTTATTGGATTTTAGCGAACTTTGCAAAGACTAGATTCCTCGTATTTCTTTTGGGATTCTCTCTATATCCCTTGCCCCCACCCCCAAGTTTGGTAGGAAATTGGGATTTGGAATCAAGACACATAGGTTGTGTCTCCACTGCCAAAATTAGTTAGTTGCGCTTATATCTATTTTGGGATTAATTTCAAGGTCTAGTTCTAGAAGAGAGAATCCTTTACTGGTGTAAATCCAATCAAAACATAACATGTGCTACACATGACCCTAAGAAAATTTCAATAACCTAATTGAAAGAAAAGCCTGAAGAATGCCACAAAGTTCCCCCTCCCAAACAACATATCCAAACAAATCTTTCACTTAGGTTTACATCAAGCACTTAGCATTCAATTGGCTCCAAAGAAGCTTTCATTTAAGCACCAACAAGCCCACATTGCATACCAACACTAGTCCTATAAATCAACGGGCTTCATCGTGGTTCAATATCATAATGTTTCTTTACTTAAAACATAAAGAAGGGATCAATTTCAAGCGTTGCAATAAGAACCATACCATTGATATTCATCCCTCTTAGCACAATAAAAAAAGGTATAATATCCTATCTGAAATGCTATGCAACACTGACACTAAGGAAATAAATAGTGATTGCACGTTGCATGTCTTCTATTTTGATTATAAAACCCTAATAGTAGCTCAGCAATACCACAGAAATTACACCCAAAAAATATAAATAAATAAAAATTAGAATCATCAATCGCAATCGATAAGGCAGGAGCGAAATGATTCCATCTATCAGTGAAGTTTTTGAGAAAAAAAAAGAAAATAAAAGATCGCAAACCAAAAAATCAAACAAATTTCACACCGAATTGAGCTCAATGAAGAGAAAGATAATCAAAGAGATATGTGATGCAATGAGATGTAAGAGATAGGAGAGGTGACGTAGAAAAATAGTGAATTACTTAAGAAAGACAAGATAGCGACGTTAAACCCTAGACAAATTATTGCGTGAAATCACCAACACTGTTGTAAGCTTTAGTCGTTGTTCATTTTGCTAAACCCTAAATTTGACGTTGCTTTTAACCTTAGATGAACCAGTGGGTTCTTCCAATTGAACCTTATCTTTATGCTGGAGGAATCGTGCGCACAATATTCACCTTCAATTTTAGCAGATGTGTGTGTGTGTGTTTGTGTGTGTGAGGGGGGGGGGAGAGAGAGAGAGAGAGAGAGAGAGAGAACCTGCAATCACCGTCTTCATGTTTTTAGGTAGAGAAAAAGCACATCGAGAAAAAGCTAGAGAAAGAGAGCTGAAATTTGTGAGATGAGAGAGAGAGAGAGAGAGAGAGAGAGAGAGAGCCTGCAATCATCGTCTTCATGTTTTTAGGCAGAGAAAAAGCATATCGAGAAAGAGCTAGAGAAATAGAGTTGAGATTTATGAGATGAGTCAGTCAATAAGTCTGTGAGATACCTAAGTTTAAGCAGAGTCAAAAAGTAATAATAGAGATAGACTTAAATTACAAAATCAAAACAATTTGAACCAAGTTAAAACCATGATGTTAGAGCTAGGTGGAGAGCAAGATAAGAAGAAAAATTGTTTTTGATTTGAGGAAAAGGTTAGTAACCCTTTAAGTAAGAGGCCATATCTATAATTAAACAACATTGAGGTCACGGTGAAGATCTGCAGAAGGACAAACTAAAAGAAGCTCATTAAGATCTCAATGTTTATCCCAAGCAACTTATAAAATGATTGAACAAGGCAACAGGGTTAAGGCATATGGCAAGCATTCTGTGGTCGACATGGTTGTTCGGGTTAATGACATAGGTCCCGAGAACTCAAAGCGACGGGTAATGGGTAAAGAGGTTCAAAGTAGTCTTAGAAATTCCTACTTACAGTTCTTAGCCCAATGTCACCAAGGAAAACAGACACAATGCTGAAAGAGGAATTGAAGATCGCGACATAGACATGCCCAAATGCACGCATTTGAGGAAGCAACTACCATTGACCATAGGTATGAACATAAGCCATTTACTCCTAACCTTATTGCTTGGCATAGGGAAGATCGCAAGAATGGAAACTGATTCAAATGGTGGATACACAATTATCAACATCAGGTTGATCAACAAGATAATACCAACATCATATATGGTAAACAGAAGTTGAAGATTGCACAGTTGGAGGACAGTATGTTGCTATACAACAAGCGAGCTCTATCACAATGCGATAGCAATAGGGGTTACAGCGAAAATTATTGTTATACTACTATGTGGGTTAGGTCAATTGTTGGTAAAAATTCATTTGTAGCTTAGACGCTAGGGTTTTTTTTT
>JACYFF010010365.1:36163396-36197324 GCA_017589665.1 Selenicereus undatus | reverse complement strand
TCCTTTCTGGTGAACCCACTCTTAAAAACCATCCAGTTAAGTGAGTTTGCTGTGGATCACTATCAAGATAGGTGACTTCCTAGAACGTTTTCCAGATAGTGTGTGAGTAAGAACAAAGCACACTGGAGACACTAATAGTGACTTCTAGGACATCCGTTGAACTTGAAGTCGTTCCTAATAATTATCTACAACAAGTGATAGGTTGGGACAATGTAGATGGTATCAGAGCCAACCTACTACCTTGTGTTGCACCTATGGATAGGCTAGCCATGGGCAGTTGCCTAAAGGGGGAGGGGATTTTGGAAATGGATTGGTGCTTAAGAGGGCTTATAAGTCAATTAAATGGATCACCAATCAAGTTGACTTGTAAGTCAGCCCATTGATGAGGTGCAATGAGTATGTTATGTTATTCAAGTTTGGGGTAGGGATCTAATACTCCAAGTTGTAGTTAAGGAACATTTAAAGAAATCAAAATGATTGCTTATATTACCAAAGGTGCACCTTGCTTTATGAGAAGCCTAATCTTGAGAAGTCCACAATTAAATGTGCTTGCTATGGATTACTATTAGGATGGGTAATCTTTTGGGAAGTTTTATCATATATCATGTGAGTGGGGACAAAGCAAAGTGGAAAGCTTTGTGATGATTTGTGGGACTATTCGTCAATCCTCAAAGCCATTTCCATTAACTGTCTGTGGCCTACAAACTGTCTGTGGCCTACAATAGGTCAGATTTACAGTTGAACTGTGTCATGAGTCCCAAGTCAAACAGGGATTGAGTGGAACAACAAATGTCAGGTCTGAACTTTGAAGAAATCTCAAAGGACAAAATACATAGGCAAACTTTTTACGTGAAATGATTATCAAACGGTGACAGTGTGTGAGTCTCACTTGCTAGCAATAATGACAGCCAAGGAGAGAGAAAAGAGATCCAATTGGTGAGGGTGAGAGACATATAGCAAGAAGCAATGACGCAAGAAGAGGGAGGAAGATGGGAAGAAGTCCAACGTCGATCAATCAATAGTGGAGCACATTGGCTATTTTGTTCATAGTAGATGAGAGGAAGGCAGTCACGCGGGGAGGCAGGGACTCCAGCGACAGTGAGAAAGAGGGGGCAGTGGAGCACGGCTAATGCATTAGGGAGCTAGGTTATTACGTTTCATATTTCTATATTTTGAAATTGATATGGATTTGAATTATTTAAAAAATATAATTTTGTTGTATGAAAAATCGTGTTAGATGTCACCCTCCATCCAACTCTAATCCTTTTCAAATCAAGCTCTGATTATTTTTTTATTTGATTTAGATTGAATTTTGCTTTTTCAAATTTGAATTTGATAATTTATGTCAAGTCAAATTGGACTTCTCTAGAGTTCGAATATAACTGTCATCCCCAGATTCAAGAAATACAAATCAAGTCTATAGAGTGCACTCACTTTCAATATGTAAATGAACATCGCAACCCTATAATATGATTTTAAATGTTTGTAATCTTCTCTTTAGTATGACTTATTAGAGATTTTTCTTAAAGACTCGCAAATGTTTGAATGAAGGAATTTACTTTTCTTCGCTAATAATGTTTACGGCTATTTAATTTATTTTCTGGAGTTTTTAGACAAAGCAGGCTAATTAACCTCAAATTAGCTATTTAACCAAACAAAATAATATGTTAGGTGAACTAGCTTTTTTGGGGTCAAAAAAGTAATCTTAAAAATTTTAAATTATGTTTCACATATTAACCATATTTGGCAATCAACTACTACTTGTTAATTGATTGCATCGGTCATTTGGTATCAACAATTTCTAGGAAAAGTGTCTAGATGAGGTTAACCGTTAACTGTTCCTAGAAAGTATAAAAAATTAATTAAAAAATTCCAATCATAAAAAAATGTCTCATATTAACATTATATTTTTGGAAAATATTTTTTTGGA
The DNA here is from genome assembly GCA_017589665.1 of Selenicereus undatus. Lineage (NCBI taxonomy): Eukaryota > Viridiplantae > Streptophyta > Magnoliopsida > Caryophyllales > Cactaceae > Selenicereus > Selenicereus undatus. The sequence goes on along the minus strand of JACYFF010010365.1, from coordinate 36,195,394 downwards.
ATTAAAATCCCAAAAGGTATTACAAAAAACAATTAATCAAACACTCCAAGGAGTCATTTGACTTCTCTCAGTCAAAAACCCTCCAAAGATCTATTCTTTATGAAAAAGCCCTCTACTAGACCAGGAAATTGGCTTTTTAATCAAACGTTTTTTGCTTCTCCAGAAGTAATTTCAACAAATATTTTTTTACCAAAAGTTACAAATACAATCAACTAATAGCTAATAATTAATTAATAAATTCTGTATAACCATCCTAAAGTGATCTTTATAAGTTACAAACTATGTCATAATCCTTAGACCAAGTGTAGGTCCAGGTCCAAACCTAAATTTAAATGAATACCTTAAAATCCTGTCTAGATATGTTGTTGGGTCAAAATGTACCTATCTTAACTCTATTTACAACGAACCTGTTTTTAAGATGCTCAAAATGTACCCAATACCTGTATTTACAAAATTTTTGTTGTCTAATGTCTAATGTTTCATGAAAATAGAAGTAGATAATATTGCTGTGCAGCATTTTACCATAATCACTACAATCTAACGGGGGAAAAAATTGTAAAATAGCTTTTTCAACTGTCAAAAAAAAAAGAGAAAAATTAAAAGGAAACATGAATCTATTTGTGGAGCCAGTACATACAAATTATGTGATATAAATTCCTTAAAAGGTGACCTTATAAAGATTTTGAGATTTCTCATAATCTATGTTAGACTAACTTCTTAATTAGAGGTGATTAATAATTTATCAAGTATTAACATTTATTAACATTTATCAAGTACCCTCATATTTATTAAAAATCGATATAAAAAAATGTCCGTCCTTACAATACATAACACACAAGACTTGCTAACTTTCCCAAGCAAGTCCTAGTTCAAAATGGCTAATTCGTCTAATTTGCATTTATTATATAAACTCTCAAAAACATACTGTTATGAGATGTTTTTACACATATCTTCAAACTAAGCTATTTTTTTTCACTATGACTTATTTGCATTAATTTTATTCTCTGTTAAATTTTTCATAAAATAATTTTAAGATGTGAATTTCAAAATTGCTCATCATCTTCTATAAATTGTAATTAAAAATAATTTAGAGATAAAATAAAACAAACATTATCAAAATCATAATAATTTAAGAAAAATAGCAAATATGGGAGAATAAAATTTTTAAAGATTGATAGGTAAGGTTGTGAAATTATGAAATACAAGTCTCAAATGAAAGAGTTGAATACTATAATTTATCTTGATAGGAACATCCAAAAAATTAGTAAACCCCATTGAACTATTAAAAAAATATAAAAGAATAATTACATCAAGTGCCCTTTGTCATATTTTTTTATCAGACAATTACTATAGTTACGTACTAGTATTACTAATATTATAAAATGATCTTTAAAAGCCACAACTCTATTATTAAATTTAGGATTTTCTAGTTTGCTTAACCATTTTTTTCACTTCAGTTACTAGTTACTTGTTCATGAATTAGGAGACTTAGAACCCAAACAAAAAATTTGATTGTCCCTTTTTTTCACTTCAGTTACTAGTTACTTGTTCATGAATTATAAACAAAAACTCTCTTTTCAAATGTTTTGGAAATAAATAATCTTTTTGGTATCATTTGACTAGTAATTAACCGACTTTTTTGAACTCGCCAAATAAAACCATATCAAAAACCATACTTTTCTATCGATTTGATTGTCCCTTTTTTGATGTTTTTGGTTTTAGTTTTTGTACTCACCTAAGGGCGAATGGACCAAGAACCGGGGTCTAGATGTGTTTTTCATTTGTATTCTAAACAAATTTTTTAATTATTAAAAATTTTGGTGATAGATGTTTGAATTATTTATTTCATTTGTCAAGTTTTTTATAATTTGCTAAAGGTCATTAATCTTGGTAGTTCCTGTCCTTTTCTTAAATAGGTTACATCAAATTTCTTCCATATGTTTTGCTTAATTTTCTTAATGTTTTTGATAACCCTAAAAATTATCACAATTTATCTTTAATTTATTTCCTAATTTTTTGCCTTAGTTTAGTTTGCACTTATTCTGTTGAGATTTTTTTTATCCCTAAATCATTTATAATTTTAAAATCTTGAAAAGTAAAGGACATTTTTATAATTTGGAGGAAACATTATTTTTGATAAGTTAAGGTGATAAATATTAATGCAGATAGATCACACGTCCCCCCCCCCCCAAAAAAAAGCACGATAGCTTATGGCTGGGTGCAAAATACTTACTTAAAAACTAAACTAATGACTTTGAATGAGACATAGTTCCGCATTTCTTTTCACTTAAAAAAAAACCACTAAAATAATCAACTACGATTGTTGAGAAACGAATTGTTTAATTCAACAGTTGTAGTTGATTTAAGAGTTCCAAAACAGCTTACATAATTTTGTTTCGCTATTTTCAAATCACTTTGCATGAGACAAGTTCTTTTTTAGAAAAATAATATAAAACTTTTTATCCGATTAGGCTTTTTTGTCTTCTTCTTTTTTTTTTGCCTCAAGTCATTTTTTTTAGGTTTTTATAATCCAAACTTTTGTGCCCATAAGACTACTTAAGGCATAGTTCATCCACTATACACTCAGGTGTAAAACATTTGCTACAATTGTTGAAAAAAGGTTCATTACATAAATAAAAAGATTCATCATTCGAGAAATAGTAAAGGTAGTGGACATCGATCATAGTCCAGAAAAGGGGGCGGGGGACATACCGCACATTTGTCAAACAAAGATTCCAGTGAATGGCAAAATTTGACACTGGAAAAAGAAATGCATGCGCTAGACATCGATCTCACACACTCTTAACACCTCATTGAATGTTGTCGAAAAACTTGTCAAGCACTACTTATGTAAGTCATGCAACAATGCGTGGCGTTGTGTGTACATGCTTAAGCACCTAGACGTATCTAAGGAATTTTTGGATTTTTTGACAACAATTTATTTAACAATATCAGAAAAAAAAAGAATAAGAAAGAAATTAACACATTCTTGGATCTATAAATTTGAAACGAGAATATAATTTACAGATATTAAGTATTAACCTAGATTCAATATAACAAAACAGAGGTACAAATTGTCAATTTTGAAATTTAGTATATAGGTGAAGAGAAGGCTTGACTACCAGCTTAAAAAAACTCTGCAGTCTAGAAAGAAACAAATAGCTGGAAATCACTTGCCTTTGGCACCATTGACCCGGGTAACATATGTAATCATGTGCACAAATAGAAAAACAACTGATTAGGCGTCAGCAAAGTACACAGAATAGGAAAATGGTTCACCAACCTATTATTATTACTATTATTACCCCTTCAAAGTTCAAATGCAAGAGTGGATGTGACGCCTAACCGATGGTCAAATACACGGCTCGACCTGTATGATTTGTATTTACAATATTAAATTTTAGGTATGGATACTGATAGTGAACTGACAGCCAACCTGTTTACAGTCAACTGCACCAATCAATATACTGTGAACTGAAAGTGCAAACTTTTATATATTTTTGTTTTTGTTGTGGATGAGGAGCAAATTCAAACCCATATCTTTGAAAATAATTTCTAAAAACTTCACTAGTTAAGGTACTCGCATCCACATATATGTATACTTTTTAATAAAACTGCACAAAATATATATACAGTTACCAATGGATAACTCTATCCCTTAGGAACTGCTAGTTAACAAGACCCCAATCAAAAGGATCAAAGACCAAAACATACACATTATAATATTTATTATTGTTAAGGTCAAGTCTTAGCCACAACTAATGTTACATCGCAGAAGACTTATTGATACCATCTTAAGAATCAAACGAAATTTCAAAGATATAAAAGCATGTGTTCATGAGAAGAACAAACATACAAAAATCTTCAACATACTAACAAAAGACGGCGAAAATATTCTCAATAAAGTCCTATAATTATAGATCAATTTTCAAAACCCACGCTGGCAAACGTAAACTTGCCAGTAGACACAATCGACAATATGAAAAATTATGGGATATTGACAATACCAAGAATTTCTTCTGAATGATGTATGATCTCCTTATTTCCTTTTTGAAGGGAGGGGGGGGGGGCTCGAGCTTGAAGCCTATGGCTATAATGAAGGAAAATCTAAAACTGACTGCTTTCACACGAAGTTTGCTACTTCATTGAGCATTCAAAAATGGGTCATTAAACGGCAGGTCAAGAGATCAAATGACGTTTACGTAAGTATGAGAATGCCTACTAACTACCAGTACAAACTGCAAAGGGCTTATCATGTTGTGTGTAAACCCGTCTCATTTAACAGATTGTGAGGTGTCCGTTTGAATTGTAAAATGCTAAAATTAACAAGATTATCTTACTTGAAAATTAATAGTACGTCAGTTACATTGAGAAAGTCAAAGGTACATTGAAGACCAGCCCACCTGGTATGAGCATGAAAAATGAAATCCAACTTTTTCTCAAGGTTTGGATAATGAGAGTAAAGAATGTGTATGTTGGTAAAATGATAGATTGAAGTTCGAAGCAGGTTAATGTCCAGCTGGGTCACACCGAGCATATAGGATACTAGGATTAAAATTAAACTGAAGTGGGATTATAAGCTTCTTGTAGGGTTATACAGGCATGTCAAGAGAACTGCGACCAATCTTGGCGGGAAGTATTTTAGGTAGGAACAGTTATATTCTGATGATAATCAGTCCGTATATTCTGATGATAATCAGTCCGTCTTGTTTCAATATCGGTCTAATTGGCGTTCAAGTCATTCAAGTAAGAATGACTCTGAGTATGGTTAGTCATGCCAACTGATAGCAATCAACTCCTCCGAACATCCCTGAAACCAATGTAGAGGCAGTGAAAAATAAGGTACTAAATTAAAATCCAAAACAGGTCGTTGACGATTGCAATCAATGCCTTTGATTAAGCCAAAGACAAATAGCATGTTAGAGAAAGAAGGCATAGCAAGTTCCCCCTTCGAAGAAGCACCCTATGAGGTTTAGGGATATAAGAACAGAGAGTTGACATTATATTTTCTGTCAAATGCGAGTTGCCATTAAACAGTGAAATGGAATGTATACATGGAATGGTATGAAAATCAACATAACCGAGTCACACCCAAAGCTGGAAAACGGGTCAGGTAGGGTCGACCCATTTAATAAACGGGTCAATTTCGTATCAGTGTTGAAAATAGCCTAGATTTGGTTAGATTGAAAATAACATACTTTCATACTAAACGGTCAAATCGTGTCGACTTCGGGTAGAAATTGATCGGATTCGAATTTCTATTAGCAATTTCGGGTCGGATTCGTGTCGTGTTATCGTGTCGGGTCAAACATTCTCAACTCTAAAACTCACACCCAACCACCCCAAACACATTGCAGAAACACAATTGAATAAAGGAATTAACATTATATTTAGTCAAATGCAATCCAGCGTGCGATGCAATCTTGTATGATAGTAGATGGATCGTAACAAGGGTGTTTTTATTGTACCTGTTTTTGCTTGAGTCGTAGCATATCGCACCTCCGATTGTTTGATTCTAGACTACTATTGACCAGCTTAGTAATACGTCACCGTTTGCTACTCAAGGTATGCAAAACTCTTACACCTCATCTACTGTTCATGTTAACTTATATTATTTTAAATATTTAGGTCTTGTGTTTGTTAAATTAGTTTACAAGCTGATTTTCAACATCTAAATATCTTCTTAAAACTTCTTATGTGGATCTATTAAAAACAGTCCCTCTACGTACAATCATGTACGTAAAGATAAGGTTCTCTACATCTATATATATATGTGTGTTGAAAGGGGGGTAATGGAATTTATACATGGAATGGTATGAAATCAGCATTACTCATACGACTTATAACCAACAATGCCAAACAAATTGCAGAAACAAAATCGAAAAAAGAAAAACACGCCTAACTAAATATCATGAAAAGTTCCTGGCAGTCTCCTAGAACACACTGCCACAGTAGCCCTCTTTATTAATACAGGCCCAACAGCGGCAAATTCATCTTTTCAAAAAAAAATAATGAATAATAAATATCAATATGTGAATGGACTGATTCTAACTCAGCTAAGGGTCAATCCCTGATCGACCAATGACAAAGATAATCATCAAATCTTATCACCAAAGGATCTACCCCTTTTCGTTTCCTCCTTGCCGGAATGAAAATAAGAATCTGCTTGCAAAGAGATGAAGAGGCAAGAGCATGCAGACTTACATACAGAGAAGTCATCCCACCAAGATTTATGAAAGTTGTGGCTGTGAGCTGAATCCCCCAGATTCCATTATTTCTCTGTATGAAAGCAAAAACAAAGTTTAGGGCCATGTCTCATTGTCACAGTTGACGACTGAGAGTAGAAGACCTTGAACATCAAGCAGGAGAAATTATCAGGGCAGTTAGTCTTGTTTCATGTAGTTGCCACTTGCCGCGAAATATATTGAGGTTCTACCGGATGCTAACCAACAAATTTGTACAGCACATAATGCAGCATTTAGTGACCACACATGCACGCAAACAAAAAGGCTAATTGGCAACACTGGAGTCTCCATAGTCTGCCATGGTTAGCAGTTAGAACCAAGCCACCAACCATGAGAAAAGGCGGATCATACTAGACCTAAAGTATATCGGGAAGTCCCAGAATAGGCACTCATAACACTGGCATCAAATTTTACCAACCACCTCGCTCCCTCTCCCTAGTAGTTGCATCCCATAATTTTTTAAAAAGATACAAAATAAGGTGAACTGATGTTTTGTGTTCAAATTGGACTTGGAATCTGTTGGTCAACTCTTGGTCTACTGGTACTTCCCTGAACTCCGTTGATGTTATATCTCTGGTGCCTGGTTAATCCGACCACTGATCCTAATTGTTGCTTCGGTGAGCCTATTAGAGCTCTTTGGGAGTCCTCTTTAAACGCTGGATCATCAATGGGTGGCCGCTAAATATATAAAGGATCATCGCTAGGCTTGGGAGGGCTTCTACAGCAAGAAAGTTGAATGGGTCACCCAGTTATGCCTCAAACCAATATGGAGATGATTTAATAAGAGAAACAGAAGAATCATCAACAGCATAAAACACCTCAATGTATCAAAGATATGGATCACGGCACTGTATTTTTGGAAAGAGGATGAGAATTTGATGATACTCGTTCTATTGCTTGTGAAAGTTTGTTTTAGCAGGATGCCTGGTTCACATCAATCTGCTTTGGATCTCTCAAGTAGTCAGGATGATACTCTTTCTATTGCTTGTGAAAGTTTCTTTTAGTAGGATGCCTGGTTCACATCAATCTGCTTTGGATCTCTCAAGTAGTCAGGTGATGAAAATTAATGACAATCAATTCAATTGTATGGGCCAGAAACACCTTCGACTATTGAGCAACTTATGAATGACCAGAAAATACTTTGACGGCAACATGAACACGGAAAAGGTTCTAAAGAGGTTACAAGATTCTCTATGGCTCAATATGCATACACAAAAGAAGCAAATACGCCAAAAAAGCAAGTTTTAGAAAACAAAAAAAAGAAAAAATTTATATTCTCATATCTAAAGAGACACAGCAACCATTGAGCACAAAAATATACATGGTAGTTAGACATCTATCGCTCCTTGGCAAAAAGTGCTGCTAACCACCAACACCAGGTACATCTGAAGGAAGCATGCCTTCATCAAAACGGGTGTGATGCTAAGATAAGCTAAATTGTTTGCTTTTGGAAAGAGTAAAGGGGATAGGTACATTTTCAATCGTCAATGCTAAAAGAAAGAAGGTACAAGTGTCAATAGCAAAGGCTCAGATGTCAGCACTACACAAACCAATATGCTAGCAGCCTAGCACACAGATCAAAGAAAGTTGGCACAAAGCAATTTTTCTACAGAGACTTACGAGCAATTGTGGACCCAATTAACCTAGGGTCAGCTCTTACGAGCAATGATTGCTAGATTCCTTGGGGACAGAGCAGGATCAAAAATGGGTAATATAACCACTTCAAAGGCACTTTCTTGCTCCTGTAGAAAAAGCAATCTATCAAGCAATAGAAGACTTTCCAAGACAGGTCCCAGAGCTGCCCGCAAAGACCAGTAAGGCCCTATAAGCCCCTGCAAGAAATTGCAAAATTACAGGTGATCATTTGTTCACGCGATTGAATATATTTAATGAACATCTAGTGTGGTGTGGTACCACAGGTAAGCTGTAACACCCACGTCACTTTGAGCAACTGCCATTAGTTACCACTTTCTAGACTAAGGCTTCCTCCATAGACCATCACAAGTTATTCTTTGCATCATTTATCCTCAATACATTCTTTGAAAATTTAATAGAAAGTCACCTTCCTATTAACTAATACTACTACAAGCCAAAGCATGCTTCACCAAAATTTATCAGGATAAAGAGTCCCAAAAAGAAAGATCCACCTTCTGTGACATAGGTAGCCATGCAAATTCCTTTAAGCTCTATCTAGGTAAGTTCATCACATAAAAGATGTAAAATATTGGCCAAAGAACAATATTATATTGTGCATATTCATTTTGCCTTTTTGATAATAAACATAATAGGAGTCACATATATGAAAAGTGAACCTTCTCTAAACTTAATTTTTCGTATAGGAGTCACATATATGAAAAGTGAACCTTCTCTAAACTTAATTTTTCGTATAGGAGTCACATATATGAAAAGTGAATCTTGTCCATGCTCATTTTTTTGTGTCAATTGACCATGGTCATCTTCTATCATATGATAGGAAAACAACTTCACTAATGATATTAAGCACCACTTAATGGATTCAAAATTAAACATGCAATCACTCCCAAGACATGGATTCAAAATGTGGCCTTCCTACGATGAAACAGCCGCATAGTAAAGGCACCGCATTCTGCCACATTTCAGTTGTTTGGCACATCCAACCTAGGAAAGCCGCAACGACCGTTCTAGAACCGTCAATGGTTAGGACATCAGCTGCAACAACCATCTGGATAGGAGAACATTATTTATATTCTCAATTTATTAATTTTTTAGTAACTTATATTTTGTTATTCAAATTTACTTGTTGTAAGCCTTGTTACATTTAACCTAGTATAGGATAAAGTCAATCTTTCGGAGCATAAGCATAAAAATTCAGAGAGCAACAACAGCAATCTGATACAAAAATTGCCATATCAGCACGTTTTCGCGACAGCACACCCATAATGCAATTGCAACCAAAACTGCATTTTGAATCCTCGCTTCAAAACAGTGTCTTCATAACCTCCTAACTCGAAGTGCATAAGTGTACACCATTTTTAAGAACAGGATGTAAAGATAATAATGCTTCATGAAATGTTCCTTGGACATGTGCAATCTTTATCATATCAAATTGTCAAGAACAAACAAAAAAAGGTGATGTCCAAGGTTATCCTGGGATATCCCCACTGCTTATTCCTCTCCCTGTTGCCCTGTCCCCAATGTCGACAAATGCCTAGAATAATTTTAATTGCCAATGTGAAAGGATGCGTACCTATAGGGAATCTTGGCTCCAGTCAGAAAGCAACTATCTGAGCATCCTAGCAATTCTAGACTAACTAATAAAATAAAAAAACGCAACAAGAAACGCAAATTTATTTCTAATGACAGCAACTATGGGCATTGTGTACATAATGTCAAGTACGAAGGGCATCTGCAAAAGTAAGACACAATGATCCAGCAAAGCTCATGCCATGGGAATCCTCTACTGGACAAAAATTATTTGCTGAACAGTACAAAATTCAAGGGAAAGGGCAAGAAAATATAAAATCAAACAAAGAGGTAACAAAAACAGAATTAAAGAAAAAAAAGGAAAATGGAGGCGGCAGTGGGGCACCCATCATGAGTCTCTCCAAATACTGCTTTGCCGATGCCCCCACCTACAAGTAATGAACCTTGTACTCAAGTGTGTATGGGGAAGCAGTAACGCAGAAGCTTTCACAGCTTTCCAATCAATGTTCTCACACTGGAAAGTCTGGAATTCAATCTCCATTGCAAGTTCGAGACACCCATCAATTCTCTTGAGCATTGTCAACGTGAATCTAAATGTGAGGCTCAAGCTTCACTCTTCTGGCAGAACAGTGGCAATAAATTCCAGCAGACAATAACACTTGAGAATCTTGAATGCAATTAAACTCTTAAATGCAATTCAATGTCACATTCTAACAAGGGTTGTCCTCCGCGGTGGGGGGGGGGGGTATTGGCAGCATGGTGCCGATACGAAAGACATGCGATCCAACAACTCCCAACGATTTACAACAGGCTGATAAAACATAAATGAAATAAGAAACAAGAAAAAGGAGCAGGAATGCCAATGGTTGTTAACAGTATTTTGCTTTTGAAGATCCAAGTCAAACAAACTATATATCCAGCAATTATATTGAACATTTGAACATATGAAAAGAAGAACACTCAGGCGAGAAGGGACATACAGCATATGACTGACACTCCCTCCAAAGTCCGGGCAGATCCATCTCCTGCAATGGTTTAATTCGAAGGTGGCGAAGACCAGAGTAGCTGAATTTCAAGAAAAGGTCACAGTTGTCGATCAATCCTTCTCCCTCAGCAAAATTCACTCCATCAGTTAAAGAGTATGTCTCCAACTCCGAGGTTGATATCTTATCTGTGTAAAAAAATAAAAAATAAAAAAAAATCTAAGAGATTACGAGTACTCATGGCATGCAAAGAGAAACATGAAATATAGAGCTGTCGATTAAGTATATGAACCCCTTCTACTTTAAATGGTGAGAATATCATAACCATTAGATACAGGCATACAGCATCAAGGTCCCTGATTTAAGCAACATTATTAATATCCTAAGCATATAAAAAGGCCCAAAAATATAGGTTTCTCTACTCCAAAACATTAATTTTACGTAAAATCTTAACTCCTCACTTGCCATATTTTTGGCGACCCTATGATAGGAGGTCTTGGGTGAAAATCTCCCATTCAAGAAATATGGTAAGACAGATGCTTTTTTAGGATGACCGTAACCATTTGGGGGCGACTTTTATTGGAGACCAGAAAATCACCTCAAATAACTTATTAGTCACCTTCCAAAAAGAAATCACCCAAAAATTATTGTAATTATCCACGAGAAGTCTAAGCCTCACCCTGCCAGCATCTAAAACGCCATGTCTTAGAGAAGACGGCCAAAAGTCATTAATCAACAAATATCAATTCAGATGGACAAAACCAATACCATGAGTCTCATGACTCATCTACATTCTTGGAATGCAAGTTCTTTGAAGGCTCCCTTAAATCTTTTCCAATAAATTGCCTTATAAAATCCAGAACTGTCATTAAGCATCTGGTGACTAGTCATCAAGCAACGCGTGCACAAAGACGAATAATGCGGTATATTCAAACCTCTTTTGGTTTATCGTAAGCATAACTAGTTGACGATAAATTTTTGTTTTAGGATTATCTTTTAAGGTATATTAGCCTTACGAAATCACATAGAAGAAATATGCAAGTGCACAAACACCAATCTTGAATGATACTGACATTAATTACATGGCAAAGCATTTGTGTAATTGGCCACAGTCAGCTAAGTATGTTTGTTGGAACTCTTACAATTTTATATCATCAGCATTATGATTGGCCATTATGAGGTGAGCCAAACTGCAAAATTCTCTGTCCAACTGTCGAGACACCGCCCTCACCCCACAAGAAAACAAAAAAGACAAAAAAAGGAAAGATAAGCTATGAATTAAAATATCAGCTAGTGTTCTTTAGGATTAAGATAAAGAAACTACAGATATATGTATGAGCCACAAGCAAAAAAGAGACTACCAATAAAGAAACCACCTAAAATGAACATTTAGATGGTGGAAAGAAACGATATTGAGACAAATAACCAGAGTACTTACTTTCAGCAAAACCAGATGAAGGCAGCTTTTTTCTCTGCTGGCGGCATAAAGCTTTCCCCTGACGTCCAATTGAAGGACTAGTCAACAGAACTTCAGGATAGTATCTCTCCAGGACCTGCAATCATTAAAGCAGCAATACAAAGGAACATCACAATCACAATAAATGAATCTCACAGAGGTGACTGTGCTCTGACTAATCAGATTCTCCAAAGTAGGACACGAAGACGTTCTTCCCAGCCTTCCCTTCCCCTGTTCTCTAACTCCTGTTTTGAAAAGTCATGCTACTGGACTTACCCTACCCACTCCCTCCAACCCGGGGAAGATGAACCACGCATCCATTCTCACCTAAGCGACAGTCCAAAAAAACTTGACAAAATCTGTATAATGACCTTTTTAAAACTCATATCCAAGTTACATCATATCCACAGAACTCAGACAAATTGAATCATTTGTGTTTAATACCCATAATTACTGGTTGTATTTGTATCAAACTGCAGAGCATCATATCCATAGAACCCGCGCATCATCACATTCGGTTTAGACATCTGCAATACATGGCCTCATTAATCAACACCGTCCATTTTTCTTGATAAAGAGAATTTTTGGATAGCATAATGTGGCATAGCACAAATCCATTTTGAACACGGGGAACCTTCCTTCGAAGTTCTCCTTTCTATTTAACAGATAAGAGAGGCAATCTCATCTACTTCTATGTTTATGCATAGATGGCATAGTACTTGAGTAGATGTCTTCAATAAGTTGCATCTAATACTTATGTCATCATCCAAGGTATAAAGTCCAAATCAATCAAAGAAGTTTCTTGATGATATGAAGTTGTTATTTAGACATTCTCTAAGCTCTAAACATCTTCAAGCCTACAGCCTAATCCTGATACCACTTGCTATTTACTTTTGGGGTGTCCAGAGATGCTAGCAGTAGTAGATCATCTGAGGTAAAATTGCCTGACTCAGTAATACGGTATTCCCTTATCTGCACATACGTTCTCCAATCATGTAATTTATTAACCTTTACAGCTATCCCTCTGTACACCCAACCTCTTTACAGCTATACAGGCCAATTAAAATAAAGTCCATGGTATCTGATCTTCAGGGTTTTCTTTCCCGCCTTTTCTTTTTCGAATGGGGAGGGTGTGCAGTAAATAATTTTCTATGTGATTCTCGCCAGAAATGTCATGCAAAATGTTATTGCGATATGCACAACTTCTCATACATGGAGGACGTTAAATATAAGATTATTGAGATATAAGACATAGCCTGCCATTAGCAGGGTCTGAGGATACATGGCATTCATACAGGAGGGAGTAGCTGAGCCCAAGTACTGCCAGGGACATTTGGTCCCATATCAATGATGCTGTTATGAAGTTCTGGACTTATGGTATTCGAGAAACTTGTTAAATCTAAGAGCAGATAATATGTCCACCACAGTTGTTAATTTGAAGAACTCACAACAAATAAAAAGCTTGAAAAGAACACTGTCCAACCAAATTGTATATAAGATTTTTCTGAGAGGGGGGCCATGGAGGGTATTTTACACCTATCACATTTAAAAACGACAAGCTTGGTTTCTTAACTCCATGAAATGCAAATGGGCCATGTTTTCTGCGATGAAGTATATTATAGGATACAGCTTTACAATCAAAACACAGGGAACTTACACGCGCGCGCACACACACACACACAGATGACATGTCTAACTGACCATAGGGAACAGTGATGGATAGTTCATAAAGGTAGCTGAAGTCAGCCTCAAATAGGGACATACCATCTGAAAGATAGCACGAAAGGCATGCAAATCAAAATTCTGGACACCAGCCTCATTCTCTAGACCCCTCCATCTTTCTGCACTCTGTCAAAGAAAGGAAGAATGACAATAAATAAAATCCAAGCCAGGAATAATGTCAGAAGGATCTCTAGACATCTCATTGGGGGTGAGTCGGTGACAATAAGAAATAAAGCTTGCTTTAAGAATGAAACTCTATTCAGAATTATACCAAGCAGCACTCACCAAATAACCAAAAGCAAAAAGAACATCAGGTTTTAAGATCACTGTTGCAAAGTATTCACAAGGATATAGAAAGTGCCTTAAGTACTACAAAATAAGTAAACAGAGACACAAGATCTATGCAATTTATGGCAACAAGATAATTAATTCAATCCATGATAAAATCAGATACAGATCAGTCATAATGGAAGATTATTTTTGTGATATTAACTAAAAAGATCTTTTCAATTTTCTTTTTTTTTATGCTAAAATGTCTTTTCCATTTTCAAATTGAACCGACTCCCTAATGGCAATTTTTCAGCTTTGGCTCAAACTGATGATATGAGAATAGTTGATCAAGCTATGCCTCTTATTTTTTATGAGTACAAGCAAGAAATTCCCAAACTAAGGGTCCAATGAAAGAATTTATTAGTTTAGATCATGATCGCACAGCTCTGGAACAATCACACCAACCCTCAACCAAAAAAGGGGGGGGGGGAGGAAGAGAAAAAGGACATGAGCACTAGGAATGTAGATGGTCTGGTGATGGTTAATTGGTTATTACTGCTGCAAAACAAACTTCACATCTTATTGTTTGTCAATGAGAGAAATAAATTACTAAGTAGACACTGTTACAGCTATTATACTATTATGCTGACCATACTCCTCCAATTTATACTTTCTCCTAGACAAATAACAGCAAACATAGTACCCGAAATATTCAATCTTCAGCAATAATTTCCAGCAAAAGAGAAAGGCTACTAATGTGATCTTCTAAATTGCTAATAACTGCAAACCATATATCCTCACCTAATCGAGTAAAGCAAAGAAGTTTCTTATCTTGTAAGTCATAACTGCTCCCAAAAAAAAAGGCCTTATCTTTTCTTTACTTTGCTTTTTATTGCTCCCCCTTCATCCTCCTCTTTCAGGGGAAGAGTGCAACTAGAAGAAACTCTAGGGCCTACTTTAACAGTATAGATTCAGTATTAAGAAACCCAAAGACCTTGCATGAAGATGAATGACGAGAATTATACCCCTAAAGTAGTTTAGTTGTCAATTCCCGAAATCCTTTTTGCTTTACACTTATTAAAATCCAGACAGATAGACAACAATCTAACTTTACAAGAGGTCAAACCCATTGTAACCCCACCGCTTCTTTCTTGTTACATCATTTCTCCATTTTTGTCATTCACTTTGTGTCACTCATAATAAAAGATAAGATACTAGGAAGCCTATCTAGTGTCCATGAGAGAAGTCAAGACAAAAGGGTACAACAATTACAGTGTCCTTTAAGCTCTCGTGAGCAATATTATGTACAAATCCAAAAAAGCAAAATGTTTGTGACAATTTAAGCTCGCGATTAAGATCTCAAGTCCACTAAAAGAAACTCTTCAAAAATGTAAATCTGAAATCTTGGTAAGATGTAGCTTTACACTCAAATTTTTGCCAACGCTGCCAGTACCAGATATTACCTCAAATGGCTAAGGGGATCCTTTATTTTTTTTAAATGAGTAATCAGAAATTGCATTAAATAGACACCAAGGGGGTTCCAACCATTTACAAAAGAGGCAAAGAAATCATCATGCTGTCATTCTCTCATGCATAATGTTATCTATAAATCCAACCAAAAAAAGAAAAAGGTTTCTTCCACCATTAAGCATATGACTCCACTCTGTACAATATTCTTCAAAAGTATATCTTGTAATCTTTGATAGGACAAGGCTTTTCCCTCAAAAATTGTGTGAATCCTTTCCTTTCTAGCACACCACCAAATAGCCGAAAGGAATCATCTTCCAGACACTGAAAACTCAACTCTTCTTCACTCTTCTCCTCCAAGCCACATCTTTGACAGATACAAATGCCAAAGAGATGGAACCCAATGGCAATGAATAAGGGGATGGTGCACTATTTCTGCCTCCTCAAGGCACATAAAACACTTACTAGGCCCATTAAATTTCTTCTTTATACCACATCCTCCACAGGGATCTTTCCTAACATGGCTGCCCAAGCAAAAAAGCACGCTATTATGGAAGCTATAGAGTCCCAAATGGCCTCTGTAGGAAACTCAGGACAATTTCCAGCCATTGACAGAAACTATTAGTGGTGAAAGAACTTTCAGAGTCATAAGGCCAGACAATCTCATCAATACCCGCATTCATCTAGGTATGCAAGCTAGAAAATTGCAGGCACAATAGCTAAAGGAATCATCCTAAAATCTAGGAAGCCTACTCTTTTTCATCCTTCACCGAAGCCACCAAAACATCTTTGAGATTGCTTGGTTGAACCCAACGAAACTCCATTGAGAGAAAAACAAATGTCAAGGTGAAGAAGCTCACTGCCGATAAAAAGGATGTTAGTTGGCGAATTCTTCCTGTCCAAGGCACGTAAGGAACTTCCTGACTATTGAACTTTCTTCTTTAAATCGTATCCTCCCAGGGAAACATTCAAGCATTTGTTTATTTTGCTCCCACTAGCTACCTTTATTCTTTGCTTCAGGTGCAAGTATCAGTCAAAGGATATTGCTCTTATTTACTTGCTCCATCAAATAGCAGTTGAAATAAGATGAGGCATTAAAATTCAAGAGTTGGCAACTTGTATGTTCTCATGGGAGTTAAAACTCTACCTTCCCACAATGCCCACATCTCTCATCGATGCATTACCATACCCAACAATGCGGACAAAATTCCCCCATTGTTTGACTCCCTTAGAGATTTGATACGATATCCAACATGACAGAAACTACATTCACTACCCTTAATCCCTTGAAAATTTCAAGTGCATCATATTCTTGATATAGAAGACAAAACAAATCCGTTCTTATCACAGAGCATAGATGCAGATGAATCTATATAATCAGGTTATGTCTAATATTAATGCCTTGTCTGACTGACGTCCCATCCAACTACAATGACATAGTGAGAATCAGAACATACATAAACTTCAAGGCTCATGCATCCACCAAAACCTTTTTCAGTTCAATACTCAATTTTATTAATTAAGAACCATCAATCCAAAGATATGAACTATAGAAATGAAATGAAACCTCTTCTATAGATTCGATCATACAACGATGTTGTGAACAAACAAAAAAGGGAGACAACAGGAGGAGTGCAGGTTGAACAACCAATGACGTAGCATTGTCCTTTATTGTTGTTACTTGTCACACTTCATCTTTTTAAGTACAGTACAGATATTGATGCAACAGCCCAACAACTATACAACTTAAATATATTTTGATGCGACACAAGATAATGAAATACAAAGAAAGGGAACAAGCAAACCTGACAAGCAAGATCCCGGGCATTTTTACCAAGTGAAATACCCATTAATCTGACACCCTTGCTTACTGGAAAACCAGAGTCACAACTGCCTTGTCCACCTTCTGACAGTAAGTTGTAGCAACAGCCGACACTGATAATTGCTTTAACTTCTTTGCACTCAGAAAATGCCCTAAATAATCAGTACACAGCCGGTGAATTCCAAAAGGCCCACATTTACGCAGATATACTTGATCATCACATGACAAAGCTTCCACGTCTCTGCATTACGGTATTGTAAGCACAAAGTTTATGCCAGATGACAAGAAAAGAATCAACTAGAATTATAGCTTTATTAATCTCAGTTCCATTTATGAAGACCACCAGCCAGTGTGGTTTTTTTTTTGTTTTTTTTTTTATGAGTAATCAAGAGATGCATTAATAGACACCAAGGCGATGTCGCCCATTTACAAAATGGGTAACTACAAAAACATCATGCCCTCAAGCTCTCTGCATAATATTATCTACAAAAATCCAAAAGGGTCAAATTAGTCCCACCATTTAGAATGTGACTCCAACTATACAATGTTCTCAAAAAGTAGAGCTTGAAATCTTGAAAGGGCATTTTTTGCCCTCAAAAATCCGTCAGTTCATTTCCTTCCAAGTAGTCCACCAAATTAGTCATTGGAATTGTCTTCCATATTCCTAAAGCCCAACACTTTTTCATCCTTCTTCTCCATGCCACCAGGACATCTTTGACCTTCAAAGGTTGCACCCAACTAACACTCATCAAGGAGAGAGCCAAATGCCAAAGCCAAGAGACCCAATGACAATGCACAAGGAGGTGGTGGACTAATTCTTCCTCATGAAGGCACATAGAGCACCTACTTGGCCCATGAAAATTCCTTCTTTTAAGTCCTCCGTGGGAATTTTTTCTTTGGTGGCTGCCCAAGCCCAAAAAAACAAAACAAAACAAAACAAAACAAAAAAAAGCTTTCGGAAGAGCTTTGACCTCTAAATGACATTTGCAGGAAAATCAGAGCCCCTCGACCGATCATGAAGAGTACTACAAAAACTCTTGATAGTGAAGGACCCTTTAGAGTCCAGACGCCAAACAATCTCATCATTTTCTTGAGGCATTACCTTCATGTCGGCAACTTGAGCAAGAAGATTGCAAGCACTTTCTTCTTCCCAATCATTAGGGCTTCTCCCTGTTATCACCATTCCAAGATATCACTTCTTGCACCGTTGCATCTTTGAAATGAGCCATTCTAAAAAGATCAGAAATTAAGTCTTAAGAGGAACACCACACCAAACATCATGCTAAAACAACACCCTAGAGCCATTTCTAACCTTAAAATGCACCAAAGTTTTAAAGAGTTCCAAACCCGCTCAGATAGATTTCAAATAGCCTACCCCGTGGAAATAAGGACTCTTCTTGCTCCAGCACCCTAAATTATCCATCCCATATTTAGAAGTAGATAGATTACCAACAAGGACATGAAATAGATGGGCAAACTCCAAAGAATGCTTTTCAATAAAGTCAATCTCCCTCCTCTAGACAACAATTTAGATTTCCACCCTACCAATCTCTTCCGAAACCTCTCCACCACCACTGGTTCCCAAACCGCTTTGCTCTTATAAGTGGCGCATAGAGGAAGACCAAGATACGACGAAGGAAAATAGTCAACACCACAATTGCAGAAGTGAGCAAGTGAGTAAGCTCTGGCACCTCACCAACAGGAATGAGAACACTTTTAGATAAGTTACTTTAAGGCCCAACATCACTTCAAAAAGCACAAGGATACACCTCAAATAACCCAGAGGAATTTCATCTCTTCTCAGATAAACTGTACAGTCGATGTATGAAGATAAAGAAAAAAGACAAGTGAGGAAAAGGTAAAATACCACGCCAAACATTGAAAGTTGAGTTCTCGTGATGCTTGATGCTTCAACCTCGAAAAGAGCACTACTAATGATATCAATTTCTAGGTCTTCCTACCAAAAATGGGGAAGGAATCTTCTTTACGGATGATAAGGCACATCGGTTAATTACGTAGTGAAAATTGAGTCCTACTACTCTCCTGCTTCTTCGTAGCTTTATTAAAATCTTTACAAACATCTTTGAGTTCCCAAGGAAAGTTGATCGGTTCCCATGGAAGATTATATGGAAGTCTTTGGAGCCTTTACAGGTTTCCTTTTTTGTATGGGAAGCATCTTATGGGAGTACTTTCTCTTGTGATAATTTGCAGCAGAAGGGATTGGTGAATAGATGGCTCAATGTGTAAAGGGGCTTTGGAGTCTCCTCATCATCTACTACTTCTATCAACGGCTCTTTGCGAATTAGCCTTTGGTTGCTTGGGACTTTTTTCGTTGCTTCTAATTCTGTGAGGAACCATATGTTGGCTTGGGAGGGTTTTTTGGTAGGAAAGCTAAAGAAAAGAATACCATGGTAATCCCACATGCAATTTTTTTGAGTATTTGGCGTGAAGGAAACAGAAAAGTCTTCGACAGAATGCAGACACCACTTCAACGTATCATAGATACTATGATCAAGACTCTTTTGTTTTTGCAGGGGTGCAGTGGAAACTTTTGCCGTTCTTTGATGTGATTGATTTTCTGGATAGGTTCTACTTCGGATGTACATGATCCTTTTGTAGGACGCCTGCCACGCATACAACCTTTTGTTTATGATCCATAAAAATATTCTATTTGCCTTGTCAAAATAAAAAAATAAAAAAATAACCTTACAAACACTGGTAGTTGTTCTAATTCCTATGCTTCTTTCTTTTTTTTTTGGGGGGGGGGGGGGGGGCGCAACCAGGCAGTATAGAACCGGTCCTGCTAAAACAAGCATGGGAAAGTCCCAAAAACACCTAATAACCAAGGAGGCTGCTGTGGAAGACCCACAGAAAGTGGTTCTTTCTTCTTAAGGGAGTTCTAAATGATTAAACATGTTGAAAACAAATGAAAATAGAAGCTACAAACAATAGGCATTAAAAGGCAAGTGAATATAGAAGAGTTACAAGACATGTAGTAAGAAGGGGCGGTGAGGCAAGAAGATGAAAGTCCCAGGATGAACTAGCTTAGAAAGCTACAAATACAATGAGAAACTGAACACAATAAAGACACACTCTCAATAAGGCATATTGGTTGAAGAATAATAGCCACAAGCTCCTATCAAGAGCCACATCTCAGGAAGCCACATTATGTCTAACATTCTGACTTAGGCTTTTTTCCGTCTACACATTCTTTGCCTATTTACACTAACACTGAATCTCTGTGACCCTCTAGTTTCAGAATTTGCTCATTATGTCTAAGCCATCTCAGCCTTGTTTCATGTGTTTATACCCAAGGGCACAATCCTATGGTTCCCCAAATCATTTCATTTCTAATTTTATTTATCCTTTTGTTCATGACTGCACTTTCACTGCATCACCCCTGGCCTCAGCCACTTAGAGTGTATAAGCAATACTTTTGCTTCCTTGATTATCCGACACTCAATGCCATGTAACATCACCACCTAACAGTCGCTTGCTAATTTTCATTTAAGTCTAATAGGGATCCTACCAAAACACAAAACCGATTGGTGCTCTTCCATATTTGAATACTGTCCAATTTTTTATGTTATTTTATATGAATGACCTCCATAGTACCTCATATAAACACTATAGATATCCAAAGTTGCCCTTCTCAACAATGTTATGGTTACCACATTTTATTGCTACATCCGAAGTGCTTCTATTGATGTCAACTTGCAGTCTAGATACTAGACCTTACTCCAACTCAATCTGGATCCCTAGGAGTCCATGGTGATACTTGTCCACTAGAACGACATCAACAAAAGCACACAAAAAAGTTGACCACTCTGAATCATCTCCTTAAGTTCATCTATAACAACTCTGATGCAGATCCCTAATGATTGAAGTACACTATTGATAAGAAAATATAATCGATATCTCCTCTGAAAGTGTATGCACACAACTCACTGAACCATAGATGCACACAACTCCTCAATCTTTTTAAATAAGTTGTGCTCCATGAACACCTCAAAAGACTACTCTTGGCGCTCTGTCATAAGCCTTGTCTAATCAATAAAGACCCATGCAAATCTCCTTTGTTGTCTCATAAAAGTCCCTTCGCATGCAGAGTTAGTGTATCGCTCATGCTGAAGAGCAACACAGCATGAAAACAAATAGCTTCGACAACATAGGTAATTCCTTTGCAAACCTCTTTTCAATGAGACTCTCCTCAGAGACTCCCTGAAAACTGCACTGTTGACTGATAAGCTTAATATCCTTACAGTTGTAGTAGAAGTGTGGTTGGTGCAGTTTTGTATCCACCAAGGTTCTTACACAGCAGTGTTAGAGCCACACTTGGTCTCTTATCAAACTTTCAAAATGATTCAGTTAACAAAGTTTCTACTCTTGAGCAAGTCCATTCAATGCCTCTATTTGTATTCCACTAATCTAATTCGATGGCTTTCCCATCATTTTCTCTTTTCGCTGCGTTCTTAACCCCTTCCGGTATAATATGCCCAATAAATTTCATGTTATGCTCAACGCTCCCACAAAGAAATCGTCCTTTTTCCTAAATATTTCTTTGAGATTCTCCATACTTTGTCCTCTTCCCTAACTTCTGTTCAATGTACCTTCCTCCATCCAGTTCATCTGTAGCCCTTGCTTGCTTGAAAATTGGCATTCAAAAACCATCTCTTCACCTTTTTTTTTCCTTTCCCTTTTTTTTGGGGGGGGGGGGGGTCAGAATCTCTCTTTCCTTTTTTAAGGTGCAATTTCTAGTAAAGCCCTCCCTTTGCCTCCCTAGTTTGTTTGAAACCAGCACTGTTGTCATTGAAGGGCTGCAGCCAAGAACCTCTGGATACCTGTGGCTGCTTTCATCTTTATCATGTTATCAGCACTTGCCAGTAACTGAACTATATCCTCATCCCTCCACTAATCTCTGAGGACAGTGAACCACCTGGCTTTCAGCATCATAAAGAGCAGTCAACAATGAAGTCCCTACACCAACAAAACTCCCTACCTGAACCACTGTCAACTGGGGATTGATATCATACCACCTTATGCAAAAGACCTTTTTTTCCCAGTAATCAAAAACATATTAATGAGACATCGGGCGACACCCATACACAAAAGGGAAAATTACAAAAATCGTCACGCCCTCAGGATTTCATGCATAATAGGATCCTCAAAATCCAGATCCTAGGCAACCCTCTTAAGCTACTCTTGCTCCAAATTAACCTTCTTGTTACAGAAAAGAAAAAAACCACATATCTTGACTCTTCCGTGGCCTGCAGCCCACTCCCAAGATCATGACTATTTCAATAAAAACAGGATGTTTTCCCTTCACTTTGATCTTTTCTCAGGAAAAAAAGCCCACTAGTTCAAGCAAAAGCCATATCAAAAAGAAGATTGAGAAAAGCCAAAAGAGGACTGGAGAAAGAAAAACACAAAGACCCCATCATTTGCAAAAGATGATCAGCAGAGCTCCTTAAGAAAACAAGCCAACTCCAAACACAGCCAGCCACGAGCAAAAGCATTTGACATTTGAAGCAGAAGTTCCAAAGAAACATGAATTTGCACTTAAAGTGAAGACAAGATACATGCAAGCTACCTCAGCATAGTCACAGATAGATCACCACAAGCATGAAGACCAGCAAGAACCAATGAAGACACGCTATCAGCATTGCCAGGAGTCGACGACAGTTGCAAATCTTCTACCAGATATCTTTTATGTGAATCATCGCTCAAGCATCTTCCATTGAGCTCTTTTTCATCAAGCTGGCAACAGTAGTTGCTAAGCTCTTTTAATGTAGAAGACGATAGTATGTGACTTGTAATTGTCCTAGGCATATTCAGTGTCCCCTTTGATGACCTACAACAAGATGGGAATGCATCAATTCACCCAAAAGCAGAGAAACAGCTAAACCAATTCAACTGCCAAAAACCCAAAAACAAACATGCAATGGAAATAACTATGAATGGCCATGGGGCCCCTTTGGGGTAGTGTGGCAGCCAGATGCATGGTTTCCACAATGAAGTCTATGGTTCGCTTCTCCCTAGGATGTGTATCAGTAGAATTTACCCGTCCCAAAAAGAAGGGGGAAAAAACTACGCATGGCCGGCCACCATTGAGATAGAAAAAAGAGATACGGATCGCTTTTCTTGTCCTTTCTTAACTCATCATAAATACTGATATTAATGCAAAAAAGAAAACCACATAAGAGGCCTAGAAGTTCTCAGGTGTAAATTTTCACAAGTCAGTCCAAATTTGTTGAATATCTGAAAGGAGACCCCTTCCAAGTCCCTGTAGTGGACACTTACAGAAAAGCCACTAAGCTTCATGATTCCAAAGGCAATCAATAGAAAGAGGCATCCAGAGCAAAGAAGCTGGTCTCCTTCAACCAAATACACCATATAACTTCCATTCAAGCACACCAATGTTACAGCTACTTCTCCTTGAGTCGAAACCATCACCAAAATATCATGCATTGAATGATCGAGATAATACTTACCTTAAACCTCATCAAAAATCCCCAACCACAAGTGTGTGCAACAAGTGAAGAAACAAAGAACTTCAAAAAGTAAACAGAAATACGTAAAGAAAGCCTAACAAGGTATCCTTCAAAGCATTAGTGTCGATCCACCCACAACCATAGTCCAAGCAAACCTTCAGGTGAAGAAGCAACTTCGTCTCCAATAAATTTTCAATATGAACGGGAAGACAATCTGGTCGTAGACAAAGCCCATGGAGCCGTTACTAGGATTTGAGAATCAGCATATCAATGAAAACCAAATGGCATCAAAAAGGCCAAGGAAATAAGATCCTCTCCATCCCTCAATACTAGGGTTTTCCAAAATACAGGTTATGGGACCCTATCCCCCTATAGGCTTTTAGGTAAATATAAGTTATAGAATATAGATTCCCCTTCTCTAGAGTAGAAAAAAAGAGCTACCAGCATTGTCAAGGACGAAAAGTCAAAACAGAGAAATACAGGGTCCTCCCCATTACAATTGTCCTATGAGAACCTTACCCTATGACCATGTCCTACCTTAAATTTCACCAGAAGGAAGGAAAATGGTACATAAGAGAAAATTTCAACTAGCAAGCTCAAGTAGCAACAGCATCAATCAGGATCCTCCCAATGATCTTGTGCCATGAAGTTCTAGTTCTCCAGAGAAATCCCATAACTATTTTGTTCCATAGGGAAATGTTCTGGGACATTAACCGAACAAACACCAAATATCCTCCACTTTAGGTCTACATACCAAGCTTCAACTCACCACATAATCCTTTTTAACCTTGCAATACCAGACACAAAAATCCCTCATTAACCTGACAACAGCTACAAGTAGCCATACTCACAGAACGATCATTTCAAGCCTACCAAACAAATAAAGCTCTTGAAATTAAGATGCAACTCAGCACATAACGTTTAAGAAAATGCACCTCAACTGTCTTATCAGTTATGACCATAAGTAACCAATACTGTGTTTTCATCACACTGACGAATTAATGCAGTCAGCGGGATGCACAGAGCAGTTTGGGTTGTATGCAGGGTAGGCACCCAAACCACTCAAACTTGGATGGCTAAATACATGAATCCAACATGAGGGTGCTTGTGACCAATTTCTTTAAGCTAATGAAGCATTGCCCATAAATTTTTTTTGGTAAGAATGGAAGTCATTTCATTACCACAAAACTGATAAACTCATTTACAAACTCCTGAACTGGAAAGGATCAGTACTCTAGGAGCTAAGCTTCAGTAATATGTCCCGTACTTTCTTTTTTTTTTCCCACCTTCCCTAGAAACCTAAGCCTCTCCTTAATCACGTCTGTACATTGATTGGTTATCAGATTGGGGGGTGTTTGTCTCCTTTGGTGTAATCTTGAATTCCTCTCTGTCCATATGCAGTATACCACAGCAGCGAGGCATGCATAGAGGGCTTGTTTGTGAACTTGCTGTAGTTGACAATATGCTGGGGCCATGAGCACATCCTCCACCCTGTACAGTCCCGTTCGAAACCCCAGGTTGCTGAATACATTTTGCAGCACACATTGGCTATATGAACATTCAAAGAAAATATGCTGATGAGTTTCCTCATTGCATAGGCATAGCTCACAATCTTTGTGCCTCAGGTTCACTCCCATCTTTGTCAATCTGTCCTTTGTGGGGAGTCGTTTCAGGGTAAGCCTCCAAAGGCAGAAGGCATGTCTTGGCACAGTAAACCTGCACCAAATAATCTTAGCAAGGGGGGTGTTGGGTATTGGTCCCATTAACCACTTGTACCCAGAGGATATAGTGTAGTCTCCAGTAGCAGAACCACTCCATTGGTTGTTGTTATAACCATTAGCCATTTTATCACGAATTTTGAGGATTTTCCTCCAGTACCATGCTACATTCTCTTTGCTTGGGACAGTCCATATGTTCTGGCCCCTTATATAAATGCCATGCACCCATTTAACCCACAGACATATTTTCTCAGTCGCAATATACCATAGGTGCTTAGCTATTGCCCATAATTACCACTTCAAAAACTACACAACTTTCTCATTTCCTATCTAGAATCAAAAAAAAAACTAAAAAATAAATTGTTCATGAATAGATCAGCAATCTTCAACTTCGAAGATCATTAATCCTCCCCAAGTCACCCATTCCATAAATAAAGCTACTTATGCTACAATTCCAACCAAAAATCTCAATCTTAGTTACGTTGGTAGACTATATTTCTATGTGGCTCACAAGTTTATTTTACAAATAAGCAAAATAATAAACTGTTCACCAAACACGTACTTTCTGAAGAAAAAGAGTGCTTGTCAAATAATATGGTCAGAAGAGTAATCTTGATTCAAAATGCCAGCAAACGCCATAAGTCCAGTCTGTCTCATACCCAGAGTTATGTAGCTTAGCCAAATAATGCTTCTTGATCCTCTCTGCACGCTTACTCGTAACAACTCCATGATGAGAAGAAGCGTCAATTGCAACTACAGATAGCTGATACTCGAAGGCAAGTACTTGAGAAAGGTAACCCTGCTCTAACAGGTTAGTTAGCTGGAGCATATGAATCCTAGATCCAATGAAGGTGGAAAAGACTAACAGGATACCTGACCAGCGCCAACATCAATAACTGTATGGGCCCCTACACTTTTGGTGATACAGTTTACAAGTGAGGACAAAATCTCCACCTGCATACATATTCAATGCCTTCAGTAAATTGCCTCACATATTGGTGTTCTGACAAGCAAATAGGAAAAGCGGGAAAATTGTATAACAGCGAGAACGTTTATGTTTCCAGTTGATTCAAGATGGGTGCATCTGGACAGAATCGGCAAAATTTAACACTGTAAGAAATAGTATATTTCCTTAATTGACACATGAGACCTAACCACACTGTAAGCCCCATGACGGACAAATAAGCTGATATGATATAGATTATAGAGGTCAAATACTCAAATGACCATTTTATTTAAAAGAATTGGACTTGTAAAAAGCTTGGAATTTGGGACAACAAAAAGGGCCTTTCCGTCTTTCACAACTGCTAAAAGTCCATTAAGTCACATTTTCACAGCGATTGAAACTACAGGCATCCATTATCAGCTTCAATCTTCAAAAAGGAAAACCCACAGCATGTTCTTTTCTACTTATCATAAGTACCTCTCATCAGCATTTAGCAACTTTCAGCATAATTCAGCAACTTTCAGCACAGTTTAGCACTGTTAAGTACTTATTGAAAATACCTAGTTATATTTTCTTCGACCATTCAACATGTTTCGGCATGTTTAAGCATGCTTCAGCATGTTTAGGTATGTTTCAGCGTGTTGCATCAACTTTTAGTATGTTTCAGCATGTTTCTAGCACCAATAAGAAATTCTCACAAGTCGAAAAGAACATTCCCTAGATTACGCAGTTCCAAATGTTAAAACTAGAATGCCAAAGATCAACTTCAAATTTCAATGAAGAAAACCGTTAAATCTAATTCCATGATATGATGAAGATAATAAATGCACACACCTAAATGTGTTAACCCCCAAAACAAATAAGGATCAGAATAGACGTTCTACTCAGGTAAGCAGGTGTCTCATGGCCAAACCCCAATAAAAAAGGAAAAATCAAAATGATATTTATCACCCAAAAAATGCTTCTTCGCTTTTTTAAGTTGTGCAACACCCACTAAGAAACACAAAAAATAAAATGTGCTAAGAAAAGCATCTAGAAAAACAAAATTAAAAGAAAAGGGAGAGCTAATGAACAGAAAAAGGGGGCGGAAGTGAAAAGGAGTAGCAAAATAGAGGCACAATATAAGAAAAGCTAAACGTGGCGAGATTCAAGCTGAACGCCACATAGGTGTGATGCCGAATACACAATCATCTGACCTTGCATTCTCCTCATACTACAATTCACCCAATACAACATTTAAACTGTAGCAGGAACATCATCAAACTGGCATGCAAACTCAGTTGGGAAATGGGAAGGCTCAAATTTAAAAACCAGAGTTACTTACAAGCCAGCTCTTGAGCTCCATGTGTATCAACAGCACACAATACTTGATTAGATCCAAAGCCCACATACCATAAAAACCAAAATAAGAAAATGGGTAGCTACCCAGCTTCAAACCCAGGTCGACGTGGGCACCTAGTATGGAGTCAACCACTCAGTTTCACTCATGCGATTCTAAAACGACAATAACATCAACATCTCTCAGTACGGGTTCCGCTTTCGTAGGGTCTAGGAAGATCCAAACGTAGGCAACAACCCTACGCACATGATTGCTTGCAGAGAGACCGTTTCCAATAGACCCACATAAAAAGTTTTAAGAAGATGTTTAGTGGTTGAAAATCGATTGGCAAACTACTTTAGCAAACACAAGATCTAATTACTTAAAATAACACAAATTAACATGAACAACAAATGAGGGGTAAGCGTTTTGCGAACCTTGAGCAGCAAGCGGTGGCATACTACTAATCTGGCTAATAGCAATCTACATTCGAATAATCGGAGGTGGCGGATGACACCACAATTGGGAAGATGGTACGACTCAAGCAATCAGATATGCGATCATGTGATTCTAAATCAGCTACACATATTTGACTATGACCGACCGAAACCCAGCAAAAAGAATAATGACCCATCATGGCACATTGACCAGCCAGCTGCTGCTGAGCACCTAAACACTCTGCCACCATTTTCCCTAGACCTGGTAAAAATTGACCGGACCCGAAAATCTGACCTGAACCTGCCCGAAAATTTTGGATTTTGAACATGATTTTCTCAACCCGAGCTCGAAAAACTCGCAAATTTTTGGGTCGAACCCGAACCCGCCTGCTGAACCCGAATATTATATTCATATTTTTTATTTGTCTTTAATTTCCTCCCTTAGCAATAATAATTTTTCATTATAAGGAATTGTTTAAAGAGACGTTATATAACTATTGCATCCTTTCACAAATTAGACGACAGTACCCTTTCTTTTTCAAATTCATTCTCATAAAATAACGTCATATACTAACTTATACATGGAACAATTTTAGAAAATATGCATGAAGTAACTATCTAGTCTTAAGAAAATCAATTTAGAATAAGACAAGTATTAAAAATGTCCAAGTCATACCATTATATTCTTAGTGAACTGAATACGTCTCATCGCATTTTACATAATATTACTGTATAATAATCTAAAATTTTGATGTTATAGATAATTGTAATATCTTGTGCGTCTGTAATATTCTTTCATTTGATTTCCTTCTAATTGTTCTCGAACTTAATGTCACTGTTGGGCAATGAACCAACTTGTATGCATGTTAGGATCGGCAAATTAATAAAGCATACTTGATTAGGTAATGATAGATTAATTAACAAAATATCGAATTATTAAATGGGTTATAAACAGGTTGAACCGCTCCGACATGTTAACATGCTTTAGATGGGTCGGCCTATGAATGACCCAACCCATTATTAACATTTTAATATATGGACCAACCCGCCTAAACGTGACTTATTGTCCACCCGTACATGACATTCATATATCATATTGAAAAGTTTGAATATTTTGATATTCTTTTAAGAAATTAAAAATACAACGCTTGCTCATTAAATACAGACCATTTTAAGTAATAAATATGCTGAGATTTTGATTTTGATAAAAAGAGAAATAACTCACTAAAAAGGCACTCCAAACCCGTTTGGTTGATCCGAAACCCGTTAAACCAAAATACACCCACCCGTATTTTACCCGAATCCGAAATACACATGACCCGTATTTTACTTGAACCCACAACCAATCTATATTTAACCCGTCCGCCCGAACTGAGAGGTCTAATTGTCCCCCTAGTCCACCACATGTTTTGACTTGGTCCTCCATCCTCCAAATGCTCCACTTATATTTTTAATACAGCCAAAATTTGTCCAAGCTTCTTCATTTATATTCTTATCACTCCATTCACCCACTTCCATGCAAAAATTTATAACCACTGCCCACATTAGCTTAAGGGTTGAATTTCTGAGTGGAAAACCTCTTCATTACCCACCTTTACTAGGCTACACGACTACACCTACCATACATCTTCCTTCCCTTTGACAATACTTAGAACAACTGCAAGTTCAATGTTGATCAGCACTATCATGAGGGTTAAACTTTAAATTAAAATTACATTATTTTTTGACAATAGGCTAATTCCTATTTTAGATGTCTACTTTTCATAAAACAATGCCGAATATTTACCGATCACAAAAAGACTGTTTCATTCATGGTTTGTGATTTGCTCACTAAGAATAGAATTTTGGCTTCAACGTCTAGGGAGTGAAAGATATAATATGCCTGTCTAAAACAGCCTACCATACTAATTGCATTTCCACATGAATATGTTCAATATTTCAATTGTCCAATTGTGCGGTTGCCTACAACACAAGCCTTCAGTATGATACGTGACTTTACGCCCACTCCCTTGCCTCCCAAACCTATTCTTTGGTTTGTTAACCATAGAATCTAATATTCTCCAGACAAGGATTACAAGGGACATTCAAAAAATCCAATTCAATTTTAGACTCAGAAGTTCCAGCTTCCTCAACAATCCCTTTCACCGTGGGGTAGGAGCTTTTGTATGCTTTACATTCCCTTACAAACCTACTAGAAACTCCACCGATACTAACACAAATGCAAACCATTAGCACACGTTTGAGCATCCCACATCCATTGGCCCCTAAAGGGGGGGGGGGGACAAGACACCATGGGTAGTGGATGCAATCCTCTAAACGAATAATGTTGACACTAGTAAGTTAAAAAAGAACGCACAGAAAGAAAATCAAAGAATTTTCTGTGATGAGACAAGCTAAGTGGATTATAAATTTATAAGGGCAAGTAGCCATTTTATTCAAGTAAACAGAATTATTAAAACGATTGCAGCAAGAAAAAAGGCCTCCATCCATAATAGACGAAACAACAAGAGATTTATTTACACCACACAGCATCATTTTAGATTCATGGAAAACTCCATAATTACTAGTTAATATTGACCAACTCTTCAGCCAAAAACCAACAGTACAATCAAAAACCAGCAAGCAACCAGGAAGACGGCACAAAGGACGTCGCAACTTTCCAAACGTCAACCAGGAGGTATTTAAGGCATCTGATCCCAATCTCAGTTTCCTAGGAAGGAACCCTCATATTCAACCTCTGATGAGACTATAAATAATCAAACAACAAAATTTGAATCCACAAGGGTTTTTCAGATATTAGAAGATTTGACAACAATTCAAGTCTTGAGCCAGATCATCTAACTATAAGTATCACCCAGGGAAAAAATATTTTGAAACCGAGTCTGTGATCCTGGTTTAAGATCAGGAGAAGTTGACAAGTTCATGATCACCTTCATAAAGCTTCAACACTTCTATCAGTCATTACCATTAAACAAGATTGACCTAAAAATCGCCGGCATTCAGAATTTGCCTCTCCTGAATACCATCACAAATTGTGCCCTTTATGACATGACGAATCAACTATCCAGGTTTGACCCCAAAATTATAACTTAAGGCATCTTCCCTTGTTTTCAAGAGAGATTTGGGGATATTAAAATGAATTTTTCATTTATTCCCTTATTATTTTTCCAAGAGAAAGAATAGGTCTAAACATTTTAAAAGCTAATAATATGAATGAAGAAAGCTATCATATGTGAACTCTAGCATACTATGACTGCTAATGCCATAGATAACAGCCTGCAGCACATGTTGTTTCGTGATTTTAAGACCAACTTTATGTCACAGTTTATTGCATCATGGTCAGCTGACGGTTCTATGCTGTTTACAAGCTAGATTCACAAAACCTCTGCCTGTATGCTTGTTAAAACCCTCATGGTTGTAACCATCTTTTGGCTTGGGAGGGTTCCTTTGGTAGGAAAGTTAAGAAGAAGGAGGAAGCCATGATCCTACCTCATATCATCTTTTGGAGTGTTTGGAGAGAGAGAAACAGAAGAGTTTTTGAAAGCATAGAAACCCCTCTTCAGCGTTTGAAAGAGAATTTCATCAAGATTCTCTAGTTCTGGAAGAATGGGAAGTTTCGCTCTTCCTCTATAGATCTGGCTGATTGTGTGGATAGTTTATACTTAGGTTGTATATAGCATTTTGTATGATGCTCACTGTGCAGCTGAGCTTTTGATCTTTCTATTTTTTTTATTTTTTTTTATCAGGAAAAAAGAAATTATATTAACAAAAGAATGGATGCAAAGATAGCATCATACAATTAGCTATGTACAGCCCAAGTGCACCAAATCCACAAAATCTAAGAGATCTAGAGGAGAGTTACAAACGTTCCATTTGTCCCAAAAATAGAGTGCCTTGATAAAATAATCTTTAAAACATTGAAGTGGCATCTCCTCATCCT
>JACYFF010010365.1:36101529-36138396 GCA_017589665.1 Selenicereus undatus | reverse complement strand
ATATATATATATATATATATATATATATATATATATATAGGTTTTTTTTGGATGACGTATATGTTTTCATTTCATGCGAAGGTTCATGAAATTATGTTGGGATGGGAAAAAAGGATGTTCACATGGTGTCATTGGCCTACAGAAAGCATACGATAGGTTATTTGAGGACGTAATATGGGGGTGCTCTCAGGAGAAAGATGTGTTAGTTGCCTATATTGGAGTTACTAAAGTTATGTTTGATGGAGTGAGGGCAAGGGTTAGGACCTAAGGTGGGCATACCAATGAACTTCCCTCTGGATATTTGGTTTCATAAGGGATCAACATTGAGGTTGTTTTTTCTATAGTTATGGATGATTAGCAATCAAGAGATTCGAGATGAGACACCATGATGCATGCTGTTTGTTAACAACGTAGTTCTTATCAATGAGCCTAGGTAGGGGGTTAAGAAGATGTTAGAGTGGTGTGGAGATACCTTAGAGGCTATAGGCTTTAGATTGATTAGGTCTAAGACTGAATACGGAAAATGCCAATTTAGTGAAAGGGATGGTGATATGGAAGACGAGGTGGCCATTGGAGGTATGGCTATACCAAGGGTTGAAAAGTTCAAATATCTACGCTCAATGATTCAAGAAAAAGAGAATATTGATGAGGACATTAATTAACAAACGAAGATAGTATGGCAAAAATGGAAGAATGGTTCGGGAATGTTGTGCGATAAGAAGAACCCATTACGATTGAAGAGAAGGCTATATTCTAAGGTTCTTAGACCTGCATTGTTATAGGGCATAGGTTGTTGGCCAATTAAGAAGACTCAACTACAGAAGGTTATTGTTGTCGAGAGGAGGATGATTCATAGGACATGTGTCCACATGATGTTGGATAGAATTAGAAAGGAAGTGACTAGAGACAAAGTATAAGTGACATCCATAGAGGGTAAGATGAGAGAGGTTAGACTTAGATGGTTTGGTTATATAAGGAGGAGTATGAGTGCACTAGTGAGAAGATGTGAAAGAATTGTTCTTCTAAAGTGTAGAAGAGCTCGAGGCAGACATAGCAAGAGCTAGAACGAAGTAATTAGAAATGATTTGAAGACTTTAGGATTAATAGAGAATATGACTCAGGATAGGAGGCTATAGAGGTCTAGGATTAAAGTTGCTGACCTTAGGTAGCTTGCTGCTTGCCCTCCCTTTAGATCATGGGGGCATAGAGTTGCTGATGTAAGGTTCTGCTAGTGCTCATCACACGTTTCTTGTACTTGTATGCTACTAATTTATTGGTTAATTTTTTTCTTTTGTTTGTGGCATTCTTGTTTTGGTTATTGTGTAAATTGGTGTTCATTTGTGGTACCATGCTTATCTCTAGTTGTTTATTTACTGTGATGGCTTGCTAGTTTTTGTTGTTTTTGCACCTTTTCTTTGTAGTAAAAGATTTCCTACTCTTTAATATTTTCTCAAATATTTTTGTGAGTATATTGGAATCAGTCTCTCTGCAGACAATGATACTTGCAAAGGTAAGACCGCTTATATCTAGATCTCTCTAAACCCTGTGCAAGCAGGGCCCACATTAGGAGTTATTGTTATTGTTGTATGTTAATTTTTTGTATTAGTGTTTAATAATCGATGTTAAATAAATTAAATATTATGCAAATGAAGTTGGATTTATCAAATCAAATTCTCACGTGGGTAAAGAAGTGAGAGGTTAGTATTTCATGTCCTGATAAGCTCCAAAATAACTTCGAAATTATATTCTAAATATATAATTGGAATATCCTCTTCCACACGTTTTCATAGTTAATAGCCTATTATTACGAATAACTGGCAATTAACGAGGTCTAAAAATAACATCTTACAAGGGTAAAAGGAGAAGGGGGTGGAAACTAGCAAAGGCCGGTGAGGGGGTGGGAGAAAGTTCATCCTCCTCAACATTTGATTCAACTAATTAACTTCTCTCTCCCCTCTAGGCCAATACTTCGACAACCCATACACTTTGTATATATTAATTTCTATTCATTCCCTATTATCAATCACTTCCCTCTTAATTTGACACAAATATAGAAACTTAATTTATACATCTCTACATTTATATCCCTCAATCT
Organism: Selenicereus undatus; assembly: GCA_017589665.1. Taxonomy (NCBI): domain Eukaryota; kingdom Viridiplantae; phylum Streptophyta; class Magnoliopsida; order Caryophyllales; family Cactaceae; genus Selenicereus; species Selenicereus undatus. The sequence continues at coordinate 36,136,301 of JACYFF010010365.1, read as the reverse complement.
TAATTGGGTAAATAACTATAGTTGGACAAAAGAATCAGTCATTGCTACAAGACATCTTCTAAGGTATGTAGCAATTTCAATGTTGATGAATTGGTTTACTTAATTGGATCATTTTGTGTTCTTATGTACTCATTTGAAGTGTAGTAGTTAGACAACTTTATATGTTTATGGAGAATTATTAGTTTTGTTAATCACATTACTTGTATTATGATAAGGATTATTAAATTGATTTATATAAACTAGGATTTTGTTCGCCCTATTCATTTAATAGAATTACTTAATTTATTATTGAATCTCACTATAATTAATATACTGTCAAGATTCTTTTTTAAACGAACACTATATGTGCCATTGTTTTACAAAAAATATTTAAATCATCATCAAGAAAAATATATAAGTCATTTTTAATTTTATTCTCTAATTTAAAAAAATTCTTTGAGAATAATAAATTTCGATTGCGATGATATTTTTGGTTGCAAGAAAAGGTAAACAAACATATTAGTCATTTTTTGAGTTATGCTATGATTCACTATTTACGTTGATTGCCAATGAAGGGACGTAATAATGCCAGCAACCAAAATAATTGGAGGCATTAATAGGAGTTCTAGCCTCACTGGAACAATAAGCTACTTCAAAAGAAGCATCAAGCAAAGCACGTCACCTACAAGTCCACTAAGCCCAGAGAGTGTCAGCAACGGTTCTACTTCCAGTAACGATGATGTTGACAACTCAATTGAGTTCTTTTGCCAAAATAAAAGTTTAGAATCCTGTGGAGACATCAAAGAAAGAAACAAGTTCAAATCTTTTGATGATAACTCAATACTTGGTTGTGGGTTCTTACATATGAAGGAAGCCATTATTGACTCAAAGGACAACGCAAAAGACGTGGTACCATTGAAACAAAGAAAAACCCTAGACATGAAAATGACTCCCGACAAGAATAATACAAGGATGAATCAAAAGGAAACCCCTTCAGAAATGATGGTTGTGGTAAGAATAAAAGTAGAGGGAAAGACTCATAATTTGAGCAAAATTAGTCAAAAGCCTCCTGTTGGTAAGAGGAATCTGTTTAAAAAATCAATAAGCTCTTTATCGGGTTGTTCTCCATACATGGGAAGGACTTCAAAATACCAAAAGATAGTTAAATTTGAAGATAATGGGAAAGGGGCAACAAATCCAGATCTAGGGCCGTATCTACTCAAAAAAGCTAGAGACTTGATTTCATGTGGAGATAATGAAAAGGCATTCGAGTTAGCCCTTCGAGCGAAGAAGTCATTTGAGAATTGTGGTTCTAATAACTCAAATTTGGACTATGTCATGTGCTTGCATGTTTTGGCTTCAATGTATTGTTGCTCTGGCCGACATGAAGAAGCCATTCCTCTTTTAGAACGTTCTATTGAAATTCCTGACATAAAGCTTGGCCAAAATCACGCTTTGGCTAAATTTGTTAGTTGTATGAGGTTGGGTGACATCTATGCAATGCTAGGTCATATTGAAAAGTCTCTTCTCTTGTATAATAAGGGTCTAGAAGTCCAAAGGGCAGTCCTTGGAGAAAAACACTCACGTTTTGGTGAAACTTGTCGATATGTAGCAGAGGCTTATGTCCAAGCTTTTCAGTTTGATGAGGCTGAAAAGCTATGTCAATTGGCACTAGACATCCATAAAGCAAATGATTGTCCACCTTCTATTGAAGAAGCTGCAGATAGAAGATTAATGGGCCTTATTTGTGAGTCAAAAGGAAAACATAAGAATGCACTCGAACACTTTATCATTGCAAGAGAAACAATATGCTGTAATGGAAAAAAAATAGATGTTTCAGCACTTGATTGCAGCATTGGTGATGCATATTTGGCTTTAGCTCAATATGAAGACGCAATTATTTCTTACAATAAAGCACTTGATACTTTGAAGCTTAGTAAAGGAGAAGACCATCCAGCCCTGGCTTCAGTTTTTATTCACTTGGCAGAGCTTCATTATAAGGTGGGGAAATTTGGAGAGTGTAAATCATATTGTGAAAAAGCCCTTCAGATATATAACGAGCCATGTTATGGTTCCAACATAGATGACGTAGCCAATGGTTTGGTTGATCTTGCTACTATTTATGAATCACTAAATGAGTTGGCTCGTGCCCTGTGTTTATTACAAAAGGCATTAGAGATGTTCGGTGACCAACCCGATCGATATTGTACAATTGCAGGAGTTGAAGCTCAAATGGGAGTGATATATTACATGTTAGAAAATTATGTTGATTCTTACAACTCCCTTAAAAGGTCAATTTCAAAGTTCCAAGCTTCAGGAGCAACAAAATCTTCCCTTTATGGAATAACTTTAAATCAACTAGGTCTTACATGTATAAAGCTCCGTTGGGTAAGTGAGGCAGTCGGGCATTTTGAAGAAGCTAGGTCTATTTTGGAGAAAGAGTATGGATTATGTCACCCGGATACATTGGAAGCCTGTAGTAATCTTGCAACTGCGTTTGATGATCTTGGAAGGTATGTACTGACCTTTCTCCAAAGAACAAGTAGAACATAGATCATATATATATAAAGTTTTATAAAATTTATTGGCTCTAAAATTTCATATTTTAGGACATAAACAATCAATAAATAAGGTTTTTTTTTCCATATTTTTACAAATCTTATAAAATTGGTTATAAATTATCAATTAAATATGGCAGTACCATTTTTTCCATTTATTAAAGAACATTTAGCGTCTCACTCTCTAGTTATGTATTTAAGTTGAAGTAGTGTCTAAGTGTCCTTTTGCCCATTATATATATGAACTAACAGAAAAAATAATTGTTTCTTTTTTATATATTTTATTTATAGTATTCTATGTATGAAGATATTTTTTGGCTCATAGTCCTTGCTAAACTTTCTTGCGGATATAATACAGATGGGACGATGCCATTGACCTCTTGGAATTTGTTGTGGGGGTGCGAGAAGAGATGCTTGGTACTGCAGATCCTATCGTGGATGATGAGAAAAGGAGGTTGGGAAGATTATTAAGAGAGACAAGGAGAGCAAGGAGAACAAATTTTAGATCATTAGAGACTCTGCTTGATAAGAACTAGTGTGTGACAGTGTAAAAGTGCCTAAACTGTAAAAAATTCCTTCTTTTTCACTTGATGAAAAGATTTGATGATTTACAATTTTCTTCCACCCGAATTTGAAATTCACCTATAACAGAAGGTAACAGACCATATTGTAGTTAAAAGAGTCTTTTAAGTAGTGAATTTCCATCTCATGTTGGAAGTGTATTAAACAAGTCATAAAATATCATTTCTATGCCTTTTAAAAGCCCTAAAAGACATATTATAAATGTGCTATATTTCTCTCTCTAGTTTTTGTAGATTTTGCATACAATACATCTATTGATTTTTTAAAAAGATGTATAAAAATATGTAAATGGATCAAATATTATTTCTTATAAATTGTTTGGAAGGTAATTTTCTGAATTTATTTAGTAAAATAAATTTAATTACAAAACTAATCACTAATAACATTTATTACGTGAAGTAAATGTAGACTACTAGCATCTTTCAAACTGAACCTCCTAATGATGCTTAAGCCAATCATGTTAAGATAACAACCTCGAAATCAAAACAAAGTCAAACATAAACTAAACTATCGAACTAATAAATAACACACTAAATTAACCAAGAAGCACTAAAGTTAAGTTAGATAGAGAAGAAAAGCTTACCAAATGAGATTGTCCTACCATGAAGCTTGAATTTACAAAATCAGAGGAATGGGGTGATTTATGCCTTGTCTCTAGTTATTCTTACTAATCGAACTTGTCCAACTAAAAATGTAACCTATAATTAATCAAGAAAACTTAAACTTGAAGAAGTTAGTTTTGAAAGCCTAGCTTGCAATAAGAAGAAATAGGTTGGAAGTTGTAATACCGATTGAGAAATTAGAGGGATTAAGAGTAAAGAAGAGTAGAAAAGAAAGAGTAAAGTGGAATGTAGCGCTATGTGAATGTCATATGACCTATTTGCATCCACTAAATTTATGTGACCAATTGTCATTATGTTCCTTATCTGGCCATCATAAATAGCTACAATTATGTTAAAATTTCCTACAACATCTATACGAAAGTTAGAGTATATCTTTTCCCCAGTGTAGAGGCTTTACTTAAAAGCTTCCATTAGTACTACCTGGGCACTACTTCTTAATTTCATGATGAAGAAACCTGATGTCATTGCCTTTTAGTGACTTACCTGAGAAGAACCATACCTACTATTCAATAGCCAGTACTCTACCTACATACTAACTGACTTCCTCATGCTATTGAGCATGTATATATTATGGCCATACTATGTGCTGATCTAATTGACAAGCTTATCATGAGGTACTACCTAGAAGTTGGGGGATACATACCTCAGCACTTATACCATTACTTCCTAAGATGAGGCCATTTGGTCTACCAATACCTCCCATCGATGTGAAGTCGTGACCTAAAAGATCAAAAAATGAAATTCCCACCAAGTCTTTGATTCACATCTCTGCCTTTAGGATTAGCTACTTCACTTACCATGGTTGGAGACACCTACCCTCATGTTCCTTTAGCCTAGTGGTCACCTCTACCTCCCCTACACACCTTATTGTGTTCGTAGTGGAGGTTATACCACACACATCTAAGGTAGTCATAGTGAGTTATGTTGATAATGAGAGCAAAGTGAGATGAATTACATATCTAGTCCTAACTTCAAATCTATCGAGGAGATTAGAGGTGTTTCCTCAGGATGGACAATACCTTTGGGTTGCATAACTAGTTTATGATTACTAGCAAGAATCTTGGACTATGTTATGCTAGTTTTTCTCAGTTATGTACTTGCCAAGATATGTTGACTAGTAAGCTTATGGAGATAACTAAAAGCTTACTCTAACCATTATCTTAGACACTTTTATCATTAATGAGATTCCCGATGTGTTGTCTAAGCAAAGTTTAGGTATATCCTTCAAAGGGACATTGATTTTGAAATTGAGTTAATACTAGGTGCTCAACATATATCTAAATATTCTTATAAAATGATTACAATAGAACTAAAGGAAATAAAGATTCAATAAGAAAGGTTGTGACCAAAAGGTTTCATTGAATCTAGTGTTTAACCCTAGGGCACACCTTTGTCATTTGGAAGGAAGAAGGATCGAAGCGTACAATTCTATATTGATTATAACTAGTTGAACAAGATCATAATGAAGAATAAATACCCTCTTCCTAGTGTAAAGGATTTGTTTAATCAGATGAAAGGGACAAGAGTTTTTTTGTATATTGATATGAAGTTACCATATCACTAGTTAAGGATTAAGCCTGAGGACATACTTGAGACTACATTTAAACCTCGGTATGACATTATGAGTTTGCTATTATATAACTTTTAGTGTTACTAAGAACCTGCAACCTTTATGGATTTGATGAATCAAATCTTTAAGGAGTGCTTGGATAAATTTGTGATTTTGTTCATAGATGGCATTTTGGTTTACTTTAAGACAAAGGAAGACCATGTTGAACATTTGAAGATAGTTTTAGCAGGAATTCAGGGAACACCAAATGTATGCTAATTCTCTTAGTGTGAATTTTGTCTAGAGGTGTCATTTTTAAGACATGTGATCTTTAAGAAAGGAAATAAGGCTGATCCCTACAAGATTAAAGTTATGATTGGATGGCGTAAACCCACTAATGTTACTGAAGTGACGAGTTTTGTAGGAATGGTTGACTACTGTTAAAGATTTGTGCAAGATTTCTCCAAGATAGCCTTAACCTTGACTAAACTTACTATAGAAGAGCACTAAGTTTGAATGCAATGATAAATGTGAGGGTGCCAAGTAGAAATTTGAGCATTGCTTCCTTTTGGGTGTTACCCCAATAAGAAGGTGAGTGTACCATTTATGGTGATACTTATAAGCTTGGTTAGGATGTGTCCTACTTCAAGATAGAAAGGTGGTAGCCTATGCTTCAAGACAACTCAAACTACATAAAAGGAATCATCCTCCCAATAACCTAGAGTTAGTTATGGTGGTATTTGCTCGTAAGATTTGGATTCATGATCTCTATAAAGTCCTATATGAGATCTTTCTTACCATCAAAGTTTCAAGTACATCTTCACTCAACAAGGAACTTAATATATAAAAAGGAGGTGGTTAGAACTTTTAGATGATTATAGCCTTCACTCCAATATCATCCAGGGAATGTGGTTATTGATGCGTCAAGTAGAAAAGGTCAATCAAGTATGAATACCATGGGGATTGTACCCATTGAGATTTTAAGGACTTGCAAAGGATCGGTGTGGAAATGATTCTACCCTTTCAGAGTGACAAAAACCTTGCCACTTTGGTTTTGGAACCTTTTATTATAAAGGAAATTAAATAAGCCCAATGTAGACACTGAATTTTAACTCGTCGTTTATTAGAGTGCATTTTAATACAATTTCAGCAAAATTGGAAAATACAAAAAAATTTCATCATTTCCCACCACCCCTCCCCAAGAAAATAGGAAAAGGAAAAAAGACAAAAGACAAAAAGGACAGCCCAGTGCACAAGCATCCTGCGTTCACGCAGGGTCCGGGGAAGGGCTGCACCCCAAGGGGTGAATTGTAGGTAGGAAAAAGGACAAAAGACAATTAATCTAAAAAGGGGTTTTTTTTTGTGAAACTTGATGGCCCCCCAATTCCTAAAATTTTGAAAAAGAAAAAAGACATACAGAAAAAGTCAAGGTGAGAAAAAAGAGAAAAATATTTTATTTTATAGTTTGGGGTTTACCTAGACTAAATCCAAACAATTCCCCCATCTCTATACCATTTTGGTGTAGGCAGTAAGTAATAAAAGCATGCTTAGTTTTTTTGAAATTTTGTTTTAATTGGTTTTTTCTTATACTCTTTTCTACTATACCACTCCATAGACACTATGCATTTTGGCTTGCATGGGATCATATGCAATTGTTAATGATTTTTCATTCATTTTTTTTTCTGCTAGCAATGTTAATTATCACTTTCTTTTTTAAAGCATTTATTTGTTATGTTTGAAATGCCATTGTCTGCAAATATTCTTATTCTCCCCACTAGTAGGGGACTCTTCTTCCTCTTCAAAAGTTTTCAATTCTCTTCCCCTTCTCTAGCTCTCTCTAATAATTTCCTAGCTAGGTTTAGTTAGTTTAATTAGGTTTTTCAATACATAGTTAATTCTAATTGAACTTATTCTAAGTCTTTAGATCCATTCTTACAAAAGAAAATGTCAAGAATTACATAAAACTTCTTGGTTATGTTTAGTTAATTTAATTGGTTCTCCCAAGAACTAGTTAAATCTGGCTAAACCTTTGATAAGTGCCAAGAATGTGCGCCATTTTAAGGTCATTTGATAGCATTTCCTAGGGCATTATGGAAAGAGAGAATTAAACAACTGAGATTGTCAGGGTTTCAATCACCTATAGGAAAGGTTGCTCAGATGTGTTTGAAAAAGTCCCCACAGACCACATATGAGAATTTCCATAAACACCCCATTACAAATCAAGAGAGTGTTAGTAGCAAAGAAATGATGTATCTGAACAATTCAAGGTAACTAGGGCAGGAATAAGTCAATGACAGAAAGTAATGGGAGCATTACTGATGTAAAGTCTTAGTATCAAGACCAAATGATTCCGATACATGCCAGCTTAATCTTACTTGTCCCACACATATATATATGCTAAGTAGCACACCATAAGCTACTAATTGTTATCACCATACATAAGCACTCATTATAGTGTTCATCTCATACTGGTTCACCTCAAAGATATTGCCCTGCCAGGCATTTCCTCATCTAGAGGTTTACATCTAACTTGACACTGTATTAATCCCTTAAGAAGTTGCAAATAGCATCCCCACATTAGGTGTCAACCATCACTGTACCCAAAAGTAGGTATATTAACACACATCAATAAGACTCTCAAATCCTGGGACAAAACGGACAGAGTTCCGCCTAAAAATTGGCTAAAACCCAGGCTTAAAGCCTTACAATTGATACCTGAAATAGAGAGAAACACTTCATAGCTCAACGGCCACACGTCGGAGTTCATAACTCAACGGGTCACACACCCGGAGTGCACAATTACAAAAAATTAAACAAATACGAGAAAGGGAACATACAATACAACTCCCAGGTAAATGAGTGCATGCCTCTCTAACAGTTGATCCAAATGGTTCCACAGTCCACTTTGCTCATGCTTGAATCTCATGATATTAACAAATGATTAAGTCACCCAGATGAAAATGGTTTCTCCATATATGCCCATACATATGAACTTATAGCCAACAACTCATTTAACTGGTCCAACATAACTCATACACACCTTGATAGATAGCTCACAATGGCCCTTAAAACCTTGGCTCTGATACCAATTCTGTAACGCCCCCAAAATATTAATGATATGATTACGGAAAAAAAAATGCAGCGGAAGACTCAGTAAACGAAGGCGCTACCGCCATCCTGATAAGGACAAGGCTAACTGAACCATTTAATCCTACCGCTCACGATCACAATCATAAACACTCTTAAACTAATACACTTTAAGACCAAAGTCCATACTAGCTCACTTCAATACCATTTACTTAAACATACCATGTAGTAACTCGCACTCCACACTACACACACGTATATTGAATATAGACCTTGAGGTTGATCCCAAGACTCGTGATATGCTGAATCCACTGTGAGCAGCTGATGACCTTTAAAAAGGCTTGCTAAAAGTAGGAATATGTGATACTTCATCACCTAAAATGAAAAACATGAAAATAATTCGAACACATGAGCAAAAACTCAGTACATACATTCCTGTATTTGTAAAATGAGCATAGAAATACTGTTGATGGGTATCCAACTTTGCAATTCATTTAGTTGGCAATAATAATGAAAATGATAGTAATATGAAATTGAATTGCTCATTATTATATGGATGTGAACCCCTTGCACTGATATGATCTATACATAGGTGTACACCTGCCAATCCGATTAAGAGTTGGCCTGAAGCCGCGCGGGTAAATGATGGGCTGATGCCCTATAGATGATAACTGACGGGGTCACAAGTTAAATGGCAAATCACTGTATAAACTGATTCATTGATAAACTCATTAAGAGTTGTAATTTGATAAACATGTTCTGCCTTCTGAAGATATAGGCAATGGACATACCTTGAGTCTTTAAAACAAAATGTTATCTAACTTGATACAAGTCAGCTGTTTCATAAATGTCATCTGACTTGAGACATATGTTATGACTTGATAACACTTATGCATAACGGGGAACGATAACTAGGCCTCAACTCTGTTTCATAAATGTCATTGAAGGTATGTGTAGTTAGTAAATGATCCTTACTCACACAATTGAGTAAGTAAAAGTATGTGTAACAGAAATTGAGTAATTAAATGGTATACATAACTCGTGTATTTCAATATAACTTCAAAACTGAATTGATGAAAGTAAAATAATCCACAATGAGATAAATGGTATTACGGAGGAAAAGGCCTTGATGGCGATAATTAAGAGAATGGTTACGACCTTTTTTGAAATAAGTTGTTGATGCAAGTGTAAGGCACGCTGATGTATAGCTTAGTTCAAGATAACAACGAGTACACTAGACTGGCTTGATAAATACATTTGATACAATTTGAATTGAGTAAATAATAGAGGTCTGAGGCCAAGAGAGGTATATCTTGGTTCAATGACACAAATTGCAATAACTTGGTCTGATAAGTCACAACATCCCACTTCTCATATTTCATTCATAAATCCATTAGATAAAGAATTCCTCCTCAAATGGGTCATTGAACTCAATAGAAGCTATTAAGCTCACCAAGCATGGTATTTTCTTTGTAAATCCATAACTGAATCAAAGCTCAAAAACAAGCTCCCAATTGTATATTTGTCTTCTTCTTCCTCATTAATCAAGCTAAAAGCTCCATAAAAATCCATGAATATTTATTTCCCCCTTAAATGACTTGGCCCAAAATACACAAAATGAGTGCATGATAAATCTCACTTAATCTTTATTGTTGCTCTTTATACAGTTACTCAAAATGCTTCCAATAATTACCAAACTCAAAATACTCAACCAAAATTTATGAGATATTCCAAGAAATTCAGAAATAATATGAAAAATCTACAATAAAAGTTTCAGAATTTTCCTCCAAGTATACACTACACAGAAATTGTAATAACAACCTGATTTACACCTAAGTAGGTCAGTTCAGTTCAAAAATTCATAACTTTCATTATAGACCTCAAATGGATACCTAAAGCCTCAACATGAAAATATTAAGAAGTCCCCAAAAACTTCCATTTACAACTTAAAACATGATTCCCACAATAGGATTCCCAAAATGAGACTAAAACACAAGTGTATCAGTTTTGATCTCATTCTGCGCAGGTTTGGTAAAACAACCATAACGTTTTCCATAGACCTTGGATTAAGGCGATTCAAGGGGCATTTGGAACATAACACAGTGAAATATCCACTCACCAAAAATCATATTTTTTAGCTGGACCATTCATTACCAGTTTAATTCCAAAGTCAACCCTAATTTCCTTAAATTTCAGCCCTTCACTGATTTAACTTTCTCTTCCTTTTTCACATAAAACTCACTTGAAATCATTTCAAATCACCACAATCATGTACAAAAGATCATTTAAAGCCTCATATATATATATATACCAACTCTAAACAACTTTATTAATACATAATTACTAAATTCGTATCCAAAACAGGGCAGTTTTCTTAAAAATTCCATAACTCACTGATTACACCTCCAAACTACATGAAAGGTTTCCAGAAACTCCTAAATAATATATAGAATATACAGTAAAAATTTTAGAATTTTTGGACAATCCCATCATTGCTAGAATTTTCGATAGTGGCATTTAAACAAATATAAAATCATGAAAATCATGCTCTTGATCCAATACCTATAACTCCAAACATCTCCAAACTCAATAAAAATTGCACAATAGCTATCAATTTGATCATTGAAGCATAGCCCATAAATAAAACAATCATAAAATTCAAGATATAACAAGTTAGGGTTTGGGATATACCTCACTTTAAGCTTGAATTAGAGGGAGGAGGGGGCTGTTTTGAGTGAAGTAAATGGTTGGGCATGATAGCTGGAAGCAAGAGGAAGTTGGGGTAGCCGAGAGGTGGCCGGAAACCACCTAAAGTGGTGGCACAAGGGGCAGCAGCTGCTGCCCCTGTTTCTGCTGTTGCGCACGTGAGGAGGGAGAGAGAAAATGGAGGATGAGTTTGTGAATTTGTTTGCTCAAGTTATGTGGTTATAAATTTTCAATAGATAGCAAGATGTGGCTGGAAATTTTCATCCCCAAAAGTAGCTTTTTAATAATTAAAATTAAGCGCTAACATGAACGATTACTGAAATAACAAAAGTTAGTAAGGTTTTGGGCTTTTGTTTTGGGCCCAAAAGGCTAAATTGGGGCTTGAAAAATTATTTGGTGTGTTGAACAAAACAAAAATTTGTATTGCTCGAAATTAAATTTTAGCGAAGATAAGAAAATAATTAATCACTAATTTATACTCACCGAGGCCTAATATCGATTCACCCGATATTTAATCAATCAATGAAACTTCGAATTAACAATCAATGAAATTTGAGTTGCAAAGTGGTACCCAAAATGAAATATCTCCCAACCGGGAAGATTAGATACGATGAATGAAGGTGGAAAATTTAAATAACATGATGGAACTCGTTAAATAAATAAATAGAGCGTAATTGAATTTAATGAATATGATTTGGTTAAACAAATAACCATGAGTGATTAAGTCAATAAACATGGTAAAGTAATTGAATAAACATAATTAATGAAATAAATAAAGATGATTCAAATAAATAAATATGGGTTACGGTCGGGTTATTACAAGATTGAACTTGACTTAGTAATCATTGAAAGAGAGTTGCATGTTAAAGGGAGACTTTAGCAATCAAAATCTATAACCTAGACCAAAATAAGGACATTTGAAAGAATGGTAATTGGAATAGTTTAGGGAATCAATTTATTTTGAAAGAAAAGATTGAATTAAGTTAGATTGCAATTCCTTTGAATAATCCAAAGTGGAAAAGAGTGCATGTGAAATCCAAGGATCTAACTCTTTGCTAGGTAAAATGATTCTATAGGTGCTTTACTTTGATTGAATTCCCAAATAGCCAATTACAGTAGTTAAAATAACTCATTGAAAACTTGCTTTCTTAGCATTTTTAATAGGACAAAAGTCGGTGCATTGCTTTAACCCCTGAAGATGATATTTAATCTTGATTACAACACCTGTGCACTTGCGGGTTGTGTCAAGTTCTTGGTACCATTGTCGAGAACCAAAATTGTCAACTATTGAGTTAGTCTTAGGGAATTGACTAAGCACTTTTCTTTTCTTTTTAATTTTTACCTTTTTGATTGCTTTGGTAGTGTATGTTTCGGTGCTTGCAGGAGAATTTCCCCTTTTATATGAAGTCCATTTCCTCACAAACCCAATCATGAGATTGAAAGCACTTTTCGTTTAACGAGGAAGATACAAAGGCTAGAAGAGCAAAGGTGCAAGGCCCGTGATACCTCGCATTCAATGGTTGTTGGCATGGGGGATCGACGAAGGACACTTCAGGATTTCGTTACCCCGAGAGTTTAAGGCATCACTTCCAATATTCCCCGACTGAATGTGGAAGATCATAACTTTGAGCTCAAACTAGAACTCTTCTATATGATTCAACAATCTCTATTTGGAGGTGTCTCAATGGTGGACCCTAATCTTCACCTCTCGGTCTTTTTAGAGTTGTGTGATATCTTGAAGCTAAACGGAGTCTTTATCAACGCTATTCACCTTCGTCTATTTCCCTTTTCATTAAAAGATAAGGCACAGGTATGGCTCCATTTGTTGCCTCTGGCGTCCATCATGACTTGGGATGAGCTCAATAGGGCCTTTCTTACCAAATTCTTTCCACCTAGCAAGACGACAAGTTTGAGGAACCAAATCACTACCTTTGCTCAAAAGAATGATAAGATGCTCTACGAAGGATGGGAGTGATTCATGGACTTATTACATTTGTGCCCTTACCATGGGCTTCAAAAATGGATGATCGTGTAAACGTTCTATAATGGAGTTACACAACTCATATGATCTACCATAGATGTAGCGGCGGGTGACACTGTGATGAACAAAACGGAGGATTAGGCCTACAATTTGGTTGAGGAGATGACACTCAATAACTTCCAACAGTCCAATAAAAGAGGCCAACCCAAATGACTTGAAGGTAACCTTGAAGTTGATGCATTTTATTTTCTGCTAAAGTAGAAGTTATGACTCAAAGATTAGATCATCTGAATTTTAATGTTGTAAATTCAAGCGCCCCTCCCCCATGTGCAATTTGTGCTTCCATTGATAACTTGACTATAAATCGTCAAGTTGAGAGTCTATTTGCCCAAGATACTATCGATCAAGTAAACTATGTCAACTACAACCTGAGATTGACCAATGACCCTTATTCCAATAGCTATAATCCAGGTTAGAGGAATCATCCAAATTTCTCATACAAGTCTAACCCTCTCAACATGCCCCAAATGAATGCTAGACCACCCCCGGATTTCAAAGACATCCCTTTTCTCAACAAGTTCCCCAAAAGTCTAACTTGGAAATGATATGGAGAGCATGCTTATGGCATAACAAAAGCAAGATGAGTATATAAAACAATTAGCCTCTAAGGTTTTTATGCTTACTACTCATAATAAGATGTTGGAAGCCCAAATTGCCTAACAAGCTAGCTCTTCACCTATACCCCTGGGTAGACTTCCTAGTAAGCTTAAACCTAACCCCAACGAGCATTGTAATTGTATTATCTTAAGAAGTGGCAAATAATTAGAGGGCCCTAAGGGAGTTGAAGTTGAGGAGGATGGTAAGAAGAACCATGATGAGAGTGATAATGCTTTACCTAGTGACGGAGAGCCCCAAGAGAAGAGTGAGAGTAAGAAGTCTAATGAGCCTCATCCCCCTTCACTAATGCCTTACATTTCTCCCTTGCCTTTCCCACAAAGAATTGTTAAGACCCAAATTGATGCCCAATTTCGGAAGTTTCTTGATGTGCTTAAGAAGTTGCATGTGAACATTCCTTTCATTGATGCTTTGTCCTAAATGCATTTGTATGCCAAACTTTTGAAAGAGATTCTCTCTAAAAAGAGGAAAATTGATGAGTAGGGGACTATAGCTTTAGGTGTAGTGCTGTGATTGTAAACAAGCTTCCTGCAAAGGTAGAGGACCCCGGTAGCTTTCTCTATCCCGTGCTTGATTGGAAATGTAAGCATTGATAGGGCTTTATATGATCTTGGTCCAAGTGTGAGTTTGATGCCCTATCCTATTTTCTAGAAACTTGACCTAGGAGTGTTGAGACCCACACTATTTCACTACAATTAGCGAACCATTCTTCGATGTAGCCTTTAGGTATTTTTAAGGATGTTCCCATTAAGGTAGGTGATTTTTATGTACTAGTGGACTTTGTAATTCTTGATATGACTGAAGAAGCCCGCACCCAAGTCATTCTTGGGAGGCTTTTCTTAGCTACTGCAAGTCATAAGAAAGATGTTAACAGGGGGAGCTTGACATTTGATGTGGGGGAGCACTATGCTGAATTTGGTTTGTTTAAAGACCAAGACTTTTCTCATACGTCCTTTGCTTGTTATTGATGTGATATGGCTATTTCTGATGAGAGTGTGAAGTCCGATGATTTGTGTCTTAATGATCCTTATATGATTAAAGGCCATGGACTTGATTGTGCCAAGGTAGATTTGGTTATGAACTTGCCTCCTAGCATAGCCAAGGACCAACCCTATGCTTTTAATAAGGGTTCTTTGAGTGATTAATGTAGGTTTGCACGAGTGTTGATGTCTTTGTCCCCTTCGGGTAGAGTGGAGTATGACTTTGATTTAGGGGTCGAGTTTAGTGGTGACCCATCTGATGGAGTCCACTATAAGATAATTTTATACATGGATTGTGCTGTTTGGCATTATTTGATGCTTAAGAAGGGTCTCCACCCCGTCTACTTAAGGTGGTTCCTTCTTCTGCAAGATTTTGACTTTGAGGTTTATGACAAGGTTAGGACAAGAGCAGTGATGTCTCCTTCCTTGTTAGTTATTTCCCTTTTAATGGGATAGGGAAAAAGGTCGAGCTCTTGACTTTAGAAGAACTCTTCTTAGGAGGCAACCCAAGAATTTTCTTATTTTCTTATCCTTTTTGTATATAGATTCTTGGGTGTTTTCATATTGTGAAAAAAAACAGAAAAAAAAGAGTGAAGAAATGAAAAAAAAAGAGAGGAAAAAAATCAAGGTTAGCAGTGGTAAGGGAATTATCACCACGGTTAAAGCATAGAGTTTACCACAGACCATGATGCTGCTACGAAAAAAAAAGAGCAGAAAAAATCAAAAACTATTTTGGCAGCAACCACCACGGATAGACCGTGTTGCTCAGCATGAATTGCGGTGAACTGCTATAGACCGGGGTCAGGGGTTTTGACCTTGGTGACCCTTCCCTAACCCCTCACTTTCTTCTTAACTTCGACTCTATCTTTCTCTACCTCCCTCCGTCTCTCTCTAAAAACTCCATTAGCAAAGCTCTCACCCGTTCCCTTCTAGCATTTTTCATCCAACTTCTTACAAAATTTCTCCCTTTTCATCCCATTCCTCTTCCTTTCTCTAAATTTCCCTCTTTCTCACTCACATTTCACCTTCTTCTTTTTCTAACCCAACCTTCATCTCCATCTTCAACCTTTCTACATTAACAACTTCTGCTACCTACATTCTTCATCTTTATCCTTTACATTCATCCTTTTTCCATTCCTTTCCCGCCAACCTTTTCCATTTCACCATTGTTGAGGATTTTCTCCAACCTCAACTCAAAAAACCCCTTCCATGGCATCCAATAAGAAGCTTAGGAGCATCCAAGGAGAGGATACATCGAGCTAAGAACCACAACGAGCCATAAGGACGTCCTGACCATCCACTACTGCAAGGACCAGAGGTAATGCTCTTCACCCACTTGGTTTAACTCATCCCCATCATATTGCACGTTATACTTGTTTGAGTAGTAGACTTGTTGTTGCTACTCGTTTTTATGATGGGGATTTGTTGGCCTAATTAGGGTTGTTGGATGATATTCGATGGTTGTTTGCCTGAGGTGGGCTATGTCAGTTTATTGAAATGAAGGACCATACATATAGGGACCTCACCCTTGAATTTTTGAGTGCCTTACATGTTGAGGTCACTCAAGGTCCCAAATGTTAAGAAGGGTACCTTTCATTCTTTTTACAAGGTTTCTATGAATTGAACTTTAGTACCGTTAATGACATGTTTGACTTCCCCATAGTTTGGGCTTGCCTTGGCATCAGGTTCCCCTCGAATTTGACTCGAATGCTTTTTGGGATGAGATTTCGGGGGATCATAGGTAGAATACAAGTACATATAACAACACTTTCATTAGGAATCCTTGCATCCAGGTGGCCCAATGCATGCATTCATGTGGTGTCTTTGCTAGGGACGATAGTTTGAATGTCCCTCAATTATTTGAGCTGTACTTTTTGTCCAGTATGATGAGTGGTGACCAACTTAACCATGGGTCTTTGTTGGTCTGTCAATTGTATAGTGTAGTTACAAGTACTACGAGTTGAATAGTCATTGGGGGTCTCATCACCTCCATTGCTCGGTCTTTGAGTTTTGAGCCAAGCCCCGAGGATAGGGTTTTAGGGTCCTAGCAGCTTGATAAAGCTGTTTTTAAATAGATGAAATTTTGTAAGGTTGAGGTTGGGGGCTTGTGTTGGATTACCGTGGGAACCAGCTATTGCCACTTTCCAATGTTGAGAGGACCACCTTACTTCACTGGGCTAACCTTTTATGGTTATCTGATGATGCTAAGATTGTCCTTCCTGCACCTCCTCAACCCCTACCTACTTACCATGATGGCCCTAGTTCTTCCTCTTAACCTTCTTCCCATGACTATGAAGAGGTTCACACCACCCTTAGGTCCATTCAAGAGGTGTAAGCCTCCCCACAAGCCTATGTTGAAACTTAACATGCTGCTCTTCATGACTTTGTCCAAGAGCGATACGATGAGCTCCGTGGGATGAGAGATTCCCAAAACCAATATTTTTAAGATTTTAGTGCTTGTCTTGAGAAATGGAGAGATTGTCATATCTCTCAAGGTCATTCCCCGCACCCTCCTTCCCCTCCTCCCTTCTGATTGCTTTTGGGTATTTCCCCTTCGTTTTCTACATCTGCACTTGCATTGAGGACAATGCTTTGTCTAAGCATGAGGGAGTTGAGTTATATTTTGTTGGCGTTTGGTGCTTGGTTCCTTGGTTTGACCATGTGTATATATATTGTACATGATTGCATTTAGTTTTGCATTTTAGGATTAACCCCATGTAGCTAGAGCATTTCATTAAAGCATTTAGTTTCATTCTTGTAGTTTTGCATTTTTATTTTTTTTTGCATTAGAAGCATGACATTTAGGGCAGTTTTTTCATTTTAGGTTTAACTTCATTTAGGCTTGCATTTTACAAAACCAAAAAGAGAGAGAAAAATTCAAAACAAAAATGATGAAAAAAAATTATCCTCTGATGATGAAATTTGTAGAATAGGTAGTCTTCTTTGGTTTAGAATGATCCTTTGATATGTCCAATTGTGAATAAAAGTGTTTGAAAATGAGTTTGTGAAAAATGTGTTGCATGTTTTGACCATGTGTTGAGTGCGAATTGATTGCCCAATGATTCTTTGCATGAATATTGCCATATAAATCATACTGAGCTAGTTATGACCTTAGTAGATGTCTAGTGAGGCTTTGAGCCTTAAAAGGCTAAATTATCAATTTTAGGCTCTTGCCTTTTCTTGAGTGACTCTTCTTAGATATCATTTCTCTAGGACTTGCTTTGACTCTCATTCAAGATCACACTTAGCGTATGCACTTAGGCAAAATGATTGAGGCATTCTTTGAATTATTAAGCCCCACATACTAAATACCCATCCTTGTTATGCGTGATATACCTATTACTAGCCCCTTTGAGCCTTAATCCATGTTTATTGATGTGAGCCTTCATTCTTAACCTTTTTCCAAACATACATCTTACCCTTAAGCCAAGACTAGGGAGAGTTTCACTTCTTAATATTTTGATTGGGTGTAGGTTGGAGTATTAAGATCTTTTGGTGTGCTATTAGCCCTTGTTTTGTTGTAAAATGATTGGAGGAGAGTTGAAAAAAAAAGAAGTTCAATGTTTATTTCCATGGATAATTCTTTTGTTCAGAAAAACAAGAAAAAAATGAAAAAAAAAGATGAAAAAAAAACAAAAAAAGGGTTAGGGAGTGAATAAATGAGGTTGGCCTTGTTGGATTATAATTGTTTTTGAATTTCAAGTCTATTCTTCTCATTTGATTGCATAAGGGGATGTGCTTCTGTGGTTGAATAGCATTTGTTTTAGTAGAGTTTTTATGAGAACATTGGGAGAGTTTAGCTCTTAGTCTTTAGCTTTTAGCTCCACATTTCCAAAAAATCTTTGTTCCCCTCTTACCTTTACCCATAGCCCCATTACAATCCGTATCATGATTGGCTAAAGTGTATTACATACAGGTGATGGTGAATCAGAGAGTTTTGGTAAGCTTATGGTAGATTTGAGTCTTTAGAATAAGAATCGAGGGACCCTTACTACATCTTAAAACACATGAGTGATGAGTCTCACATGACTAAACTGAGGTTCTACCCTTTTTTCTAACTCTAACTATTTCATGTGCCGGTGTGATTGTATTCGATGATTTGGGTGATTGATTCAAACTTTGACATTGTGGTCTTTAAAGAACTTTCGACAACTTCATTCCCTCATATGTTTGCCAAATGTTTTGGAGAACTGTTGGGTTCACTTTGGGTCAATTTTACCATTAAAGGTGCTACTAATGTCTTTCTTGAGCACGTCGTGAATAAATTTTTAGTTTTAGGCTTGTTTGGCGACAAGCAATGGTTCAAGCATGGGGGAGTTCAATAAGTGCCGAGAATGTGCACCGTTTTAGGGTCATTTGATAGCATTTCCTAGGGAATTGTGTGTTTAAGTGAATGATTTGAGCCCATTATTTGTTTTACGCTTAGGTATGCTTCTTTGGTGCTTTTTTGCAGTTTTAGGCCTTTTTGAGCCGGTATTGACCCTTATTTAGGCACATTTTGAGCCACCACTGTGGTAGCCTCATTCCATATACCCGTGGGGTGAAGAAAGAATGACAATCTCACAACCTTCGCCACGGTTAGCCCGTGGTGCTCACCACGGTCCATCGTGAGTTGAAAACTATGAGCCTCTTCACTTTCGTTCATTGTGTGGCTGAGAATGCTCTAATTCGTGTATTTAAAGGCATCCTTGGCTGAAAACAAGGGCATCCACTCTCATCCTATCACTCATCTTCCCCATTAGTTTAGACTTTTCTAGTCATTTTTGAGCAAAAAAAGATTGGAAGAAAGGAATTGGCATTTGGGCGTTTGAACTTTCTCTTCCCTTTTATCTCTTCTTCAAATCTAGTTGATTTGATGTTGTTCAGTTTGAACATGAGTGAGTAGTTTAATTTACTCTTGGAATTTGTTCGCCAAAGTATTGATGTTGGGTCCTTAATGTCTATTTCTTATACTCAATCTATCTAAGAATAGTTTTATTTTATCTTGTGATTGAATTAATGTGAGTGAGTTTGGTCATATTTGCTTTCACATATTAGGTAGTTGAGTGAAGTACCGAAAGGAGAAACTGACTATTAGACCGACAAGATTGAACTTGACTTAGTAATCATTGAAAGAGAGTTGCATGTTAAAAGGATACTTTAGTAATCAAAATCTATAACCGAGACCAAAACAAGGACAGTTGAAATAATGGTAATTAGATTAGTTTAGAAAATTCAATTTATAGAGAAAAGATTGAATTAAGTTAGATTGCAATTCCTTTGAATTATCCAAACTAGAAAAGAGCGCATGCTAAATCTAAGGATCTAACTCTTTGCCAAGTAAACGAATCCCTAGATGATTTACTTCAATTGAATTCTCGAATAGCCAATTAGCGTAGTTAAAACAACTCATTCAAAACTTGTTTACTTAGCATTTTATATAGGACAAAACTCGGTAGCTTGCTTTGGTCCCCCATGACGATATTTGATCTAGACTACAACACTCGTGCATTTGCGGGCCGTGTCAACCTTTCCAAGTCTTTTATTTTGCTACTCTATACTTCTTTGTTTTTGTACATATATTATGCTCTTCTTCTTCTTTTTGTACATATATTTTTGTTTTGTTTACATTTTATTTTGTTGTTTTTTGTAATCTTTTTCTTATTTATATTAATCTTGTGCTAACATTTGTTTCTTGTGCTTTCCTCTCATTTTAGGTTAGGCCACTCCTTGGTCGTCTTTTTGTCCCTAGTTTATTCGTCTGTTCCTTTAGGGTACCCACGGCCGTTCCCCCTACTTGGGTTTAGAACATTAGTTGTACATTTTCTTGTGAGTGAATCGATAAGGTTGAAATTGCTTGTAAGTTTGTGTGTTTTTCTTAATTTTGTTTGCTCTGTGCCTTCTCCTCCTTCATTTTTTATTTTGATTCAAGAAAAATGACTTAAGTGGCCTAAGTCATGCTTAAAAGTCACTAAATAACAAGTTGAAGTCAAGAGGTTACAACTGGAAGATCTGTATAATTTTCTTTGGTCATGTTAGAAGCAGTTTTTTTTAGTCCATTTGAAGTATGATATGTATTTTTATTATGTTATTAATTAGATCTATGAAAAAGCTTTCCAATGAGTGGTTATGGGTGCAAATCAGAGTTTGGAAGTGGCCATAACACCCATTTTTCTACAAGATATTTAATCTGTCTCAAAACAGACCATGGTTCTATTTTTTTTCTTTTTGCCCATTTTTTTTTCTAAAGATAATTTCCTCATATAAAATAAATTAGGCTTCAAGAGATTTCCAAGTTGATATGTTGTCTCTCCTAACTCTTTGTAATTTGTGAGACATAAAATTTCAAATTTGGAGTTTCAAAATTGAAGTTTTTGCATACTTCAAATCAAATATTTCATTTTAAAAATTCACAAAAAATATATTAAAGTGTCAAAAAAAATCAATAAAAATTAGGAACACTAATTGATGTCTCTAATTTAGTCAAATGAAGCCGTTTCAAAAAACTGTTCTCCAATAATTTCTGGTCAATGAAACAAGGGCACCCTGTCCAGAATAGCAGATTCAATTTTAGCATATGAGTTTTTGCTTTACCAGAATCATATCCCTTTGAATTTTCATTCCAAAATTTTATCAATAAACATAGATTTAATAAGGAATATTTGGACTCTAGAATGACCTTATTTGAATCCTCCTTCAAAAAGATATTATCTTTTGAAATTGACATTAATAATTTTTCATGAGATAAAGAATAGTCGGATTTAAAAATCAAACCTGCCAACCCAGCAGTATTCAAAAATAACCAAACTATGCAGTTAAGCTCTTCATAGAGTCTTTTAACTTCACAAATGTTTGCATAATGTTTCAGATCCACTTTATCCATGTTCTAAAATTTTCTTTTGAAATTATACTTAGACCATTTTTTTTTCAAGTTAATTGAATCTCATTCAGTAATTGGGTGCTTAGGTCATCTCCTAATCATTGAGATTCACACTTGACTACATATTAAAGCTAATAACTCCTCGAAGGAGCCAATGGACCAAGACATGGATAGGGATTATGATACTTATTTATCTTTCCTAGATCTTTTGTATATAGGGAAAGTCTTGTAAGTATTTCATTTATTCATTCATTCATTATTTTGTAAACATCGTGGTCTGTGTAAAATCCTTGACTCCAAAGTTTAAATAACAAAATTCTCTATCATTGAGCATGATTAGTCCATTTGCAATAAACTAACTCCGCTAATAATAAAATAAACCATTTAGAACCATTTATCAGTATTTAATCAAACTCGATTGATCATGCATAGACTTAGGTATTCAACCATAAATTATGATATTTTTTAGCCTTTTGTTGTTTAATAATTGCTCGAGATAAACTATTAAGTTAGAATTTTATTATTGTTTTATTTATCTGGTACGAATTGGAAAATTTGGAATAATAAGCAACTAGTTCAAGGTTTGGATCAAGTCAACCAAGGGAAAATGTTAAGAAGCAAAGCCGAGCCCATACCATGGCCTATTCAATCAACCTGTAGCAAAGCCCATCTTCCCTTCTTCTTCTCTCTCGTGGATCGACCTTCCTCCCCCTTCAATTTCCTCATATGCCTATCTTACTTGGCCCAATCCTACCCAGCCTGCCTGTCTTTTTTCTTTCCCCCACGCATGCGCGAGGCACGTCCACTGCTTTTGCCTCAATCCTTTCTTCTTCTTCTTCTTCTGCCTCATCCAGGAAGTCAAGACTGAAGAGAATAGGGCAAAATAGAGCAACGTCCCATGACCTCTTGCCTTCCTCTTCCCAACCGTTATTCTTCCTTTCTCTCTCTTCGTTCATGATCTTCAATCATCTCTATCATCAATGCCACCGTTACAAAGAATTAACAGTCGTTAATTCATCAAATAATGGAGGCAATCGAGGGGATGGAGAAGGGCATTTTTGCAGAGCTTGAAATGGAGTTCGAAATCTCAGTTCGAGGGGAATGGTGGTAGCAAAGTGTAGAGTAGAGAGTAGAGTTCTTTAGTTAGTTTTACCTTCTTTCATTTTCGTTTTTGAGTTTTAGATCTTGTTCTTAAATCTCAAATTAGTGAAATTAGATTATGGTTTACTCCTAATTTCGAGTACAAGTTCAGATATTCAAGTTGAATTTACAAGCTTTTTAGTTAAATTTATGATATGGGTTCTCTGGTGGTGCAAGTTTGAGGCTTTGTTTGTGTCCCCTATTTCAATTTGCCTTTCCTATTTCCATTGGCTTGCTTTACCAGGAAGAGTTGGATGCTCTATCCTTATCATTTGAGTTCTTTCCTTACTTGTTGGTATTGTAATATTAATTTCATATTCTTATCACATGTTAATCTACATTTCTGGATTATGGATTATGGGGTTGTCTAGCAAGTTTAATTTAGCTGAGTAGTAACTTAATTTCACAACCATCTCTGAGGACGACATCGGTAATTCCTACAACGATAACCGTACACTTGCGGTAAAATCACAACAAGTTTTTAACGCCGTTGCCGGGGATGGATTTGTGAAACTTAGTTGCATTGAGTCGTCGAGTCGTTTGAGTCGTTCTTGTTTTAGTTTTATAATTGTGAATTTTAGTTTTAATTAAGTCTTTATTTGGTTTTAGTAATTTAGTTTAGTTTTGATTTCGGAATTGAGTTAATATTTATATTTTTGTTTTCGTTGAGATTAGTTTAATTTTAATTTTTAAAGGTTATTTGTTGTTGAAAAAACAGTACTAATTAGTTTAGTTTATGCGCAGCAAGCAGAAACAAGGCAAAACTAATTCGAAAAAAATTAGACCAGTGCAGATTTTTCATCAATTTCACATTCTATTTGAATTTTATGGAGTATTTCTGGTGTGATTTTTGCTATGCTGATATTTTTACTAGATTCAGAATAATTTTTAGAGTTTGTGTGAATTGTTGTGGAATTTTTGGGATTGTTCGGATTTTTCTGTGAGTTTTGAACTTATGAATCTGTTTGCATTTGTCTGCACTGTTCGGGGACAGAAAAAATTCGAGAAAAAATATATTTATGTCCTTTGTGATAGTATGGACTTTTTTATATATTTAGTTATGATTTCAGGAGTTTTATTTTCTATTTTACTTTTATTTTTAGAATTAGGCTGTTTAGTTGTAGTTTATTTTCTTATTTTCTTTCTAGTTGATTGGTATTTGCATTTTTGTTTTAGACGTGCTCATTTTCTGTTGGTGCATTGTTTTTAGTTTTGATTCACTTTCTTGTTTTTTTTGTGGCTTAAAAGAAAAGAAAAAAAAATAGAAAATAGAAAAATAAAAAAATCCAAAAAATTAGAAATAGAACATTTGTTGAGGGTCTGGGATTTATATGACTGGTTGGGTAAGAAACTCTGAAAATCATAGACTTTTTAGAAGTGAGCCTGACCTTGACTTAGAACCTGAACTGCAACCCAAGCTTGAATTAGAAGAAATGGCACAAGAAAGATCTTTGAGTGAGATTTTGTGTCCTCTTAGGATTGCTTTGCCATCTTGTTTCACTATACCTAATCTTGGACGCAATGTGACCTTCGAATTAAGACCTCACTATACGTAGATGCTCCGTAAATTTACAGGTTTAGAGGATGCTTTTTTAGTTTTGAGGGAATTCGAAGAAGTTTGTTCTATGATGCATTTTCCTAATATTCCCATTGATGTTGTGTGAATGAAATTGATTTCTTTTGCTTTGAAAGATTCTGCTAAACGTTGGATGTATGGCTTGGCAGCTATTTCTATAGCTTCTTGGAATGATTTTGTGAGATTGTTCTCAAGAAAATATTTTCCTAATGCCAAGACTATTAAGCTAAGGAATGAAATCAATTAATTTGTGCAACTAGATAGGCAATCATTTTGGAAATATTTTGATAGGTTCAAGAATTTGTTGGCCCAGTGTCCCCACCATGGTTTAGACCAAGCACATTTGTGCCAGATTGTAGATCAAGGGCTTGACCAACAGACTAGAACCATGGTAGAGTCCATGTGTCAAGGTGACTTTCTCTCTAAGAGTGCCACAGTTGCTTGGGAATTCCTAGAGGAGTTAGATGAGAAAACCATGCAGTGGGAAACCGCTCGTGATGACAACTTGAGTTCTAGGTTTGCGAGGGGTGAGTCGCATTTTGTCTCTGATGTAAGTCACTTAGAGTCTAAAATTATAGTTTTAGAAAACATGTTGAAGGGATTGTCTCCCTAAATGTCCTAGTTATCTTAGACTTCTATAGTGTCATGTTCACACAGTTAGGCCTTAGATCATTCTTTGAGTGCTTGTCTTTATTTTGCTCACCAGTTAGCAACTGGACAAGTGCAAGCGAATATGGCCTTCCAGAGACCTAAGAACGATCCTTTCTCCCCTTATTACAATCCATGGTAGAGAAATCACCCTAACTTTTCTTGGAGTAATGGACCAAATGCTACGGTTCCTAACTCCTAGCCTGGAGTGTTTCCTGGAAACAACTCCTAGCCCATCTCTCATCCATCTAGTTCTTTTTAGAGACCGACTTTTCCAAGTGTGCCTAATACACCTAGACCTCAACCTCCTATAGCTCAAGCTCAACCTTCTATTGGTTACATTGACATTGATAAAATAGAGAAGAGAATTAATACTAATGTGAAGAGAATGATTAATGCTAACATGGAAAGAATGATGAGATAATGACTGAATAGTTTTCCCAATTACCAACATCTTCTAGGGAGCTAGATACTTTTCCCAGTCAACCTGAGGTGAACCCTAAGGGTCACGCCTCCTCTTCTTCTGGTAACCCTAGTGAATCGGTGAGGAAAGTGAATGCAGTTATATCTCTCTGCTCTGGTCGAGAGATTGATAACCAAGTGAGAAATCCTAATGAGCCATGCAGGTATCCTTACCAATTTTTCCAAAATTCTTCTTCTTCTTCTTTTTCACCTCTAAAAACTGGTTCATCCAGTGAGCCAGGGGATGCTGCTGATAGTGTCCCCCATGATTCTGATACTCACCTTCCTCCTGAGTCACCGTCTAAGAAAGAGAAGCTCAAAGAGAAAGGCTCATCTGATTCAGTTGACCCTTCACCTTCTAAGGGTTCTTCTCCTTCTTCTGAGAAAGTCTATATGCCTTTACCTCCTTTTCCCCACAGGCTCAAGAAGAACGATCAAGCTCGTGTTGAGAAAATGAGAGAGACCTTCTCTTAAGTCAAAATCAACATTCCTTTACTCGATGCTATTTAGCAGATGCCTTCATATGCTAGGTTCTTAAAGGATCTGTGCACGACTAACAGAGCTACTAATGTACTTAGAAAGGCTTTCTTAGCCTCTAGTGCTAGTTCTATTCTTTCTCATTAGATCCCGGTGAAGTATAAGGACCCTGGTTGCCCTACTATTATTATAGTTGTAGGGGACCAGCTTATTGACAGAGCTTTACTTGATTTAGGGGCCAGTGTCAACTACACTGAGTATGAGAGGTTAGGGTTAGGTGAGCTGAAACCTACCAAAATGGTTATTCAACTGGCTGATAAATCGACTAAGCTGCCTAGGGGTATAGTTGAGGATGTGCTGATCAGAGTGGGTGAATTCATTTACTCAGTGGACTTCGTTGTATTAAGACTGAGACGATGTCTAATTTAGCTAGTCAAGTCCCTGTGACTCTAGGGCACCATTTCTTGGCCACTGCCAATGCCCTTATTAATTGCAAGAATGACATGATGAGACTGTCTTTTGGCAACATGACTTTAGAGCTGAACATCTTTAACATGCAAAGACAGGATTCTGGATTTGATGATATGGAGTTCTCTACTCTTTACTGGGTAGAGGATTCTATACTTTATGATGCTTTTGATGATGTGTTTGTTGTTGAGGATGAGTCATTCCTTGTGAATGATGAGCTTGATTACAATGTGTTTGAGTTTGATGACTTGTGCTCCACTGCTGATTGTTTGCTCACTGCTGTTTCGGAATCTACTTCTAAATCTGTTTCCTCTCCTGCTC
Organism: Selenicereus undatus; assembly: GCA_017589665.1. Taxonomy (NCBI): domain Eukaryota; kingdom Viridiplantae; phylum Streptophyta; class Magnoliopsida; order Caryophyllales; family Cactaceae; genus Selenicereus; species Selenicereus undatus. The sequence continues at coordinate 36,109,630 of JACYFF010010365.1, read as the reverse complement.
TTGAATTGAAACCTCTTCCTGATTCTCTCAAGTATGCATTCTTAGGACCTGATGAATCTTTACCTGTTATCATTGCTTTTGACTTAAACCGGGACCAAGAGGACAAACTGATTGCCTTACTTAGAAAGAACAAGGAAGCTCTAGGTTGGACTTTAGGGGACTTTAAGGATATTAGTCCGTCCATTGTGCAAAATAGAATTCATTTAGAGGATAATGCTAAGCCCTATCGTGACCGTCAAAGGCGTTTGAACCCGACTATCCAAGAAGTAGTTAGAAAGGAAGTGCTGAAGTGGTTGGACCATGGGATTATCTATCTCATTTCTGATAATGAGTGGGTTAGCCCCATTCAAATTGTTCCTAAGAAGACTGGTATTACCATGATTAGGAATGACAAGAATGAGTTAGTCCCTACTCGAGTTCAATCTAGGTGGCGTATGTGTATAGACTATAGAAAATTGAATGTTGCCACTAGAAAAGACCATTTTCCCTTCCTTTCTTGGACCAAATGTTAGAGAGGTTGGTTGGACATTCCTTTTGTTGCTTTTTAGATGGATATTCCGACTGTACTCAGATCTCTATTGCTCCCGAGGATCAGGAGAAGACTACTTTCACCTGTCCATTTAGGACTTATGCCTTTAGATAAATGCCTTTTGGATTGTGCAATGCCCCTGCTATCTTTCAGAGATGCATGATTTCTATTTTCTTAGATCTAGTTGAGTAGTGCATCAAAATTTTCATGGATGACTTTTCTGTGTTTGGGTCTTCCTTTAATGATTGTTTGTCTAATTTGAGAAAAGTGTTGTAAAGGTGTAGAGAGAAAAACCTAACTTTGAACTGGGAGAAATGCCATTTCATGGTTAAAAAGAGGATAGTCTTAGGCCACATTATTTCTAAAGATGGAATTGAGGTAGACAAGGCTAAGACTGATCTGATTGTTAATCTTCCCCCACCAATTTGTGTGAAAGAGGTGAGGTCTTTCCTTGGACATACTGGCTTCTATCGTTGCTTCATTAAGGACTTTAGTAAGATTGCGAAACCCTTGTCCAACTTGCTAGCTAAGGATGTGCCATTTCACTTCTCTGATTAGTGTCTTGGGGTATTTTCTAAGCATAAGAAAGCCTTAACCTCTGCTCCTATTCTTCATCCTCCCATATGGGGAGAACAATTTGAGCTGATGTGTGACGCATCTGATTATGCTATTGGGGCTGTTTTAGGCAGCGTGTTGATAAGAAGCCCTATGTGATTTACTATGCTAGTCACACTCTGAATGATGCCCAGCTGAACTATACTGTTACTGAGAAAGAATTTTTGGCTGTGATCTTTGGTTTTGAGAAGTTTAGACCTATTTGATTGGGTCTCATATGATTGTCTATACTGACCAGTATGCTTTTAAGCACTTTGTTTCTAAGAAGGATGCTAAGTCTAGACTAGTTAGATGGATATTGATTTTGTAAGAGTTTGACTTTGAAATCAGGGATAAGAAAGGTTATGAGAACCTTGTAGCTGACCATTTGTCTAGGAGTCTCTATGATCAAGAGCGTGAGTCTAATGTTTCTAAGTGCTTCCTCGATGAGCAATTATATGCTGTCTACCCTGATCCTTGGTATGCTGACATTGTTAATTACATAGTTGCTGGTACGAACCTCGAGGGTTGGAGTAAGAATGATAGAGATAGGTTCTTCTACCTCGTGAAGTTCTTTGTTTGGGATGATCCTTATTTGTTTAAATACCGCTATGACGAAGTGTTTAGAAAGTGTATTCCTAACCGTGAGGTGAGGAGTGTCATTTCTTTTTGTCATGACTAGGCATGTGGGGCCATTTTAGTGGTTGAAAAATTACAGCCAAAGTTCTTTAATGTGGTTTCTACTGGCTTACTCTGTTTAGGGATTCTTTTGAGTACTGTAAGAGTTGCCCTAGGCACCAATAGTTGGATAGAATCACTAGGGGAGATATGATGCCACTGAACCCCATCATAGTGGTGGAGATTTTTGATGTGTGGGGTATTGATTTTATGGGACTATTTCCATCTTCCTTTGGGAATGAGTACATTTTGCTAGCTGTGGACTATGTTTCTAAATGGGTTGAGGTTGTCCCTTTTAGGGCCAATCATGCTAAGGTGGTTGTGAAGTTCCTTAGGGAGAACATCTTTACCAGATTTGGCCTGCCCAGTGCTATCATTAATGATCAGGGCACCCACTTTAATAATAGGTCTTTTGATGTCTTACTGAAAAGGTATTCGATAGTCCATAGGCTTGCGACCCCCTATCATCCCCAAACTAGTGGCTAGGTTAAAGTATCCAATCGGCAGATCAAACAGATTCATGAAAAGACAGTGAGTTGGAATAGGAAAGATTGGGCTGACAAGCTCGTAGACGCTCTTTAGGCCTATAGGACGACTTTCAAAACTCCCTTAGGTATGTCACCTTATAGGGTTGCTTATGGTAAGCCTTGTCATCTTCTAGTGGAGATAGAGCATAGAGCTTGGTGGGCCGTGAAGCTGCTTAATTATGACTTGACTAAGGCCGGTGAGGAGAGACAGCTGCAACTGAGTGAACTTGATGAGATTAGAGTTGAGGCTTATGAGAGTGCTCGATCTTACAAAGAGAGGGCGAAGTTGTTTCATGATATACATATTCTTAGGAAAGAGTTTTCTCCAAGAATGAAAGTACTCTTGTATGACTCTAAGCTCCACCTATTTCCAAGGAAATTGAGGTACCGATGGACTGGTCCTTACATTGTCTCACGTGTTTTTTCCATATGGTGCAGTTGAAATCCAAGACCTTGGGAGTGGTTCCACCTTTAAAGTGAATGGCCAAAGATTGAAGCAATTTCTGGAGTTTCCTAGTCGAGAAGAAGTGGAGTGTCTGATACTCCGCAAGCCAAGTCCTGATCGTGATTAAGAGATAACTTCGGTGTACTTAGTACCCGACCTGGTTTGCTAAGAATTTTAAACTTCTCTTCTTCTCTCTTTTTCTTTTTTTTTCTTCTTATTTTCTTTTTGTATAGTTGGCTGTTTTTCTTTTTCTCTTCTGTATATGTTGTCTATTTGTTTTTTGAGTCGTGTTCTTTTTGTTTTTGAGTCTTTTTTTTATTTGTTTTCTTTTTCGATTTTATTTTGTGTTTAATGTTTCTTTCCACTCCCAATGAGGACATTGTAAGATTTAGGTGTGGGGGTAGGAAAACTTTGAAATTGTTTGAACAAATTGAAAAAAAGATTTTTGTTTTGTTTTTGGGGAAGCTTCGCACTATTCTAATCAGCTTATGTCCCCTATACTTTGACTATTAGCTTGTATGTAAGCGTGATGTGCATAATAGGTCTCTGTCCAGAGTGTGTCATTCTAAGCCCTAATTCTAACCCTAATTGTTCATTATTGATGTGTAATCCAATCCTTATTTACACCAACATCATTATCTTAAGGTCTTAGTCTTCCATGATTGGCTCTCCCACTTATCTTTGACACGATTACTTTGGTTTTTGTTTGCATACTAAAAAAACAAAGGAAATGAAAATGGAAATGAAAAAATGGAAAGAAAAAAAGGAAATGAAATAAAATTTGGAATGACAAGTATCCCTTTGAGGCATGTGCTACTGGGTATTGCCTTTGAGGCAATACTACTACTGGAAAAGCTTCCTTCCTATGTTAACAAGTCAATAATGATGCACTTGCACACGAGTACTGGGATGGATTCGAAGTTTTGATGTACAGTGGGGTGAAAAGTTAGTGCTTTGATGTCATCTGTGGGATAGAGAGTCTTGATGAGTACATTCTGTTTATGTGCAGGCTAATATCTTTGCTACATGGATGATTTGGTTAGTTAGAGTGTGCATGGTCTCCTACCTTGTATATTTATGTAGGTAAATTCAAACTGTTTTTCTATTTTTGTCTCTCTTTTCCTTTTTCGATTTATTTCTTCTATAGATTTTGTGGGTATATCTTCTACAAACTCTCATGAGACCTTCCTCGTCCACTAGAGGCAACCTAGGGGTTTAAGAGGGCTTATTACACGTGCTAAGTGCAACCGTGATTCCTACGAAAGTAAGTTAGGATTTTGTTTTATTTTCTTTTTCTAGGATTTTTAGTTTTGTTTTACTTGAGGATGAGCAAAACTTAGGTGTGTGGGTATTTGTTCAACTATAAATTATGATATTTTATACCCTTTTATTGTTTAATAATTGCTCAAGATAAATTATTAAGTTAGAATTTTAGTATTGTTTTATTTGTCTTATAGGAATTGGAAAATTTGGAACAATAAGCAACTAGTTCAAGGTTTGGATCAAGTCAAGCAAGGGAAAATGTTAAGAAGCAAAGACGAGCCCAGACCATGGCCCAATTGTTCAGCCTGTAGCAAAGCCCTTCTTCTTCTCTCTCTTCGACCAGCCTTCCTCTTCCTTCAATTTCCTCACAGACCTATCTTACTTGGCCCAATCCTACCCAGCCTGCCTGCCTTCTTCTTTTTTTCTACGCATACGCGAGGCACGTGCACTGCTTCCCCCCCATCGTTTCTTCTTCTTCTGCCTCATCCACGAAGTCCAGACTGAAGAGAACATGGCAAAATAGAGTAGTGTCCTGTGACCTCTTGCCTTCCCCTTCCCAACCGTTATTATTCCTTTCTCTCTTCTCCTTCACGATCTTTAATAATCACTATCATCAAGGCCATCGTTACAAAGAATTGACAGCCATTAATTTGCAAATAATGGAGGCAATCGAAGGAATGGAGAAGGGCGTTTTTGCAGAGCTTGAAATGGAGTTCGAGGGGAGGGTGGCAGCAAAGTGTAGAGTTTAGAGTAAAGTTCTTTAGTTAGTTTTAACTTCTTTCATTTTCGTTTTTCAGTTTCAGATCTTGTTCTTAATTCTCAAATTAGTGAAATTAGATTATGGTTTACTCCCAATTTCGAGTACAAGTTCAGATATTCAAGTTGAATTTACAAGCTTTTTAGTTAAATTTATGATATGGGTTCTAAGGTGGTGCAAGTTTGAGGCTCTGTACGTGTCCCCTGTTTCGATTTGCCTTTCCCGTTTCCATTGGTTTGCTTTACCAGGATGTGTTGGATGCTGTATCCTCATCATTTGAGTTCTTTGCTTACTTGTTGGTATTGTAATGTTAATTTCATATTCTTATCACATGTTAATCTACATTTATGGATTATAGATTAAAGGGTTGTCTAGCGAGTTTAATTTAGTTGAGTAGTAACTTAATTTCACAACCATCTCTGAGGACGACATCCGTAATTCCTATAACGATAACCGTATACTTGCGGTAAAATCACAACACTAGGTATGGTGCTTGGGCCATGATGATAGCTCAACCATTCCAAACTCATTCTTAATCTAACCCCAAGAAAGTACTACAACTAGGCCCATAAAAGTGGTTCAAGGGATGGTGGTAATCATAACTGCCTGTTTATGATCATCTAAACTTAAATCATGATTCAAAAACGGATTTGACTAAATACTAATAATGACTTCTAGATGAAACCCTAATTGTATATATTTGCGTATATTTGCATGATTGTCCTTAGGGTCGACATATTCGTTAGTGTATGGTCATTGCTCTTCATTAAACATGACGTTATAATTTAAAATTCATTCATGTTTGATCTTTTGGATGGTCCACATCCACCTCCACCCAAATAGTCCTCACAACTCTGTTATTATCCCCAGTAGACTATTTTTAGATCAGATATGACTGAATAGCTGATCGTATCCTCTTGTTTGGCAATGGGCCATCGGCGGCCACTCTGTTTTAATTTACGAAAACCATTAGCACCAATGACCAACCTTCTAACTCCACAAAAATCATTCCATTCCATACCCTAATGATCATTTTCTCAGTCTAAATAGCAGTGTTAAGAGGTCTAATCCTTATACTCATGCTTAGGATCGGGTTTATCCACCGATCCAGTCACTTATTACTTCCAGCATAGAGTTGAGACCCTGAGTAACTTTCTCTATTCTCATTTGGATCGACTTGATTTTAAAACTGAGTCATATTTAAAGTCTCTTGACATGACCATTAGACATGGAAAAAGATCCGTAAACATTCCCTCGGTGGAACTCACAGATTTATGGCCGAGTCCCTGTTAGAGCTATGTAGGATTTTGATCTGAGGGTCGCTTTAAGTCCCACGATGATCAATCAATACGTAGAGTAGTTTGGCTCTCATCCAAATGCAAACCCATTTGGCCCCCACTCTTTTATATGTTTGCTTATATGTACCTTCCTACCTATACATACATGAATATTTCTCTTATTTTCATTATTTAGCGATTTACTTTGAATAAGCAATTGACTAATATTCAGGACATCTAAAAGGACACAACATATTCATGGGAGCCCGCCCTTAGGATAGAGGAAATGATGAGTCCTTAACATTTGCGCTTTCTAACCAAGACCTCGTACTCATGGGCTTTGGTTCCCAATTTCATTAATTCTGGCCTTTTCTAAGGCATAAGAGCCACCTGTGTTTTTGAAAAATGGTTTTTAAACTATTTTATGAAATTCTGTCCTTTTTTGGGTCATAATAAGGTGGCAACTCTCGTCATTCCACTTTTCTACCATAGAGATCGACCTTAACCAACAACGATCACTTCTCGTAGTGGGAGTGTCTTTTTGCAGGGACATACTCACCATACTTAGGATCTATAGAGGGGAACCCTAGTTTTCCCCTTCGCTGTGATCCTTGCCCTACAGACTAGTGACTCCACCGGAGACAATGATCGATTTTCATCTATCCCTAGGTGATCTGAACCTAAACATGTGTTAAATATCCCGAATGTTGGTCATGCATATTTTTGTATATCCTGTATATATAAGCCTTGTGTGTGTATGGAGTGCTTACTTGAAATCAGTTCACTCACATCAGTTTTAAGCATCATTTTATGCATGGTTCTGATCTTACTTGGTGAGGGTCATGAATAGAGAACAATATGATACTAAGAGTGCCTCCATGTGCTCCACTACCTATTTGGGAACTGGTTATGTATGCGCACTCACCTCAGTGCATCTCTTTGCTTGGGGTCACTTGAACATAAATAAAGAGTCAATGAATCATTATCCCCTAGGGACACATGGACCAATGCATGCTTGACTTCCCTCTCAGTCCATCTCTATCCCCTGTTCCTTATCCATCCCTATGTGATCTTCATTAGTTCTCATTTCATCAGTCCATCCAACACATGTGTTTATCTCTAGCTCGCGTCGGTTTCCAGCCATCTTACATGTCTCTTCCTTTGCATGTAAGCATACTCTTTTATTGTGTATATAACCTCTTCACCTACATCGTCATTACATCTTACTAGACTTGCCCCATCAGTGTCTTCTATACTTTACCAACTCATGTGAAGTACTCATGATCTTTTTGTCATAGTCCATACACTGTATTTGTCTACCTCTAGCCATTATACATCTCTTCCCCTATACATAAGTGTACTCTTTTCTAGCGTACATGGCCATTTCACTCGTGTAGTTGTCATATTTTAACTACTCCTATTTGACCACCATCTTCTATACTAATCCACTTATGTGTAGTCTTCATCAATCCTTTGGTTATATGTTTATCCATCACATGTGTTCATACCAAGTGTCTATCACTGTCCAAGTCCCATATAATCTTTGCACATAAACACTTTTTTCTACATGTACATAACCTCCTCACTTACATAGTCATATATCCATCATCACCACCACATTAGCCTGTAAACTATGCGTGACCTGATTCCCTTGCACAGGGATATGTAGGCAATCCTATAGGATTCAGTCCATGTCACATGACCCTTTCACGTGATCCACATTACATATCCATGATCATTATATCGCTAAATTAGCATTTAAACTATTCATGACCTGATTCCCTGGCACATAGCCAGGCAATATGTCAGAATTTGGTCCATATCACATGACCCTTTCACATGATCCATGTGTACATATTTATCATCATTATGTTAGTCCATTTGCATTTTGAACTACGTAGACTTGATTTCCTTACACATGGATGCATATCACTAGGATTCGGTTAATATTGCATGGACCTTTTATGTGATCCACTTGTGTCTATGTGTGTGTGTGTGTGTGTGTGTGTGTGTGTGTGTGTGTGTGTGTGT
>JACYFF010010365.1:36048083-36101519 GCA_017589665.1 Selenicereus undatus | reverse complement strand
GTGTGTGTGTGTGTGTGTGTGTGTGTGTGTGTGTGTGTGTGTGTGTGGATCCATCATCATCATTAAGGTTTCTGGTCATTGCAATCGTCTGCATCGTGTAAGTCACTCTCATGTCCATACATACATGCAAACCCATGGGGTTACCATTGACATTCTTTATGTTTGTATATATGCATTTTTTTTTGTTTTTTACACTTTCATTTTTACACGAAGTAAATATGAGTCCCATACTAGTTCACCCAGGCATAGTGTCACCTGATGCTTCAACTTTTGACCTCGTGCACATAATCATTCACCATATAGCATATTCAACCTTGTACATCTCAACATTCATTAAATACATAGGTTATTCTTTCATTTTTGGTTATTTTCCCAAGCATAATCACCCCTATAGTCCTTTGTATATCAAATAATTGACCCATAGCTTCATATCTTGTCCTAAGTGCATTTTCAATCCTTTGACTATGCCTAAATAAATAATTCTAATAAGGTGCCTATGCATGAATAACCTTTTTCTTAACGTGTTTTTTGATAAGTCTTGTCTGATGCCCCTTAGAGTTTCCCAGTTTAGAAGACAGGTTCCACTTTTTCTTGGCTATGAATGCATATTGTGTGCAAACTATTTTTTGAAAATTTTAAAATCTAGGGGGTACTAAAGAGCCACAATGGGAAATGGTCATTATTTGGTTTGGTGTGATGAGCCTAAGGATACCGACTACTACCATGCATGTTCCTTTGACTTAAACATTTCATGATAAACCCATCTTGTACATTCTATCTTGCATATGACATACTTGGGCTAGCGTCTTATGCGTTGTGCATAGACTTGTCTTTCAGAGAGTCAACTAAAAACACTCCAACCATTCCCTTCTCATATGATTTCCCCTGTGACTTTGATTTTGACCTGAGGGGTGCTCGATATTCACTTCCACCTCTCACCTTACGGAATAATTTCTCCAGTCTATTTCATAATTTGTGAGCTTAATTGTGAGTACTCATTATGATCTTCATCAAACGGTCATGAAGAGTAGAAGCTCAAGCATTATGCCATAGTCCCTTGTTGATAAAGCAACCCCATGTTACATTGAAGGCATTTGTCATTGTCAACTCAAGTCTTGAAAATGCTACGCCAAGGAAAGCCATGAAAACCTCTTTTTGTTGCATTTTTCATTTTGCCACCTCAAGCGTTTTGTCCAAGAGGAACTATGTGAGACGTGATCCCTATAGTAGCCCATCTTAGGCTTGGTCATCTCCTTCTTCATGTTCTATTTCGTAAAAAAAAAATAAAATAAAAATCATTAGCTTATATATTTTGAACTAGACTTGGCTTTGATTCCCTACTCATATCATACTCGATAGTAACCAGAAAAATACAAATTAAACCATTTACTCATTATAGAGATATGAGGGAACCTTTTAGGGTCTGACATACATGTACATGTTTAGTTTTTCAAAAACCACAAAAAAGGGAAAAAAACCTCCCCAGTTCAAAGGGTTTAAAATAGATGCCATACAAAAGTTAGGTATAAAATCAAAAGTTAAAGAATGCAAAAGAAAGAGTGGTCAAGTTAAAAACCAAAAGAAGGCGACCTAAGCAAAATGAGAGGTGAGAGAAGCCCGTATAATAGAAACTTGAAAAGACATTCTAGAAAAAGTTAGGGTACAAATAAAAACAAAAAAATAGGAGTTAAGTGAACTCTATAGATTCTTTTATATTTCACTTGTCATGTCATTTAGAAGGACAATCCATTTTTTTTCTCCTTTATAACTTTCATTTTTGCACATATTTAATGTAGGGGCACCTTCCCCCTCTTGATAATTTTTATCTATTGCTCATCTTCATACGCCCATCCAAGGGACACCTGTGGCATATTCTTGGAGGGCACATTAGGTAATAAGGAGCGCAAGTAAAAGGCGATAGATAATTAAGATCAAGCCAAGTTCTAACCATTGAAGAATCAAGCACACCAGCATCTACGATCAAGCGTTGCAAGGTAATTAAGAGCAATTCACAAGTAGTGCGATCAAACTTATGAAACAACTAAAAGAAAGGTATTCCTGACCTTTGCATACCTTATGACTAATTCTTTCAGGGCCTCAGATTTTCCTTATTCGAAAGTGATATCTTAGTCTTTTGCCACGTTTTTTCTCAAGCCTTTAAACTACCTATCTCTCACATCTGCCATAGCTAGAACTAATTTCCCTTCCACTATTCTCAAGCCCCTCGGTGATCCTATAAGGACTCCATAAAAAACACTCTTTAATGTGGCGCTCATAAGCGTCTATGTCTAGTGCTCCCAAATGGACCCCCTGTTTTCATATAATTTTATAATCCTCTTCAAAAAAAAGAAACCACTGATAAAATCAAGCTCTCTCCTATTCATTAATCTTTATCCTTAAATAAAACCAATTCTTCCCATACACCATCCAATTCTTTGATAAGTCACACATTTATCAAATAATGATTTGTTTTCCTGATGGTTCTTAAGCTCTAGATCTACCATTTGCACAACTTATTTTCCTATAGATTTTATATTCATGGTAGTTGAAGGGGCAATTTTCCCAAGGAAAAATGGATAACATTCTCCAAGGTCACAATAATAGGCAACTTCATTCTTTCTAGCCAGAAGTTTTACATCTCACGCATGACTTGACCTTCTGCCCTCAATCATGAAGAATGCTTTTATGTTGTGGCCATCGCTAAGTCATGACCCTGTTCATACATTAGGGAATCTCCAATTTGTATAATAAAGCTCAAATGTATTATATTTCTTATCTTATGCTTCTCATTTGCAGAAAACCCTGAACATTAATCATACATCCACCTTAGCCATCTCCCTAAGTCTTTGACACATTGTTTAGGATAATTTCTCTGCATTTATCACACTTGCAAGGGGTACCACCTTACATTGATCATGCACTAGCCCAGGAGCATTGATTTACATCAAATTATCAGTTTGCAAAGGCCATCTCGATGCGTTCGTCATATGTTCGCTAGGGCCATTTTCTACACATAACTCAGTCATTCGTAAGGTGGATCCTCCTTCATCCATCATACATTTAGTAGGGAATTTACCCTCTATTTATCATATATTTGCTAGGGGCATATCCTTGTTCATCATACAATTGCTAAGGGCATCTTGCTTCACTATCAAAAGAAAAAAATAAAAAACCTCCCTTCATCCATCATATATTCAGTAGAGGCATTTCCCTTCTATTTGTCGTACCTATGCTAGTGGCATCTCCGTTTATACATTATCGAATTGCTATGAGTATATCCTTTATTCCATCATAAATTAGCCTACAAATATCTCCTACTATGCATAACTGTTTTGTATAGGGGCATCACCACTTGACCTCTCCACTCCATTAATACGAGGTGTTCACTCTGATTGCCAAAATCCTAGCCACTAGACCCTTACTACTTGAGTCATTGAAATCCCATCTACTTGACCCTAAGTTGTCTCCAAACCAAAGCTACGTGACCCTAAGTCACCTTAATCCTGAGCTACTTGATCCCTCTTATAAAATCATTTGACCCTGAGTTATGTAAACATTAAGTCATTACACATCTTGACTTATTTAATCCAGAGTCATTACTAGTTACAATCTTCCTGAGTCTGAGTCACTACTAACCATGAGCCATTTGGTCCCGGGCTCTTATGTAACCTTAAGTCACCCAAACCTTAAATCATTTTACCCTGAGTCGTTCCACTAATCTTGAGTTGCTTGATCATGATTCGTTTAACCGTAATTTATTCGACCTTGAGCCATTATTATCTTAAGTTATTTGACCCTGAACCGCCTAACCCTTAAATTATCTAATTCCCTAGTCATATGAACCTGATCAGAGTCTATGGATCCTGAGCCACATTAACCTTGAGCCACTAAAATCTTGAAACACTTAACCCTGAGTTACTTAATCTTGAGTCACTTTACCCATGAGATACCTAGTCTTGAGTGATTCCAATCCTAAATATTTGACTCCAAGTCATTTAACTCTAGTCATCCCAACCTAGAATCATCTGACCTTGAGTTGTTAATTATCCTACGTTACATAACCCACAATTGTCACCAAAACCAAGTTATATGACAGAGTCACTTGAACCCCAAACTTTCTGCCCTAAGTGGTCCAAATCCTAAGCTATATAGATCTTAAGCCCTTCAAACCATGAATTGTTTGACCCTGAGTTTCCCTTAAACTTGAGTTTTTTTGACCTCAAAGTCATTTACACTTGCCTTGAGTTATCTGGATGCAAGTCATTCTAGTCCTGAACCGTTTGCCCTTAAGGCTTGTCAACCTCAAGTCATTTGCCCTTGAGTCATCCAAATCTTAAGCTACTTGCCCCTAAGTCATCCAACTCCAAGTTTTTTTGATCCTGAGCCATTAGAAACCCTAAGTTGTGTGATCATGTGTCACCCTTTAACCCCCAAATATTTGACCCCCAATCGCCCCTACTTTTAAATTAGTCGACCTTGAGTCATTGAGTTCACCATGAGTTACTTCACCCTGAGTCATCCAAACTTTAAGCTATTTAACCTTGAGTTGCTTAAATACAACTTAAAATTACTTAACTGTGGGTCATTCGATCCTAAACCATTTGACTCTAAGTCATGTCAAGCTCAACGTTTTTGATCCTGAGTCGTCGAACTGTTACTTGCATGACCCTCAGTCATTACCTATCTAAAGCCAATGACCATAAAAGCTTTTGGAGGGTTTCAGCTAAGAGTTGATAAACAAATTGAGAGAGAGAGAGAGAGAGAGAAGGAATTCCAAAGTAATATGACCATGAGCCAATGATCTTTTGTGCTTTTCAAACTGAACATTCCTAGGTGTTTCGGCTATGAGCCAATGACTTTCCACAATTTTTAAACGAAAACTGTTAAGTTTTGCAGCTAAGAGCGGATGATTTTCTCCCTGATTCTTAAGTATTCTAGCCATGAGTTGTTGGCATTTTCATGATTTCAGACCAAACATCCCAGAACGTCATGCTAGGAGCCCATGATCTTTTCTCCAATACTTGGTTTCTTGGCCCAAATTAGAACCCTCTTGAGTTGTTTGACCCTGAGTCGCTTGAACCAACTCTCAGCTATTTGATGTTGAGTCGTTACAATCCTAGACTATACAACCAAGAGCTGTCCAATTTTTCATCACATAAATCATCAACATAATTACGCATAATTTGCATTTTATGAGTCAAAAGTCATGTGTCTCTTATGACATTGCTTTTCACTTTTACAAGCTCAACCAATGAAGAGCAATCTGTAGACATCGAATTTTGACTCGCCATTTATTAGAGTACTTTTAATATAATTTCTGCAAAATCCAAGAAACACAAAAAATTCACCATTTTCCACCCCAAAAAAAGGAAACGGAAAAACGACAAAGGACAATAATCCAAAAAAGACGAAAGTTTTTTTTTTGGTGTAAGCTGATGGTCAACCCCCAATTTCTATAATTTAAACAAAAAAGAAAAAAGACATAAAGGAAAAGTTAGCGTTAAAAAAAGAGAAAAATATTTTATTTTTTGAGGTTGGGATTTCCACAAGTTAAATCCAAACAATCCCCATCTCTATACTCTTTTTAGTGTAAGCACTAAGTAATAGAAGCATGCTTAGTTTTTTTTTTTTTTTGGAAATTTTGTTTTAATTAGTTTTGTCTTGTACTCTTTTTCACTCTACCTCTCCGTATACACTGTGCATTTTGGCTCATGGATCAATGCGTAATCGTTGATAATTTTCTTCATTTTTTGGGTCATCAATGTTAGTTCTCTCTTTTTTGTTAATCATTTATCTGTTATTTTGAAATGCCACTAGGGTTCCCTTCTTTGCCTATAAATATTCTCATTCTCTCCACTGGTGGGGGACTTTTCTTCCTCTTCAAAATTTTTCAATTCTCTCATCTCTTCTCTAGTTGTCTCTATTAATTTCTTAGTTAGGTTTTAGTTGGTTTTAATTAGCTTTTTCAACAGCTAGTTAATTTTTATTAAACTTTATCTAAGTCATTAGATCCATTCTTACAAAACGAAATGTCAAGAATTACATAAAACCTCTTGGTTACGTTTTGTTAGTTTAATTAGTTGTCCCAAGAACTAGTGAAATCTAGTTAAATCTTTCTAACCCTTTTATTTTGCTAGCATGTAGTTCATTTTTTTGTGCATATATTTTGCTCTTCTTCTTCTTCTTCTTCTTCTTCTTTTTCTTCTTCTTTTTCTTCTTCTTCTTCTTCTTCTTCTTCTTCTTCTTCTTGTACATTCATTTTGTTTGCATTTTATTTCGTTATTTTGCTTAATCTTTTTCTTATTTATATTAATCTTGTACTAAGAATGGTTTCTTATTTTTTTCCCTAATTTGGGCTAGACCGGTTCTTGGTGGTCTTTTAACCCTGGGTTCATCCATCCATCCTTTAGGATCTTCGCAGCCATTTTTCCTACTTGGGTTTGGAACATTAGTTTTACATTTTGTCGTGAGTAAATTAAAGAGGTTGAGAGTTACTTGTAAGTTTGTGTGTTTTTCTTCATTTTATTTTTTTTTTTTGCTCTTTGGCTTTACCTTCTACATTTTCTATTTTGATTCAAGGAAAATGACTTAAATGGCCTAAGTCATGCTTAAAAGTCACTAAATAACAAGTTTGAGTCAAGAGGTTAAAACCGGAAGATTTTTATGATTTTCGTAGGTCAAGTTACGAGCTATCTTTTGGAGTCCATTTAGAGTCTAATATGTACTTTTATTGTTATGTCTATGAAAGAGCTTTCTAATGAGTAGTTGTAGGTGCAAATCAGAGTTTGGAAGCAGCTATAATACCCTTTCCAATTTGATGTTCTATATCTCCTAACTCTTCATAATTTGTGAGATATGAAATTTCAAATTTGGAGTTTAAAAACTAAAGTTTTTGAATAATTCAGATAAGATTTTGATTTTTAAAAATTCATAAAAATATATTCAAGTGTCCAAAAAATTCAATAAAAATTAGGAACACTAATTAATGTCTCTAATTTAGTCGAATGAAGTCATTTTAATAAATCGTTCTCCAGTATTTTTTGGTAAATTAAACAATGACAGCCTATCCAGAATAACAAATTCAGTTTTAGCACCTGAGTTTTTGCTTTCCCAGAATCATATCCCTTTGAATTTTCATTCCAAAATTTTATCAATAAATATAGACTTAATAAGGACTATTTAGACTGTAGAGTCACCTTATTTGGATCCTCCTTCAAAAGGATATTATCTTTTGCAGTTGGCAGTCATATTTTTTTTTCTGAGATACGGAACAGTCAGATGTAAAAATCAAACCTACCAATGTAGTGATATTCAAAAGTAACCAAATTATGCAGTTGAGCTCTTCAAAGAGTCTTCAAACTTCTCGAATTTTTTGGGAGTGCTTGGGATCCATTTTATCCATGTTTTAGAATTTTCTTTTAAAATTATACTTAAAACATTCTTTTTAATTTAATTTAATCACTTTTAATAATTGGTGCTTAGGTCATATCCCAACCATTGAGACTCATTCTTGACCACATATTGAAACAAATAACTCCTCTAAGGAGCCAATGGAGTAAGAGTTGTCTAGGGATGAATATATTTATTTATCTTTCTTAGATCTCTTATGTGTAGGTAAAGTCTTGCACTTATTTCATTTATTCATTCATTCATTATTTAATATTAATCCCATTCATGTAAAATCCTCAACTCCAATATTCAAATAATAAAATTTCTATCTTTGAGCATGACTTAATCCATTTCTAATAAACCAACTAGGCAAACAATAAAATGAACTGTTTAAAGCCATTTATTGGTGTCTAATCAAACCCAATTTATGACACATAGACATGGGTGTGGTACTTAGGCCATGATGATAGCTCAACCATTTCAAATTCATTCTTAATATGAGCCCTAGAAAGGTACCGGAGCTAGGCCCATGAAAGTGATTCAAGGGATGACGATAATCATAATGCCTCTTTATGATCATCTTGACCTAAATCATTAGCCATGAACGGAATTGACTAAATACTAAATAATGACTTTTAGACACAACCATGCCTATATATATTTGTACATATTTGTATACTTGTCCTTAGAGCTGACATATTCATTATTTTATGGTCATGGACCTTCATCAAACTCGA
Source organism: Selenicereus undatus (assembly GCA_017589665.1). Lineage (NCBI taxonomy): Eukaryota > Viridiplantae > Streptophyta > Magnoliopsida > Caryophyllales > Cactaceae > Selenicereus > Selenicereus undatus. The sequence continues at coordinate 36,093,393 of JACYFF010010365.1, read as the reverse complement.
GGTCATAATTAGAAATTCGTTCATGTTTGATCTTTTTTATGGTCCACATCCATCTCCACTCAAATAGTCTTCACAACTCTGCCATTATCCCTAGTGGACTATTTTTAGAGTTGACATGATTGAATAGCTAATCATATCCTCATATTTAGTGATGGGCCATCAGTGGGGACTCTGGCTTAATTTATGAGAACCACTAGCCACCAAACACCATCCTACTAACTCCACAAGAATCATTCCAATCCATACCCGAATGAAACATTTGCTCAGTCAAAAAGGGAGTGTTGAGAGGTCTAATCCTTATACCTATGCCTAGAATCAGGTTGATCTATCCATCTAGTCACTTGTTACTTCGAGCATAGGGGTGAGACCCTGAGTAACTCTCTTTATTCGCATTCGGATCGACTCAACTATAGAATTAAGTCATCTTTAAAGTATCTTAATAAGAAATTAGACAAGAAAAAAGATCCATAAATATTCCCCTAGTGGAACTCACAGATTTAGGGCAGAATCCCCATCAGAAGTACGTAGAGTTTTGTTATGAGAGTGGATTCAAGTCCCACGATAATGAATACGTAGAGCAGTTCGCCTGTCGTGCAAGTGCAAACCCACCATACACTTACCAATATGTTGCCCCTAAGTCTTTTATTTGTATTCTTGCATATGCATTCCTACCTGTGCATACATACGTGTTTCTCTTATTTTCATTGTTTGGCTACTCACTTTGAATAAGAAGTTGACCAATATTTAGGACATCTAAAAGGGCACAACAGACTACCAGGAGCCCATCCTTAGCACAGAGGAAGTGGCAAGTCCTTAACGTTTGCACTTTCTAACCAAAACCCTAGACCCTCTGTCTTATGTTCCTAGACCAATTTTCATTTAATTTTGCCTTTTCTTAGGCATATGAGTCATCATTGTTTTTGAAAAATAGTTTTTAAATTGTTTTATGAAACCTGTCCTTATTTGGGTCGTAACAAGTTGGCAACTCTAGTCATTCCTTTTTTCTATGATAGAGATCGACCCTTGTCTACAACGATCTCTTCTCATAGCAGGTGCATCATTTTATAGAGACATACTCAACCCAATAGGATTTGTAGAGGGGAACCAGAGTTTTCTCCTTGTTGCAATCTGTGCTCGCACCCAAGAATGTGACTCTTTGATGTTGCAAATTAAGCAAACCATTACTAGAGGAGAGCTCATAGGGCTTTTGGCTAATGATGAAGGGAAGTAAGGTTCCAAAATAGGTTCTGTGTGCCACAAAAGATAGAAATAAGAAACAAAATCTTGATTGGAGTTCACAATGTAAAGTATTCCATTCACTTTGGAGGAACTAAGATGTTCTAAGACTTAAAGCAACACTCTTGTCGAAGTGACATAAGAGAAAACATCACAATTTGTAGACAGGTGTCTTACATGCCAAATGGTAAAGACCTAAACATCAATAAATAGGAGGTGGATTATAACACTTAAAAATATCCTCATGAAATTAGGGGATTTTATCATGGGTTTACCCCTCCTATTTCAAAGGTGAAGCCATTTAGGTTATAATGGAATGACTTAATAAGTCTGCTCATTTCATGCTTATCCATAGCCGTTGGGGAATCAATAAGTTGGTAATATGTTATATAAGGGAAGCAGTAAGACTTCATGAGGTTTAAAGGACATCATATCCAATAGATATTCAAGGTTTCAAGCCCATTTGTAGGAGGCTGATCGAAGCCCAAAATGTGACATTTTACACATCGTTTCACCTACACTTTAGCTTTTAATAATTGTTAATTTAGGATTTTATTTATATCTTGTGTTTCTCTTTTAAGAAATAAGCCAAGTTGACCAATTTTGGAATTTTTAACGCTTAATGGAGTCAAAACATGCAAAAAAGAGGCTTGAAATGCATGTTGAACAAAGTCGGGAAGAAGATGAAGGCAACCAGTACTAAATTGGCACTACCAATGCCACTTTTTGGCATGGTCGTCCTAGTTAGCATGGGCTAGTTGTGCCACTAGCACAACCTTAACACCAATGCTCTTCTTCATGCGCTATGTTTCCAGCATAATGACACGATAAGCCTGCGTCACATGACACAACCAAGCCATTTTCATAAATTCGGGCATATATGAACCCCTTTTCTCCCATTTGTATAGTTAAGATTTTCACGTTTAACTTAGGGTTTTAGCATAGATTAGTGCAATTTTAGCTTAATTTGTAGCGTATTTCAAGATAATAAAGTTTTAGTGCAATTTGCCCTCTTTCTTTCTCCTCTACTTTCAGTTACATGCAAATTCTGGCTTCATTAAGTTTTGATCCATTATTTTTATGCCTAAATTTACATGTTTTTGCTAGTTTGTTGATTGAAATTAGCGATTTTATTTGCTAATCACTTTCTTACTCTCTTTTCTACTCTCAGTCTCCTGATACCTCCCTTTAAGAATGCAAATTTCATGCGCTTTCTCTCTCCTCTATTTTATGGTTTCAATACCATTTTTAAAGCTTAGATTATTGGGTTACTAATGGGAGGGCTTAGAGTTAAGGTGGTTGTGTTGGTAAGAAAAAGTGAAAATCCTCTATAAATCCACCCCTCTTGCTCTAATTTTGGTGGTTCAAACCCCAATTTTGAATTTAAACTTTAAGGTATCCTCTTTCTTTCTCTACTCTTCTCTTAGCTAGATTTATGTGTTTTTTTTGTTAGTCTTGCTTTATTTGGTTGTTAATGAATGTTTCGTTTTATATTTTGGTTAAATTAGTTGATAGTGAATTTTGTTTTGTCAATTGTGATTAAGCCTATTTAGAGTGGGACTAAGGTCAAATTAGTTTAATTAATTAGGATTAGTTTAGGATTATTAGATTAGTTGTTTATTTGTGTGATTTAGTTATTTATTGCTTTCCTTAGATTGATTGTTAGCTAAATTTCTAATAAGTGACTTAGTTTGAACACCATCCCTGAGGACAACAAATTTTCCCGTACTCCCCAAAATACTACCCAACAAAATAGCACCGTTGTCATGGACGGTGACTCGAAATTGGATCACTTCTTCCTTTTCTAGTGATTGTATGCTTAGTTTGGTAGTTGTGTATGTTAGATTAGTTTGTGATGCTTAGTTTCTTGTTTTTATCTTATTAAACTTAGAAATCCCAAAAAATTAAAAAACTAAAAAGAATGGAAATTTTCTATTTTTTCCTAATATGAGCAACAGTGTTTCCAGAGATACTGGAATCGATTGAAGGATTACCTTCTTCAACGTGCTCAATATGGTCATGTATATCGAAAATGAGAACTTTTGGGTGTTGTTGATGAGGGTGTGAACTATGAGACCTGTAGTCTCTTAAAGTACTAGGGATTTCATTCTAAAAGTGTTGATGAAGCTTGGGAATTGTTTGAATTGTTGTTTGAGGATACTTGCATATTTGAAGAGGTCATTTGCGTTTCTAGGCGGCCTCTTCGATCCATGTGCTTGTCATGCTAAATCTTTCTATGAGAAACAATTTGTGGAATCTTGTGTCCCTCCTCCTCAATCTTTTGAACATGCTCCATTTGGGTGTGATTATTGTCAAATATCTGATCATAATGCTAATTCTCACCCTCATGTTGCTTCTATGAGGTATAAACTTAAGCAAGGAATGGAGAACTTAGGAGATTCAATGGATAACATCAAGAATTGATTCATAAACCAATTCTCAAAATTGGTTAAACAATATCGGGAGTATATGATGCCGGTTGTTCATAAGACAAATCTTAGGGTTGAGCCCTCCCACCCTGAGGCTCTCCTTTGGATGAGGTTGACTTTTCCTATCCCTTGAGTTTGAACATCCATGTTAAGATCCGTTTATGAGACATTTAGGGAGATGATGACTTTTACTCAGCTCATTTTGTATATGCACCCTCTTGAGACTAGGTTGACCTTGGACTTCCTCAAGGATGCCCAAATCATTCCTAACCCTCCTCTATATCCCTTACGAGAGCCTGAGGAGAGTCAAGATTATGAGGTTGAATATAGTGTTGTCGAGTTAGATGTTTGTGTTGAGTCAAAGGACATTTATGATGAAGAGTGTCTACTTAAGAAGACTCCTTTAGGAGAGTCCTGTGTAGAGGTTGTGGTTAAGTTGCCACCCATTGCGCTTTATCTTATTGATAATTTGTTCCCCCACTCCTTGAGTTTCTCCCAATTTCTCTTGTTTGTTCACCACCATCTCTTCCCCCAAGCATAATCTTTCTATGGCTATTGACTATCATGTGCTGTGTGACCCGACTTAGATGTGTGGGCCATGTGGGCAAATGTTTGGCTTCTTTCAGGGGAATGTTCTTGTTACTGTTTGGTCCCTAGGTACGTTTGGAGGTTACAATGCCTCCCTTGAGCCTTATCATCTTTACCTAGGTGATTTGCCTAGAAAAATCGTGCGAACTACCTTCTTCAATCATTCTTTTGATTTTTCTGAGGCCTCTAATAAGTTTAAGAGAGCACTAAATATTATTGATACATGTATGGTTGTGTCCTCTTAGTCATATGCTTCTGAGTTGTGAGCTCATAATCTTTTGAGAGCTTTGATGGCATCTGAGAGGTCAACCTGAAGCTTGAATGCAAACTGTTGCCTCACTGTGACACCATCTTGAGTAGAGACATTAGTTTAGGTGCACCCAACATCTAACCTAGCATAATTCTTGTAACTCTCATCTCTTCTCGTTTTTCTATTTTTTCCTTGTCTTTTGCTCATAGTTGTGGATTTTTTTGTTGTGACTTTATTAGTGATAGATTTTGAAGAGTAATTTGGGATTTGTTAAGATGAGATCACTATGATCACCATTTATCTTGTGTGTCTAGTGTCACTTGTTTTGTAGATATTTGTTGTCCGTGATTTTGTTTTGTAAATACGTGTTGCCTATGTTATATGTTTGTGGATTTGTGTAAGTTTTGGAGTTGTGTTGTTTGTGTGATTTCTTTTTGACACCTTGGATTCCACATTGGAGACATTATGTAGTTTTGCTATAGGGGTGAGGTGCCAACTTGTATAAATTCTTAAGGAATTTTTAAAATCAAAAAAATATTGATTTCTCGAGATTATTGTGCCATATTTGATTGGTTTGATCGCTAGTGGCTCAATTGCTAACTTGTATACAAGTAGAAAGTGCATGATAGATCACTTGGTCTATGGTGTAATTTTCAACTTTTAGTAATAACCCCGATCTTATATGCTTGATTTTGTGTTTGCCTTATATATTTGACCATTGGCTTTGCATGTTAGGTTTTAAGATTTGGGTTTGAGGACACTTTACTTGGTTAGGTAGACTTTCGGATTCACACAATCGCTTTGACAAAAAAAAAAAAACCAATGAAGAAAAACAAGAGTGTGAAAGACAGCTTGACTTTGGTACATCTATTTGGGCCTGAATGAGTGCCTTACACATCCAAATAAAATCTTAATTGGGGAAGAACCCCAACTATGGGCTAGGTTGTTCGTCTGAGAGCTTAAGGCCAAATGAGCCAAGAATTACCTACCCGGGCTAAGAAACATAATGAGTAAAGTGAAAAGAAAATGAGAGAGTGGTATAAAAAGAGAGATGAGCTTTATCACACTTAATAAAGGGAAGGCCATTAGTCATATAAAGATGACCTTAGGCTCATTTTGACCTATCATTAAGGGTCAACACACTTTGCATATTAAGGTGTACACATCTTGTCATGATGTATTGTGGGGTTAAACATGAGAACTGGAGCTATATTTATGGCCTAAGTGTCTCTTGAATGTGTGTGTTTGCTTGTATATAACTTAGTGCCTAGGTTGGAAGCATGATTAAATCGATCACACAAAATTCTTGTTTGCTTTTAAAATACCTTATGTTTTTAAAAATCCAAAAATATTTCAAATATTTGGGATATATCTCTTGCAATCCCTCATGATACCTCACTCATCCACTTAGGGAACCAATGGGTTTAAAAAGCTTATTGCATGTGCTAAATGTAACGTGGTTCCTATGAAAGTGAGTTAGATTTTAATAGTCATATTTTCATTTGCTTGAGGGCGAGCAAAGCCTTGGTGTTGGGGTATTTTTTCACGCTTAAAATGTGACATTTTACATGTCATTTTACCTAGACTTTGGCTGTTGATGATTATTAATATAGGATTTTTCAAATTTATATTTTGTGTTTCTCCTATAGGAAATATGCAAAGTTTAGTGAGCCTGGAGCATTTGAGACTTAATGTAGTTAAAAACTTGGGAAAAAGAGGCTCAAGATTCAAGCTCAACAAGGCCGAGAAGAAGATGAAAGCAACTATTGCCAAGCTAGTACCACTAGTGCTAGTTTTGACCTAGCTTGCCAGTTAGCACGGGCTACCCATCCCATTGATCTTCTTCCTACACTATGTTTCCAACGAATGGCATGGTCAGCCCATGGGACATGGCATAATCATGCCAGCTTTGCATATTTGGAGTCTATATAAGCCCCGTTTCCCCCATTTGTGTAACTAAGTAGGAATTTTATGTTTAGCTTAGGGTTTTATGGTAGATTCTCTTAGATCTATCTTATTTTGTTCAAGATTAAAATTAAGTTTTAGTGCAATTTGCTCTCGTTCTCCTCTATTTTCATTTACATTCAAGTTCTTGCTTTGTTCAGTTTTGATATCTTAGTTTCATGCCCAAATTTACATGATTTTGTTACTTTATTGATTAAAACTAATGCTTTTATTTGTTATCACTTTTTACTCTCTTTGCTATTTTCAATCTCCCAACTTCTCCTTTTCCAAGAATTCAAATTCCAAGCTCTTTCTCTCTCCTTCATTTTAGGGCTTCAAAACCCATTTTCAAAGTTTTGTTTTTTTGGCATAGTAATGCGTTAGTTTAGAGTTAGTTAGGTTAGATTAGTGAGTATAAGTGGAAATACACCATAAATCTGCCCTTTTTACTCTAACCAAATTTTGATTTTAAGCTTTAAGGTATTGTCTTTCTCTGTCTATTTTTCTCTTAGGTTGATTTATGTTTTCTTGTCGATCTTGCTTTATTTAGCTGTTAATGAATATTTAGCTTTACTTTTTGGTTAATTTAGTTGAATGTGAGTTTTGTTTTGTTAATTATGACTAAGTATCTTTAGAATAAGATTAAGGTTAAATTAGTTTAATGAATCATGATAAGTTTAGAATTAGTGTTAGATTAGTTATTTATTTGCGTGATTTAGTTATTTAATACTTTTCTTAGGTTGGTTGTTACCTAGATTAGCAAATAAGTAACTTGATTTTGACATCGGCTCGGAGGGCGACAAATTTTCCTATACTCCCCAAAATACTACTCAATAAAGGTCATACAGTATGCTCAGGAAAGACTTCAAGGATCGATGAATGGCCTGATAAATCACCACGAGCACGCTTAATTATGCAATTCTTAAGAGGAATCCACGAAAGCGAAGGGACACCTTTGATGATACATGTAGTAATTTACCTTAAAATTAAGATTCCTTTCTAACTTACCAAGAGATGGAAAGGAAAGCATAACCATCTTCAACCTGAAACAAGCACCGAAACATTATGCCTTTATAAAGTCAACTTCATGACCCATATTGGACTCAAAATCTAGCCCCATGGGATAATTTCGACACATCCTAACTAACTTGTCTTCCACAGAATTTTCAAGCACACTAATACTATATGCATGCTACCAAGGAAGGGGAATACTAATAGTCTTTGAGCAAACTAAAAATCAACATGGTGTTCACCAACATCAAAAAATAGCTTTCACTCTTTCACATCAATCTTGAACCTAAGCACATAAGAATGGTCAAGAATTACAAAATCATCCACCTCAGTGTGGACATCCTCTAGAATGATGTTTCTAACACTTCGTAAGCGCATGAGTGTTGTAGTTTAGATTAAATACCATTCCCATAGAGACCAATGCAATATACTGAGTTTCTCGCTTTAAAAATGCTAAGAAAAATATGGATTGAGTTGGGATATCTTCTAAAACTATCTATGGAGCATAAACAGGATGGGCCGAATGAAGCAACTTGAGTTTAGTCTCAAATTTCCCCTTAGCAACGAGATATGACTTAGTTTAAAGACTATGCCACCAACCAAGACTAAGGATCCACCAAGAATTGCATAAAGGCTTGGCCACCAACAATTCTATAAAGGCTCCACTCAAGACTCACCACCTTAGAAACAAGGATAAAGAGAAGTTAAGATTTTTGAGAGAGAAAGCTTTTAAGTTCTATTTTCATTCTTGCATAACTATGAATTACAAAGGCCCCAAGGCTATTTTAAGGGGCTTCCCACATCCTTCCGCACAGCAAACATCAGCCAAGTACTAGGGAGTACACTAGGGAAGAGAAGCTATCAAATCAACCCACTCCCCTTGGTACTTACATGCTAATCTAGTCACTTTGTCACCTCATTAGTACTAATGGCTTGTCAAAATGAGGTGTCAAGCTTACATTGCAGCTGAATATAGTAATTAAAATTCAAACCTAGCAAGAAGTACAAGTCATTAAGGCTAACAAGTTGCTCTTACACAACTAGTACAAAATCGGTCAACCAAGCAATTTTCTTATCCTTTTGGTTGGATAATAGCATCACAAGGAGGTAGATTCTGGTCCTTCAAGGCTGGTGGTTTGATAAATATTTATCTCACTTTTCATGCCCCAACATTTCACAAAAGTTGGAGTTAAGTTGGGTAACTTAATTCCCTCCCATTTCAGATCTGTGCTGTTTGCTACCAGAATTGCACACTTGGAAAGAATTGGCTGATTGACTAACCAAATGATCTCCAAATGCCTTGCAACTTGTTTTATTGGAAATAATACTTATTAAAATTAAGGAGAGTGGCCTTTTCAGTCAATCATAGACTCAGCATCAAGTCCCAAAAGTTGAACAAAATCGGCCTAAGAAATTGGCCAGAAACTGATCATAGGCACAAGCGACTGTTTTCAGCTCATCTTATTCTCGCCATGGGTTTAACCTCATTTCCATTAGGAAACCGCTTAGAAGGCCTCTTGACCTTCCAAAAATAGGAGAGTAACACATCCTAAGTGCTTAGGATAGGCTTTGAATTGGAGCTCCAAATCAGTGAACGGACCAAGTCCCTTGGAATGGAGCTTTTGAGCACTAAGGAGGACTTTAGTGTGCTGTTGAAATGAATTGGGCATGGAGTTTGCTTCAATCTATTACTAAATGAATGCTATTCACTGATTTAAGAATTCTATAAATTAAAAATGCCTAAGGATTTGCTTTACCAACAATGAACTACTCCCGGCAAATGAAGTTTATGCCCACTCAACTTTGGATGAGTCAAAGGATATAATCATAAGTAATTCAATTCTTTCTTTCAAAATAAACTGAACTATTTAGACTAATCAAATTACCATTCTTTTAAATGTTCATGAATCAATCCAAATGAAGGATCTAGATTATTAAATTTCCTCTTAGCAAGCAATTTTCTCTCAAAAATTAACTAAGTTAAGTCTAATCTTGTCGATCCAATGGTAGATTTCACCTTTCAGTACCTCACCCAACCATTTGATATTTTGCAAGCAAGTTTAGCCCAAATTACTCGCAACAGTCACAACACAAGATAGATTGAAACAACCCAAACAGATTGAGCATTTTATTGATAAAGATCAAGGGTCTAATTTCATTGTTTGGCTATTAAATCCCTAGACTAAAGAAAAGTACTCACTCATGATTATTAAACAAACAAGAAAGATCAAACTAAACATCAAAACAAATAAGAACTATTCTAATGGAGTTTAGAGATTAGAGAAGATAATAGGCTTAGCAACAATGGAGTTCTTGACAATTTTTCAATCTTCAAGCTTCCAAATTGCAGGTGATTTTCTTTCCAATCTCCCTTTTGCTCCAAGACTGATAAATATACATGACTATTTGAGAGATTTTTTTTTTTGGGATTGGTTTCTTGTTCTTTCTCTAGCAGCCGAGCATGCCCAGTTATAGCAACTAGCGTTCATTCTCAGCCACTCATCGGGGAAAACGAAAAGTTGCAGCTGTTACAGGCTTGCCGCGGATTGTGGCCTCCACCACGAACAGTCCGTAGAGGCCTTTGTCTTGGTTGATTCTTGTTCTTCTTTCTTTCCACGGGCATAGGTGTTGGGGCATCTGTGGTGGGTAAAAACTTGTCTGCTACAAAAAGCATTAAAGAACTACACCTAAGCATAAAATGGGAATTTGGGGTATGAATTATAACATCAAGCTCATGGGCTCCCTAAATAACCCTAAAATGATGTAAATTTTAGGCACTTGTCAGCCTCTAAGAATGATTTGGGTGCCAACGTCTTCCATAATCTCTAGAGTCATAAAATTCGTACGCACTTAAAAATCACCCATGTTGATGGGGACATCCTCTAAAATACCCACATTGTACTTCAAACAATAGTCCACAATTTATAATAAAATGGTAATGAATTTGAACCTTTCTAAGCCAATTCTCTTACACATAGAAAGGGGTATTAAGCTCACACTTGAGCCCAAAGCTACCGCGGTCCTTCAGTTTTGTAGGAAGCTTATCTTGGACCACGACACTACATTCTTCACGGAATAATGGCCTCATGCTCACCACTCTTTCTCCTCTTAGAGAGAAGTTCTTTCAAAATTTTGGCATATGAAGCCATTGAGAAAAGGTATCAGTGTATAGAATGTTAAAATACAATGTCCTAAACACTTCTAAAAACATCCCGAATTCCACATCAGCATCAACAATTCTTTGGGGGAAGGGCAAGGGAGGCATGTAAACCTTAAGGGATGCTCATTTAGGGTACTTAGGCCTCTTTCCCTCTTATATGTTCTCATCCCTTCTGATTAAGTCACTAGCTTCCTTACAATTTTTATCGAGGACACTCTTCATGCATGCATCATTACTGGCACCCTTAGGATCCTCAAGTTAGTTGCCATTCCTTAAGGAAATAACATTTCAATGCTTACTAGGGCCAGACTGGGGTTGGCTAGATACTTTCTCTAGAGAAGTAGAAATAGAGCTAGCATACAAAGCAATTTACGTCTATAAGATCTTATTGTGAGTGGCAAGTATCTCAACCTTAGAGGTCAATTGCTTAATATACTCATCTTATTTTTGTTGAACCTAAAGCATGCTCTCCAAACTTAGGCACTTGTGGGGAAAAGGGTGGTCTTTGAGAATCAGGAGGTGGTGGCCTAACATTCATTTATAATATAGGAAATGAGTTGCTCTAATGCGAAAGATAAGGATGATTCACCAACATTAGTTGAAATATGAGTCATTAATAGCCCTCAGTTGATGTTGACATAATCAACTTGCTCACTAGATTTTGGGCAAAGGGATTCTCAACTTGGTCATTCAGAATCAAATTGTTAACAAAATCACAAATCTCTCATAAAGGGGATAGGGCATTCACTGCATTAACATTCAAACAATCAGGTAGTTGAGACATGGCATCCATTTCAACAGTAAGCAAAGTAAAAGCATCAACTTTAAAGTCACCTCCGGTCTTCCTAGTTGAGTGCTCTCAATGGAAAATTGGTAGTTATTGAGAGTCATATATACAATCAAATTGTAAGTGTGATCATGAGTGGTCTTACTTGTCAAGGCTCATCCTGCAACTAAATCAATTGCAATCCTCATGGAATAAGTGCGATCATTGTAGAAAGTTTACACAATCATCTTAAGGTGGCACAACCTCAAGAGATTCTTGTATTGTTCTAAAGCATTATAAAGGGACTCATATTTCCTGTGGAAAAATGTCGTGATTTGATTCCCAAGTTAGTGTTCTTGCTAGATGGGAAGTACCTTGTGAGGAATGGTTCATTAAGCTCATCCCAAGTAATTACAAAACCTAATGATAGTGAATGAAGCAAGCTCTTACCTTGTCTGGTAGTGAGAAAGGGAATAGTAGAGGCGAATAGTGTGAAGTAGGGCTATATTGATCTTCCAAGCATTGCACACTTATATAAAGATCGAGAGGTGTATATTTGGATCCTTTATAGGTGCTCCACCAAATTAAGGTTGTTGGACTATAGAGATTAGGGACGGCTTGAGTTCAAAATTATTGGCCTCCATGATAAGCCTCATGATGCTTAAGGTGAAACAATGGGCACTTAGAAAACCTCCTTTCCTTGTTCTCCACCATGAGCTTTTGTTGCCTCCTCCTCAAGAAGTGAAACTTTTTCTCAATCTCCATACTCTATTCAAAAGGTGTGCGAAAGCTAAGAGAACTTTATGTAAATGTTGGAGATTGTGCAAGGACAAAATGAACTAAACAAGTTAGAAACAAAAATTAAAACATAAATACCTAATCAATTTAAAATGGAAAATTCAATATTTGAGAATAAATAGCAACGATAGTGCCCAAAACTTGATAAGTCATAAGTGCTCGGAAGTGATGTTGTGCGCTCAAGTGTCGCATCCATAAGGGCTAAAGCGAAGTACTGAGTACAAAATTTGTTAAGTAAAAAATCGACTATCTGGATGTCTTTAATTGACTAGTCAACATGAAATCTAAACATTGTATGAAATTTATAGCATTAAACATATAGGGATTTAACCCTGCCAAGTGATTAACCAATTTGAGTAACAATCAAGTACATCTTTCTTAGTTGAATTGTTTTAAACCGATAATCTAGTTATCACAACTTTCTTCCAAAATGGAGAGAATTATTTGAATTTAATCAATTACTTATTCCAAGTTTTTGATCAATCCATACTCATTACATACATAATTTCCATTTATGGCTTCTCGATCGTCAATTGTACTTATAGAAATCACATCAAGACGATTCCTAGCATTCCGATGTTAAACCTGAACCTCACAATACCTCATTCAACATTTAAATATTACAATAAGTTGTTTAGAAAACTTACAAATTCAAGTAAATGTGCCGGATCAACCAATCAAGTAACTCTCAACCTCACTGATTCACTCAAGAGAAAATGAAAACTAATGTTCCAAACCCAAGTAAGGGGAACAACCGTGAAGTCCCTAAAGGGGTGGATAGATAAGCTAGGGAGCAAAGACCACCAAGGATCGACATATCCCAAAAATAAGAGAAAAACACAAGAACCAAACTTTAGTACAAGATTAGTACAAATAAGAGGAAGATTAAGCACTACACCGAAATAAAAATGCAAACAAAAACAAAAATATAAATACAAGAAAAAAGAAGGAGAAAATAAAATAAATGAACACAATACATGTACAAAAATAAGAAGAATATAATAACAAAATAAAAGACTTAGATTTAACTAGCTCTGGAGAGAACTAGTTAAACCGACTAAACCTAACTGGAAGTTTATGTAATTCTTGACATTTTGTTTTGCAAGAATGATTCTAAAGACTTATAATAAGTTTAATTAGAATTTACCAACTATTGAAAAAGCTAATTAAAATTAACTAAACCTAACTAAGAAGCTATTAGAGAGAACTGGAGAAGAGATGAGAAAGTTAGAAAATATTGAAGACAGAGAAGGCCCCCTTGTTAGGAGGTTTTTTTTTTTTTTTTGGTGAGAAAGGTAAAAATCTAGGTAGCCTTTCTCTTAAGGGTTGTCCATAGATTATCTTCATGGAGGATACAAAGAAGGTCTATGAGAGACTGAGTTCCATAATAATGTGGAATGAAAGGTGATGCCAAATGTTGCACTTCAGTCTGCTACACAATTGCCTTCCCTAAAGATATAGTTGATAGTAATATGATTACAAAGTTGAAGATAAAACTGGATCTCCTGAATCAGAGCTTGAATTTCCCACAGTACTTGATTATGTCCATGAATAGCTTCTATAAGGATTTTGTTATCTCCTTCGGGTGTATGACGACAAATCCTACTTGTTTTTCCACTTTAATGCCATTCCGCATGGTTGTGGCTTTTGCTACTAAGATTGACGTTGTTCCCAGGTTGCAGGCTACAACTCAGATAAACTTGCCTTTCCAATTACAAATAATGTAACCACGTCTTGCTCCTTGCATTTTTTTGGATCCCTTAAAATATGCCTTGATGAATCCTCCTTGTGGCTTCATACAAGTTACCCAATAAGACTTTTATAGATGATTGATGGATTGGGTGGTGTTGGTGGTTGGATTATTTGCATGAGTTTATGTTGAATGTGTCATTCAGTGCTAGCTCTCTTAGTCCTTACTAAGGTAGCTTCAGGACAAAACTCGTCATTTCGAAAATGATATTGTTCCTGGTTTTCCATATGGTCCATAGGAGCGCGACTAGTCTCTCCATCTAAGGTGATGGATCAGCATAGTTCACAGTAGTAAGCCAAGATGGCATACTATTGTGTGAGTTGGAGGGTATAATAGTATTTACCTAGTTATGGGCAATTGCAAGCCTCCAGACTTGCTGGGTAGCAAGACACTGGAGGAACCAATGCGTAGCATCCTCTATATCATTATTGCACAGGTGGCATAGAGGATTGATTTGCATTCCTATTTTAAGTAAAGTCACCCCTGTTGGAAGGGATGTGTGACAAAGGTGCCAGAGAAAAACTTTGAGCTTAGGAATAAAGTCCAAACTCTACATCCAATTGTACTTCCATATAGGAGTATGCGTTGGGTTCAAGCCGTGAACTGCCCATGTTGCTGATTTCGTATAAAACTCCTCATTTTCGATTGACCCCCAGCATATAGAATCTGGTACCAGGTTAAAAGGACTTGATGTCACTAAAATTAGCTGTAAAATGGAGTTTATAAGTAGCTGTTTGAGACTATTAATATCCCATTCTTTGTAATTAGTGGTAAACTGTGCGATATGATAGATGTATCAATAGTAGTGCTATCCTATATACGGAGCATATTAGCTAGATTATCATGGACACACCAATTATCAAGGCAAAAATTTATGTTCGTCCTGTCTCCTACTTTCCACCTTGGACGATTATGAAACTAGTGATAGTTCTTGAGAATGCATTTCCAGGTCCATGAATCACATATTTGGGCTTAGTACTTAAACAATCTCATTAATTGGATCATAAGCCAATATTTGATCGATGCAAAGGCTTTGCTCGTGGAATGGCCGCCAGGTTAACTTGCTTATGAAATCATTATTAACGGATTCTGTCATTCTAAGACCAAGACACCCCCTTCCTTGGGACGGCAGACCTTGTCGCAAGAAACCATTGGCAATGCTTTAGTATCCTTAAATTGCTTCTGGAAGAAATCTCTATTAATTTGATCGATATGTTGTCGAGCTTGGGAGTTGGAAGCATTGCATTGTGTGGGTAGGCATTGATTCAATATTGGCTTGAATTAATGTCATTCTTCTTGCTATAGACACATTTCTTGTTTTCCAAGATTGTAATTTGGTCATTGTTCTATTAACAAGCTTTGATAATGTCTCTTGTGTTAGGCCTACCCTTAAATACTAAGCATCCAAGATATTTACCAATAATATTTTGTTGATTAATGTTAAACACTGATGAAATAATTTACTTATCATGTGTTGAAGCATTACTAGAGAAACTAAGGCCAATTTGTGGCAATTAATAAGTTAGCCATAATTGTGAGAGAAGCTATTCAATGTAGCATTAATTTCTTAACAAGATTCAAGATTCGTGTGATAAAAAAGTAGACAGTTATCAGCAAAGAGTACGCACATAATTTTGGCTGTAGATTGGATAATTTTCAACCCAATGTCACATTTCTTTTTGGGTTGTACTTTTCACAATGCTCATATGAGCACTTCCATGCAAATAATAAATAAGTAGGTCAACAAAGGGTCGCCTTGATGGATCCCCTTGGTGGGGGGTAAAAAATCGATGGACATCATCATTAACTATTAACAAACAACAGACTGTTATCATGCATTCTTTAATCCAATCTATCCATATGTGGCAAAACACCAATTGTTCAAGGGCTTTGAATAAAAAAAACTTTATTCTACTCTATCATAAGCTTTTCCATATCAAGCTTGAGATCACCCATGGTTGTTTTTTTCCTTTCATATTTTTGAACTTATTCATTATCTCATGTGTGACAAGAATGTTCTCATGAATGGATCGCTTTGGCATAAAGGTACTTTGTACTTGATCAATTATTTTTTTAAATAAAGGTCACATTCTATTAACTATAATTTTTGAGACAATTTTGTAGAGAGTTTTACAAGGGCTAATTGGCAAAAAATGGCTTGTTGTAGACGGGCTGTCAACCTTAGCAATTAGAGCAATAAGTGTATAATTGATTTGCTTAGGCATTTTCTTGCCATCGAAAAAACACTTAATAGCTTCACATACATCTTTTCAATTATATGCCAATAATCTTAAAAGAACGCTTCTCTAAATCCATTAGGACCTGGAGCTTTATACTTATCCATTTGAAAGATAGCGTTCTTAATTTCGTTATCTTGAACTGACAATGTAAGTATTCCATTATCCTTTGCACTTACCAGTTTTAGCGTTTCCAAATCAATATTTGTGAGATAAACTTGCACTTATTTAAATTTTTTCGTGAAGTCACTAATAAATATGTTCTAAATTAGGTTAGGATCCTCTAGCCACACCCTTAAATTGTCTTAAGTTTAGTGATTCTGCTCTTAGATTTCCTAGTTTTTATAGACTATTGAAAGAAATAGGAGTTTCTTTCCCCATTTACTAACCACTTCTTAAGGGATATCTTTTCCCAATACTGCTAATTAAACAAATGCATTTTCTCAATCTACTTGATTAGGTGACAGTGCCAATTATTAAGTCATGTGCTATTCTAATTGTGGGTAAGCTTGGATTCGATATCTAATAATTTGTCGGCATTTCTTTCAAGTTTTTGTTTGAAATTGCCAAAAGTCCATTTACTCCAAGTTTTGAGATCTATCTTGGTCTTTTTAAGTTTTTACACCATTTTATACATTATAGTACCTCAGACCGAGGTTTTCCAACTATTGTGAAGAGAAATATGTGTGTCTTGGTACTTTACCCAAGAATGCTGGCACCTGAAATTAGTACCTCTTCTAGGATGGATTGGACCGGTGATTAGAAGCACATAGGAGTGATTGGAACATGTGAAAAGACCGGTAGATACCACATAATCAGGGAATGATTACAAACAGTCTTCTCTAAATAGTACTTTATCCATTTTTTATAAATTAGTTAGCCTCTAATAAATTTTTTCCAGGTAATGACTTTGCCCTGAGTAGTTGCATCATTTCCCTTAATAGAAGAAAGCAATTCATTCAATCTCCGACACTTCAAAAACTAGAGTGGAGTGCCTCCAATCTTATCAGTTGGGAGTCACATCTCATTGAAATCCCCCATCACGCACCATGGTAGATCAATTGTACTATTAAGTTGTTTAAGATGTTGCCAAAAGCGTTCTTATCTCATTCTTGTGCTACGGCATAAATTGCTGATACCATATATTGTTTAGTAGTAATTTTGTCATAGACATAGGAGTGTATTGCCCTATTTTCCTTAGCAACAACAGTCACTTCAACGTTGTTTAAATCCCAAAGTATCTGAATACCTTTAGTATGGTTAAACGTTGGTAGTGTTTCATGGAATTGGTAGCCGATCTTTTTATTATTAATTTCGCATTCTGCGTAGAAACCATTGTTTCCAAGAGGATTAGAACATTTGGTCAGAGAATACGAATAATAAGTCCCCCTCCCCTGTGCTAGAGTTGAGGTTTTTTTACATCTTGCACATTCCAACAAATAACTTTCATTTAAATTGAACATCAAAAAAGTGTTTCAGATAATGTTTTGTTTGATCAAAGGGATTAGTCAGAATAATGGTCTTGGAAATGAACGAGTCCATTCCACTCATCAAAACATATTTGGAGCCATAATTTATAATTTGCACACAAATATGAACTGTAGGGAAAAAAAACCAGTGTTTGGATTTGAAATCCTTCGCTGCCTAGATATTACAAATTTAATACAAAAAAAGTAAGTAAGAAAAGGATTTAGAATCAAGTAAAAATGTAATCCAAATTCCCAATCTTGAACTGCTATCTGGCTTGATAAACAGTGGGTAGATATATAGCCATTGGAGTTGAACTGAACAAGTTCTCCTCTCGCTTTAGAATTTTGCAGTACCGATGATTCAAAGTCAAAATAGCAAAACAAACAAGACCTAATACATAGAAAATTAATCTAAACATAGCAAAAGCATATCCAGTTTAATTGATTGAAGGTTGACATGGCAATCTTGGACTTTATTCAGTTGTTCTTAAGCCATAAAGGCTGGGTCGTGGGAAAGTCCTAGACGTAGTTTTAACATTCCCCCTTCATATATGATGTAAAATAATTAACATACCAAAAGGTCCTTAATACATTCTTCCAAAAGGAATCTCTCATGGTTCATGATAGCAACAAAAAGCAATTTGAACAATGCCCAAACATAGCTGTTTCGATTGATCTCGTTGAATCGATCAAATATTTGGCCTTAGGGGTTGAACTTAATGAGTTCTTCCCATTTCATCTTAACTTTTATCAAAAATACTAATTTATTAGTACAATGTGTATTCGATAAAAATTGAGAAGGAAAAGCGTAGTTAGCATACAAGTATACTCCAAGCACAAAAACATCAAAAATTATTAAATGGAAACATTGAGATTGGAAATTAATGGCGGAAAAACACTTAAAGTTCCATCATGATGTTACCTGCTCAAGCAAACAAACCTGAAAGTTCAAGGAAAATGCAAACGTGTCATCATTAGCCAACATAAGGACCCAGCTCTGGAATTTTGGAGCTTCGAACATGTGAAATCTCCCCCTAAAGAAGGAAAGTTATCATGTGTACAATCCGATGTGGCTATAAATGAAACTTATATGAAATACATATACATGAAAATACCAACTGGGAACCTTGATAAGTCGTTATGAAAAATGGTGTTAGAGACTATCAAAGTCTCCCTTAGCAAATTAAAAGCTGACATCCAGTGCCCAGAGTAATGTAAATTAAGGAAACCATTATCCTTGAGTTGATAAAAAGCATCGTGAATGAACAAAAAACAAAGGCACCAGTAAACCAACCACCAAATAGCAGCTTATAAATTCATATTACAGACATCATCTTTGTAATAGATGAGTAAAAATGTCCCATTGAAATAAAACAATTTGTAAATAAGTTGCTACTTGCATAAGCTCAAACATATGAGAGATAAGAGAGATTTTGGTCTCAAGAGTAAAATTTGCAATGAATGCTAATCAAGTACGACATATTTGTGGGCATCCAACATATTAGAGTAAAATTTGCAATGAATGCTAATCTATTGGTAAAAAATTTTGCCAACAAATATGAGTTTATTGGTAAAACTTATTACGACAACGCAATTTGGTTGGTAAAACTAATAGCGACATATCATTTTGAAGGAAAGCAAATGACATTCTTTTTCTATTAGTGATAAGTTATTTATGCAAAAGCATCCTCATGTTCTACACTTTCCTCTACCTCACTACACATACACATATTCAAGCTATAAACAAGTTAACATAGAACCTCAAATGAGATAGGAATGAAAAACAAATGCATAATTTCATTAATAGAATCAAAACTATTACAAAAATACAATCCTTTAATCAAAGATCTCTCTACATGTCAACACAAAAAAGAGCCCAAAAAAATAAATAATGTGAACACATCCATTTGTCCTACTAAGCTTGCGTCTTCATATGATTAAAGAGAGTTCTTTTTATGTTCATGTCAACTTCTCCTCCATATACTTTCACCACTTCTTTCCCTATAGGCCCCTTTTCCTCTTTCTTAGTTTCATTGAGAGTGGGAGATTCCCCTATGGAATTAGTGAAAATAAAGAAACATCATGTGAACTTTTTTTATAACAAGATGCATGGTTTAGTTTAATTTATGTGCAAACATCAGTAAAAAATGTACCATGGCAAACAGGACATGAATAAGTCCCTTTTCCCTTGTGTTTGATAGCCAAAGCACAAACCAATAAGTCTTAGATTAAGAGGAAAAAGGAAACAAACTAAAACAAAGAGAACAAATTAGTTTGAATTAAACTGAAATACTTTACTGAAACAAACATGATTGCATATATATTTCAGTAATTGAAATCTTATAGGTTATCTCACGCATTTGAAATACATATCTCTTATATTAAGTTTCACCATTGCGTATTTTCAAACCAACTTACATTGGAAGGATGTAGAGAACCTACAAAGAGTAGATAGGCCTGTAAAACAACACATGACTTTAACCTTATTAAACACCATAATTATAGTATAATTTCTATAAATTACCAAAAGAAACCCTCCCATTCGCATAGGAAGATTAAGAGCGTAACCAACAGCAACCCAATCAATGAAATATTGAGAACACAAGTATAAGAAAAAGGTAGTTTCATAGTCCCACATGTAACGCCCCAAATGTAAATGTTCCACTGTTTGTGGTACTTCAATTATCTTTATTGATTAGAAGTGATAGTGTAATGATCGAGGTGCTACTGTCGTCCCAGAAAGGAAAAGGCTTCAAGTAATAACACTAGATGTAATTGAGTTAAACACAAATCAAGCCCAAAGTATTCAACTTCAGCCAACCATATGGGAGTAATTAATATCAGGGGTTGACTACCAGATAATAATTAGCAATGCAGTTGTATATTCATCTCATTCCCTGTTTTAAACTTAAATGAATTGCAAAGTTGGGCTCAATAAGTGTTTCCATGATTATTTAACGATATAGGAATGCATGTACTAAGCTTTGGCTCACATTTTGAAATGTTAACTATGTTTTGCTTTAGGCAAGTGCTCAGTGAATCGCCCTCACCCTAGCAAACCTGTGGAAAAGGATAAATAAGTAAGGGAGCCTGATCAGTTTAGCATATAGTGATGATGTATTGCACTTATTGTTTCTTTGGGAGATGTATTTTGAGACTTTAGGAGATTGACTTGTAACAACAATGGTGACCTATTTATTTTGATGTACAACCCCATGTTTGATATTAGTTACTCCCATATGGTTGGATGATGCTGAATACTTTGGGCTTGATTTGTGCTTAACTCAATTACTTCTAGCGTGATCGTTTTATCCTTTTAGGACAATGGTAGCACCCTAATCATTAGGCTATCATTTCTAATTGATAAAGATAATTGAAGTATCCAAACAGTAGAGCATGTACATTTGGGGTGTTACAGATTTAGTATCAGAGCCAAGTTGAGATTTTCTTTATGGGATATGGAACATAGAGTTTAGATATAGGAGGGTGAGAAGGTGTGGTAATAAGGCATATTATATGCTGTTAAAGACTCGTGATATTAGAAATATATGCTGCTTATATTTTACATGCCCCTCACTTATGGTTTTGTATGCCCCTCATTTATGTTTTTTTTTTTTTGCTAGATGGATCCTTATGCAGTTAACATAATGTCGAGTGCGTCTGTGGCTACCCATATCTCACTGCTACATGCTAGCATAGTAGCTCATGCACAGGAGCCCTTTTCTAAGTTCCACAGTATCATAATCCGTGTGTGTAGACTGTTGTGGTCCCTACCTACGGTCGACCTGTGGGTTGAGTTTAGACTCCATTATCATAATTTCATGATGACGGAAAACCCAGGTTGGGATGGATATAGGTTTCAGATCTAGGGGGCTTGGGCTACAATCACCTCAGAGTTGATGCTTAGGGAGGATTTTGAATAAAGGGGGGGGCACCATGGAGACCCTACAGTATGTTTGTCCTCTACACCAAACACATCCCCAACCTATAACACCTGTACCAGCTCAGAGACCACCATCACTACTTACACCCAGCACTCCTCAGATGCCCCATAGCCTAGTGTCATCGGGGTCGGGG
Source organism: Selenicereus undatus (assembly GCA_017589665.1). Lineage (NCBI taxonomy): Eukaryota > Viridiplantae > Streptophyta > Magnoliopsida > Caryophyllales > Cactaceae > Selenicereus > Selenicereus undatus. The sequence continues at coordinate 36,071,678 of JACYFF010010365.1, read as the reverse complement.
GAGGCTCAGGTGGTTGTGGATCTCCCCTTACTCACCAGAGGTGGTGAAGATTAGCTCCAATGATAAGTCTATGGATGGAGGAGCTTGAGGACCATCAACAAGTATAGGATGATCCAAGGGAGGATTTAGATTGGGGGAGCAACAGGTTAACTAGGCGACAGGCGATGCAGAGGCAGAGGCATCAGCTAGCAGCTTTTATTCAAGCGAAGAGCCCGATGATGATTCTGACCCAGATTACAATCGATCTAGGGATTGTTCGGTTATTCTAGGAGTTTATTTTGGTAGGTTTCATTTTGAGCCGTGCTTATACATAGCGCGGTTAGTTTGGATGGATGCATTTTGTATAGTATTTGACATTATATATAGTCAGTTAGATCCTTTCTATAGTGAGGACTAGGTCCGTTTCTCTTTTTTAGCATGTGACGGATTTAGTGTCTAGGGCTAGTTAGTGCTTTGGTTTGGGGGTAGGAGTTGGAGTTGACCTTAGTTGGTCAGGTAGATGTGATATACTTTTGTTGATCATGTATATAAATAAGTATCCATGTATGTAAACAAGCAGTCTGAATCTGTACAAAAAAAATGCGGAGACTCCTATAGGGGATAACTTAGACCAGGGTTAGGGATCTGGTATATAAGCTTTGTGTAACGTGCCACCAAACCTTGGTGAAATGTCGCTAATTCCCTTTGAGCTAGCTAACAATGTTGGGGACCCCAATTACTGGCCGGCCTTAGTAGCAGAACTGATGAAACAGATTCCCCAAGTACCTACTGAAAACCCTCATAGAGATGATAAGTTAGTGGATAGGGTAGCATGACATAACCCTAAAGTGTATGATGGAAAATATGATCTAGTTGAGTTAGAGGACTGGATTAGAGGAGTGGAAAAAATTTTCACAGTGGTAGAGGTCCCATAGGAGAAAAACGTGAACATTAGGACATTCTACCTGTATGGGGTAGCTGATGTCTGGTGGAACACTGTTAAGGGTTGGCTCTTAGGGTCTAAATTCACCTAGAGTAAATTCCTAGATGAACTGAGGGCTAAATTTTACCCAGTTATGGTCCAAAGGCAAAAGGAGAAAAACTTATAGAGCTAAAGATGAGTGGTGATATGATTGTGATGTAGTATGCCAGTAAGTTTATAGAATTATCCAAGTTTGTCCCTGAATTTGTTTCATCTCAAAGGTTAAAGATGAGGAGGTTTGAAGAGGCTTTGGCCTTCTATATTCAAAATCAGTTAGCTGGGCAACCAATCTTGACCTACCAAGAGTTATATGAGCGAGCAACTTAAGGGATTAAGCGAGGAGCTCCGAGTAAGAGTGTGAACCAGAGAAACCTTCTCCCGCTCCTCCCAAGAGCCATCTCGCAGGCTCAGCAGAGCCCTGTGGGAAATGTGGAAGAACCAATCACACCAACCCTGAATGCCAAGTAGGAACCAATAAGTGCATGTGGTGTGGAAGCTCGGAACACCTCATCGCTGGATGCCCCCAAAAATTGAAGGTTGTAGACAAGGGTGCATCAACACCCTTGGCTCCACTCTGCCAAGGACCCCCACCTCCAAGGCTTGTAGTCGTAGGAAGGGCGTACATGATGAGCAAGAAGGAAGCTGTTACCTCTAGTACGGTAGTCACTACAGCTCTCTTTTTAAATTTAAAGCCATTTTGTGTATTATTTGATTCAGGTGCTACTCATTCATTTATATCCACCCGATTTGCCTTGCAATTAAACCTTGAGAATAGGAGGACAGAAACCAATTATAGGATCAAGTTACCCAATGATTCTGTAGTTAAGTGTTCTATCTCCTATAAACTTGTTCCCATCACTATTGGTGGAACCACATTCCCTGAGGGTTTGATTCAATTTGATCTGTCCGATTTTGACATCATTTTGGGAATGAATTGGTTGCACACTTATGGGGCCAAGATTAATTATAAAGATCTTAAGGTTATTTTGAAAGATGAAAAAGGGAGAGAAATATTTTTTTATGGACAGAGAGAGGAAAAACCTTGTTCTTTAATCTCTGCTATGAAAGCAAGTAAGTTGTTATGTCAAGGGTCCATTGGATACTGGTGTTATGCTATTGACACTCAAACAAAAGAAGACAAAGTAGAAAATATTCCTCCAATTTGTGAATTTGAAGATATTTTTCCTAAGGAGTTACTAGGACTATCCCCACAGAGGGAAATTGATTTTGAGATTGAATTAATCCCTGGTGCCCAACCTATCTCCAAAACCCCATATCGCATGGCCCCAACTGAGCTTAGAGAATTGAAGATGCAATTAGATGAGCTATTATAGAAGGGATTTATCATACCAAGTGTGTCACTATGGGGTGCCCTAGTGTTGTTCGTAAAGAAAAAGGCTAGAACCTTAAGGATATGTGTTGACTACATGGAGCTGAATAAGATCACCATAAAAAAACAAATACCCTTTGCTACGAATAGATAACTTGTTTGATCAATTACAAGGAGTAGGACTCTTCTCTAAGATTTATTTGAGGTTAGGGTACCATTAGCTTAGGATTAAACCTGAAGACATCCCCAAGATTACGTTTAAGACTAGGTATGGTCACGATGAGTTCACGGTGATGCCGTTTGGTTTAACCAAGGCCCCAGTAGCCTTTATGGACCTCATGAACAGAGTTCTCAGACCCTATTTAGACAAGTTTGTAGTGGTTTTCATAGATGACATTTTAATATATTCTAAGGACAAAGATGAACATGTTGTTCATTTGAGGACGATGTTACATACCTTAAGGGAGTGTCAGCTCTACGGCAAATTAAAGCAGTGTGAATTTTGGTTGGAAGAAGTGGTACTCTTGGGATATGTGGTAACAAAAAAAAGGAATTAAATTTGACCCCTAAAAGGTGAAAGCAATCACAGAATTGTCAAGGCCTACCAATGTCACTGAGATTAGAAGCTTTTTGGGTTTAACAAGCTATTATCGAAGGTTTGTTAAGGAATTTTTTAAAATAGCTTCGCCCCTGACCAATTTACTGAAGAAAACAACTAAATTTGAGTGGACAGAGAAATGTGAGAGGGCTTTTCAAGAGCTAAAGCAGCGATTAACTACTGCCCCAATCCTAACACTAACTGTAGAAGGTAAGGAGTATACCATTTATAGTGATGCATCGAAGAATGGTTTAGGGTGTGTTCTAATGCAGTAAGACAAAGTAGTAGTTGATGCCTCCGAACAACTCAAGCCTTATGAGAAGAACTACCCTACCTATGACCTAGAGTTAGCAGCTATGGTTTTTGCACTGAAAATTTGGAGACATTACGTATATGGGGTACCATGTAAGATCTTTACTGGCCATCAAAGCTTAAAGGATATCTTCACTTTAAAAGAGCTCAATTTAAGACAAAGGTGTTGGATAAAGTTACTTAAAGATTATGACTTGCTGATTCAGTATCACCCAGAAAAAAAATATTTGTGGCAGATTCCCTGAGTAGGAAGACACAACGTAGTTCGAACACTATAGTGATTACGCAGTTGAACCTCTTACGGGAACTTGAGTAGTTGGGTATCCAATTAGTGTCGCATGGGCAAGCAAGTGTTCAGTTGTCAACGATTATCTTACAACCCTCTATAATTAAGGAATTACGATCGAACCAAGAAGGTGATCCTGAGCTCCAAAGAATAAAGTAAAATCTTGAGAAAGGGAAGTCACCTGGGTTTGTAGTGTATGAAGATAGGACCTTGCGATTCCAGAATTACGTGTGTGTACCCAAAAATAAGGAATTAAGGAAGTAGATCTTAGAGAAGGCTCACAATACTTGCTACTCGATGCATCCATGAGGCATCAAGATGTACAGAGACTTGAGGTAATATTTTTGGTGGAATAATATGAAAAAGGATACTGCAGAGTATGTAGATAAGTGTCTAATTTGCCACAAGGTCAAAGAAGAACGCCAGTGACCCGTGGGTGAATTGAGACCTTTAGAAATTTCCACTTGGAAGTGGGATTCAATTTCAATGGACTTTGTCATGGGATTACCTCTTTCTGCTTTGAAGAAGAATTCCATCTGGGTAATAGTATATCAACTCACCAAGTCTGCTCATTTTGTACCAATTCAGGATACTTGGGGAGTTGAAAGATTAGCCCAGCAGCATGTGAAGGAAGTAGTCTGACTACATGGGATTCCCTCAAACATAGTATAAGATACAGACCAATGATTCTGACGAGCACTTCAAAAAGCCTTTTGAACCAAACTGAACTTTAGCAGCTCTTATCACCCTAAAATAGATGGTCAAGCCGAAAGAGTGAATAAAATTTTAGAAGACATGTTGAGATCTTGTGTATTGGGGTTCCAAGGGAAGTGGGAAGATGATTTACCATTGGTGGAATTCTTATACAATAACAGTTATCAGTCCACCATCAAGATGGCCCCGTTTGAGGCTCTATATGGAAGAAAATGCAAAACCTCTATATGCTGGAGTGACCTAGATGAGGCGTTGTATATGGGCCCAAAACTAATTCAGGAAACCACTTAAACAATAAGGAAGATTCGAGAGCATATTCAGCTGCCCAGAGTCGATAGAAGAGTTACGTCGATAAAAGAAGAAGGCCTCTGGAGTTCCAGGTAGGCGATAAGGTCTTTCTAAAAGTTTCCCCAACTAATGGTATCAGGAGATTTAGAGTACGAGGCAAACTAAGTCCCACATAGATTGGGCTATATGAAATTACTGAAAAGTTGAATCCCGTGGCCTACCGACTGGATCTACCTGTGGAACTCAAACACGTACAGTTTTATGTTTCACAACTCAGGAAGTACATCCCAGATCCTGACCATGTGATCGTAACGGAGCCCATTGAGGTCACTGGTGATTTATTATACGAAGAGTCACTTGGAAAACCAAGTAAGAAATGAAAGCCAAGTACCCGCGCCTATTTGAAGTAATCTTGCATGTTATGGCAGCGTTCATAAGTTTTGAGGACGAAAATCTTTAAGGGGGGAACACTATAATAGTCTGACCTTGAATCATACTTATTTATTTAATTAAAATATGTTATTAATTTCCTCAAACTTTATTATCGTATTTAATCATTCTGGTTCAGAAAAAAATTCATTTTGAGCCTAATTTGCAATTCAGGTTTTTGTTATCATAAAATTTCAGGAAGATCGATTGTAGGCCATGATAATTATGGTTTAAGAGATTAAATTATTTTTCATAATACCAGAAAATTTAATTTTGAGCTACGAAAAATTTAATCACATACGGTTTAATTTTCTTTCCGAGCCTAAAATCATTCAAGCCCAATTGTGGCCCGACAAGTTACTAGTCCATTTACCTAGCTAATTATCACCAATTATGCCTAATGATCATTAGCAAAAAGATGCTTTTTGAAGCTTAAAAACTCAGCCATCTAATTCTAGGATTATTTTCATCCAAGTAAAAACATCACCAAAAAAAAAAAATCAAGCCACTCTCTCTCCTCCTACTCCACCCCCTAGATCGCAACCCCCCTTCCTTGGCTGATCTGCCACCCTCCAGCCACCAGCTTCCACCCAAACACCTCCAACATCAAGCACCATCTTCATCTCTCCCTTTTGATCACCATGTGAGGTATAAACCCTAACCTAATTTTGTTGAGCTTTGGTTTTATATTGGATTTGATTATGGATCATGATATTTTGATAGAAATAAGTGTTAGTTGATGTTTATGTTGATTTTGGATGAGTTTAAATGCAAAAATAAGTTGATCATAAGTTAGGATTTTGGTGACTATGCATGGTTTAGCTTATCCTTAGCATCAAGTATGTTATTTGTATATATTTCGATGGGAAATAAAGTTTAGATGTGTTGTTTAACTTGGATAATGCCTTGAAGTGATTTTGCAAAAAGAGGTGGATTAGGGAAGCCTTCTTCAATTGATTAAAAGAGGTTATTTTGTACATCAAGTATGTATTTCAAGTGTTTTTGTAAAGAGAAGATTTGAAAATTAGATGAAGATAATTATGGAGTAATTTGGAGTAATATCACTATGTAAGGTGATGAGAAGGAACAAGGCATTGCTAAATGATTTCAATGAGTGATTTTGGAGGGAAATTACGTGAAAAAGAAGGGTAGAGAGCATGGGCAGCAGGCTGTGATCAGACCTGAAACAAGGGTCACTTTACAAACAAACTAGTATTATTTGGATCATTGAAAAATTGTAATTTTTGGTATATAGCTATATCATTGAGTTATCTTTCAAATACCTTTTGAATCACTTTAATCCCAGTTTTGTGAAAAATGCTATGGCCGTTTTGCTAAGACTGCTTAGGATATACCAAATCCATGCACAGTTGTGTTCTAGCCCAATTTTAGGAACCCTATAGCGGGAATTATGTTTTGCACTATGAATGAACATTTTGATGGACTTTTTAAGCTTTCCATGTTAGGGTTTTAGGTCTTCATTTGAGGTCAGGAATGTAAGTTATGAATTAGTCTACCCATACCTCTATTGAGCCTTACTATATAGCCTAAACTATTTGCCTTGATTTACTTTACTTTGAATTATATTATATTACCTTGATCTAAACTAAGTTCCCATAGTTTGTATAGTTTTTATCATCTTAGTTTAACCTATCTTATATGTATTCATTGGTTTCTAAATACCTTTAGCAAACCAATTCGATTTAAAATTATCAATTTTGAGAATAAGTTCATTGCTGACTTTATTACCTATAATGACGCTTTTTGAACAGAATCAGGGTCTAATCTATCGTTTCTTCCCCCTCTTGTGCATAAATACTACTATCCATTATAATTGTATTAAAGAAAAATCTCAGGTACATTCATTGCTTGTATCTTTAGAAATCAGCACGTATTTATCAAAATTATAATGTTTTGGCAACTACATCAATGAATCCGTTTAGCCAATGATTTGTCACATAAATAGTGACCCCACTAGTTATCAATTATAGGGCATTGCCCCTTTATTTATCCTCGCGGCCTTAGGCCAAGTCCCCTGATCGACCTAGCAGGTGTACACCTATCTATAGATCGTAACAATATCAAGGGTTCACTACCATATAACAATTAGCAATGTAGTTTTATATTCATCTCATTCCCTGTTATAAACTTAAATAAATTTCAAAGTGGGTTCAATCAGTGTTTCCATGATTATTTAATAAAACAAGAATACATGTACTGAGTTTCGACTCACATTTCGAAATGTTTGCTATGTTTTGTTTTAGGCAAGTGCTCAGTGAATCGTCCTTACCCTAGCAAACCTGCGGAAAAGGATAAATGAGCAAGGGAGCCTGATCAGTTTAGCATATAGTGATGATGTATTGTACTTATTGTTTCCTTGGGTGATGTATTTTGAGACTTTTAGAGATTGACCTGTAACAATAATGGTGACCTATTTATTTTGATGTACGACCCATGTTTGATATTAGTTACTCCCATATGGTTGGATGATGCTAAATACTTTGGGCTTGATTTATGTTGTATTTTTCCGCAAGTATACAGTTTATCGTTATAGTCCTTACAGATGTCATCCTTAGGGATGGACTATGAAATCAAGTCATGAAGCCGGAAGTAAATAAACGTCCTATGATAAGAGGAAATTTCTTAATTGCAATCAAGAACCCAGAATAAACAGAACATCCAAACTGGGCCCCATAGCGTCAATATTGGAAAACCTAGGCCAAGATTCAACTCCAACGTCAATTAACGAACCGAAGCTCAGTTACACAACACCTAGAATAAGATCTAAAATTTAAGAATGGAATGAAGAGCAAGACCCAAAATTTGTCCAAAAAAAAAAACATTATTGCTACCCTCTACTCTACATCCTCTCTGCCCTCCCGTTGCTCTACTTTTCGACCTCCATTAAAGCCCCTACCCCAAATAATTTTCCCTTTGAATGCTTGAAACCATCCCATTGATGATGGTGAGTAATGATGGAGTGAATGAAGAGAGAGAGAGAGAAGGATGCCATGGTTGGGAATGGGAAGAGGACGAAGAAGAAGAGATGTGTGATTAAGGTGGAAGAAGATAGAGGGGCATAGCTGCTCTGTTCTCGGTTTGGCTCACTAGAAGGCACAAAGAAGGAGAAGGAAAGATGGGGGACATCATGGTCATGTGCCCAGCATGCATGTTTAAGTGGGAGCCGGTTAGGAAAGAGACAAAAAAAGGGGTTGTGCCTGGGTTTGGCTTAATAGCCAGTTGGGCTTGGCCCAAGGAGAGAAGAAAGGAGAAGAAAAGAAAGAGAACTGGTCTAGGGCGGCAAAACAGGCCTGGGCCAGCGCGAGAGAGAGAGAAGATGAGGGGAAGACTAGAAAAGGGGGTTGCCAGGCTGGGCTAGTAACTGGGCCAAATTGGGGTCGATTCTTATCTTCCGTTTTCCTTGCTTGATCCAACCCTTAAGTTAGTTGCTTATTTTTCCCAATTTTCAATCCCTACAAAATGGACAAAATAATATTACAATCCTAATTTAACAATTTATTTCGAGCAAATATTAGATAATAAAAGGGAATAAAATATCATAATCTCTGGTTGAACAAATACCCCCACACCTAAGTTTTGCTCGTCCCTGAGTAAAAGAAAACTAAAAATCCTAGAAAAGAAAAATAAAATTCTAACTCACTTTCGTATGAATCACAATTGCACTTAGCACGTGCAACAAGCCCTTTAAATCCCTACGTTACCCCTAGTGGATGAGGAAGGTCTTGTGAGGATTTGCAGAAGATATACTGACAAAATCTATAAAGAAAACAAAAATAGAAAATCAAAAATATTTTTGGTTTGTTTCAAAAACTTATATATACAAAATCGACGAAAAATATATACACATTCTAATCAACCACATCACTCAAGCAACCAAAGCACTAGATTGCATATAAACATGAGGTACACATCAAGAAATCATTACTACAACTGATGACATCTATACACAATCTTTCACCCTGCTTGAAAATTATATACAGGCATGACCGGTAGAACCTCACTTGAGAGAAATGTGGAGCACTCCCACTCATGTGTTTAGAAGATAACAAGGTTCATTCAATTCTCTTCCAATCAAACAAACTACCATAAGCTTGATAAGATTCTCGATTCTCTACTACTAAAATGCAAAATGCAAAATAATAATCAAGAGGACTTTTCAGGGTTGGAATGGGGCTAAGGGAAAGGGTTATGAGAGGGACAAATTACTTGGGAAAATGAGGAGGTAAAAGTCAAGTAGCTAATGAACAACCAACACTTACACCAACTATATCGTATACTGTCCCAAAAGAAGATAAGAACATACCCCCTTAGAAATTATAAATTGACCATTGGAAATGAGTATACAAGGATACATCCATGCCAACATTCTTATTCATAACTCTTTGTGATTTTTTTAAAAAGATTTTTCAACTTTTTTTTTCATTTTTTTTTCCATGGAAACTTTTTTCATTTGAACTTTTTCCATTTTTCCATTTTTCTTGCTTTTTTCCCTTTGTTTTCATGAAAGAAAATGAATGATTGGCATGCACAAGAACAATACAACTCAATTTCCAAATGATAACATGATACATCCCAACATATAACAAAATCAACCACCAAATTCATAAAATATCCAAAAATCACCCTCCAAATAATGAATTGTCGCTTCAATAGCCCTGTATTAGGGGTAGGAAAATGTGTTTAGGCTAAGGGCTAGCATGCAGAGTTCACAACAAACAGGGTCAAGGCTCAAAAGGGCTAGCAAAGGGTAAAACATTTCAAATCAGGGTGGCATTTTGGCTATGTAGCTCAGAAAGACAAATAAATGCCTCTATCATATTATAATAATGCACATGCTAAATGTGATTTCAAAGAGAATCAAAGCAACTTCTAGAGCTATAATCATGGAAGAGACACACATGAGAGAAAAATGTGAGACTAAATTGAAGAACTAGTCTTAAAGGCTCAAAATCTCACAGGTTAATTTACCAAAGTCAAGCTTGCTTAAAGATAATGTCGGAGGTTCAGATTGTATACAAACATCATACTTTAGGCCTAAGTTCTATCAATGCACACCACATCTATATACAACCCAATACTAAGGGTACAAGAGAACATAACCAATCAGAAATAGCACATAAATTCCCTAAAACAAAACAAAAATCTTTTTGAATTTCCAAATTTTCATTTTTTTTATTTTTTAAAATTGTTCAAAGTTTCCCTATCCCCACACCTAAATCTCACAATGTCCTCATTGGGAGTGAAAAGGAACATAAAACCCCAAAATAAGAATGTATATACAAAAGAAAACATGACTCAAAAAGAAAGAAAAATGACAAGACTCTAAACTCAAAAAGAAAATAATACTAAAAATAAAACAAAGCAACAAATATATACAAAAGAAAACAAAATAAAAAGAGAAAATAAAGAGGAACAATTATATTAGGTCAGGTGCAAAAGAACACCTAAGCTATAGCCTCCAGAAATCCATGCAAATTGAGGCCTATGGAGCATCGGCAACTCCATGTCGAATGAAACATTACTACTCAAATCAAAACTTATTAGCGCACAAAGCAGCTTGTCAAATTGGCAAGAACAACTCTCAACCAAATTACAAAGTAAAAATGAAGGACTTGGTGCCAAAAGGAATAATCCACCATATCAATACAGTACAAGTAAGGGCCCGCACAAGTGAGAGTGAGATGGGTCATGTGAATCTATAAAGTGATCCTGAGAGTAAGGACTAACAAGAAAAACAAACTCGCCATGGGTGGGTTACACTAAGGTGTTTCTAGCTTGTTCAAACTCATAAGTATCCCAAGCCAATTTTTCAAAGAAACTCCAAACCTCATCTTCAGTTCTAGACAATAATCCCAGTAAACCTTCAGGACATACAAACTCTACATAACCTCTACACTCAACATTCAAACCCATAGCAATGACGTCACAAATTTCCCATTTTTCAAAATTTTGATTCATATGAGCACAATAATCATTAAGTCGCGATAAATAACTCCAGAAAAGTTCATGCTCGAATTATAGGAAATTGAAAACTGGCATTCTTGAATCTCTTTTTTTTCATTTTTTCAATTTTAAGAATAAATAAGTAAAACATTAAAAAGTAACCTAATAAAAAAAATAGAAAAGAAGCACACACACAAAGCATGCACACCATTTCGTTTGATTTGTCTTTGAACACACACAAAAATGAAAACCTAAAACAAGACAAAAACTAAAAATAAAATAAAACAAAAAGTACAACTCCTAAAATCATAACTAAATACATACTAAATTCAAACAATCACACGGGGACATGAATATATTTTTTTCAAATTGTTTATATCCCCAAACTCTGCAGAAAATTGCAAACAGATTATTAATTCCAAAATTCACAAAAAATTCCAAACAGATCCAAACATTCCAGCAATATTTGTACAAACTCTAAAAATTATGCTGAATCTAATAAAAATATCCGCACAGCAAAAATCACTTCATAAATACACCAAACAATTCAAATAGAATATGAAACTGTAGAAAAATCTGCACTGATATTGCTTTTTTTTTATCAGTTCTGCCTTGTTTCTTTTGCTGCACATAAACCAAACTTTTTAGTACTATTTTTTCAGCAGCGAATAACATCTAAAAATCAAAATGAGACTAATCTTAACAAAAATCAAAAATTGAAATACTAAATAAATTCAAAAATCAAAACTAAACTAAATTATTAAAACGAAATAACGACTGAATTAAAAAAAATCACAACTGCAAAACTAATACAACAATGACTCAATTATTCGAATAACTAAACTAAGACTCGATGCAACCAAATTTCACAAATTCATCCTTGGCAACGGAGCCAAAAATTTAAAACATTGTCCCTTTTCGGGACGACAGTAACGCCCCTATCATTAGGCTATCACTTCTAATCAATAAAGATAATTCAAGTATCACAAACAATGGAACATGTACATTTGGGGTGATACACCACAAAGGAAACATACCAGTTTCAAATGTCAACTCAAACTTATCCCACTCTAAACCTCCCTAGTATGAAAGTATAATAGAGAGAAACCTTAAATTGGGCTCATAAGTGAATTGCTCTTGGCTAGTCATGGTTATGCCGCTGGAATGTGATAATCGTATAGTACTAACTACTAACCAAAAATGCACATGCCTATCCAGCTCTAAGCCACTAACCAACTTCCTCTAGAGGCACTCACCAAAAGACAATTTAACTAAGAACATAAGCTAAGTAGACTTAAACAAAATTAGAACAATGCGCGAATTACAATGGAAAGAGTAAACTGTAACTTAATATACTTTCACTGTATGGTACGGGCTAGGTATGTTGCACCTCAACACAAGAAGTGTAAGCGGTGTTCACCGCCATACCAAATTTAGTCAAACAACAACATTTAGCAAAAATTCCATGTTTAGTGTCGTGATTCAGCAACTTAGTTAGATACGTGATGGGCTGAAGGTATTAGTTTGCACATTTAAGGCTCAAACACTTCCAGTAAAGATATAGGAGTCATCTAGGGGTGCATGACAATTATGTAATAGCCGCGATGTTCTTCCATGCAAATAGAGGATTTGGGTACTACTAACTGCTACTTTTCAGAAGCAAGGAATGTAGTAAGTTCCTAGAACTAAACCCGAAGCATGATTCTAGCTTAAATTAGACAAAAAGCAACAAAAAAATCAAAAAATAAATCAATTCAATTCAATTACTAATTTGACTTCTAATATTTAATTGTTTATGCATATAAAGTGCAATTGAGTACTAACCCAGCTCATCAAAAGCAAGGGATACATTATGAACTAATTCACTAGGTATACTAAGAGCAAGAAAGAGGTAGAGATAGATGCGTGGGTTTGAGGTCTCAAGTAATTGCTCTACTTTTGTAATTAAAGTTATAACTAGACAAATTGAAGCCATAATGAAATAGAAGAAACAAAGTTATCTAAACTCAAACGTCATTGCCAAAACTAAAAGGAGGATTGCAAACTTTACAGGAAATTCACCAAATTCAACCAAATCAGCACATACCATCAAATTGGAATTAATAACACAAAGATTAACCACATAAACAACTAGAAAGTTAAATTCAATCAAACCTAACACCAATTTCCACCATCCAGTCACAAATTATGCAAAATCCTAAATTGAAACACTAGGCAGAGGATACAGAAGGAAGGGACTATGAGTGTAAAAGCCAACTTATTATTGTTCAATGCCTTGGCAAAGGCATTCAATTTGCAAATCACGGGCAATCAATTCAAAAGTCCTTCAACATTCTCTAGCTTGGCTCTGTCCTCACCAAGAATACCATGGACCTCATGCTCACGAACATCCTCGATGTCACTGTCGCTGCCCTCTTCTACAACCTTTTTAGCTTCACCTTCTACTTCGCCAGAAATAGCTCATTCATTAGGTTCGCCACTGGTTATTAGTCTTCTCTCTATCTCTCTATCTTTTTCTCTTCATGGGAGGGGGAACAATTGGGAGCATGAAAATCCTTTCAAGTGAGAAAAGGGTTTTGCTTTAGCCAAAGGTTTAAATTTTTTTATTTTTTTCACCCTAATCTTAAAAGGGAAAATAAAAAGGGGCAAATTCTATTTTGGATCTTAAGGTTAGGGCAAGTAACTTTCTAAACCCACAACTTCAGAAATGATTTTTCTGGCCATCTAACTTTGAGGCAAATAATTTCTGGGACCAAACTTGACCAAACTAACTTTTTAAATTATATATAGTACCCTAAGTTTTTTAAATTTGCATTTTTAACATCAATCCTTAAAAACTTACTTTTGAAAATTTTAATTTTGTGAAGGTAATATTCTGCTTATAAAGTATTACTTGAAGCCCTCTTTTATATGGTATTAGAGCCACATGACAAAAAATAATTAAGCTAATTAATTGCAGTTAATGCTTGAATCATCATCTACTTGTCATGCTCTTAATTATTCGCATATTGTGCACACACCAAAAGGAACCACTTCAATTGCACAACAATTAAACTATATCACGGACATAGTTTTAGAATTAAAAGTGGAATTAGCAAATATTAAGACTGGAGTTAAGGAGGTAAAGAAATAATTTTTGATAATCCATTTTTCCTAAATCAATGAAATTAGACATAGTGAAAAATCTTATTTAAGTATCAGTACTCCATTTCAGCAAAAATATCATTTCTAAAATTTAAAAAGCAAAACCCATTTCCATTGCAAGATATTGAAATCCAAAAAGATATAGAAGAAAACGTAATTGAAAAATCATCAGAAAAGGCAGGAAAAAAAAGAGGATGGAATATAAACAGTATAATCTTGTGGAACTATAGAATACATTTGATAAAAAACAAAATCCACAAGAATTAAACAAGATCATGTGTGGAACAATAGACAAACAAGAAGTATTGTCTAATGATAATGAAGAGACATATAATGTCCAGTTAGAAGAAGAAATATATCAATAGATGAACTTGATTAAACTAGAACTTCTAAATGTTGTTCCTTTAGAAGAAATTCGGGAGAAATTGGGTTAAAAAAAATGTGAAAATGGTATTTGACAGTGAAAACAATGACATTGGAGAAGAGCTTAACATAGATGAAATTGAGTCCAATCTAGTCAATAATGTTATTCCTAAGCCTAAAGAATTTGGTGAATCCTCTAAAAGAAATACTCATTTTATGAGACCTAGGTATGTTCCAACTGAGCGTACAACCAGCTTTTCCTTTGAGTTCATCCCAAGGGAAACCACATTTCTTTAAAGAAATTAGCCTTACCCTAATTAGCCGAATGGAATACATCTTAAACATAGATGGAGCGCATAATAGAGAAGAAATACTTGAATATTGAAAAAGAGGTATGAATTATGTCTTGAACTTGAATATCACATGGTCTACAGGAAATTTCCTAAACTATATTGAACATAGTTTTTCTGATACTGTAGTTGACTGGTATGACTCATTAGATGAGGAAGGAAGAAATGTGCTAAGAGTGATGGAGACACTAGCTTCTATGTTTAAAAAAAAATTTAAGGAAATCAAAATTGAATTTATCAAAGCGAAACTTGATTCCAAAGAAAAAACTAGAGAATGGCAAAGAAAGATCAATAACATAAAACTATGGGTAAAGTAGTATCTGAAAAATTATATTGCTGAATTTAGTTAATATTATTATAAAATTGGGTATAATGAAATCAATCTTTGTATGTTTTATGAGAAATTACCTTATCTGATAAATTCCGTAATCAATGAAAAATACATTGCACGGCTTGAAAAAGCAGATGTCATTGATACTCTTGGAATAAGAATCTCTTATTTGAGAGATGGGCCAATGATCTTATGCACTAATCTCCAAAAACAAAAGAAAATGAAGAAATAATTTCTAGCATGTTGGAAGGCTCCTCATCAGTAAGGAAATGAACCTCAGAAGAGAAGTAAAGAAAAATTTTATAAGAAAAAGAGTTTTAACAGGCAAAGAGGAGACAATACAAAAGAAAGTATTATAATAAGCCAAGCCCCAAGAGATGCAGATTCTTTAGAAAGGCTTCTTATTGTTCTACAGTGAAAAACAACTGTAAGTGTTGGGCATGGGGAGAAGTATGACATTATGCAAACGAGTGTAAAAATAGAAAGAACAACAAACTTGTATTGAAACACTAAGCAGTTTAGACTATCTTGAGCTTAGCAAGGAAGAAGCACTAGATCTAGGCCTCAAAAACAACAAGGGAATTGTTAAGATAGTAGTGGAGGATGAATATGAAGAGAATGATTATGAAAAACTAGTCACATGAAGGAAAGTAGTTCAATTAGTCTTGGCGATCTTCAAGGAGAAGAATTTATTGTAGATGATGAGAATGAAGCTAGTCAGATTGGATCCTTCCTATAATTCATAAATATGATCTATAAAAAAATCCATCTTTTAATTAAAGAGTAAGTGTATACGTGAAATGATAGAAGGAGATCTAGAAATCAAAGACTGTAAGTATGATGTGGGATAAGTTAATCTTATCAATTGGGAAAATATCGTTAAGCATAACAATGATAGAAAGTATAGGTATATCTATGTTGGAAGTGTCCAAGTTCAAATGACTCCATTACAGTATTACAGAGGAAAAAAATATTGATGTTTATGCTTTACTTTGTGACATCAGGCATACCAAATTTAATAATAAAATTATCACACAAATCAAGATTACTTTATGTAGTAGATTAGTAGGATTCAATTGCCGACCTGGAGATTATGTGAGCCTAAACGATGAATTTGCCAAAAACTTCTTGTTCCTTAAGATAAAAACAGTTAGAACGGACAAGAAAAAACAAGGTTACCTACTAAGGATATTTTGGAAAATAATCTACAAATAAGATAATACTATAGATTCAAAGACTAAGATCACAATGATAGAGGCATAAAATTTTGAAAGTCCTATTCCAATGCAAAAAATTAAGAGGATAAAATAATTTTCGTAGGAGATAAAAATCGAAAGGTGTTGAATATCTAACCTTGCTAATCCCACAAAAATCAATAAGAAAATTTAGTAAAAATTTATGAGAATGGTAAAATTACCATTGAACCCCAATTATTAAGAAATATGAGTGCAAAGCCAGAACGGAGAGAATGATCTTTGACAACTAAAGAAGAACTTAAAGAAGATGATACAATTAGTATAACTAGTGAAATGAGTAGAATGAATTTTGCATCTGAAAAGCACAATGTAGACCGAAGTATGAGTCTAGATAGAAAAGCTATTAGGTACAAAATGAGAACTGTTAGTGAGCTAATTTATGAGGATAAATTAGTCAAAAACATGACTAGAAAATGTGCTATGAAGTCACCAAACTAATCCTAATAGCATCTATATCCAATAAATATATATTTAGAGGGATATAATAGCTATGAATTGTTTGCTTACACTAACAGTGAATGTTCTGTCTATTTTGGGAAAAATCTCTGTTTCCATAATTCATGTGGAAAAAAGCAAAGAATCCTTTACAAGTAAGAATAGCTAATAATAGAATAATGAGCCACAAGGAAATTATAGAGAGACTATCCGTAGAAATTTGAGGAGTCGAATGTATTATACCCATTCTATGGGCTACTGATCAACCCTCTCATGATATAATTATTGGAAATAATTTTTAGATGCTACATTCTCCATGTTTACAAACCATAAACTAAACAACATTCATAATAAATGGTTAGTCAATTCCTATTGATAAATTAAATAAAACTTACACTTATTGGTAGATTGAGTTATACGCAGCCAACATGGTGAGAATGTAATCCTTATATAACATGAGGTAGCACCGACAATCTCATGACTTGAGTTATCTATTAAAGAACATATTGCTGAACAACAAGAGCAATTATGTAGAGAACTCTACTCGGATAATCCTCTTAAATTTTGGGACAAGTATAAGACATTTGCAGAAATCAATTTGTTAAATTCCAACGCTATTATCTGAGTCAAACAAATAGTATATACACATCAGGATATCCAAGAACTTGATAAGCAAATAAAAGAACTTTTGGATAAATGGTTAATCAGGAATAGTAAGAATCCTCGCATCAATCCCGCTTTCATGGTGAGAAATCACGCTGAAGAAAAAAGAGAAAAAGTTAAAATGGTAATCAATTACAAAAATCATAATGATAGTATTGTCTTTTATGGTTATTATATTCCTAACAAAACAGTTTTTTTCAATAGAATTCAAGGAGCCTCTTGGTTCTCGAAAATGAACTGTAAAAGTGGATACTAGAAGATAAAAATAGATAAGAAAAACATTCCTTTAACTGCTTTTAGTGCCCCTCAAGGACATTGTGAATGGATAGTAATACCATTTGGTCTTAAAAATTCACCTCAAATATTTCAAAGAAGAATTGATAGCATCTTCAAAGATCTTAATCACTGTTGTCTAGTTTACATTGATGATATTCTTATGTTTTCCTAGACCATAAAACAGCATAAAGATGATGCCCTAGCTATCACCTAAAAAAGCATTGATCATGGTATTGTTCTTGGTAAAAGCAATTGTGTTTATGCTGAACACGAAATAGAGTTTTTAGGACTAGAAATAAAAGCTGGATAAATCATTTTGCAAAAGCATATTTTAGCAAAAATAGAAAATTCTCCTAAGAAGATTGAAGATAGGAAACAATTAGAAAGCTTTCTTGGATGTATTACCTATGCTTCAGATTTTGTCAAAGACCTAGCTAAATTGAGAAAACCATTGCAGCAAAAACTTACGAAGGAAACAAGTTGGACATGGACCTCTAGTGATTCAAACATTGTTCAAAACTTCAAAAAGATGTGTAAAGATCTTCTTGTTCTTAATTTGTTTAATGAAGGAGGTGATTTAATTCTTGAGATAGATACCAACAATGAGCACCAAAGTGCAGTACTCAAAATCAAAGAAGGAGAAAAACTATGTAAATATTATAGTGGAGGTTTTATAAAGCAGAGTGCAACTATCCTACATTGGAAAAATAAATTCTTACGGTCATAATGGAAATTTAAAAGTTCTTAATCTTTTTAGCCCCAAAACCTTTTCTTATTCGAATTGATTGCAAAGGAATACTTAAATTTATGGAAAAGAATTTATCAAATATACAAGCGTAAGGCGACTCCTACATTGACAATTATGGCTTAACTAGTTTTTTTCCTCTATTGAACATATATAGGAATCGAAGAATTCTTTGGCAAATGTAACTCGCCAATGGGGATCATCATAGCAAAACTCCTACTAGAAAAGGAGAAAATCCAAAATAAAATACCATTATTATTATATGAGTTTTTCCTTCTAGTACAATCTTTATAGATATTTTGGAATTTCATGCAAAAAAATAGATCACGCTTTGGTTTACTGCCTTCTACCTATCTAATAGTACAAAGATTCAATATTTTAGAGTCAAAATGAATTACTTAAGGTGTCTTTATGATGTCCAAGGAAAAATAAGTTCCTATGTTCAAGAAAAATGGTTCAACGACTAGTATGCAGCCTACATCGACTACAATCATAATTATTCCTACGATATTTAGGAGTCATGGAGTACCACAATTTTCTCCCTTAATAGATGTAGAGTTGGTGGTATTAGATTTTCAGCCAATTCAATCTCTTTTGATGACCCCATCATGAAAGTATGGGAATATAGAATGGTAGCTTATCTCATGGAAATCCCAGATCTCAAGTACCCATTCTTCTAAAGACTATATTTCAAAAGTGTGTGTTTAAAAGGATCCATTAGATTCTTAAATCTCTTGATGGTCCAATAAAAATTCCATACGATAGAAGTCTATATGTCAAGATACATTGCGCAGTGATTGAGTATGAAAATGGACATGCCAAATCAACCCATTATCTTGTTCACGTAATCAATCTAGAAGATTCCAATGATCAACAACAAGAATTGTTTCTAAAGCGGCAAGAAGTAGTTAGTGATCTTACTTTAGCAAGAGCTAGTAGATTTTACAGCATTTATTATCAAATGTAGGCATTGATTAAACGAGGAAATATACTAATGCATTGAGGAATACTACTTTCACTTATCATAGTGATTTAACAAATATACGAAGGTAGAAGGAGCAACTTTGGAAGATGTCTTTGATTATCTCTTTGATGTTGGAGTTGAAAATTTTCTATTAGAAAAAGGAAAGGAATATCTCTATAAATCATTTAAAAAAAAGGATCAAGGGCATCTTGCACTTGATGAAGATTTTGATAATTTTCTAGATAATTATGGACTAGAAAACATTATTGGAGATGAAGGCATGCAGAATCTCAATATGGGTGGCTAGTTTTGTCAGCATTAAGTGCTCCGAAAAGGTGTTGCACCATTATTATATTATTTTTTCAAGTGTCAAGTCAGCAAAATAATTCAGTCTACCATAACCTTATGAAAACATCTTCTAGTAGTAAGTGTATAGAAGCCATTAGGGCATCTTGTGTGTTCCCTTTCTTCTATAAAATAAGAAGTTGACTGTTGTAAAGGGGCACAATCATTTGAGCATACTTAAGCAAAATGGACACCAACAATCTCAATTTCTCTATGAGCAAGCATCTATGATGATCTTAGTAGTTTAAGTCTCGCTTGAAATCTTTCCATTGTGATATTTCCACTTTCAAACTTTCAATAAAAGAAGTTTCCCGGTAGGGAATGCTATTCTATTGAACCTTATGTCTTAAATATTATGATTTCTTTATTAAAGTGTGACAATCATTAAAAACTACAAAAACTTGATTACTGACCACAGTCCAAGGTAGAAAATGAAATGGATTCGCGTTGTGTCTGATCTAAAGTGTGATTGAGATTAGCAATCTCTGTAAACTGGAAGCTAGAGGAACCTCAAGACTCAATGCCGACTAAATTCAGGTAATGGTTAAAGCTCTCTAATTAAGCTTTATCATTTTTCTAAGCATGGTGGGCTTATAATTCTAAAAAATATAATATTTATGATATAAGTAATATATTGTGATAACTAGTACCAGTATAGTCATTATAAGAAGTTAAAACATTAATAGAAGCATGGTTTCCTAAAAAAGCACAAAACTTTGATTATTTACATGTTGAACCCCATTCTGGGTCAGAAATAGAAATTTCATAAAGTTGTAGGTCATAAAGATAAATATTTGTCATCTAGAAATCATTTAACCCAAACAATTGTACAAAAGCATTTACCCAAAACTAAGGAGCCCTAAAAATATCTTTCTAAAAACATGAGGTTAGTAAATAATTACACCAAACGACCAAAAAGTAATTATTTCAATAAAAAAAGGGAACAAATACAATTCAAATGCATAACACCAGCAATAGTCGAGATTTCGTAATTTTTTCGTTGGTATTAAAGGATTAATAGCAATAAATCTATTGTATCTGTTACAAAAAAAAATTTTGATGCTTTCTAGTGCTTATTTGCTAAAGCAATACCAACAATCATAGTGTTTTTGTTGCAATTACATATTTTTACCAATAGAAAGTTTATGTACAAGTAGAAATTTGTTGCAAAAAGGCATCTTTTTTGTAGTGCTTATAACTCATTGAATACGTTCAATGACAATTCCAAAAACATATATTTGACACATAAAGGTCTCAAAAAGTGAAAGATCCTGCGTAGTATTCTGGATTTTAGCTTTCCATTTAAGATTGACATCAGTACATAAAGACAACAGATTCAACAATGGATGACTCACAATCACAGCGACATACCTTGAGAGGTCAGACACTAAATTTGTAAAAAAAAATAAAAAAAATAGGGTAGATAACTTGAGGCTCGTAGAAGAGGCAATGGTGATAAAGATCGATACTGACGCAACACAAGAAGCTAGAATAGAGTTCTTCGAGCCCTGAAACTCCGTCGAAGATTACAAAGGCTTTGAGTGAAGATGACTAGTGTTGCAGCGGCAATTCATCGAGACTCTTGATGCAAAGCAAGAGGGATTCCTTAATCCAAACCAAATCCAAGATACTATCTAAGCTAGAGCAGATCAAGGCAACTAAGTTCAAGCCTCACAAATTCAAGCTTTGTTCTCACTCTCAAGTCCGAAACTGAGCATGATTTTGGATAGTTTGTTTATGGATCCTATGACATTCTATGGATGGGTCCTACTTTGTTGGACTCCCTAAGGTGTCTACTTTTGCAAAGGACACTTAATTTTAGCCTACGTATTAGGCATTTTGCTATGTTGGGCCAAACAGACAGGTTATGCAGGATTAGTTCAATTATGTCCGTCTTGGAAGATCAGATCGGTTCACCACCTAAAACCTGATTACGGGTCAATTTTTTGGTTCAATACGATATCCAACATCCTAAGGTACTCAGACATGCAGAGAAATCAAAGCCAAGTTAACTTCTTCATAAGGATTCAACTACACTAAATTAACCATTGCAGTTTGGGCCCTTCTTTGACTTGTTAAGGAATCCATGCATGCATTAAAATTAGTTTTAAATCAAGTAGATATTGGGGAACCAACTTGATCCATTTTAGTGCTAAACCAAGTTGATTAGGACTAATTGAGCTATTTTGACTTTGTGATGGTCCTTCCTTAAGGGAAGGGTTTGTGAT
This sequence comes from Selenicereus undatus, assembly GCA_017589665.1. Taxonomy (NCBI): domain Eukaryota; kingdom Viridiplantae; phylum Streptophyta; class Magnoliopsida; order Caryophyllales; family Cactaceae; genus Selenicereus; species Selenicereus undatus. Next base: position 36,049,696 of record JACYFF010010365.1, on the reverse strand, counting down.
CTACCTACTTGTTTTCTTGGCTACTTGATCAGCCAAAAACATAATCATGAGCACTTTTGCAGCTTTGGAAGGAACTTGGCCAATCACACCAAAGGAAAAGATATGCTCTACTATTTCGCTCTCCTCCATGTGCAAGTGGCCTGTAAGAGTTTTCACTACACGTTTTAGGTTGAGTTTAATGTAATCAAAACATGTATTAGCTAGACTATGGTTGTAATTAGTTTAGCTAAATTTTCTATTAGCTTTGTTTAAGCTTAGTTAGGAGTTTCCTAATCACAAGAACGTACTTGGTAGCAAGGATGAATATGTAGAAGTGCCTCCTTGGTTTCTTATTATAAACACGCTTGATGAATGAAATATTTGCTTGTGTTTTAAACACTCTATCTTGAAATCTCACGTTAATCACTCCAATTTGATTATTAATTTGAATGGTTTCATTTAATCTAAGTTTGGTGGCATTGCCTTTAGAGTTTACAGGGTGGATTCCTCACCTAGTGGGTGGTTGAGTCTTTATCACATTCATATCCCCTAGTTCAGTTTATGACTTCATTATTGTTCCAAAAGCGAGCTCATGGCGCAAATTATAAAGTTCTTTGCTTGAGTTTTCCTCAAATTCACGCACCAACTGCATAGGCTTGTAGATCCATGAATTCGAATGGCAAAGGGCATGCGACCAAAAGTTATGGGATTTCCCTAAATATGGGGACACAGATCCAGCAAAGCAGGTGATCAGACTTAGTAGTTGCAATTGGGCTATGTTCTCGGAGATTCATGGAACCTAGGGTCAGCTCCAGATATTTTAAGGCCAGACACCAAAGGACGATGATGAACCTCGATTATGGAGAAGAAATAGGCCAGATCGTCGCAAGAAGATCATATTGAAGCAAGAAAGGTGTAGATTCAAGAGAAAGAGGCGAATGAGGCACAAATCTTGAGGCCTTTTCTTCTTCCTACATTGAGCCATTAGGGTTTGAGCAAACAAAACTGAGAGAGCTCAGGATCTCCTTATCTCTCTAGAGTGATCTATTTCTCACCTCAGAGAACAAATCTAGGCAACGCCTTACCAGCAGACACAAAGATGCATTTATAGCGAAACCTCACAAAAACCCAAATGAAAATATCTTGAAATGAAAATAAAAGACAATAAAAAAAATGGATGGTTATAGATAGGAAGAAGAAAACAAAAAAAATTCAAACCTAAGCAAAGATATGTCAATTAGATTTTTTGGGCAAAGAAAAAGAAAGAAAAAGAGGGAACAACGAGACGATAGGAGTGACGGGCGGCCATTTGGATTGGAGCTAGGTAAAACCACCACAACAAAATACATTTTTTTCTTTTCCTCCTTACACGAACATAGACACATATACATATACATATTTTTTATTTTCTTCTTTACAATTGGATTGCAAAGGGAACAAAGTGAAAATACGTATGTGTGCGTGTATATATATAACCAAATACACACCCACACCCACACGCACACAAATATATATATATGTAATTACACTCACACACACACAAATATATATATAAATATAAATATATATACATACATATATATATATATATGTACATACACACACACACACACACACACACACACACACATATA
>JACYFF010010365.1:36032216-36043083 GCA_017589665.1 Selenicereus undatus | reverse complement strand
GGGGGTTTGTTATACAAGCTATCTGCACTCCATAAATAGTTTCTGCAAATGCTGATAACTTGATTAAGCACCTCCTAGGGCAGAACAAATATCTTTGCCCAAAATGTATAAATCCCTAACAGATTAAAGTGTATTAATTGAGCCCGTCCTGCATATGAAAGATGCCTTGAAGCCCAAGTTTTAATTCTTGCCGTCATCTTTTCAACCAATATCCTGCATTCAAGTTTACTCAATCTTCGAGTTGTAATTGGAACTCCAAGATATCTAAAAGGAAGAGATCCCTGTTTCACCCTTGTGATATCCAGGATTTCCTACTTAGTCCTCATATTACATCCCTTTATAACTATTTCAGACTTGTTATAATTTGCAGCCAAACCTATGCATGCTGAGAAGTTCTGAAAGGCATCCATTAGCTACTGGACAGATTGTTTATCCGCTGCACAAAATAGCATCAAATCATCTGCGAACATAAGATACACAAGGTCATGTTTTTTGCAGCCAGGGTGGTGTTTGAATGTTGAGTTGCTGCTAGCTACTTTCAGGGCTCTCGATAAGTACTCCATGGTTAGCACAACAAGAGGGGGGAAAGAGGGTCTCCTTGCCTGAGGCCTCTCCCTGCTTGGAACTGTCCTATTGACTCTCCATTTAAGCTGATGGAATAGCTCACTGTTGATACGTATGCCATCACCCATTGCATAAAGATTGGGGGAAAGTAAAGTTTTATCATGAGGTCCTTTAGAAAGCCCCAATAGACAAAGTCATAGGCCTTCCTCAAATCTATTTTCATTAGGCATCGGGGTGACAAGTCCTTCCTCCAATACCCTCTAGCTAATTCCTAGCATAGCAGGACATTATATAGTAGCTCTCGCCCTTGCACAAACACTCCTTGAGTGAGGTTGATCAATGAAGGAAGGACATGCTTGAGTCTGTTACATAATAACTTGGCAATCACTTTATAGATTACATTGTAACACGCAATAGGCCTGAATTCTAATGCATTCGTGGGATGTGAAGCCTTTGGTATTACCACTATGTTAGTGGCATTGCACTCTTTAAGAATCTGACCCTTAGGAAAAAAAACTCTTTTATTGCTTCTGTCTCTAACTCCCCAATTTCTCCCCAACAAGTCTTGAAGAACCCACTCGTGTATCCATCCGGTCCAGGGGATTTCTCATTAGGAATAGAGAAAAGGGTCTCTTTGATTTCCTTGTTGGTTACCTCTTTACACAACATCAGCTACTGTTTTAGGCTAAGAACCCCACCTTAATCAATAATGCTTTGTGCTTCAGGGCTTTTGATCTCCTGTTGTTTCCCTAAAATTTCCCAGTAGAACAATCTCATTACATGGGCTACCTCATCAAATCCTCTTACTTCCTGCTTGCTTGCGTTGTTTCATTTTGGCAAAGAAAAGGTGACAGCATTGATCCCCTTTGTTAACCCAGTCCAGTTTACTCTGTTGATGCATTAACTTAAGAGCCGAGTCCAAAATGTCAACTTACTTTTCCCTTGCCTCCATTTCCTGCTGCTGCAGTTGGATATCATACCGATCTTTATGAATCTTCTTCTGGATATCCTCCAAAACTGCTTTACTAACATCAAGTTGTTGATAGATATCCTTGAACCTACTATTATTCAGCTGTTTTAGTGGTTTCCTCATGGCCTTAAGAACATGAACTAATTGATACATGCCATAGTGGTCTTTTGAGCTCTTCTTTATTGTACCCATACACTATCGTAAGATAGAACTTTTTCTGTGTACAAAGCTTAGTAACGTCACAATGAACCATTTGGTTAGTACTTGCAACCACCTTGACTCCAAACCTACTTGGTTTCCATAGGACCCATATCCTGACCTTTTCAGCAGATAGAGTGTTACTGTGCCATTGCCGTCCTGAACAAAGGTTGTTTGCAACCTTATTTACATTCTGCTTTTTGATTTTCATTTCCAAAAATCCTACCAAACCTATAGAGTAATTCTGAAGGAAGATCTTCAAATCTTCCTATTTATTCAGGCCATTGAGGCCACGTATGTTCCAACTTACTGTTGTAATTTTTCTATAAGTACACGGTTATCATCGTAATACTAACGAGTATCGTCCTTAGGGATGGATGTGAAATTAAGTTACTAAGTCGTATACGCTAACCCAAGATCAAAATTACTACAAATTAAGTTGAGCTAATTACCAAATATTTAAATTAAATATGAAACTAAACTATTAAGATAAAGTAATTAAATTGAGAACCAATCACTAACTGATTTATAAAATAGAAGCAATACCAAGGAAAGCAACACCAAACGGAAAATAAGGTGAGACACCAACACTTAGGCGTAAAGGTCTTCTTATTCTGAATTCCCCATTCAGCCGTAGCTTCAGAGAAACAAAATAGGGGAAGAACATAGTAAGAGGGAACGAAGTAGAGCAAAGTAATGAAACTTCAACGCCAACCCGAACATTTAAATTAACAGCACCGGAAACTAAATCTCGAAAGCTTAATTTGAATTCAACAAACTCAGGCTCAATAACATGAAATTGGTGAAACTAAAACCGATATTTGAAATTGAAATAAACATGAAATCGAAAACTGAAACTACCATTCCAACTCGAGTTTGAAACCCATAATTTGAATGAAACTAAAGCTACGCTAATCTCTACTCCCCTCTAAGCTGTTCTTCCACCCTCCCCTTTGAATATTTGTTTACGGCCCTCCATTAAAGGCCCTGAAGAACCAGTTAAGTGCTTCCATTAATTACTCCGCAACTGATAGTTTAATTATGTTGAATCAATAAATGGTGGCGAGGGAGACTGAAACGGTTGATGAACTGGGGAAGGCGAAGCAGCAGCGGTCTGGGTTCTCTTACTTGTGAAATGAGGAGGGGGAAACGAAGGGTTGAAGGAGGGGGCAAGCTGCCCTATTTTAGTCTGCATCTCGTGGGATGAGACAGAAGAATAAGAAAGATGAGATGGGGCTGCAACTATCATGTGAGTGGGGCGTCCCTCACTTAAGTGAGGAAGTTGGGCTGGGCTAGGCTCGGTTGCTAGGCCTAGGCCGTGAGGCTTGAGTTGCTTCCTTCTTCTTCTTTTTTTATCCAAATTGATCCAATCAATTTCGCCTTTTAACAATCGCATCAAACATTTTCTTATAAAAATCAAATTCCTACAAAATAAGAAAAACAACATTAAAATCCTAATTTAGTAATTTATTTCGAGCAAATATTAGATAATAAAAAGGGCATAAAATATCACAATAATTAGTTGAACAAATACCCCCACACCTAAGTTTTGCTCGTCCTCGAGTAAAACAAAACTAAAAATCTTTAAAAAAAAAACAAACCCTAACTCACTTTCATAGGAATCACGGTTGTACTTAGCATGTGCAACAAGCCCTTTAAACCCATAGGTTACCTCTAATGGATGAGTAAGGTCTCGTGGGGGTTTGCAAAGATATACCCACAAAATTATTCTAAAAATAAAAGAAAATCTTTTTGATTTTTTTCAAAACTAATATGTACAAAACAGGAGAGAGAGATATACACATTCTAATCAACTAAATCACCCTTGTAGCAAAGATGTTGGCCTACATATAAACATATTGTACACATCAAGGCTCTCTACCCCGTCAATGACATCAAAGTACTAATTTTTCACCCCACTTGTACATTAAAGCTTTGAATCCTTCCCTGTGTTTGTGTGCATGTGTCTCATCATCCTAAGGCTTAGGTTTCCAAAATCAAACTCAATCCCACTTGATTAACACAAATTACATTATTGATTAATTAACATAGGAAACAAGCTTTTCCAGTAGCAATATTGCCTCAAAGGGTAACACCCAGTAGCGCATGCCTCAAAGGGTTGCTTGTCATTTCAAATTTTATTTCATTTCCTTTTCATTTTTTTTTTCAAATTTGTGCTTTTTTTTCTTTTTTTTCTTTGTTTTTTTTTAAAACCAAAGTAATTGTGTCAACAACAAGTGGAAGAGCCAATAATGGAAAACTGAAACCTTAAGACAATGAGGATGATATAAATAGGGATTGGATCACACAGCGAAAATGAACAAATGGGGTTAGACTTAAAGCTAAAAATGACACACCGAGGATAGAGGCCTAACATGCATATCATGCGAATACGCAAGCTAATAATCAATGCACAGGGAATTTAAGCTAATCAAAATAGTACTAAACCTTCTCAAAAATAAAACAAAAATCTTTTTGGATTTTCAAAATTTTTCACTCGTTTTATTTTTATTTTTGGCAGTTTCCCCCAACCCCACACCTATTTCGAGCAATGTCCTCATTGGGAGTGGAGAGAAAACCACAAAAATAAAAGTGAAAAAGAAAACAAACAAAAACAAGACTCAACAAGGACATGACCCCAAATCAACTATACAAAAAAGAAAGATAAAAATAACCAACTATACAAAAGGAAAGAAAAGGGAAGGGGGAAAAAAAGAGAAAACGAGAGAAAGGATGAAAAGTAGTTCTTAGCAAACCAGGTCGGGTGCTAAGTACACCTGAGCTATCATCACTAATCCGGACTCAGCTCGCGAAGTATCAGACACTCCACATCTTCCTTGCTATGCAACTCCAGAAATTGCTTCAATCTTTGGTCGTTCACCTTAAAAGTAGCATCACTGTCAGGGTCCTGAATTTCGACTGCACCATAGGGACAAATACGTGAGATAATGTAAGGACCAGTCCATCGGGACCTTAACTTCCCTGGAAACAAAAGGAGCTTAGAGTCATACAAACCCCAATATTCTCTCCAAAGGATACGCCTATCATGAAACAACTTCGCCCTTTCTTTGTAAGAACGAGCACTCTCGCAAGCCTCGGCGCTAATCTCATCAAGCTCATTCAGTTGCAGTCTACGCTCCTTACCAACCTCAGTCAAGTCATAGTTGAGTTTCTTAATGGCCCACCAAGCTCTATGCTCTATTTGCACATAAAGATGACAAAGCTTACCATAAACAACCCTATAAGGTAACATACCCAGGGGAGTTTTGAAAGCTATCCTATAGGCCCAAAGAGCATCAACGAATTTGTGAGCCCAATCCTTTCTATTCCGGCTCACTATCTTTTCAAGAATCTGCTTAATATGTCGATTAGACACTTTAACCTAGCCACTGGCTTAGGGATGATAGGGGGTAGCAAGCCTATGGACAATTGAATACCTCTTCAGTAAGGCATTAAAGGACCTATTATTGAAATGGGTACCCTGATCACTAATAATAGCACGGGGCATGCCAAATCTAGCAAAGATGTTCTCCCTCAAGAACTTCACAACAACTTTAGCATCATTAGTCCTATAAGGGATGGCTTCAACCCATTTAGACACATAGTCCACAGCTAGCAAAATATACTCATTCCCAAAAGATGATAGAAATGGTCCCATGAAGTTCATACCCCACACCTCAAAAACTTCCACCACAATGATGGGACTCAATGGCATCATATCCCGCCTGCTTATTCTAACCAACTGCTGGCACCTAGGGCAACTCTTACAGTACTCAAAAGCATCCCTAAATAGAGTAGGCCAGTGGAAACCACATTGAAGAACTTTGGCTGCAGTCTTCCTACCACTAAAATGGCCCCTGCATGCTTGATCATGACATAAAGAAAGGATACTTCTCACCTCATGGTCGGAAATACACCTCCTAAACATTTAGTCAGAACAGTACTTAAACAAATAAGGGTCATCCCAAACAAAGAATTTCATAAGGTGGAAAAACCTATCCCTATCATTCTTGGTCCAACTTTCAGGGATCCTACCAGCAACTAGGTAGTTCACAATATCAGCATACCAAGGATCGGGGTAGACAGCATACAACTGCTCATCAGGGAAGCACTCAGAAATAGTTGACTCATTCTCTCTATCAGATAGAATCCTAAACAAATGATCAGCTAAAAGGTTTTTAGAACCTTTCTTATCCCTAATCTCATAGTCAAATTCTTGCAAAAGCAAGATCCATCTCACCAGTCTAGGTTTAGCATCCTTCTTAGAAAGAAGATGCTTAAGAGCAGAGTGATCAGTATAAACAATCACATGAGACCCAATAAGATAAGGTCTAAACTTTTTAAACCTAAAAATCACAGCCAAAAATTCTTTCTCAGTCACAGTATAGTTCAACTGGGCATCATTCAAAGTGTGACTAGCATAATAGATGACATGAGGCTTCTTATCAACACACTGTCCTAGAACAACCCCAACAGCATAATCAGATGCATCACACATCAATTCAAATGATTCCCCCCAGATGGGAGGATGAAGAACAGGAGCAGAAGTTAAGACCTCCTTAAGCTTAGAAAATGCCTCAAGACATTCATCAGAAAAATGACAAGGCACATCTTTAGCTAGCAAGTTGGACAAGGGCTTTGCATTTGCAATCTTACTAAAGTCCTTAATGAAGCGACGATAGAAACCGGCATGTCCAAGGAAAGACCTTACCTCTTTCACACAGGTGGGGGGGCGAAGATTAACAATCAAATCAGTCTTAGCCTTATCGACCTCAATTCCATCTTTAGAAATAACATGGCCTAAGACTATTCTCTTCCTAACCATAAAATGGCATTTCTCCCAATTTAGAGTTAAATTTTTCTCCCTACACCTTTCCAACACTTTTCTCAGATTAGACAAACACTCATCAAAGGAAGACCCAAACACAAAAAAGTCATCCATGAAAATTTCCATGCATTGTTCAACTAAATCCGAGAAAATGGAAATCATGCAACGCTGAAAGGTAGCAGGGGCATTGCACAATCCAAAAGGCATACGTCTAAAGGCATAGGTCCCAAAGGGACAGGTGAAAGCAGTCTTCTCTTGATCCTCATGAGTAACAGAGATCTGGGTATAGCCAAAATATCCATCTAAAAAGCAATAAAAGGAATGTCCAGCCAACCTCTCTAACATCTGGTCCAAGAAAGAAATGGGAAAGTGGTCTTTCCTAGTGGCAGCATTCAATTTTCTATAATCTATGCAAACACGCCACCCAGATTGCACACGAGTAGGGACTAACTCGTTCTTATCATTCCTAATCACGGTGATCCCGGTCTTCTTAGGAACAGCGTGAACGGGACTAACCCACTCAATATCAGAAATGGGATAGATAATCCCATGGTCTAACCACTTCAGCACTTCTTTCCTAACTATTTCCTTAAGAGTAGGGTTCAAACGCCTTTGACGATCACAATAGGGCTTAGCATTGTCCTCTAGATGAATCCTATGTTGTACAATGGAAGGACTAATTCCCTTAATGTCCCCTAATGTCCAACCCAAAGCTTCCTTCTCCTCTCTAAGTAAGGTAGTCAACTTGATCTCTTGGTCCCCGTCTAGGTTAGAAGCAATAATGACAGGCAAAGATTCATTGGGACCTAGAAATGCATACTTAAGAGAATCAGGAAGGGGTTTCAGTTTAAAAGCAGGAGAGGAAACAGATTCAGAAGCAGATTCAAACACAGCAGTGAGTAAACAATCAGCAGTAGAGCACAAGTCATCAAATTCAAAAGCATCATACTCAGGCTCATCATTCACAAGAAAGGACTCATACTCAACAGCAAACACATCATCACAGACATCATCAAGTATAGATTCCTCTACCCAGTGAAAAGCAGATAACTCCATATCATCAAAACCAGAGGGCTGCCTTTGCATATTAAAAATGCTAAGCTCTAAGGTCATGTTACCAAAAGACAGTCTCATAATGTCATTCCTACAATTAATGAGGGCATTAGCAGTGGCCAAGAAAGGACGTCATAGAATCACAAGGACTTGACTAGCTAAGGTAGACACCGTCTCAGTCTCAATCACAACAAAGTCCACAGGGTAAGTGAATTCACTCACTCGGATAAGCACATCCTCAACTATCCCCTTAAGCAATCTGGTCAACCTATCAGCTAATTGAATAACCATCTTGGTGGGTTTAAGCTCACCTAACCCTAGCCTCTCATATTCAGTGAATGGAATCAAGTTAACACTCGCCCCTAAATCAAGCAAGGCTCTATGAATGAGTTGGTCCCCTATAACTATAGAAATAGTAGGGCAACTGGGGTCCTTAGACTTCACTGGGATCTGATGAGATAGAATAGAACTAGCACTAGCCGCTAAGAAAGCCTTCCTAAGTACATTGGTAGCTCTCTTGGTTGTGCACAGATCCTTTAAAAACCTAGCATATGGAGGCATCTACTGAATAGCATCGAACAAAGGAATGTTGATCTTGACTTGAGAGAATGTCTCTCTCATCTTATCAACATGGGCTTGGTCTTTCTTCTTAAGCCTATGGGGAAAAGGACGTAAAGGCATATGGACTTTCTCAGAAGAAGAAGAAGAAGAAGTACCCTTAGAAGGAGAAGGGTCAACTGACTCAGAGGAGTCTTTCTTTTTAAGCTCATCTTTTTTAGGCGGAGACTCAAGAGGATCGTGAGAATCAGAATCATTGGAGACATCATCAGTAGCATCCCCTGACTCACTAGATGAGCCAGTCTCTGGAGGTGAAGAAGAAGAAGAAGAAGAATTCTCAAAGAATTGGCGAGGATACCTACAGGGCTCATTAGGACTTTTAACCTGGTTATCAATCTCTCGACCAGAACGGAGAGATATCACTGCATTCACTTTTATCACAGGCTCACTAGGGTTACCTGAAGAAGAAGATGCGTGACCCTTAGGGTTCACCTCAGGCTGACTTGGAAAAGTACCTGGCTCCCTAGAAGATGATGCTAACTGGGAAAACTGTCCAGTCATCATTCTCATCATTCTTTCCATGTTAGCATTAATCATTCGCTCCACATTATTATTAATTCTCCTTTCCATTTTATCAATATCACTGTAACTAGGAGGAGGTTGAACTTGAGCTATAGGAGGTGGAGGTTTAGGTGCATTAGGTACACCTGGAAAAATCGGTCTCTGAAAGGAACTAGAAGGGTGACAGATGGGCTGGGAGTTAGGAACCGCAGCATTTGGTCCAGTACTCCAAGAGAAGCTAGGGTGATTTCTCCACCCTGGATTGTAAGAAGGAGAGAAAAGGTCGTTCTTAGGTTTCCGGAAAGCCATACTCACTTGCTCTTGCCAAATTGCTAACTGGTGAGCAAAGTAGGGACAAGCACTGAATGAATGATCTAAGACCTGACAATAAGGGCAAGACACTGAAGAAGTCTGGGATAACTGAGTCATTTGTGGAGTCGATCCTTTCAACATGTTTTCTAAAGCAGCAATCATAAACTCTAAGTGATTCACATTAGAGACAGAATGTAACCCACCCCTTGTAATCCTAGAACTTAAGCTGTCATCCCGAGCGGTTTCCCACTGCATAGTTTTCTCAACTAAGTCCTCTAAAAATTCCTAAGCATCTGTGGTGCTCTTAGAAAGAAAGCCACCCTGACACATAGACTCCACCATGATCCTAGTTTGTTGGTCAAGTCCTTCATAAACAATCTGGCACAAACGTGCTTGGTCTAAACCATGATGGGGACACTGAGCCAACAAATTCTTGAACCTATCAAAATATTTCCAAAATGATTCCCTATCCAGTTGCACAAATTGATTGATTTCATTCCTTAGCTTAGCAGTCTTAGCATTAGGAAAATATTTTCTTAAGAATAATTTCACAAAATCATTCCAAGAAGTTACAGAATTAATAGCCAACCCATACATCCAACGTTTAGCAGAATCTTTCAAAGCAAAAGGAATTAATTTCATGCGCACAACATCAATGGGAATATTAGGAAAATGCATCATAGAACCGACTTCTTCAAATTTCCTCAAAAACAAATAAGCATTCTCTAAGCCAGTGAATTTAGGGAGCATCTGAGTATAGTGAGGTTTTAATTCAAAGGTCACATTGGGTCCAATGTCAGGTATAGTGAAGCAAGATGGCAAAGCAGTCCTATGAGGATAGAAGATATCACTCAAAGATCTTTCTTGTGCCATGTCTTCAATTCTAGGCTTGGGTTCAGATTCGAGTTCTAAGTCAGGGTCGGGTTCACTCCTAAAAAGTCAATTATTTTCAGGATTTCTAACCCAATCAGTCATATAAATCCAACACCTTCACCCAAGGTTCTAGTTTTGGTTTTTTTCCTTTTTCTCTTTTCTGAATTTTTTATTTATTTTTTTATTTTTGCTTCTTTTTTTGGATTTTTTTTCTTTTTTCAATCACAAAACAACAAAATGAATGATAAAACTAAAAACACTATTAAAACCAAAAATAAACAAAACTAAAAACAAAAGCACAAACACAAAGAAATTACAAGAAAATAAGAAATAAAACTACACCTAAACATCCTAATTCTAAGAATAAAATTAAAATAGAAAATAAAACTCCTAAAATCAGAACTAAATATACAAAAAAAAAACTCCACACAATCACAAAGGACATAAATATAATTTTTCTCAAATTTTTTCTATCCCTGAATATTGCACAAAAATGCAAATAGAATATTAATTCTAAAATTCACAGAAAAATCTAAACAGTCCCAAAAATTCCAAAAAAATTCACACACACTCTAAAAATTATGCTGAATGTAGGACAAATATCAAAATAGCAGAAATCACATGAGAACAGGTCCAGAAAATTCAAACGGAATTTGCAAATTGGTAAAAAATCTGCATTGTAAATATTTTCGGATTAGTTCAACCTTGAATTTTTTTTCACTGCACATAAACCAAACTTATTAGTACTGTTTTGTTAAAAACATCTAAAAATTAAAATTAAACTAGTCCTGACACAAACAAAAATCGAAAGCAAAATATAAACTAAATTCAAAAATAAAACTAAACTAAACTATTAAAACAAAAATTACGACTCAACTAAAACTAAAAACGAAAATTGACTCTAACGACTCCAATAATTAAACTACAACTCGATGTAACCAAATTTCACA
>JACYFF010010365.1:35896130-35985073 GCA_017589665.1 Selenicereus undatus | reverse complement strand
TGTGTGTGTGTGTGTGTGTGTGTGTGTGTGTGTGTGTGTGTGTGTGTATATATATATATATATATATAATGTTCTGAAATAAAAATCTGTTGTTGGCTTCATCATGCCACAAACAATTCCGCGTGGGATGGATGAACTCCAAACCCCTCACCAACCCTGCTTTCCAACCCTTCAATTTTGAAGATGATGGTTATTCAAGCAGTGATTCCTCTTTGGCATCCTCAAAGGGATCACTTTCCTCGCATGCTGATGCTAAATCCTCTGACACTATCATCATGCCAATTATGGTGACAGTGGCTACTAACTTCAAAGAACAACTGGCAAGCATGAAAGCTACTTTGGATAGGCTCTCTAAAGAAAGTGAAGAAAAGGACACCCAAATCAAATGCCAGAACGATCAGATTGCTGAGTGTTCGAACCAAAAATGAACTATTTTTAAGGTACTTTTACACCTGTTTTATGCTCGTTTTAATCGTGTTTTTAAGGTTTTTAACTGATTTTATTTTATTTTGTAAATTTTTAATAAATGTGAAAAAAGAGGCCAAAATGGTAGAAAATGGCGAAAAATGTCGGGTTTTGAAAACTGCCAAGAGAATCGGCCAAGGAGAACTGAAGAAAAAGAAAACCGGTCCAGCAATTAAAAAAAATCAGACCGGGCAATCCAAGCTGACTTAAAACCCGGTTCAGCTTATAAGCCCCCCTCCCCTTCATCTTCCTCACTTTCTCTCTCCCTGACTTCGTCCCAAAGACCCCCAACCTAGAAACCTCCATCTCCTCGATCCTCCTCACCCTCATCGCCATGCCCTTCCTTGCTGTCCATCTCGATCCAGCTCTCTCTCTCTTCCTTATCTCTTCTCTCTCCTCCAAAACCACCTCAGCCCACCGAAATCCCAACCCACAAAAATCCCCAAACCAGAAGTCGATTTCATCCTTTGCTGATCCTCATCCGAGAATCACGCTGGCACCATCCACGTACCCACCTTCGCTGCCCCCTTCTCTACCGTCTAGCACACCACCAAATTGAGGGCTGAAGATCGCTTGGGTTTGAGTATAAAGAGGAGGATGACACCATTGAAGCTCGGTTAGGTAATTAGTAGGTAATTTAGCTAGGTAATTTTAGGGTTAGGTTAGGATTTAAACTCAGTTTTAGGGTTTGTTTTGTTTTGTTTTCGTTTTTGTTTTCAAATTTCAAAATTTTCAATTAGGGTTAGGCATTTCAATCTGTTTTCGGCTTTCAATCTCATGTAACTAGGCTTAGTTTTGCTAAATTGGAGTTGACATTCAAGAATTTCATCTTGTAATTGCAATATTTTGGGCACAAGTGTGATGCACTTTGATCCTCTCCTTCCCCTGTTCGATCTGCTGGCCTCAGTTTTCAAGTCTGTTTTGGCTTGATTTTTCCATCCCCTGTTGTTTCGGTTTAGCTGATTTCGATAGCTAATAGTTAATAGTTGCTGATTTCGGTTTCAGTAAGGTTTTGATTGATGATGATTTATGCTGAAGTTGGTGATGTTGATTGATGCTCGTGGCTGTTCTGTGATTTGTGGAATAGGATTGTTAGTCTGAAACTCCCTCTCCCCTGCTACTGACTTCTTTGTTCTGTTCTGTTCTTTGTTCTTTTGTTCTGTTCTGTTCTCTCATGCGATTACAAGCTATAACAATTTGTGCTTCTAGAGACTTGGTTGTTAGTATTAGGATTAGGATTAGTTAGTGGTTAACGATCATGAAGTTGCCTAGAGTTAGTGTTAGATTGTTCACGTTGTTGAATTAGCATTGTGTTAAATTCTGGAATAATTTGGTTAGTTGCTAGGTTTTGAATCATGCTTTGATTTTGGTTAATTGACTATAGCTAGTTGGTGTAGTAGTTTAGTTTTGGTAGCGATTTGGTTGTTCGATAGACTGCTAAAGTTTAGTTTATTTGACTTCATTTGGTTTGCACGCCTAGGATTAGTTAAATGTTGAGTTGAATGTTTAGGGTGTTAGATTGCTTAAATAATATCACGTAGTTTATTAGTTAAATCATTTTGTTTTAAATGACCATAATTTCAACGTTGTCCCCGTGGATCGACCCTCAAAGTACTACGAACGATATCGTATGCTTGAGGTTTCTCTTTTTCTTTAGTTTATTTTTCACCCCCTCAAAAATCACCAACACTGAGCTGATGAAGAAGCTGGAAAAGAAGTCCTCTGAAGCTTCCAACAAAGGTTTAGGCGCCGAAGACTCTGATAAATAGTCCAATCACAGTGAATAATCTAATAACGAGTGCAAGGCAAGAAAGAACGACTCTTTAGGGTCGATGTTTGTTGAGCAGATTCAAAACTTAACAGTAAATGAAGTCATGGCTCATTTGGGAGGAGGGTCTCACAAGACCCACTTGTACACAAAGCCTTATACGGAGAGGAGGCTATCAGCCTCCCAAGTTCAACCAATTCAATGGTAAGGGCAACCCCAAACAGCATATTGCTCACTTCATTGAGACGTGCAGTAATGTTGGCACAGAGGGGGACCGGCTGGTGAAGCAGTTTGCTCGTACTCTAAAAGGGATTACGTTTGACTAGTACACAGACTTGGAGCTAGAGTCCATTGACAGCTATGACCAAATGGAGCAGGAGTTCCTGAATCGGTTTTACAGCACTCAACGTGTTATTAGCATGACACAGCTAGCAGAAACCAGACAATGGAAGGACAAGCCGATTCTTGACTACATTAATCGTTGGAGATCCCTAAGTCTTGAGTGCAAAGACCATCTATAAGAAGTTTCAACCATTGAAATGTGTGCTCAGGGCATGGAGTGGGATATACTATACGTCTTGCAGATGAGTAAGCCAAGGACCTCCTAAGAATTGGCAACGAAAGCTCATGATATGGAGATGACAATCGTAAGTTGTCGTGGCAAGTCTTCTTCCTCATCTGACGCTAGAAATGATAAGGGTGAATTCAAGAAAAATCTCAAGTCCACAAAGTCCTCAAACAAAGAATCCATGGTCGTTTCAACTGGGGAGCCAGTTCGAGTCTCCGAAAAGCCCAAGTACGAAAACAAGAAAGGTGGATTCTCCAAGGATACTGGAAAGAAGCGTCCTACATTGAAGGAACTGTAGAAGAAGAAATACTCATTCCCTGACTCAGACTTGTACAGAATGCTTGATGATCTCCTTGAAAATGGGGTTATTGAACTTCCAAAGCTAAAACGGCCCGAAGAAGCTGGAAGGGTTACCGACCCAAAATATTGTCGGTATCACAGGGTAATTAGCCACCCTTTTCAGAAATGCATTACGCTCAAGGAGCGTATTATGTAACTTGCCAGGGATGGGAAAATAATATTGGATTTGGATGACACTGTCGAAACAAATCATATTTTCACGCAACTGGAATGTTTTTTATCGCCCTGGAAGTAAAAACATACTCGACCTCATGGTAGAGTAAACACTTAATTGATTTCCTCCCATGAAGATAAATTAATTACAATTCAATTCGGAAGTTTGGAGTCGGTTATAGTTCCGATTGAACTCAAAGGACCTTTAACAGAGACTGATCTTTTTGTGGATGTCTCTGATAAAGTTGATGTTGATGAAGAGGGATGAAATCTTGTAACTCACCGGAGGCCAAGGAAGCAAAATCAAGTCCAACCCCCACCTCTCTGCCGTAGAAAGAGACAAGGAAGAAAAAAGAGTCCTCGTCATTCGAAAGGTAAAAAGAAGTACAAGAACATCAAAAGGCATGAAATTCTGCCTATTGACCTACTTGAACAGGAGCCACTTATCCTGTCACACTTAAGGAGTTCTTCCCAGTGGGCTTCTTTGAGAAAGTCACAGTCAACATGACCTCTTCTTATGAGCTTGAAGAATAGGAATATGAAGGAAGTAACAGACAAGAGAAGTCTCTAAGAGTAGCTGAAAATACCTTAACCGTCCTGGAGGCTTCGCCAACTCGCATGGACTGGAGACAAATCTTTTGCTTGCCTGACTAGATGCGCCAACATGTTGTTGTTGCCTTACAACACCCAGAGCTTTACGCTGACAAAGTCAAGGATATGGGAGGATCAACAGAAAGCCATGTTCAATGTGCCTCTGGCAACACCGTCGTTACTTTCACCGACGATCACTCATTGTTAGAATCCAAGCCTCACAATCGTCCTTTATTTGTGACTGGATACATTAGGCAGCAGAAAGTCAAGCGCATTCTCGTAGATGGAAGGTCAGTTGTCAACATCATGCCCAAATCTACAATGAATGATCTAGGCATCACAGTGGAAGAACGTTCTAAGGGTCGAACAATGATTCAAGGTTTCAACCTTGAGGGCCAGCGTGCAATCGACATGATCCGCATTGAACTGATAATAGGGGACTTGTCAACATCCTCAATCTTCCATGTAATCAATGCTAAGACTTCCTACAGGTTATTCTTGGGCGACCATGGCTTCATGAACATGGGATTGTGGCTTCCACTTTACACCAGTGCCTCAAGTACTATCAAGATGGAGATAAGAAAATAAATGGGGATGTCAAGACATTCACTAAAGATGAGTCTCATTTTGCAGACGCAAGGTTCTTCGAAGAAGCTGTCGCACTTAAGGAAACCATGACGTCAACCATTTCTTCCAAAGGCAAAGGTGGTGCAAAGAATGCACCAAAAGTAAGAAAAGTTAATGCTTCTAACCAACAACACGAGATAGAAGCAAGTAAGCAAGGCAACACTACTACTCTTATTGAACAAGTTGCTAAACCAGCTATTGCTTTAATGGGATCAATGCCACCAATTTTAAGGTACATACCTAAGTCTTGTCGTAAAGAGGGCGAATCACCCTTTAGCGAGTGCACAAGCAGCAGCATCGAGACCAGAGCTACTAAGGATGATGGAGCTAGCATAACCACCCTAAAAGGGAGTGTAACAGTTCTAACCCTTAAGATATGGCAGGCTAAGGTGAGTAGGTCCCCTCTCTCAGGGTTTGTCGTTTCTGCTAAAGAAAGCGATGACTTGCCAAGTGCATGGACTAAAGAGGGATTTGATCCCAATGCATACAAGCTTATGGAGAGGGCTGGTTATGACTTTCAAAATCCAACTACCTTAGTAGAGGTAGTTGAAGCCAAGCCTCAGGGCTTTACTGAAACTCAGAGAAAGATTCAAGAGTAGGGAGGTTCAATAGGTGTCTCTAAAGTTGGACTGGGTTTCACACCACCGCAGACAGTCAGAATCTCTGGGCGACGAAAGGACAAGAAGTTGGTGATTCAACACACCTCCGCTGAAGAAGTAGATGTGAGTGAAGATTAAAAGGCTTCACCCAACCCAAAGCCCTCTGTGTTTGATATGCGGCAATCATCCACTTCGAAAAAAAGTCCATCAGTATTCGCCTGTATAGGGAAAGGGAAAGATCACATAATCTCTGTTTTCAACAGAATCAAAGATGATCCCCAGCCAAAGCCTTCAGTTTTTTCCAGAATAGGAGCTGGTGAAAAGTGCTCAAACTCACAACTTCAGTATTAGAAAAGTTCTGCATTTAGCTGCTTGGGAGTGATAAATGAAGTTCAGAGCTCTATCCCTTCTCGTATGAAGCGTTTCTCTAGTCTGGATGTTAAGACAAACGGTTCATTAAGAGTAAAGAGGCATACTGTGGTCTTCACAGGTCAACAAAAAAACTCTGACTCTAACGAGGAGGCGGAAAAAGAAGAAGTTGTTTCTTCCAATCATATCAGAATCCACGAATGTGATGACTCAGACTCAGAGATAGAGTTGGCAGAAACTCCTGAGACTTTCGAAGATGGGGGGCAGGCTACAGTTGATGATTTGAAAGAGTTGAATCTTGGAACCAATGAAGAGCCTCACCCTATCTATGTAAGCTCATCACTTACAATCGAAGAGGAAAAGCAGTACTTGGAACTCCTGTCAGAGTACAAGGATGTATTTGCCTGGAGCTATAAAGAAATGCCCGGGTTGGATCCAAAGGTCACAGTCCGCCACCTATCTATAAAAAGGGTATTTTGCCTAAGAAGCAACCCCAACGACGTTTTCACCCAAAGTTGGTATCGAAAATTGAAAATGAGGTTAACAAACTCATAGAGGCAGGATTCATTCGCGAGGTTAAGTACCCAACATGGATCGCAAACATCATGCCTGTCAAGAAGAAAAATGGGCAACTTCGTATTTATGTGGACTTCCAGGATCTCAATGATGCTCGTCCAAAAGATGATTTCCCACTACTGGTCACAGAACTCGCATGAAGCGTTATCATTCATGGATTGTACCGCAGGATACAATCAGGTTCTGATGCCACCAGAAGATCAAGAGGCCACAGTTTTCAGCACACCTAAAGGCATTTTTGGCTATAAGGTGATGCCCTTCGGACTTAAGAATGCACGAGCAACTTACCAAAGGGCAATGCGAACAATCTTTGGCGATATGCTCCACAAAACAGTCGAGTGCTACGTTGATGATTTGGTGGTTAAGTCCAAAAAGAGGGGGGGACCACATGCAGGATCTTCATCTGATCTTTAAGCGATTACGGAGGTGTCAACTGAAGATGAATCCACTCAAGTGTGCGTTTGGTGTTACATCTGGAAAGTTCTAGGGTTTTATTGTTCAACACAGAGGGATTAAGATCGACCAATCGAAGATCAAGGCAATCCAAGAGACGCCTGAGCCTAAGAATCTCAGGGAGCTTTGCGGACTTCAAGGTTGCTTAGCATATATCGGAATATTCATCTCAAATCTTACATCATCTCAAATCTTACAGGACACTGCCATCCTTTCAGCTACCTTATGAAAAAGGGCGCACTATTTAAGTGGGATGAATTATGTCGTACAGCATTCGAAAAAATAAAGGAGTACTTGTCCCATCCTCCTGTGTTGGGGGCACCCACTCCTGGCAAACCTCTCATACTGTACATTGCAGCTCAGGAAAAATCCTTAGGAGTATTATGTGTGCAAAAAAATGAGGAAGGGAAAGAAGTCATCTTGTACTACTTAATTCGTACGTTGGTCGGTGCTAAATTGAAGTATTCCCCCGTCAAGAAGATCTGCTTATCGCTAATCTTTGTCATTCAGAAACTTAGACATTACATGCAGGCCTATATAGTGCAAGTGATCTCCAAAGCTGATCCTATTAGGTATATCTTGTTCAGGTCAATCTTAAATGGGCGACTGGCAAAATGGGTTGTACTCTTAAAGCAGTACAACCTGGTCTATGTACCACTAAGAGCGGTTAAGGGGCAAGCATTGGCAAATTTCTTAGCAGATCATCCAATTTCTGATGATTGGGAGCTAAATGATGATTTACTAGGGGGAGATGTGTTCTTCATCTATATCCTCCCTCCATGGAAAATGTATTTCGATGGAGCAGCAAGGCGAGATAGCGTTGGAGCAAGAGTGGTTTTTGTCTCCCCCGAAAAGCAAATTCTCCCATATTCATTAGTGGTTACTCAATTATGCTCTAACAATATGGCAGAGTACCAAGCGCTTAACTTAGGTCTTCAAATGGCTATTGAAATGGGGATAAGAGACCTCAACATATATGGTGACTCGTAGTTGGTTATCAATCAACTACTTGATGAGTATGAGGTTAAGAAAAAAGACCTTGTCCCGTATCACAAGCACGCATTACGACTGCTAAACAAGTTAGAGATAGTCAAGTAAGAGCACGTGCCAAGCAGTGCCAATAAGATGGCTAACGCACTTGCAAGCCTCGCAGCCACTTTGGAACTGGGGGCAGAAGAAAGAATGACAATTCCAGTATGTAGCCGTTGGGTTGTTCCGTCAGATGATGAAGGCTCAGAGGAAGACGTTAACATGATCTGTATTCTTGAAACAGATGCAAGAGACTGGTGTCAACCTATAATTGAGTACGTAGAGCATGGAAAACTGCCTAGTGACGCAAGGCATAAGATGGAAATATATAGTGGAGAGCTTCAAGCTTCCTTTACTACAACGGAACACTCCATCGACACTCTTTTCTCGGCCTTTGGTTACGATGCTTGGATATGGAAGAAGCAAAGCAAGCGATGGCGAAAGCTCATTTAGGTGTGTGTGGAGCACACCAATCAGGGCTGAAGCTACATGATCGCATTAAAAGGATGGGTTACTATTGGCCCACTATGGTGCAAGATTGCATAAATTATGCAAAGTGGTGTGATGCTTGTCAGTTCCACGCTAACTTCATACATCAACCTCCTGAACCTCTCCACCCAACAGTTGCATCTTGGCCTTTTGAAGCATGGGGGCTTGATGTCGTTGGACCAATCACACCTAAATCATTTGCTGGTCACTCCTACATCCTGGCTGCCACTTATTACTTCTCTCAATGGGCGGAAGCAATTCCACTAAGGGAGGTCAAGAAAGAAAATGTGGTTGACTTCATAAGGACACACATTATCTATCGATATGGTGTGCCTAGGTACATTATCACCGATAATGGTAAGCCTTTCTGCAGCAGCCTGATGATTAGCCTATGTAAGAAGTTTAAGTTTGCCCAACATAAGTCTTTCATGTACAATGCCCCTGCAAACGGCCTGCAAAAGCCTTTAATAAAACACTTTGCAACTTACTCAAAAATGTTGTCGTAAATTCTAAACGGGATTGGTATGAAGGACTAGGGAAGGCTCTTTAGGCATATTGAACAACGTACAAGATGCCAACACAGTCGACCTCCTTCGCTTTAGTGTATGGAGTTGAAGTCGTTCTACTATTGGACCTCCAAATCCCATCACTCCATATCGCCATACAGTAAGGTTAGACGGAAGACGAAAATCACAGGCTTCACTTAGTAGAGCTAGAGGCCCTATATTAGAGAATACTCCAGGCACAACAAAAGCTAGAATGCTACCAAGCCCATCTATCAAAAGCGTTCATTAAAAAGGTTCGGCCGCGCTCGTTCCAAGTGGGAGACCAGGTGTTAGCAGTAAGAAGATCAATCATTGTCTCTCACAAATCTGGAAGCAAATTCACCACCAAGTGGGATGGTCCCTATGTGGTCAGAGAAGTCTACACAAATAGAGCCTATAAGATAGTTGATGCTGATGGAGTGCGCATAGGACCCATAAATAGCAAGTTCTTGAAGCGCTATTATCCTTAAATAGGATGTTGTAAAGCTCCTAAGTAAGAGCCTAAACTGCTCGTTCTTTCAAGTTAAATTCCTTTGTAATACTCCTGGCCTGTAAGAGTCTAAACTGTGAATGGCAAAACGAAACAAATAAAAAGTGTGATGTCCTTGAACTACATATGGCTTGATCCTTTAGGGTATTACATTCCCTTTAGGTACGTAGGCAACTTGGGCATATTTCCTAAGTACAGTCGTAAAAAAAAATGGATAAATAAATTGTGTTAGTGCTCATTGGTTTTGTTCGTTAGATATAGCTACATATTATTGCGTAAACTTGAATTAAAAGATTCATCTTATTGCAATATATCAAAACCAATTCCAATAAAACTAAACTAAGTCCAAAAAAGAAATAACATGTTGCAAAGTGGAAAATAAAATCTACAACAAAGCCACTGGATATGGTCTAGGCATCCAGTGCGTCTAAAAGCTCTTGGGCACATTTCCTAGCTGCTTCAACCTAAGTCGGTTCTTCTGCGGAAACTTGGGGTGCAACATCTAAATCAGCAACCTCTCTTTCAAGAAGAGATACACCATCTCTGGCTTTCTTCAATGAAGCTTTAGTCTCTACTAATTTGTCTTGCAATTCCAGCTCATTCATTTTCGCTCGTTCAAGATCTGCCTCAAGTAGCTTCCTTCACTTATGATCTTCGGCGATAGCAGTAGTTGCCTCATCAAACTACTCACTGACCTTTTCCACTGAAGCTCGTGCCTCCCAAAGTTTGTCTAATAAGGTTGCTCGCTTGTTTAACACATCTTCGGTAGGAGTCTGACCTTCTAATTGGGCTTTCAACTTCAGGTACTGTCCAACTTCGTTCAAATATGCCTCGACACTATTCTTTAGCCCCAAATAATCTTCCTGGAAAGATGACAAGGTTTCATATATCTGCTGCTGAAAACGTTGCTTCACACTCAAGGCCACATCGTTAAACACGCCAGAAGCAATTCTCCTAGGGAAGTAGGTTGTAACAGAAGGAGTAGGTGATATACAACGCTTTCCTTGTTTCACTGGCGATGGCATTATGTTAATAGAATCGTCCTCGGTTGACTTGGCAGCAGGCACAGTTAAGGTGGCTTCACTGTCTTTGTCACCAAATGCGGCCTCAAGTCTATCTTGGACTTCGGCAGTATATCCCTACATTAAAAGGAGGATTACTTTTTTAAAAAGGGAGAAAGAAAAGAAAAGAAGGGGGAAGGGGGCAGGATAACAAGATGCACCTCTCCCCTTGCTTTGTTCTCTGATTTCAATGAGCTCGTCAGATTATTGGACTTGTTCTTGGAGCTAGGTAGCTTGGTTACAATATCTAGTTTGCTCTTCGAACCTGACAAATTCTTCGCTCCACTAATAGATGACCTAACACCTAAACCTCTCAAAGCTTCAATCTTCTCTTTCCCAAGTGAGCAACTTCTACTTTTTTAAGAAGATGTGTCTACTCCCAATGAGGAACTATCGCCTCCTTCTTTTCTGAGCTCAACTAGGAATAGGGAAGTTTAGAAGCTCTTCGTGGTTGCACAACCTCGCCTCTAGGATATTTAGGCTCTTGTGAGAAAAGATTGCTCTTTGAAGATCGCCACCAATTAGCATACGCAATAGTGACCAGTGTAGACTTTTTAGCATCAGGAGCAGGAATTGTCACACTGGACCTTGTTATGTGTTCTGTAAGGTTAAACCAATGACGAGCTACGTCCTATAAGGTGCCCTCTCGGTCATTCATTCGTGGCTCACTTAGTACATCTTTATAGAAGCCAAATTGTCGCCCAACCTTGCAAGGGAAGTACGGCTCAATCACAATTATTCTTCCTTGTCGCAAAGTCAAAAACCCAGAGCGGAGGCAAATTAAATATGCTCTCCAGCTTAAGGATAAATTCTGGGTGTCAATCAAGCCTATAGATGTATCCTTCATAAGAGCGTTAGAGTACATGACAGACGGATACTTGCATTTCAATAGTTCTCGAGCTTCTTGTACGTCGGGGATCCGATTCATTTTTTCACCAGAGAACCTCACCATCTTACTATGGTCGTGCCGATGATGGGGATGATCAAAATAAGTTTGGAAGTAAGTCCCTAACCATCCATAAACATAGTGAATTGGCAAAATTGCTTCCAACTTATTCAAGCTCCGAGCCATAGAAATTCCATTCAACCCCCGATAAATGCTAGCCAAAGCAGGAATTGCTAGCCTTAGACAATCCCTGTGAGCCAGTTTATTTGCAGCTACGAACACAGCCGGGCAAATAAGGCGCAATGCTTCAGTTGGTAGCACAAAGGAGCACAACCAACAGGAAATAAGGGCATATGGATCCTTCTCTCTCTTCGTTCGCCCAGTGCGAGAAGCAGTTAGGCCATATGGACATGATGTGTTTGTTGGAGCTTTAACTTGCATTATGTTGTCACAACTAGGAGGAGGTGTGTAAATCTGCTGCCCTCGAAACCAGAAGCGTATCCATTCAAAAGTAGTAAGTTGAACGATGCCATGAGCATCTTGGCATAGTCTGTGGAATGCAGAGAAGAGGAATGAGCAAGTCGCGGGAATGTTATTATCGCTATGTCCTGCAGAAAGGAGCTCTTTGGCAGATGGAATGATTTCTTCGTAGTAAGCGTCATCAGCTGGAAGTCCACCTCTAGTCTGCAAATCCCATAAGGAGATTGATATGTCACCGTTCTCTGTGCAAAAGGTATTGGTAGTATGGCACCACAGTTCACAAAACACTTTGAAAACGGTGAGACTCATGTTGTAGGAGAACAAGGATGCATATAGTCCATCGTAGAGCCTCCATTCCATAAGCCTTGCTTTGTTGCAGCCGAGAATGTCAACCATTCCCTATAGCATAGCATGAAGAAGTTGTCAGAGAAATAAGGTGAAAAATTGCCCCAAGACAGTGTCCCGTCTATGATGCAATGTCGAAGTAAGGGTGCTACTTCTTAAGAGGGGGTTGATTATTCAAATAATGGCGAGGTGAGTTTCAACACTCTCGAAAGATGAGATGACTTCGTCTAACCTTTGTATGTTACGGGTAGATTCTACACTCCAGCACTAATCTACAAGGTAGTTATGAAGTAAAGAGTGTCTGGAAGGTAGGGGTATTGGCATAATTACGCAAAGAGTCACGCCTTCTTCAATTGGATCGTCTTCTCTGTCCAAGATGGTAAGAGTTAGCTTCTTGGGATCGGAGGATGAGTCCAGAAAATGCACCATGGTGAAGAAAGAAAGGCAAGTCGACCCCAATTAGATTAAGTGAGGGAGTCTCCTGCGAAGAATCGAATCTACGGGGAGAAACGATTCTTCGCCTTAAAAGTCGACCTCACTTCGCAATCTAACTAGAGGAGTCGCGGCACGAAGGAAGAAAGGCAAGTCGACCCCAATTAGATTAAGTGAAGGAGTCTCCTGCGAAGCATTGAATCTACGAGGAGAAATGATTCCTCGTCTTAACTTCGCGATCTAACTGGAGGAGTCGCGGCAGGAAGGAAGAAATTTGAGTCAACCCTAATTAGATTAATTGAGGGAGTCTTCTGTGAAGAATCGAATCTACGGGGAGAAACGATTCCTCGTCTTAAAAGTCGACCTCACTTTGTGGTCTAATTGGAAGAGTCGCGGTTGGAAGGAAGAAATTTAAGTCGATTCAGCAGTTTTCTAAAGACAAAAAAAAGAAAGAGAGAAATATAAATTTAAGTTCTCTAAGTAAAAACAAAAAGTGAAAAAAAATTCACCAAAAAAACAACAAACCAAATGTAAATTAGTTTAATTAAATGACTACTTCTTCGTTTAGTTACACAAAAAAGGTGATCTAAAAAGAAAAGGGGAAGTCAAAATGTCAGACTGCTTATTGGTCTCCCCAAAAGGGAAAAAAATTATTATGCGAAATTACGATGAGGTGTTGGTCTCCTTGGACCAACACCTGTTCGTAGTTTGACACTGATTTAAAAACAAAAAAAAAGAAGGTGAGGAAAGAGGGCTTCTTGAGTCGTCTTTTTGCTGGTTTCTCTCTCTTCCTCTCTTCTACCTGTTTCTCTCAAGACCCCCTTGCCATGGCTGCCCCTTTCTCTGTCGAATCCTCCCTCCTAACCAAAAAAAAAAAACGATGTTATAAACAGAGAAGAAGGTGGAAGAACAACAAGGAGGTTGGTTTTTGCCAAAAAAAAAAAAGAAAGAAAGCCAACATCTAATTTTTCTTCGGTAAAAGGCTTCGATGGAGGTCAAATTACCAAAAGTTAAACAGAATCGAAAACGGAGCATAATCCACATAAGGTGGGTTTTGTTATTGTTCTTGAGGTTGTGGGATTGAAGGTTTGTTAAAAGAAGAAACTGGGATTTTTTTGAGTCTTATTGAGTAATTTTGTAGAGGTAGAAGGGAGTTGTTGAGTACCAGTTTCAAAGACAAGAACTTCGCTATCGTTCCCTAAACACAAATTTCGGGTTCCTTTGTTCAGGAATGAAGCTAGAGCTCCTCCAAATGAGTCTGGTTTAGGGGATGACCACGAGATATTGTATAGAAATACTGTTGGGGGTGAGACATTGCAGTTTGAGACGGGAGATTCTCATTTTAATGTGGACCATCAAAACTCCTTCCCAGAAGTTGATCCGGTTCCGATTCCTGGGCCTCCAGGACCAGATTTGCCTAGCTTTAGTGATATGGGTTTTGAAGATTTGAGATTTCCATAGAAACTCATCTTTAAGTGGATGCTTAGTTACAGTCACAGTCATACAGAGAGGGTTAGGAGGGAAGAGATCTTGTTGAAGAGCGGAACTCCCCGGTAGAGAAGAAACGGGGTACCAATGTGCAGAAAAGATTTCGATATCCATTTAATCGATATGAACCGGACATGCCAAGCGACAGAGGGTGGTCAAGTGGTCAAATATACTACTACTTTAGCATGTGGTAATTACAATGGTGTGGTTAGTTATGCAAAAGCAAAAGGTCCAGCTATGCCTATGGCTCTTCAAAAGGCATGAAAAATGCTTTTAGAACCTCTATTAAATTGATAGATGTGAGGATCACACAATTGCACATGCTATACAAACAACATACAAGAAAACCAAGGATTATCTATGGTCTGTAAGAATGACCGCAGGTATGAAAGCAGGCATAACAGTGCAAAGAATTTTGAATTTGGCTGGCTTATATATATATGTATATATATATATGTATATATATATATATGTATATATATATATATATATGTATATATATATATGTATATATATATATATGCCAAGTCTAAAGCGTTGAATGCTATTGAAACCCCAAAGGATGTCCAGGAGAAGTTCGGCCGAACTATTGTTGAATCCTACCTTTTGTGATATTAAAAAGATTAAATCTTTCTTTCAGTGTAATTCATACTTGTTTGTTGGGAAGGGGTGCAGAGTTGGTTCGAATGTTGTATTCTTTATTTTGCTGAGAACAGGAGAAAGGAAGCACTTACGTTGATAGAAATTGATGATTATGGATCAAACAATGGTCTTCCTACCATCGTTGAAAAGGGAATCTTCTCCGGACGGGAGATTGGTGCGGCCGATAAAAAGTTATTACCCATATATCAGTTAAAAAGTTGTACTTATGTCGGACCAATTCCGATGAAAGAAAAAAAATTCTTATTTTACCTAAGCGGCGCTATGAGTCTGGTCAAGGCAATTTCTATATGGAGATGGCTGGAAACTATAAGCTAATATGGGAAAATTTGTACTCAACCTTTTTCAGCAAGGCTCTCACGGTTGAGCATTCCAAGTACAGAAGGGCACCAAAGAGACAAGTCCAAAGGGTGTTGATGAAGAATCCGACAATCTAACTCAACAAAGAAAGAAGAGGTTCAAAGGAAAGAAAACAAGTGAGATTCAAAAGAATATATATATATATATATATATATATATATATATATATATATATATATATGAGAAGATAAAGTATCTGCAGCCAAAAAAAATTACCTCAAGTTGCAGGCACTGAATAGAGAAAATTGGTGAATTGGAGGCACCTGCAGATGGGTTTATATGGTAGTAGGCAATTAAAGTTTCCTACTGCCACTCCAGTTTAAACATCAATAATTTTTATCTCTTTGAGTTATTGATAAATTCTATCTAGAAGTTTTGATAGAATTTTATTTCAAATCATCAACTGAAAATTATCATTAAAACAAACAAGAAAAAGCCAAAAAAAGGACAAAAAAAGGAGAAGACATACGTGCAACGGTGCAAAAAGCTTTCAGTTATCCTTTTTTGTGTTAAAAAAAAAAAGAAAAAAGGAGGAATTTTGAAAAGGGGGGAGAAGGAAGCATGCGTTCACTCCCTCGGCCCAAAAAAAAAACTCCCAATCACCTTTTTTAGAAAAAAACAGAGAAAAAAAAATCAAGGGGTTTTCTTGGGTCCGAATTTATTTTCCTATGCCCAAATTCTCTTAAGAGTTAGACCTCACCTTCATGATATTCAATTCATTAAATTTCAAAAGAAAATCGGGTAAGTTTCAAGTAAAAAAAATTACTTGGCAAATAAAAAAATTGACCCTTCAAATTTTGATCATTTGCATCAATCAAGTATTCGAGACTCAGCCGCTTCAAAAAGAAACACACACTTCAAATTTGTGTACGCAGCCGACTCTTAAGGGGGTATTTGTAGAAGGCAAAAAATTCTACGACAAATCGGATAGTGCCACGTGTAAAAAAAATCGACCAATTACACATTGCCATATGTCACGTTGACTTTGGTAGACCCGTTTGGTCAAAATTAAGTTCAGTCAATAAAAAGCTGCCACGTGTAATCGATGATATAGAAATTAGTAATTATTTTCTTTATTTAAAAATAAGGAAATAATTACTGGGCCTAGACCCAAAACCCGGCTCGAACCCTAGCTGGCAGAGCCTATAAATAGGGGTTCTTCCCCTTCATTTGGAACATTCAACATGTGCAGAATTCATAGCTCAAACGGTAAGGAGCATCCAGCTACCAAATGAAAAGGATCAAAACTTGCAGAGCTTCAGAAACTACATTCAACCACTTGCAGATCAAAATCAAGAACAGTGTTCAGAGTTCTTCAGCTGATTTGCATCAATCGTGATCAAGCATCAAACCCTCGGAATACTCAAGTCATTAGGAGATCGAATTAGATGATCATCTCATTGTATTAAATTCATAGATTGTACCTACACATATTACATCCATACAAAGATTCAATTTGTTTTCTAAATTTCCTTTCTAATTTATTTTAGGCACGAAATTTGTGTTTACAAAGAGATGGAAATCAAGAGAATACAATCTCGAGCAAAGCAATCTAGTACTCCTCTCCCGTCCTGTTCCATGTGCAACCCACCTAGCTGCCCAATGGCGATTCAAGCAGTTCAACAGAATAAGAGAGACGACTAAAATCATAATTAGAAAATCAATATAGAAAAAAATCTGAATCTTGAATGAGTAACCACTATGAGACTTCAATATTCACCATCAACTCGAAAGAACAATAAAGATTGAAACTTTGAATGAAAACGAATTTTAGGGAAGACTAAAATTGGAACCAGTAAACTTGAATTGAAACTAAAAGTAGAAAACTTTGAATTGAAACCAGAATAGTAGAACTAGAAAAATTAAACTAAAACTAGAACCAGAAAAATTGAAAATAGAACAACAATTTGAAATTAAATTCAACTTGAAAGAATTCCTACAATTGCAATAATATCTCAAACTCTAAAACTAATGCTACAAGAGAGAGGGAGAGAATTGATGATTTACAAGAGCCCACAAAACCCCCTATTTATACTAGTGTCAAACACCCAAACTTTGCTAATTACAATAGGTTTACTAGTACCCAAGCAATTATTTTCACTTTCCTAATTCCACCTAATTTCCAGTAACTTAAAAAGTTTGGAAAATATCACATGTTTGCATAAATTTGGCTGCATCTCTTATTTTGTTGGACTGCTTCAATCGCCATTGAGCAAGTAGGTGGGGCGCACATGGAACAGGGGACGAGAGAGGAGTAATGGGTTGCTTTGCTCGAGATTGTATTCTCTTGATTTCCATCTCTTATTGCGTGTCATTTACGCCCAGAATGTCATTAAACCTTTATTTTCTACAAAATCACAAAAACCAAATAAAAACTAAAAATAATCTCGATTATGAGTAAAAACTAAGTAACTAGGAGTGCTTAATAGGACACTTTTGGTGCCCAAATAAATACGCCACACCAAGATTTTGCTCATCCTTGAGTAAAATAAGAGACATGAAAGACCTAACCTAAGACATCTAACTCACTTTCGTAATAATCACGGTTGCATTTAGCACGTGCAACAAGCCCTTAAAACCCCTAGGTTCCCCCTAGTAATGGACGAGTGTGGTCTCGTGAGGATTTGAAGAAGATATACCCACAAAATCTTTGAAGAAGAAAAGAACAAGAAAATAGAAAATAGAAATTTTTTTTAAAATTTTCAAATATAATCAAATACATATAAGGGAAAACTGTGTATGCTTGACCAACAAATCACTCCTTCAACCCAAATATAAGATTATACACAAGCACAATGTATATATCAAGACTGTTAGTTTCCAAGCGTGACACCTATACCAATTTTTCACCCAACAGACAATCAAAATAGTGAGTCCATCCTAGTGCGCAATATGCAAGTATACCATCACTCTACGACTTAAGCTTACAACGGTTCAACTCAATCCCACTTGACTACTTTATTGACTTATTGACTTGGGAAACAAGCTTTCTCAGTAGCAATATTGCCTCAAAGAGTAGCACCCAGTAGCGCATGTCTCAAAGGGTACTCGTCATTTCTGACTCTTTGGCTTTTTATTTTGAATTTTTTGCTACTCTTTTTTTTTTGCTACATAAAAAGACAAGTGGGAGAATCAAACCATGAATGCCTAAAATCCTAAGATAATGTTGTTATATAAATAAGGATTAGACTTCACATTATAATGGGTTGATGGGGTTAGAACTGGGATATAGAGTACCACACTTTGATCTAAGGTCTGCCATGCACATTACACTTACATATAGAACAATAATAGGTCACTAGGGGTCATAGTTTCTCAATGTGGTAATATTACCCAAAAATCACACAAAAATAGAATTTTTTTTTTTGGTTTTTTTAAAATTTTTCTCATTTTGTTTTTTCTTTTTCAAAAATTTTAAAGCATAACTTCCCCTCCTCCACACCAAGATCACACAACGTCCACATTGTGGGAAAATAAGCATCTAAAAAAATAAAATAAAAGAAACAATATACAAGGTATAGAACAATAATACCTTGTAAGTGTAGAATTTCAACTAAGCTATAGCCTCCTAAAATCCATTTAGATAGAGGGTCATGGAGCATCAGCCACTCCATATCAAGCTAGAGATTATTACTCAAATCAAAACCCATTAGCAATCGTAGTAGCTTATCAAATAAACAAGGACAACTCTCAATATGATAAATAAAGTAAAAATAAGAGAATTGGTGCCAAATAAAGTATATCCATAATGTCAACACAGCACAATTGAGTGCCCGTTTCAACTTATGAAATTGCTCGGCACAAATATCAAACAAAGAGATATACTCAAACTTAACAAGCAAGTGGGTCATCGGCCTAGAAATTTGATCGTCATGAGCGAGCTGTCTAAGCAAAATAGTAGGTCTTAAGTTTATAAGTCCTTTAATTTCAATATGCTTAAGAGTTTGGTCCAAATTAACATTCATAGGCACAAAGTTCTTACACTCTGAAAATTCAGACTTGGATTTCTCGAGGATAATGTTACTGATGATGACATCAAAATAAAAGGATTTATATTGAACCCAAAAACTCACATTCAGACCTTCATTTTCATCTAGCCCTCATGAAAAAGATTCATGTTTCACACAAAGAATATCACCATCAAATTCTAAATTAGTGGGCTCAACCACCCCCTCACATGTTTCCTGTGAACAAATATCTTATGACTCATCTATATCATGGTGCTCATATTCAATTCTGATTTTCAGATCTAACTCACTAGCATTCTCAAATTCTTCTCTCTCTTCAAACTCAAAAGAGTCGTTCAAAGAGGCAGGTGGGTCAGCAGAAATTAGGACATCCTCAGTGACATTTCTAGCTAAGCTAAATTCAGTTTCAAGGTTAGGGGATAGAGACACAAAGTGGTCACTCTCTTGTCCTAGCCCATGCAAAAAAATATCGTCATGTAAATCGGGCCGGGCAAGATAAGAGGGCTCAAAATCATCAAAAAGACAAACTTTAGGTTTAGGAGATTCTAAACTATAGTCAGGCTTATTATAATAATCCATATTCTGATTGAAATAGTGAGAATATTCAGCAATTCTCTTTTCATAGTCTATCATTTTGTCATTCATTTCATTTACTGTCTTTCTAAGACTTGCACATGTAGCATCCAATGTGGTGTCAGTGGGGTCACCCGACACCCCTCCCCCCCCCCCCCCAAAAAAAAAAAATTTAATATACGGAGAAAATTTTAAAAATTAAAAGTTTGTTATAAAATGAACAATAAGGAAAACAAATCAGTGAAATTGTGACTTGCCTTGTGGTGTAGTGCGAATTGTTTACCTTTGTCGTTGCTTCCCCGAGGTTATTAATTCGAAACCCCTCACATGCACTGTTTTTAATTATTTTTAAATTTTCCGCCTTGGAAGTTAGAACTAACCCGCCCCATTCCTCTTTAACCTTCTGCCTTCTGCTCTGTGTTTCTATCCTAGCCATGACCCACTAGGCGCCAGCCCCACCTCCCCTCTATTTGCGAGTTCTCCTTTTACTTAAACTAGTTTAAATTCTTTAATTGACTTAAATTTGTTAGGTAATTCTTTAAGTTGTAGATTAATTTGCTTTTATTGTTTGATTTATGTGTTTATTTACTAATTGTAATTCCAAATTTGTTGAGTTTATAGGTTTAATTTCAATTATAGGACAATTCTTCTATTTGTAGATTAATTTGTTTAATGTATAGGTTTAATTTCAATTCTAGGTTAATTATTCAAATTGTAAATTAATTTGCTTTTGTTGTTTAACTTGTGAGTTTATTTTTCAATTTTAATTTCAAATTAATTTATATGTTTAATTTAAATTCTAGATGAAAATGCATAGATATTTCAAAAAGTTGGTTAAGGAACCCTCATTACTTTCAAGTCCAAAATTATGTATTGTTAATTCCGACACCCTTCTCTGAATTTCCTGACTTTGCTACTGCACATAATCATGATAAGGACAATTATAGTCATTATGATAGGAAGACTCACAATAATCACACAAAATAGGGGCCACACAAGAGTAATGTTGATGATCACATGAATCTATAAAGTGATCCTGGTGGTGAGGATTAGCAGGAAAAACATACTCGCATGTGTAAGGTATCCTAAGATCCCTCTAGCTTGTTCAAAGACATAAGTGTCCCAAGCTAACTTTCATCTTGAGTTCTCGATAACAATCCTAATAAACCTCCAGGATACATAGAATCAACATGACCTCGGAATTAAGCATTCAGACCGCTGCAGTGACCTCACAAATTTTTCATTTTTGAAAACTTTGGCTCAACTGAGGATGATAATCATTAAGTCTCAATAGATTCCAAAAACTTTCATGCTCAAATTGTGAGAAATTAAAAACTGCCATTCATGAAACACTTTTTTTAATTTTTTTAAATTTTCAATTTTCCTTCAATTTTTTTAGTTTTTTTTTTTAAAAAAAAGAAGGCCCTTAGATAATTAAATTAACAAAACAAAATAAATTAACAAAAATAAAACTATATTACCAAAAGAAAAGAAAGACCAAAAGGGTTTAAAAACCAAGAAATAACCTAACACAAAAAATCGAAAAGAAGCACAATCACAAAGTATGAGCATCATTTTCTTTTCTTGATTTTTTTTTGACACAGAAAACAAAACACAGAAAATAAGCTAAATAAAAACAAAAACAGAAAACACCACCCAAACTTAAACAAAATAGAAAATAAATAAAACCTAAACAAGCAAACAAAGATCAAATTTTTTGTAAAGCAATAAAGATCAAAATTTTTTAGGAATATGGGTGAACAAAAAAAAAGACCCAAATTTTAACTACTCAAAGCAAATAAATTGGGCAATTAAGGCAACTACTAAGAAACTAAATTACTACTACAACTACTCAAAGTAATTAACAATTAAAGCTAGTAATCAATTTCAACGCCATCCTCGGCAACGACGCTAAAAACTTGTTGTATCTCGAAACTGTAAAAATGAGCCGCAAGTGTACATCCATGGTTGTAGCACTTTCCGAGTAGTCCAAATAGATGGGTTAAATTAATTACTAGAATTGTACTACGAAACTAAACCAACCTAATCAAAGAACCAAAATTAATGTCAAGTAATGACTAATAGCAAAAGAAACTTACAAAAATCTAATCTACAAGTAGTGCCTGAAACTGAAACTAAAACTCAACTTAATTGAAGAGGAAAGAAAGAGATTACCTTAATTGCTTAGAATTAATAAGCAGAATTCTGAATCATAATTAGAAAATCAATGCAGAAAAAATCTGAATCTTG
This sequence comes from Selenicereus undatus, assembly GCA_017589665.1. Classification (NCBI taxonomy): domain Eukaryota; kingdom Viridiplantae; phylum Streptophyta; class Magnoliopsida; order Caryophyllales; family Cactaceae; genus Selenicereus; species Selenicereus undatus. The sequence goes on along the minus strand of JACYFF010010365.1, from coordinate 35,963,488 downwards.
AATGAGTAACGACCATGAGACTTCAATATTCATCAGCAACTCGAAAGAGTTATAAAGATTGAAACTTTAAATGGAAAAAAAAAATTGGGAAGACTAAAATTGGAACTAATAAACTTGAATTGAACCTAAAAGTAGAAAATTTTGAATTGAAACTAGAACAGTAGACTAGAAAAATTAAACTAAAACTAGAACTCGAAAAATTAAAATTAGAACAAGAATTTGAAATTCAATTCAACTCAAAGAATTCCTATAATTGCAATAATTTTTCAAACTCTAAAACTAATGCTATAAGAGAGGGATATAAATTGATGATTTACAAGAACCCACAAAACCCCCTATTTATACTAGTGCCAACCCCCCAAACTTTCCTACAGTAGTTTTCCTAATACCCAAGTAATTATGTTCCACTTTCCTAATTCCACCCAATTTCCAATAACTTAAAAGTTTTGGAAAATATCACATGTTTGCATAAATTCAACAGCCTCTGTTATTCTTTTGGATTGCTTGAATCCCCATTAGGCGACTAGGTGGGTCGCACATGGAATAGGATGGGATAGGAGTATTAGGTTGCTTTGCTTAAGATTATAATCTCTTGATTTCCATCTCTTATCACGTGTCTCTTGCGCCTCTAATTTTATAAAATCTTTATTTCCTACAAACTCACAAAAACCAAATAAGAACTAAAACTAATCTCGATTACGAGTAAAAATTAAGTGATTATGAGTGCTTAATGGGACACTTTTGATGTCCAAACAAATGCCCCCACACCAAGATTTTGCTCGTCCTGAGTAAAATAAAAGACAAGAAAGACCTAACCTAAGACACCTAACTCACTTTCATAGGAATCATAGTTGCACTTAGCACGTACAACAAGCCCTTTAAACCCCTAAGTTCCCCCTAGTGGACGAGTTTGGTCTCATGAGATTTTGCAGAAGATATACCCACAAAATCTTTGAAGTAGAAAAGAAAAACAAAAAGAAAATAGAAAATCTTTTTAAAATTTTCAAATATAATCAAATATACGTAAGGGAAAATCTGTACACACTTGACCAACAAATCACTCCTGCAATCCAAATATAAGACTATACACAAGCACAATGTAGATATCAAGACTCTTATTTTCCAAGCATTACATCTATGCACCAATTTTTCACACCATATACCATCAAAATAGTGAGTCCATCCTGGTGCGCAGTGTGCAAGTGTACCACCAACCTAGGATTTAAGCTTACAGTGATTCGAATCAATGCCACTTGACTACTTTATTGACTCATTGACTTGGGAAGCAAGCTTTCCTAGTAGCAATATCGTCTCAAAGGATAGCACCAAGTAGTGCATGCCCGAAATGGTAGTCGTCTTTCCCGACTCTTTGGCTTTTTATTTTGAACTTTTTTTCAACTCTTTTTTTTTTGCTACATAAAACGACAAGTGAGAGAATCAAACCATGAATGCCTACAATCCCAAGATAATGGTGATATATAAATAAGGATTAGACTCCCCATTATAATGTCATGGCAGGCTTAGAATTGGCATATAGAGTGACACACTTTGATCTAAGGTCTACCATGCGCACTACACTTATATATAGACCAATAATAGGTCACAAGGGGTCATAGTCACTCAAGGTGGTACAATTCCCCAAAAATCACACAAAAATAGAAAATCTTTTTGGCTTTTCAAAAAATTTTCTCATTTTGTTTTTCCTTTTTCAAAAATTTTAAAGCATGGCTCCCCCCACGCCAAGATCAAACAATGTCCGCATTGTGGGAAAATGGTCATCTAAATAAATAAAATAAAAGAAACAATATACGCAATATACAAGGGATAAAACAATAATACCAAGTCAGGTGCAGAATCTCAACTATGCTATAACCTCCTAAAATCCAGTTAGATAGAGGCTCATGGAGCATTAGCTGCTCCACATCAAGCTGGAGATTGTTACTCAAATCAAAACCCATTAGGGATCTTAGCAGCATATCATATAAACAAAAACAACTCTCAATAAGATAAATAAAGTAAAAATAAGAAAGTCGGTACCAAATAGAGTATATCCATAACGTCAACGGAACATAGTTGAGGGCCCGTTTCAACTTATCAAATTGTTGGGCCCAAATATCAAACAAAGAGATATACTCAAACCTAACTAGCAAGTGGGTCATCGGCCTAGAAATTTGATCGTCATGAGCGAACTGTCTAGGTAAATTAGTGGGTCTTAAGTCTACAAGTCCTTTAATTTCAATATGCTCAAGAGTTTGGTCCAAATTAACCATCATATGGACAAAGTTCTTAGACTCTAAAAATTCAGACTTGGATTTCTCGAGGATAAGGTTACTAATGATGTGATCAAAAGAAAAGGATTTAGATTGAACACTAAAACCCACATCCGGACCTTCATATTCATCTAGCCCATATGAAAAAGATTCATATTCCACACAAAGAATATCATCATCAAATTCTAAATTAGTGGGCTCAACCACCCCCTCACATGTTTCCTGTAAACAAATATCTTATGACTCATCTATATCATGGTGCTCATATTCAATTCTGATTTTCAGATCTAACTCACTAGCATTCTCAAATTCTTCACCCTCTTCAAACTCAAAAGAGTCGTTCAAAGGGGTAGGTGGCTCGGTAGAAATTAGGACATCCTCAGTGACATTTCTAGCTAAGCTAAATTCAATTTGAAGCTTAGGGGATAGAGACACAAAGTCGTCACTCTCTTGTTCTAGGCCGTGAAAAGAAATATCATCGTGAAAATTAGGCCTAGCAAGATAAGAGGGCTCAAAATCATCAAAAAGACTAACTTCAGGCATAAGATTCTAAAGTAGAGCTAGGCTTATTATAATCATCCCTGTTCAGATTGAAATAGTGAGAATATTCGGCAATTCTCTCTTTCATAGTGCCTACCATTCTATCAATCATTTCATCTATTGTCTTTCCAAGACTTGCATATGTAGCATCCACATAATCACGATAAGGACAATTATAATCATTGGGATAAGAAGACTCACAATAATCACACAAAATAGGGGGCACCCAAGAGTAACGTTGGTGATCGCATGAATCTATAAAGTGATCTTGGTGGTGAGGATTAGCAGGAAAAACATACTCGCCATGAGTAAGGTATCCTAAGATCCCTCTAACTTGTTCAAAGTACTAAGTGTCCCAAGCTAACTTTCATCTTGAGTTCTCAACAATAATCCTAATAGACCACCAAGATACATGGACTCAACATGACCTCGAAATTCGACATTCAGACCCGCAACAATGGCCTCACAAATTTACCATTTTTGAAAACTTTGGTTCAACTGAGCACAACAATCGTTAAGTCTTGATAGATAACTCCAGAAAGGTTTATGCTCAAATTGTGGGGAATTAAAAACCGGCATTCTTTAAACACTTTTTTCAATTTTAAGAAAATTTCAATTTTAAGAAAATTTCAATTTTTTTTAGATTTTCAATTTTATTTCAATTTTTTTAGTTGTTTTTTTAAAAAGGGGGGGGGGATCAATAACTCTAACGCCCTAATTCAAAACTAATTCCTAAAACAAAAACAAGACACCTAGATAATTAAATAAGGAAGACAAAATAAACTAACAAAAATAAAATTGTATTACCAAAAGAAAAAAAAGACCAAAAGAACTTAAAAAACAAGAAGTAACCTAGCACAAAAAACCGAAAAGAAGCACAAACACAAAGGACAAGGATCATTTTATTTTCTTGATTCTTTTTGACACACAAAAAGAAAAACAAAAAATAAGCTAAATAAAAACAAAAATAGAAAACACCACCTAAACTAAAACAAAACAGAAAACAAACTAAAACCTAAACAAGCAAATAAAGATCAATTTTTTTGGAAAGCAATGAAGATAAAATTTTTTTAGGAAGATGGGTGAATAAAAAAAGGAACCAAATGTTAACTACTCGAAGCAAATAAATTGGACAATTAAGACAACTACTAAAAAAATTACTGCTACAACTATTCAAAGCAATTAACAATTAAAACTAGTAATCGATTTCAACACCATTCCCGGCAACGACGCCAAAAACTTGTTGTATCTCGAAACTGTAAAAATAAGCCACAAGTGTACAACCATGGTTGTAGCACTTTATGGGTCGTCCGCATAGATGGATTAAATTAATTACTAGAACTATAATACTAAATTAAACCAAACTAAATCAAACAACCAAAATTTACGTCAAGTAAGAACTAATAGCAAAGAAACTTATAAAAATCGAATCCATAAGTGGTGCATGAAACTAAAACTAAAACTAATTGAAGAGGAAAGAAACAGATTATCTTGATCGCATAGAATTAATAAGGAGAATTCTGAATCATAATTAAAAAATCAATGCAGAAAAAAATTCGAATCTTAAACAAGGAACCACCTTGAGACTTCAATATTTACCATCAACTAGAAAGAGTAATAAAGATTGAAGCTTTGAATAAAAAAGAATTTTTGGGAGGACTAAAATTGGAACTAATAAACTTAAATTGAAACTAAAAGTAGAAAACTTTGAATTGAAACTAGAACAGTAGAACTAGAAATATTAAACTAAAACTAGAACTAGAAAATTTGAAATTAGAACAAGAAATTGAAATTAAAGTCAACTTGAAAGAATTCTTACAATTGCAATAATTTCTCACACTCTAAAACTAACGCTATAAGAGGGAGTGAGAGAAATTGATGATTTACAAGCAGTCAAGCACCCACAGAACCCCCTATTTATACTAGTGCCAACCCCCCAAACTTTCGTAATTACAATAGGTTTCCTAATACCCAATCAATTATTTTCCACTTTTCTAATTCTACTCAATTTTCAATAACTTAAAAATTTTGGAACATATCACATGTTTGATTTAGAATTCTTCTTATTAATTCTAAGCGATTAAGGTAATCTCTTTATTTCCTCTTCAATTAGTTTTAGTTTCAATTTCATCACTACTTAATAGATTAGATTTTTGTAAGTTTCTTTTGCTATTAGTTATTACTTGATGTTAATTTTGGCTATTTGATTTAGTTCGCTTTAGTTTAGTAGTATAATTCTAGTAATTAATTTAACCCATCTATGTGGATGACCCCGTAAAGTGCTACAACCACTGTTGTACACTTGCGGCTTATTTTTACAGTTTCGAGCTACAATATTTTACAGGTCCAAAATTTAGGGCTTGTTATTAGGGATTGGGGTCTAGGTCTATCCTTTAGAGTTCAACCTATGGAATTTAAGCTTTACTACTAGCATTAGGTTTTTTTTTGTGTAGGGTCAAGGTTTAGGATATAAGGTTCTAATGTTTAGTGCTTGTGAATTGAGTTGAAGTTTACAGCTTATGGAGTTTAACACTGTTGTTTCGATTTTAAGGTTTATTAAGGATTTTGAATGAATGTTAATATCTTTATCAAGGTTTTGAACAACTTTTAATATTCATATGACGTATAGTTTAACAAGGTTTTCGATATGATGTATACATGCGAGCAAATGTTGTATTCATATAATTGTATTTATTATTATAGATTTTGCAATATAACTTATTTTTGTTTATTTTTTATCTTTGATATTCATGAGTAAGTTACTTTGTAACACCCCGAAACTCTAATTTCATTTCTCATTTACTAACCTTCATCCTACATGGCAGCAAAACATAATTGCGGTGTTAGCGCCGTATTTCCGTCTTGGAAATACGAGGCTGGATATCGAAATAACAATTAACGCAATAAACTTAATAATATTTCAATCTCCACATTATTCAAATACTAGTAGCATCTACTAAATCAAAACCAATATTCATAGTGAACTTTGTCTTAAAAACTAAACTTCCATCTTCTTTGACTCATGTGTTCGGGCCTAGCTCTACTTTCAGTTCCCTAGTCCCATGCACGACTAAATCACCTGAAAACAAAACATTTTATAAAAGTGAGATAAACTCAGTAAACAATCACCCCTAACAGTCAACTACACACACAAATTCATTTTGAAAACATTTTAATGGGGTAGGGAAAACAGTAAGACTCCCAAGACACATTTTTCTTTAACATAGCCTTCCACGGTTACCAGTTCTCATAGATGTAGATTCATAATTTATGATCCAAACACAACAGTCTGATTTTAGGTGAGCAACCAGGCTGGGTCTCATGACCTGCGCTTCGGTTCAACGCAGCCGCTTAACTCGTTCTTAGCCTACTGCTACTCAGGCGGTTATCGCTCAACCCTTTCTTGGCCTACCATCAACAGAGATGGTTACCGCTAACCTGGCTCACGTCTCAGCCAAGCACGCGGTCGCTCACATGCATGCACTAGTTCCCCGTTGAAGGCTATTGGCCTTCAATCAACACAGTCAAATTAAATCTCACCCAACTCAGCCTTTCCAGTTATTGATTTCATTTCCCCTTGTTAGAGATCGATTTAGTATAAATAAGTTCATTCAATCCCAGCCACCTTCCCCAATGACAACACCACAGCAATAAAGCATGAATTTCCAACAACACATGACAAGGTCTCAACTTCATGGCATATCACATCATACAGATTCTACTACGCAATTACATTCAGTTAACTCATGCTATTGTCCCTTTAAATCAGTAAACAGGACAGTTCTTACCATGTTCAACGCATACACAGTTGTAAACAACACGAGGAAGGGTTAGGCATGATTGTTACCCGGACACCGTACAAGTTACGGGCTCGGTTAGTATTCCGAACTTACTGCTCCACACCTGGGCCAATACAAGATGAGGGGACAGAGAATTAACAAGACAAGATAAGTTGAAGCCAGAAATTTATACTATAAACATGTTCTATTGTAGCAATTGAAGTCCGTTGATGCTTCAACCACCGGTAATGGTCACTGGAGCCTTACATTGTTAGTCATGGCCTCGGTTCTATCTTTCCTTCCATCTCCTTTTGTCAACCAAATCCGACTAGAGCTACTTCAACGTTGTTGGACTCCAACCTCTGGCAACGGTCGACTGTCAATGTTGGAATTGGTCGGTATCAAGCTGTTAATGGTGTTGTGGTAACATGACACATCATTGAGTAGAGTTGGAAAAGTCTGACCCGACACGATAACTCGACTCGAACCCGACACAAACCGAACCGATTTCGATGTAAAGTCGATACGATTTGACCATTCAGCTTGAAAACATGTTACTTTTCAATTTTGAGTAGACCTAAAATATTTGTAAGATTGACATGAAATTAATTCGTTTATTAAATGGGTCAACCCGAACTGACCCATTACTTAGATCCAGAAGCAGTAAAGGAGAGAAAACAATTAATAGTAACTAACAACACCATAAATGGGTATGACCCTATTTGGCAATAAGCTGTTAGCTGATTGCATTAGCTGTTTGTGAAAAAAGTGTTTGGTGAAGTTAGCTGTTTCTAACAAAGCTATTTGGTAAAATTTAACTTATGCCAATTACTCAATTTCATTATTTTTCTAACAAAATAATTTTTCATTGGATATTTATTTTTCTTTTTGATATGAATTATGAGTTAAGACTTATGTGATATATAAAATTACATTTATACTTTTTCCTAATTTTAGTACTTATTATCAAAATATATTTTTAATGTTAAATGTTTTCTTTTTTAATAGCAATTTAAATTATGTGATATAAAAAATATTTATATATCATGTAAGACTAACTAACATAAATTATTTGTTAAATTAAGGAAGCGTTAAAATTAAAAGTATTGTCTTCTGCATCATGGCCATCCACAACTCTTGTCCCAAAAAGCAAAAAATAAATTGAAACATTTAAAGCATAAGCATCCAACATTTGGGAATATCATTTGTGAATGACATGTAATGTAAATTTATCCAAATTATAAGGTTAGTATGGTCATTATAATAGTAAACATCTAACAGTTCTTTGAAAAAGCTATCCCAAAGAGTTTTTTTGTAAAAGAGCTTTTTGGGTATAAAAAGTTAATCTAAAAAGCTAATCAACCAAACACCCCAAAGAGTTTTTTTTACTAGAGTCAAACAGCTAATATTGTCAAAAAATTCTTTTTGCACCCAAAAAACTATTTACCAAGCATAAGCTATATATGTCATTTTGCAACAAAAGGACAAAATTTAAATAAACTCAAAGTTCGAATATTCACCAAGCCACAAGCAAACCGAAAGTGGCTCAACCGTTTGTTTAGGTTTGGTCGTAGTTTTCAGCCTGATTTTCCCTTACACATTTGTGTAAGGCTTCCACCTGTGTCTCTCTGCAAAGTGCGAACTCCCCTGCTTCGCCAGACCGTTTCGGTTTGCTTTCCTTCGTTTCCCATGAATCCATGACGTACTGAGCTTCTCTCTTACTGACCTCTGCGAGAGAGAGAGAGAGAGAGATGGGGATATGGCCGAGCAAGGAACCGGCTCCACCAATGGTGTTGGTGCCTCCTCTTTTCGACTTCCCTCCACTTGCCGCTCGAACCAGGTTTTCCTGTTGAATTCGCTTTCTTGAACTTTTCACTATTGATTGATTTTCCATCCGTTTCATATCATGATTCGTTCGTATCATCGAATTTTCTTGTTCTTCTTGTTCATATCTTTTGCAATTTTAACTCACCAAGGGTGCTGTTGGATTGATAATTTTGGTGAATGGGCCATTTTGAATTGTCGAACTGGAGGTTTTGTAGTTAACCGTATTAGTTAGTTGATGAGTTAGTGAGCCAAGGAGGAAGATGACCTAATTGCAAATTTGCAATCAATAAACAAATTAAGAAAAGAATCCTAATTTCTCATATATCGTACATATTGACAGTCCTCCAATCATTGAATTGTATAGTAGATTCTCCAGATTCTCCTCATACATTTTTTTGGGCGCTTTCCTAGATTATGCATCACTTGCATTGGAGCATTTTCGTTCCAGTTGAAGTGCTCTTACAAAAATGGTCAGAAACAAGGAAGTCACTCTCATTGCAACATCTTGAATGAATTTTGGTTGGAACCAAATGTTTTGAAATCTGAAGACTAGAGGACAATCCTTCAAGAATTAGAGGCTTTACCGCTTTACCAAAAGAGTTTGTCCTTAAGAGCTGAGAATAAGCAGCTATTGGAGGACTCTCGAACTCTTCTTCAGAAAATTTATGAAGAAGATTACTGAAATTTTTTACGAGCCTTTGTATCTAGTGTTTTCTCCGTGCAAGGAATGTACAAAGTATTACAAGAGTTGGCTGTAGAGTATCTTCAGGGAATTTTATGGGCTTTTAACGTAGTTTGTCCGTCAACCTTTGAAATCATGTCCAAATGTTGCAATCTGACACATTTACATTAGGTAGCATAAAGCGAGCATTTACCATAAGGAGTCAGGCTCCACCATTTTCTGAAAAGTTTTATATTTCTGGTCTAAAATGAAGGGTAATGTCTTTATTCCTAGTGAACGAAACGGATAGTTGAGGTGCATGAATGCTGTTGGTAACACAAATGTCCTTATACATTAGCAGATGCTTCCTCTTGTGAACAACACGGATAGTTGGAGTTCAGGTTCTTAGCCAAGCACGATTGATAATTTAAGCCTTTTAGGTATCTCATGGCCATAGCAAATAGGTTTGCTGGTATTGGTTGTCTTTGTCTAAACTCTTTCTTAAAAGTTCAAGTGGTTCACTATTGAAAAGCATTGAATAAGACAGTTTTCCAGTGCTTCATTTACTAATTTGATGTGTTCATTACCAGTGAAAAGCAAAACATATGGCTGGCTGCAGTGAGTGATGATGGCAGCAGTGGCAGGGTCTGGTGGCTGTGATGACATTGACTTGACAGCAGGTTGGGGGTTGGAGGCTGGTGGTAGGCAGGGATGAGGGTTTGAGTGTTCGAAACAGCAGATTGTGTCCCCTCCCCATGTCAGACCTTTGGCTTGGATGGCAGTGGAATTTGGGATGTGGGTTGGTGTAGAATTGAGAGCTTGCTCTGATACAAGGCTGATAGAGATCGGGTAGAGAAAAGGAAAGAAGGGAGAAATTTAGAGAGAAAGATGGGAGAAAGGGATTGGCATCTTTGTGCTCAAATAAGTTTTCATTCAATAATCAATATTCACTAATGGATAATAGATAATCATAACCTAAGACAGAACATCTACTTGCAATAGCCTATAGACTTAGAATGATATTAGGAAACTACCTAAACCAAACATATGTAGAATAGAAAACTCAATATTACCTAAATACTCCTAAATATCCTTATTTTGATTTAGGATTTTTGGATGCCAATAATCCCACCTTTGGGGGTGTTGGACGAAAATAATTCAACATTTAAAAATAGCTTCAACAAACCAACCTTTGAAGGTATTTATTTTTAGTATACCGATTTCAAGTCAACGAAACTTTGACTAGACAATTTGATGACGTGTTAACTTATTTATCACGGTTAATTGTATATTTTCCTTTGTTTTTTTTTTCCAGCAACTTCAATTAGGTGTGATAAATAAGCTAGCATATTAATACTTACTAAATTTCGAGGTTATTTATTTTATTTGTATCACTACCGAGTCATAGACATTTTTCTTCATCAAATTGAGATGTGCTAACTAATTTATCAACCATGGTTAGTGTATTTTTGTTCATTTTTCTGGCACCATCATTCATATATGATAAATAAGCTAACATATAATCAAATTCGCTAGAAAAGCTTTGTTGACTTGATATTGGCATATTGATAATAAATACCCTCAAAGGTTGGCTTGGTGAGCTCTAATTTAAAGGTCGGATATTCTTGTCCAAATGCTCCAAATTTGGCATTAATGGCATTCAAAACCCCTTTGATTTATCTAAAATAACCTATAAGTAGACCTCTGAAAATTACATAAAAATATCAAAATACCATAAATTTTCAAATATTAAAATAAATCCTAGAATCCCAATATTAGACAGTTTTTCATTTTTCTTCATCCACATCAATTAGCCTTTGTAAATTTCAATACTTTAGAGCTGGACACTTGCCCTCTTCTTATCCTTACGGTTATGTTGACCTATTATGGGTAATGGGCAGAGTCTCCTAGTAGATGATGAAAGCTTAGTTTAAGAAAGCCCGCTTGAGGCACGCCTCGGCGTGAGGCTACCGAGTTAGCGCCTCGAAGGGGATGAGGTGCGCCTTAAGGATGCGAGACTATATCTTCCCCCTTTTTCTTCTTTTTCTTATCCGTGCTTTACCTTTTTCCTTCTTTTCCTCCCGTGGGAGCTAAAAGGTGAGCTAAACTTGTACTGTAAGTACGTGCATTGGGGAACTACGATGATCAGATAACATACCTTAAGGTTATTTGTGGTGTCAGTAGTCATATTGATGTCTAATCACATTTTTAATGCATTTATCTAACTTATTTATGCAAAATATGCTTTCTGAAATATGAAATAATTTTTAAAAAATTTGCATAGAAGTGCGCCTCGCATCCATGATGCGTGCGCCTTTGCCTTGTGCCTTGCGCCTCACGCTTTGGGACCCTATGCGCCTCAGTGCGCTTTGCGCTTTTTAAAACTAAGGATGAGAGGGAGAATCAGTTGTTGTGGTGCTCAGAATGGTGTTATCACAAAGAATGTATTCTATCATGTGCCGCCTTTCCTTGGCAACCAAGAAAATCTTGGTATTTGCGTCACCATGGTCAGACTCCAAAATTTGACTATTTCGTAGGATCATGCAAATGAGCCTTGATTTGAAAAATACATTTTCTTGTATCTGGGTGTAAATCATAACCAGTATTTCTATTGCCTTATGGCTATCAGTTATATTGCAACATTCATCCGCATTCCATCCCTTTAAAAGCTGCTAGATGTTCTTGGCTTAGCCATCTTGTACATGTTCTATGGTGCACTAGGAACTAATAATGTATACATTTTTTGGCATGTGATATCTGCATATAAGAAGAGTCCATCCAAAATGTATTTGTTTCTTTCTGTATTTGATCATCTGAAAGTCCTTTATCTATTCTTTTTCAATATTACACTGTAGTTACTCTATTTTCTTTAAAATTTCCCTACTTGGTTTATTTTTCTTTCATGATACAAAATGCATTTAATATTCTGATTTTGCGTTAACTATGATGAAGATGCTGGTATGGTGACCATGGTGCAGGATGCTTGAATCATCGTATAGCATGTTATTTGGAAAGCTTGCTTTGAGATGCCTCTTTGAGGATTACTTTGATCTGCCAAGGCATTTTAGCACAAGAATCCTGCTAAAGCCATTGGATGACCCTCATGTAGATTTGATTGCAACTGTATCCTTTTGGGCTGTTGGTGTTGAACATATGTGCTTGGTATTATGGCGACCTAAAGTTTCTCAATCTAGGATGAACATTCAATATAGAACAACATGTGTGCATGCAATATTAAAACTGCTAGTCAGTTTTGTATTGTAGGTAAATATTTTTCTTTTTTCTTACTCCTTATGCTAACACCTAACTTAGTATTTATATTTCATCTCTTGTCATTGTCTACTTTCTTTTAACCATTATGCAATTCTTTCAAAAGTTTTGAGCACCTTTGTACTTTTTTCACCTCAAGAATCAATTGGATCTCTCTAACACCGTCTTGTAGACATAAGGTTGCCTACATCTAATCTCGATAGAGTTGCTTCAATGGATTTGCACTAGGTGTTATGTTTGTTGTCGTTTTGTCTTCTCACTACTCCTATGACTTTGAATCGGGGCTAGACTTGGCAAATGGGTCATTCAGTTCGGCTATGGGTTAGGATAAGTTTCGGGTTAAGTGACATTTTGGTTTGGATGAACTTCGGTTCGGGGCGATTTCAGGTGAACCAATTTTTGGTCCAATATACTTGTCATGTAAAAATAAGCAACTTTGTAGAAAATTTCGGGTCATGTATGGTTCAATTTGGGTCAATTCAGGTTTGAAGTCCACTTTCGGGTGAGTATATTTCAGATGTCGGGTCGGTTATAGGTCCTGGTCATTCGGTTCGGGTTTCGGGTCAGTTTTTCCAGGTCTATATATGACCCCTAGGTTTCCATACTTGATTTGACCCTGTTTGGTCCAAGCTTCATTCAAATGGAATGTGTTCTTTTTTATATGTAGAAAGAGAACATAAAAATTGGAACCTAGACAAGGATAGGATAGAGCAAAGAAAGCTAAGGCTGATTTTAATTTATTGTCCATGGTCCTAGCATGCAATATCAATGTAGCTTAAATTATTAAATTGGAAAGGTGTCGTGAGAGATAGCAAAAGCAACACGATTAGTGAAGAGGAGATTAAAGAGGCTCTTAGGAAGATGCCTAACGGAAAGGCTGTGGGCTCAGACCAAATTCCAATATAAGTGTGGAAGTATTCGGCGGAAGAGGGGCTAAAGTGGTTGAGAGGGCTATTTAATGTTATTTATAAGACTAAAAAGATGCCTCGCGAATGGAGACTTAGCACAATCATCCCTTTATACAAGAACAAAGTTGATATTCAAAATTGTGATAACTATAGAGATATAAAGTTGGAAAGCCACGCTATGAAGTTATGGGAAAGGGTGATCGACGGAAGGTTACCAAAGGATAATCTAATCTTAGAGAATGAATTTGGTTTTATGCTTGGTAGATCTATCACATATGTAATTTACCTCCTTAGAAGGCTTATGAAATTATATAGGGATAGGAAAAATGATCTCCCCATGGTGTTTATTGACATAGAGAAAGCGTATGATAGATTATCGCGTGAAGTGTTATGGAGGTGCATGGAGAAGGGTTGTCGGTTGGATATATTCGAGTTATTAAGAATATGTTTGAGGGGGTAAGGAGGAGCGTTAGGACCTCATGAGAAGACACAAGTCGATGGTGGACTTCATTGGGGATCATCTTTAAGCCCATTCCTATTCATTATTGTCATGGATGAACTCGCTAAAGAGATCCAACATGACGTATTATAGTGTATGCTATTTGCGGATAATATTGTTCGTATTGATCCAACAAATGGTTCGCTTTTGTTTCTCAAAGGGAGAACCATTGTGGGCGAAAACTTTTAGGTGGGGTGAGAGGTGTCTTTTGCTTCAACTGAGAAAGAATAGCAAAGGTAGATTCATTGTCCTCTCTCTCTTTTGGGTAATGGTGGGTAGGCTAGGACAATGATCTTTCATAAGGGTGCTAAGGCAGAGGGCTGGTTGAGGTGACAAAGATTCTTAAGGAGACTTTGATTGAGGGTCATAAGAAGTCATCTCCTCCACCAAGGAGTGCTTCTATTCCCTCCAGGTTTCCGGTGAACAGGGATAGGTCTTTTGCTAATGTTGTTCAAGGTCATCTGGGTGGCTCCCATAATTCACCTTTGATGGGGTGGAAGTGTAGGGATTTTGGTTCATGGGATGTTTGTGCAGTTGTGATTGGCGAAGAACATAATGTTAGTGGTAATGTTTTGAAGCAGAAGGTCTCCTTCAAGGACAATGCTAATGAGGTGTCAGTGTCTCCTTGTAAGAAGAGTGGTTCTAAGGAGTTTTTGGAGGCTTCTTCTCCTTGTGTTAATCAATTCCAAGTGTTTGAGAAATCTTTTACAGAACTATCCCTCCTTTGACTGCGAGTGTAGCTCACACTGTAGTTCTTAGTGTGCCTCAAGGATCTCAGAATCACCTTTGAATGTGGTGGAGGAGTTGCATCCTATAGCTCGTTCACCAGCTACGAGTGTGCTTGTTTACTCTCGTAGGGAGAAGCTTCGGAAGACTAATCTCGTTGATGTTGGGTCGGGCTTTCCTATTATGCAGGAGGTGGGAGGGCCTCTTTGTTGGGGGAAGCTCTGCATCAAGCCCACACTAAAGGTTTAGATGGTGCTGCTTTGCCCGGTTCTAGTTATTCAGGCAATGTTAGTGAAGGATTTGCTTGGTTCTTGGAAAGAATGATCTTTTTTGTAAGAAGATGGGTCTGGCCATTGAAGGTAGAGAAATGGAGTTGCTCTCATTTCTTGCATCGTTGGAAGCAAATAGAATGAAAGGTGATCAGTTGGTTGAAGAGAGTAGGGGGGATGTAGTTGATAGGGATAGGTTGTTTTCAGATGGGGCCAACCGTTAATGTGCTTGCTTGGAATGTCAGGGGGCTCAATTGTCCAAATAAGTGAGGGGATGTTAAGTGGGTGTTGCGTACTTTTGCTTGCAATGTTGTCATTCTCCAAGAATCCAAGTTGGAGGTTGTGAGTCATCCGATAACGATTAGTCTGTGGGGTCGTCGCCCGATTGAGTGGCTTTACTTACCTTCAGTGGGTTGCTCTAGAGGCATTATTGTCATTTGGGATCCTCAAGTCTTGGAGCTTGCTGACTCTCACATTGGGTCGTTTTCTGTGTGTTGTAGGTTTAAGTCTTTGGAGGACAATTTTGAGTGGGTCTGATTGGGGTATATGGGCCTAACGACGACGAATGGCTTTATTTGAGGAGTTGTCTTTCTTTATATCTTCTTGGGACATTCCGTGGTGTTTGCGTGGGGATTTAAATGTCATTAGGTTTCCTTCAGAGAGATCCACAGGTGGTCGGTTGTCTTGTGCAATAAGAGAGTTCTCTAGTTTTATTGATTCTTACAATCTTATTGACCCTCCTTTGGAAGGTGCACGCTTTACTTGGGCCAGCCATGAGGAGGTTCTTGTGTTATCTGGCATTGACCGATTTCTCTTCTCAGTTCAGTGGGAATATTAGTTCTAGGGGTTTCATCAAGTTACCCTTCCGAAAATCACTTCGGACCAATTTCCCATTCTTCTGCGGGCTGGAGAAGTCTCTAGAGGTAGACATCCTTTTAAATTCGAGAATATGTGGCTTGAGGCGGATGGCTTTAGTGACCTTGTCAAATCTGTTTGGAATGAACTGGATGTTACTGGCCCCATGAATTTTATTTTGGCAAAGAAACTTAACTTTTTGAAGACCAAACTTGAACATGGAACAGGGAAATGTTTGGCCATTTAGAGTTTAAGATAGCTAGTCTGGAGGAAAAACTGAAGCTCTTAGATGAGGAGCAGCAAGAGTCTCTCTTGTGGGCGGATAGATTTGAAAGATTGGGGGTTAAAAAAGAACTCTCTATGGTGCGAAGATCCATTGATATTTATTGGTGCCAAAGAGCAAAGTAACAGTGGATTAAGGATGGTGATTGAAAAACCAAATTTTTCCACCAAGTGGCAAATAGGAGAAGAAAATTTAATGCTATTCACAAAATTAACGTGGATGGTGAGCTTTATGTTGATGTTGCCTTGGTCAATAATGCGATTGTTCACTTCTATAAGAATCTGTATCATGAAGATCAACCATTAAGGATTTTTCTTGATGGTATTGCTTTGTCTCTATTAGCTTTGATGATGCTAGGGATCTTGAAAAAGATTTTACTGAAGATGAAGTTTGGAATGCCATCTCTGAGTTAGGCAACGAGGAAGCTCCAAGGCTAGACGGTTTCAATATAGCCTTTTTCCAGCGTTGTTGGTCTATTGTCAAGGGGGAGATTATGAGATTTTTTGCAGACTTTCATAATAAAGGTGTTTTGAGAAAAGTTTAAATGTTACTTTTATTACTTTGATTCCCAAAGTGGTTGGCGCAAATGATATTAAGTCTTTTAGGCCCATCAATTTGGTAGGGAGTGTATATAAGATTCTTGCCAAAGTCCTCGCTTCAAGATTGAAGAAAGTTGTTGGAAAAGTTGTAGGTCTCTCGCAGCATACTTTTGTTCCTGGCCGTCAAATTTTGGATGTTGCTTTGATTGCTGATGAGTGCATTAATTCTTATATTAGATCTGGGATTTTGAGTATCCTATGCAAGCTTAACATTGAGAAGGGTTATGATCATGTCTCTTGGGGTTTCCTTTTGACTATTTTTGAGAAAATAGGCTTCCCTAACAAGTGGAGGAAATGGATCTCTTTTTGTGTTTCCACTGTGCGCATCTCTGTCAGAATTAATGGTGAAGCATCTGGTTTTTTCTCAAGCTCAAGAGGTCTAAGGCAAGGTGACCCGTTGTCGCCTTTATTGTTCATTTTGGTTATGGAAACTCTCAGTAGGTTGATGATTAAAGCAGGTGAGGAAGGTTTCTTGAATGGCTTTCATATTAGCAACCCTCATTCCAAGGGTTTCTTGATATCCGATTTGCTCTTTGCCCACGATACCCTTTTTTTTTGCGAGCTGCACGTATTTATCGAAATTGTAATGTTTTGATAAGTACATCAATGAATCAATTGAATCAGTGCTTTATCACATAATTAGTGACCCCATCAGTTATCAGTTACAGGGCATTGTCCTCCAGTTACCCGGTTGGCTTCAGGCCAGGTCCTCCGTTCGGTTTGGCAGGTGTACACCTATGCACAAATCGTAACAGTTATTAAGGGGTGCACTAACAGATAATAATTGGCAATTTAACTTTATATGAATCTCATTCCCTGTTTTAAAATCAAAATGAATTGCAAAGCGGGTCCACATAATTTTAAGTGAATCTTTATCAGTGCAGGGATGCATGTACTGAGATTTGGCTCACAGTTCGAAATGTTTTTATATTTTGTTTTAGGAAAGTGTTCAGGAAACCGCTCTCAGGAGGGCAGGGAGGCTGAAGGTGACAAATAAGACAGGACCGTCCATGTGATTGGCGGTATAGGAGTGCTAAGATGCTTTCCTCCCATATTGTGGTGTATTTTGGTGTTCTAGCTGTATATTTGAACTGAATTATGTATTTTGGTGTTACAACTGTATTTTTGAACTGAGTTATGTCTGTTGATGTAAACCTTGGGAAGTTAGAACCATTTCTGTATATAACTAAATGGTTTGAGTGTTTATGATGGTGAATGCCCTTGTAGGGTAAATTTTGGTTTATGGCAAGTTTTCATGTATAAGGAAGCCTTGTCCTTTGTGGACGACAGTAACGCTCCGTTCATTGGGTTATTATTTCTCATTTTTAAACTTAAGTAGGTAAATGCAAGCAATGATTCATGTATGATTGGGGTGTTACAAACCTTCTAATGTGAGAAATGTGGTACTGGCTTGGAGGAGAAAGATGAAGAAGGTTTGGGTTCTTGGAGTTTGGAAAATGGTTCAGTTGGCTATTTGGTGGGCTACTTGGAAGGAGAGAAATCGTCGTCTTTTTGAGGACAAAGTCTTGTCGTTTCAAGATTTCAAGCTCTATTTTTTGAGGTTGTTGTATGGTTGGAGTGTGGGGCTTAGTTGTAACAAAGATTTAAATTTTTTGGCTTTTGTCGATTGCATTATGGATGAGAGCTTAAGGGCATAATGTTTTTGTATTGCCTCTTTTGTACATGGGTGACATCCCCTTGGTGTCCATTTAATATACCTCTTTGATTACTTACCAAAAAAAAAAGAGGGTTTAAGTACTTCCCTTTTGCATTGCCTTTTTCCTAACAAAATTTTCAACCTCAAAATTTTAAGAAAAATTCTTCTATTGTGGGTCTCTTGGAATCAACATCTCTGTGGGTAGCAATATTTACAGAGATAAAGTTGTCTATAACTGGATCTCCCCAGACCTTGCGAAAGCGGAACCCGCATTGAGAGTTGTTGTTATTGTTGATGTAACTGCTGATAGATGTATCAGTCAACAATTGCACAAAGGAATTTGTGTTTTAGCATTTATGTTCGATGCTGATGTCTTCCTGTCTTGTTTAAGCAAAATACTGAAAGCTATGTTGGAAATGTCTTGTGGTTCGTGTTTTCAAAAGGCTGCCCTTTAGGGCTTGTTCTTTTCGTTGGTCTTTTTTAATTTACCAACTTCAACCAATTTCAGCTCACTTTAATCCACTTCAATAAAAAATGCAAACTTCAACCCACTTCAATCTACGTCAACCTACTTCAACCAATTTCAACCAATTTCAACCCACCTCCTTCAAAATTTTATTCTCACTATTTTAACTAACTTCAACCCATCATATAAAAATTATACCAACTTCAACCCACTTTAACCAACTTCAACTTACTTCAACTAATTTCAACAAAAAATATCAACTTCAACCTACCTCAACCAACTTCACCCCTTTACCAACCCCAATTTACCGACGAAAAGAACAGGCACTTAATTTTATTGCGTAGGACGACGGTGAATGGTAGTTCTGGCAAGCACAGGATTTCTTCTTATGCAAATATTTAACTTTTCTGGTTTTGTTATTGATTTATTAGCACTGACAGTAAGCATTTGGTGCTTTCAAGGGACAAAGGGGCTTTTTCTTGTCATTTGATGATATATGGCCTTTCTGTTTGGAGCTCAAAGGTCAAGGATTTTTGGAGATGTATAAATTTCTTAACTGTCAGTAGGTTTCTGGTCCACTTGTTCATATGCCTGAAGAAAATGTTGTGGCAAAAGCACAATTCCGTTGGCAAAGGTTGGCAACATAGTTTATTTATTACTTGCTTATGTGTTCCCTTTTTTTTAAAAAAAAATTCTTGCATTTTTGAGCACATTACAAAGTGCTGAATTTAGTTGATCATATTTGATTGTTCTTCTTCCAAGCAGTGATGTTCATGATCCTCATACATTCGTTGACTTGTCAGTTGCCAATGCTGATCTGTAAGTGGTTATCCTCAAATAAAGTATACTGTGCAAATTTCCCCGTCTCCCATAATCTTTTTGCATAATTCTTTTCTGGAAATTTGATGATATTCAGTTTCTTTATTAGAGTGAGCAAATTATCGTGCCAAAAGCAATGAAGAGGGATGCTCCTTTGAGTGATATTCCATAGAACTTATATTTTTGAAGTTTGATGAGTATTCTCGAACAGGAGCAACACGACATCTCTGAAGAATTGAGCACTAATTCTCGCTTTCTCTGGCCTTATTCTCTTATAGGATTTTAATGTCACGATCATGTGCATACTACCCTAAATATGGACTTGGAGCTTTTTCAATCATCCCATTGATATTGAAGACAAGGTATTTTCTGGGATCAAAGGCATCACATTATCTTATTTTGGCAGTGCTTGTATTCTTCTTAGGGTTCTCTTTACTGATACAGGGCATCACCTAAGGATTATGGTATCTTGGGATTGAGATATGGCTCAGAAAATCTTTCAATTGGAACCACCGTTACGCCTTTCTGTAGTATGCCTTCTACTTTGTGAATTGGTCTGATGATTTTAGCAAGTTACAAGTATTTGTATTGGTATCATATTTTCATGGTTGGTAAATAAAATATTTTGCAGTGCATTCAAATCTTTTTATGAACTGCAGTGCTTTCTCAGTTCCCTTTGGTTGCCTTTCTCGAACTGATTTATGAAAATGGTGCCTGTTGCCCAGTTCTGCATATGGGGACCTTCTTTGGAATGCCTTTTGTTTTATTGCCAGCATTGACAGGAACCTTTGTTGGCTATGTTGAATTAGTGGGCATATCTGTTATATCAATGTGAAGAATGTCCTATTATGACTTCGTCTGTTTTTCAGAGCCCGATGAATACCCAAGAAGTGCTTGGTTAGTCAGCAAGATGGGCAGATTGACAGCTGGGTTGCAATATGAACCACAGTGTAAGTTTTCTGCATCACGTGATCTTGTGATGTATAGTAGTTAGTATGCCAACTTTTTTAATTGTTTTCTGTAGCTTGTCAACTTTTCGCGCCTTATATTTAAGCTCCAGCTCTGTCTTATTTGTTTATTTTTATTTGAGCTGCAAACCTTGCTTTTACCAGTTAGCTGTGTAATACAAGGTCAACCATTTTAGAGTGCTTCTGCCATTGTTTGGCCTGTGCGTCGAGGGAGAGCCGGAGAAGGGGATGGGGGCATTCATGGGTTCATGGTTCTTTGGAGGGATAGCCTTAATTTATTCCATTCCAAAAAAGGGATCTTATGATGCAACCTTACTAGCCAATGTTGCTTGGACTTGGCCATCAACGTGTCTAGTGTACACTTCTGTGTATGATGTTGTATACACTGCACCCTGTATTACTTAGATATATTATTGGGAAGAGTCATCACAAGAAGTAGTTAGGTGCAGTGCTAGAGGCTTCCTGTAGTAATTCTGTTGGGGTAGGTCCCATGTTCGACTCTGGATATGTGCTTCTCCGCTACACACACACACTTACACACTGTGTGTGTGTGTATAATCTGCTTTTCTAATTTAGTTTTTTTGAGAGCTCTTTTCTGTTCTACTTAGGTTTCTCAATTATTTGTCCAATTTGAATTTCTACGCAAATTTTTAGTCAACATATCTTTAGAAAGACTAGAACATAACACTAATATTGTGAGTTTAGAATTGTATGTGTGTTGCCTTCATGACTGTATGGTATTCTTTTATTTTTACATAATTATATGGGTTCCATTTTTCTCCTTTTTTGTCTGGGCTACCTTAATATCACCTTTGTTTAAACCTTTAACTTTTGAGTAATTAACCTTCAGCAAGTAGAATAGTCAACATTTTAATTTTACTCAATGAACCTTTTTAAAGAGTATAAACTCTAAATTCTAAGGGATGAACTTTAGGCCTAGATGGTGAACCATTGGCTTCCATTAATGGACCTTTAGTTTCAAATGATGAACCTTTCACCCCCCCCCCCCCCCCCCCCCCACAAAAAAACCAAAACTTTTGTTTTGCAGTGATGAACTGTTATATAAAAAAAGAGATTCTTCATTTGAAAAATAGATAGGTTCATCCTTTGAAGGTAAAAGTTCATTAAATTTTAAAGAATGGATTATTTACTTCTTAAAAGTTCAAGTTTCTCCCCTAATCCCTCTGAAAAAGGTTCATCATTTAACATTAAGACATTGATCGCCTAAAACAAAAAATATTAACTAATCAAAATTGGAAGCAAAAAAAAAAAAAATACGGTGGAAAATGTGAAAAAAAAGAAGACGCATATAATTATGTTGTAAAAACACAATAAATTGACGTATTAGAAATTGAAGTTGGGAAATTCCATTTGGTAACACTGAACGTCGACAAGTTCTATTTTGTCGTAATTTTCACACTTTTTCCGCAAGATCACCTCTTAGTTTTGTCCTTATGGGGTGAATGATATGATGATATGGCATGTTAAGTTTGACTAATTATTGTGGTGAACGTTAAAATAACATATCATATTACAAAATTACCCTTACGTCTGATTCCGTTTTTTGTCCTAAAATGAAAACCTGACCCAAATGCTTTAGAAATCCTAAAGTTTTCATCATTCCCCCTCTCTCCCCCCCATCTATAGATTCTAAAGCTTGAAGAAGTTAGAGAGTGACGGTGAAGGCAAAGTCAAAGGTGAAGTCGAGAAGCAGGGTTGTTGTTCTCTCTACCCTGACGTGGCTAGAACCACTCGAAAACCTAGAAGAAAATCAGGATGGACCTATTATCATTAGTATCTTCTCTCCACCTAGCAATGGCCACCTTCTTTGAAGCTTCACCCATTGCAATTTTTGCTTTTTTTGTCGACAAGTGTAGTGTTAAGCAAGTCCTTGAATGCCTTACTGAAATTTGCTTTTACAAGATGGACAGTGAAGATGAAGAAGATGAGTGGATAGGTGCTGGGAACGAAGTGTTTGGCTTGAAGGGTGGGAGGAGGAGGAGCCCGAGGAGGAGGAGGAAAGTTTGATTCCTTGGTATGGGATGGGGATCACTACCCACCCTTTGTAATTGTCCATTGACAAATCAAACTCGCCTTTGCTTTAATTGAGTCGAACACTTGGTGGTGCAATGAGGAAACCTATCTAATCAATTCAATGCTCAAATTTAGCTCATGTTTTTTCACCAAGAACAGAATACTAAGCTATACCCAAAATCAAAGCCAAATTGAAGAAACAAAGCAGCAAGGAAACCCAAATTCGAAATTGAGCCTATGAATATATTAGTAAAATTTGTAACAAAAAGGACATTGAGATATGAATTTAGAAAAAATTGCTTGCAGTTTGAACTTCAAAGAACCGAACTATTGCTAGATTTAACAATTTTAGAAGTGGTTACACTAATTTGACAGAATTAATAAAATAGATCTGGAAAATGATATGAAAAACGAAAATTAAATCTGGTCTCTACTCTATTACAAGTTACTCCTACTCCTACTTGCCTTGAGTCGATCTTGGATTTTTAATTTATGGCCGTGCTCTTCAATTTCTTCAATAAATCTCGAATTGAATTCTTCCCAAGATTTGTACTTTTGAAGTGGGGATGAATAGCTGCCTTTAATGCCCAATTGATTTGCCACATTTGATGGGAGGAGAGAGATAATGGCTGGAGTTTTAATGGTGAACAAGGTGGAAGTTGGGAAAAATGGATGTATGATTCAGGTGTGCTGTGTGGTAAGAGGAAGCCTGTAGGTTTAAAAGGCAAAGTTTATCCTTAGTTACTGCTACCTGATTTATTAGTACTTTATATTTCATTCTCTGCTGTTTATCCTTAGTTTCTCTCCATTAAATGTTTTCACAAAATCCTTCTTCCACAAAATGTTTTCACAAAATCTTATTTTGTGGGTCTTTTGGAATCAGCCTCTCTACGGGAAGGGATGTCGGTAGAGGTAAAATTGCCTACATCTGGATTTCCCCGGACCTCGTGAAAACGGGACCTACACTGGAAGGTGTTGTTGTTGAAGGTGGAAGAAGACGAAGGATCTGAGTTTTTGGGTTCAATAGGGGCAACAAAGGAGGGTTAGAGAAAGAGAGAGGAAGAGAAACGAGGGTCAGAGAAAGAGAGAGATTGATACTAAGGGTACTTTAGTAACTTCAATTAGCATTTAGCGGCATTAGTGACAAAAGGTCAATATTTGAACATTTGTAAAATATAAGGGCACCGTTTGGGAAAAGCTAAAAAGTTAAAGATACGATGGAAACAGCAAACGTTTAGGGTCACCAAATAGAATTTGTCTTGAATTTTTGACATTTTACTGGGGTATTGCATTTTAATAAAAAAGTCCCTTAGGTTTTGAAAATAATAAATTATTTCCTTTAGATCATAATGTTTTAATAGTTTAGTACCTGACTTTTTGTATCTCTAGGGTAGTAAACTGGTAAAAAAAATATAGAATGTTAGAGTAGTAATTTATTATTTTCAAAACTGGAGAGATTTTTCATTATTTAGTGATGTGAAAGGGTAGTAAAGTGTTGAAAATTCTTAGAAAATCAAACATATAATATTCAAATCAACAAAAATATTAGTGTTGTATTCTA
Organism: Selenicereus undatus; assembly: GCA_017589665.1. Classification (NCBI taxonomy): domain Eukaryota; kingdom Viridiplantae; phylum Streptophyta; class Magnoliopsida; order Caryophyllales; family Cactaceae; genus Selenicereus; species Selenicereus undatus. Next base: position 35,939,497 of record JACYFF010010365.1, on the reverse strand, counting down.
ATTGTTCTAGAAAATTGAAAAATAGACAAGCCAAAATTTTGTGGAGAAATTGAAAATTTAAAACGAGGGAAACAAAAGGTGATTAAACAGAATAGAATAGAGGAAATTAAAAGTTGAAACGAAGAAGGGAAAAAGAGGACAATAAGAGACAAAAATTAGAAAATTTAGAAAAGGAATGGAACTAGAAAATGGAAATATGGGATGAAGAACAAAAATTTAAAAAAAATCTAAGAATGCACTAGTAAGAAGACCAGGACGGCCAGGGAACAAAGAAAAGGGATTGAAGGAATAAAAATTAAAAACCAAAAACCACATGAATAGTAAAACTTGCCTATCAAGCTTCAAACTTGAGCTACCTGACACAAAGCATTTCACATGCGTGACCACTAATCCATGTATTTAATACATGCAAAGAATGAGACAATAATGATATACACTATAGCCTTGGGGGTGTACGACTGTACATAACACCATATTAGATTTTGCCCTCGGCCATACTCATAATGAAGTGTTGAGTGTCCAACATAAGTGTCCCATTGGAGTAGGAAATTTTCTAATGAATTTTATACATTTTTGGTCTGAAATGAAGCGTTGAGCATCCATACCTATGTCGGAATGTCAAGTGTCCGACGTGAGTACTTGGGGCAAAATAAAGAGCCGTAGTAACATAGTTACTATCACACTAAAAGGACATGCCTTGAGCATTCTATAGGCAAATTGAACTTATCCAAGCGTACAAAGAACAAACTCAGAGATGACATGCTGCCAACCAAGGATTCAAAATGCGGTTTTGGTAGCGGTACGGCAAAATCTCTCTAATACAGCAATCGCGTTCCATATTGCGGCATGAAAACGCGGATCGCCCAACTCCAAAACCTTTCCAACGTGACCGTTTCTTTGTGGTTCAGCCACATTTTGAATCCATGCTGCCACCTTTCTTGTCTACTTTTTGGTGGATGGATTCCACATTTTGTGGCAAAATGAATAGTTGGGCTAGATCGCAATAAGGGTAAGAGAAGACAAATTGACTACAATTCATGACTAATTTATTGATATTTGAATGTCATATCTCCTCCTAGTCCCTATGTGATGTGTGAGAGGTGATGTAAGATGGTGCATGCAGTCATTTGGCCAAACCTGAATCATCCTATGCGTAATTTATTTGTATGGGTTTGGGACTTTGAATGTGCACTTTACCACCTTGTGAAGAGAGAAATTCTCACTTTGTTGCTTTTGTAAAATTTTTCTGAAGTATAGAAAACAATAACTCTACATCTGAACAGTAAAGAGGCCTATCCAAACACAAAATCCATATCCAACATCCCATTTTGCTCCTGATAGGGATTCTTTTGCATATGAATGACATCCCTTTGGTGGGCTAACATACTTTTTTGATTACTCATTGAAAGAATTGTTTCAATTAGAGATATATTGTGTAAAATTTGGTGGTTTGCTGATGACTCATATTTCAGGTCATCTCATTGGGTTGCAGGGCACAGGTGTTGAGTGAATCTGGTAACAACTTTTGTGATGAATAATGTGCCACAGCTTATGGGTTTGCCAGAGATTATTGACTTAATTGATGACAGCAATGAAGGCTTTATCATTAAGAAATTTTGGAGGTGTGAGTTGGACGCTAAGGGCCTTAGGTTGGGTAGATAAAACTGTCTGGAAGAAAGTTCTATAATGATAAAGAAGCTTTTGAGAAAGATTTAGAGTGCAAATTATGGTGACGAAGGAAGCTCTAGGGGTCTGTTGTTCAGGCTGATAGAGTCATAAATGGAGATGGCATGCATCTAAGGAAGGCTGCATAGGAAATACTAGATACATTTGTCAGGATTTCTTTGTCACTAGACAATCCCAATTAAAATTCGAGACGATTGCCATTTGTTGACTTTGGTTTATATTACCAAGTATTGGCTTGTTAGATGGGCACTAAGCTGAAAAGAATTGTTTTAGCACGGTTTATTAGGTGTGCATAGTGTATACTCTTAGGAAGGATAGAAATGAAACAATTTGGTTAAGGTGGACATTGCTTCGTTTAAGGTGGACATTGCTTCGTTGTAGCGAAGTTATGAGAAATGGTCTAAACTACCTCTTTTTTCCTTATCAAAAAAAAAAAAAGGAGTCCTACCTCTTTTGGAGTTGTACTGAAAATTCCAAAGGCTCTACTCTTTACAAAAAAAATAAAAATTCCAAGGCTTTACTAAAACTTTCTGAATTTTTAAAAAAGAAAACAAAAATCCTTGCATTGCGAATGAGACAAAGCCAACATAGGCATTTTGTTTGCCCCAAGCCAACCAAGCTACAAAACTCAAACCTAGCTCTAACTGAATGTTGAAAGTGCTTCAAAGGGTTAATTCAGTTTCCTTATTTTCAGGATTTAGTCAAAGTATCTGGTTGATGTTTACCAAGTCTTTCCTGTTTATTTGTTTCCTATCTTTTAGGTTTGTTACCTGTCCCTATTCTTTAGGCTAAAGGTTAGGTAACTAGTTGAGTATGGTTAGTTGGCTAGATTTTATGAATTATTAGTTTCTATGCAGCCTATAAATAAAATAGAGCAGCTTATCAGTTGTTTTTTAATCAAATTTAATTTTTAGAGAAATAAAGCATCAACAGCTTTATTAAGAATCTTCTCAATATTTTTTTACTGTTTTGAATTAGTTTTTTTCCTTTGCTTTCTAACAAAATTGGTATTGGAGCCAAATTAGGTCTTTTGGGCAACTGAGTAAAAGACTCTTTTGTTGAGTGCTTGAGAGAGAAACAAAAGTGATTGTGAGGCATACACATTTGAGAGGAATTCATGGCCAACAATTGCACCAATTCTTTAGCCCAACCCCTTCTTCCTATGTTCAAAGGGGAAAAGTATCACCTTTGGAGTCTTAAGATGAAGACCACGTTTAGGTCTCAAGAGCTATAGGAGTTGGTGGAGAATGGGTACACTGATCCTCAACCCGACCAACAATTGTGTGAGGCTAGTAAGAAAGATGCAAAGGCCCTGTTTCTTATCTAATCCGCATTGGATGATGAAATTTTTCCACGCATTGCAACAACTACGACCTCAAATGAGGCGTGGAAAATTTTGAAGAAAGAACTTTTAGGTGACAAAAAGGTAATTACTGTGAAATTACAGACACTTCGTTGTGAATTTAAGACTTTGGTGATGAAAGACAGAGTCTATGCAAGAGTTTTTATCTAGAGTGTGCCTTTGTTAGTCAAATGAAAACATATGGTGAAGATGTTAGTAACCAAACTGTTGTGAGCAAGGTACTGAGAAGTTTAACGGCAAACTTTGACTATATTGTTGCTGCAATAAAAGAGTCTAAGAACTTGTCTACGTACACCTTTGACGAATTAATGAGTTCATTGCAAGCCCATGAAGCCAGAGTTAGTAGGTCCTTGGAAAAGGTTGAAGAAAAAACTTTTCAGGTGAAGGGGGAGACATCAAAATAATTTGGCCGTGACAGAGGACGTGGAAAAGGTTAAGGAAGAGGTCGAGGCAGAGGTGGTTCTCACGAAGAGAGGCGGGACAAAAACTCTCAGTGCCATTATTGCAAAAAACCAGGTCACAAAGAAGCATATTGTTAGCAAAAGCAAAAGGATGAGGCCAACCAAGCTAGTTTTGTAGAGAAAACAGAGGACAGTAAGCTTTTTATGGTTGTTTTTCTTGAAGATGAAAAGCCTAATGATGTTTGGTTTTTGGACAGCGGGTGTTCCAATCACATGTTTGGAACAAGGTCATTGTTTAGGGAGCTTCATGAGTCCAAGAAATCAGAGGTGACACTAGGAGATAACGAGAAAATTCAGGTGCATGGCAAAGGTACGGTTAGCGTTACAACTAGTAAAGGTAATGCTAAGGTTTTAGATGATATACTGCTTGTTCCTAGTCTCTCCCATAATCTACTTAGTGTCGGCAACTAATGATTAGTGGATATTCTCTTCTGTTTGATGATGGGCATTGTGTTATTTGAGATAAAGCCTTTGGTTAGATTACTACTAAAGTTCCCATGGCTAGCAACAAAATGTTCCCACTAAAAGTCTATGGTTGAGATGTGTGCTTTGATGACTAGTGCGGACTCTAACAATGAGACTATATTATGGCATTTACGCTATGGGCACCTGAATATTAATGGGCTGAAATTGTTAAGTCAAAAGGAGATGGTTTTTGGACTACCAAAGCTTGATAATCTTGGATTTTGTGAGAATTGTGTTTATCGGATGCAAAGCAAAGAATTTTTCCTGTAGGAAAGGCTTGGAGGGCCTCTAAATGTCTTGAGTTAGTGCATGCAGATATGTGTGGGCCTATGAGTACAAAATCTCTTGGTGGAAGTTGATACTTTCTGCTGTTTACTGATGATTTTAGTCGCATGAGTTGGGTTTACTTCTTGGAAAACAAGTGTAAAGCCTTTGGCTCGTTCAAGAAGTTCAAAACTTTAGTGGAAAAGCAAAGTGGACTGTCAATAAAGACTCTTCGAGCACACAGAGGAGGTGAATTTGTATCCACTGACTTTAATATTTTTTGTGAAGAAAATGGAATCTGCATGGAGCTTTTAGCACCTATACACCGGAACAGAACGGTGTAGCTGAGAGGAAGAATCGAACTGCAGTAGAGATGGCCAGAAGTATGTTACAAGCAAAAGGACTTCCAACCTGTTTTTGGGCTGAAGCTGTAGCGACGATAGTGTACATCTTGAATCTGTCTTCTACTAGAGCAGTTTGTGATGAGGCAACATATTGAGCTTGGATTGGTAGAAGACCAACAGTGAACCACTTAAAAGTTTTTGGCTGTAAGCATATGGTTTGGTTAAAACTTATTCTCAGAAATTTGATGAAAAATCTGAGAAATAGATTTTCGACGGTTCTTCTTCTAAATCCAAAGCATATAAATTGTATAACCCTGTTAGTGGCAAGTTAGCTATTAGTAGAGATGTAATGTTCAAGCAGCAAGCTGGGATTGGGCAGAAGAGCAGGCTCAGCAAGTTATTCCTATGGACATTTGTTCAGTTCCACCACTTGAACCAACACTTGCAAGCTGCAAGGTTATCTCCTACAAGGTTATCTCATACAAGTTCACCTGAGAGTTCTCCCACGTCATCCCCAAGCAGAAACGCTTCTTCAGACGTAGAAGAGACTTCAGCTACTCCTCCACTTAAAAGATCAACAAGAATCAGGAAGCCAAATCCCTAATATGTTGAATATAACACATCCTGCACTTTTGCTCTGCTTGTTACAGATCCTATTAGCTTTAATGAAGCCATAAATGAGCCTGAGTGGTGTAAGGCTATGGATGATGAGTTGCAGACTATTAAGAAGAATGAGACTTGAGATTTGGTACAGTTGCCAGAAGGAAAGAAGGAAAAAATGTTATTGGCTTGAAATGGTGTACTGCACTAAGTACAATACACTAAGTACAATGCTGAGTACAATGTTGATGGTAAAATTCATAAGTTCAAAGCTCGCTTGGTTGCAAAAGGATATGCGCAACAAGAAGGTGTGGATTTTGATGAAGCATTCTCTTGATTTTGGTGAAACATTCTTTCCTGTGGCTCGCTTTGAAATAGTAAGAGTGTTTCTGGCACTAGTAGCATAACTTGACTGGCCAGTCTACCAATTTGATGTTAAGGCAGCGTTTTTGAATGGAGAATTGAAAGAGGAAGTATATGTTGCCCAACCTGAAGGATAAGTTTCTAAAGGAGATGAAGATAAAGTATACAGGTTGAAGAAGGCTTTATATGGCCTGAAGCAAGCTTCGCGGGCATGGTATAGCTAGATTGACTCATATTTTCAAGAGAGCGGATTTGAAAGGAGTGAAAATGAACCGACTCTGTACATCAAAAGGCAAGTTAATTATGATTTTCTTGTCATATACCTTTATGTTGATATGATTTATATGGGTCTTGTCACTCATTGAAGAATTTAAGTCTTGCATGATGGGAAAGTTTGATATGTCAGATTTGGGTTTGCTACATTATTTTCTTTGACTTGAGGTTAACTAGTGTGCCGATGGAAATTTTGACTTACAAAAGAAGTATGCTACTGATTTGCTCAAGAGGTTTAACATGCTGCTCTGCAAATCAATGCCCACACCCATGAATGTGAATGAAAAGCTTTAGTTAATGATGGCACCGGCATGGCAAATGCAAAGGAATTTCGGAGCATTGTTGGTGGTCTAAATTATTTGTGCTGTACTAGACTAGACATCACATTTTCTGTGAGTGTGCTATCAAGATTTATGCACAATCCTTTGGGCAGCAAAGAGAATTCTTTGTTATGTAGCTGGAATTATTGACTTTGGGATTTGGTACTTTAAGGTATCAAAATTAAGGTTAGGTGGCTTTTTGGATAGCGTTTAGGCAGGATGCTTAGAGGACATAAAGAGCACTTCAGGTTCCATATTTTCCCTTGGTTCTGATGCTATTTCATGGAGCTTAAAGAAGCAAGATGTCATTGCTCTACCCTCTTCAGAAGCAGAATATGTTGCGATTACAGGAGCTGCTTGTCAAGCTATTTGGTTACGGAGGTTATTGGCTGATTTCCTTCAAATGCGAGGGGTAGCTACTGAGGTTTTCCGCGACAACAAAGCAACAATTGCCATGACAGAGAATCCAACATTTCATAGTAGAACAAAGCACATAGACATCTGTTATCATTTTATTCGGAAGTTGGTTGCTGATGGTGAAGTGACTTTGAGTTACTGTAGTACAAACAGTCAAGTTGCTGACATTCTCACCAAATCGCTTCCGCGGGCTAAGCATGAAGTCTTCAGACTTCAGATGGGAGTGACAAGTTTTGAAGCAAGAGGGAGTGTTGAAAGTGCTTCAAAGGGTTAAGTCAATTTCCTTATTTTCATGATTAGGGCTTGTTCTTTTCGTTTGTAAATTGGGGTTGGTAAAAAGGTGAAGTTGGTTGAGGCAGGTTGAAGTGGGTTGAAGTGGGTTGAAGTTGGTATATTTTTTGAAGTTGGTTAAAATAGTGAGAATAAAATTTTGAAGGAGGTGGGTTGAAGTGGGTTGAAATAGATTGAAGTTGGTTTAAGTGGGTTGAAGTGGGTTGAAGGAGGTTGAAGTTGGTATTTTTTATTGAAGTAGGTTGAAGTAGGTTGAAGTGGGTTGAATTAGGTTGAAGTTGGTAAATTGAAAAAGACCAACGAAAAGAACAGGTCCTTATTCAACGTATTTGGTTGATGTTTACCAAGTCTTTTCTTTTAATTTGTTTCCTATTTTTTAGGTTTGTTACTTGTTCCTATTCTTTAGGCTAAAGGTTAGCTAACTAGTTAAGTTGTGGTTAGTTGGCTAGATTTTATGAATTATTAGTTTCTATACAGCCTATAAATAAAGCAGCATATCAGTTGTTTTTAATCAAATTTAATTTTCTGAGAAATAAAGCATCGGCAGCTTTATTAAGATTCTTCTCAATATTTTTTTACTGTTTTGAATTAGTTTTCTCCTTTTTTTTTCAACACTAAAGGGCTGCTAAATGCAAGAAATATGCAGAATGGGTTTGGACTTTGGAGATGTTGAAGTGTCTTCCATAATTGGGAAAACATGGATTAGGAAGAGTTCCATTCAACCATAGATCTAGGTTTTGTTGAACCAATTTTGCACAGTATTTGCTAATGAAATCCCATCTAGCTCAACCCTTCCTTCCCTGAAAAGTGAATAGCATACAACATTGCAGCTATCTTACCCAATAAAACCTTTAGCTATGAATCTACCTTTTCCTATTGAAAAAAAAAAGAAGAAAAACCTTCAATTATGAATCAGGAAACCAGTATAAAGGACAAAGGAAGATGATTGAGTTTGTGGGAAAAGGTTTGTGCTAGTTCATGGTAAGGCTAATACATGGAGAATGCGCACTGACAGCATGTGTATCAATGATATTATGATCGAATATAGGTTTCTCATTCCTAACTTCGATGGCATCTCATTTGAGGCGATCATATGAGTGGATGACTGCCTTTTAGACCAAGCTGGTCTTTATTCATGTTGGATATGTCGTTTGGCTTATGAAATGCTCCAATAATTTGAAAGCTGATGGATCCTGTGTTTAAGCCTTATATTTGCAAGCTTGTGGTGTTTCTAACATTTTAGTGTACTGCTGTTTGCAATCTCATGAAAATTTCTAAATGTAGAACCTTGAAGGCAGCCATCTAACATGAGGGACTGCAACTGAGTAATTTAGCAGAGCCATTGGATATAACTTCTTTCAGAAGCCTGAATGATTGGGAAAAGGAGTCTTTTTAGCCTTTTTGCACTACTTGAGAATGTGAATGGTCAGTGTGAGAGTGATAAGATTGAAAAAGGGTTGGATTCTTGGAATTTGGAAGTTAATTCTGTTGGCTGTATGGTGGACTACATGGAAGGAAATCAAACGATGAATTTTCAGGGGAAAGCTGTGGCCTTTGAAGATTTTAAGCTCTACTTTTTGAAAGTTTTGTATAGTTGGAGTCAGATGCTTCAATGTGGTGTAAATTTGTCTTTTTTGGATTTTGTAGATAATATTATGCATGAAAACTTGAGGACGTAAATTACTTTATGGTGACTGTGGATCACACTGAGGATGGTATGTGATTTGCTGGCAAAGAGAACTTTAAATAAATCACTCCATGGTGAGTGGATCACGCCAAGGGTGGTATGTGATTTGCTGTCAAAGAGAATTTTAAATAAACTACTCCATGGTGAGGCTGGTAGTAGGAGTAGAGAAATAGTAGTAAGTTAATTATGGGTAAGAAAGTACCTAACAAGTAAGATTTAAGGAAGAGCAAGTATTTAAGTTGATTCAGCATGCAAGCAAAGTTGCATCTTATTAGTCGCTTAAGTTTCAAAGATTAAAAATCTCTTAAGCCCTACATGAGCGATGGGAAGTATATGAAAAATCAACTGATAGTGAGATAGATATTTAAAACTTGCTATTTTAAAAGTTTTGTCATAGTTGTGATATATTGGTGAAGATCCAATGAAGTTAGAAACATCTTTTTAAGGCTTCTGGAGCTGTTCAGAAATGAAATACTTGTATACCTTTTCTTGATGTGGATGTTTGTGTCTATTTCATGCTGTCAACCAAGGACAGGTGATGTACCCATCGAGGGGCAGTGAGAGAAGCTTGATTATGACCATCCAAACAGTCCAAAAACCTAAGAAATCAAGGCAAAGGTCAGCTTGTCAAGGGGTACCAAACTGCCCAACTTTCTGGTTCGGTTCAGAAAAAGGCTGAACTTTGCCACCTTATATCTTGAGTGCCAGGAGGGAGAGGGGGGGGGGGGGAGCTGATTCTTGCACCATATGAAAGCTTAAGAAGTCAGGAATCCAACAAATCAAGCTTGAAGTCATTTGGAGTTCATTTGGTCAGTCAAATTAAGCTCCAAAGTCAACTGCTCCAGATTCGCTCCCAGCAGCGCCTGTTCTGAATATCACCGTATGATGGAGCTACTTAACCAGCTGATTTGTGGGATTTTTTGGCATCAAAAGGTGTCATAATATTTATCATTACCCCCCCTAAAAGATGGTGCCTCTTGTCCAAGGAATTTGCTCTTATCCAGCCACAAAGCACAAGAAACACCCTCTTACCCAGTTTGAGCTGTTTTGTGTTTTGGTCTTTAACCAGCTGGCTCAACACCTATTTTTGGCTAATCAAGAGTACAAGCAACTTGTCTAGAGTCCAAGTAAGGTATTAGAAGGGTACTAATTAGATTGCATTAGGTTGTGACACCTCTTTTGAGTGAGACTTAAAGCTAATGTGTTGTCAAGCTTTAAGCTCCTAATTGTGCTTATATTAAGCAAGTTGTATTGTAGCTTCCTAAGCTGGTTGGGATGTGTATGGCAGCTTGGGAGGGGTTTTAAATACGCTCTTAGACTATTGTATTGATCATCTTAGGAGTTAATGAAAAGGTTGAGTTCAAACTCCCTCTAAGTCTTTCTTTTCTTGCTTATCTCTAGATTAGCTCCCTAGAGTAGTGTTCAAGAGTCTCTTGTGATCTTTGAATGGTGATATCTTATCTCAATTGATCTAAGGGATAGCTCTAAGTGTTCTTCGTGGTGATATCTTATCCAAGAGTGCTTAGTTTATCTTGCTATATTCGTTGCAAACCGAATCCGTGATCATCATACACCCACTACTTGAGATCTCTTCCTGGTTTCATCTCTTTGGAATTAGAAGTGACTCTAACCTTCTACCCAAAGGTGTTCTTCCAAGTGAGAACCAAATTTGAAACTGCCATTGTGTATCTTTGTGAGTTTAGCCTCCCAAAGATATACATCAACAGGTGTGCATGAGATTCTTCATTGAATTTGTGCATGCTAAATGCATCATATGGGTATTCCAGCAAATATTGTTCCTGTGCTGTGATTTGGAAATTTGTGATGTGTCTATGCTGGCTTTATTTATTCATGAATGTTCCTTGAATAATTTTGGTATATTCTTCGTGAGAATATGGTATAGCTGTTCCCATGCTTTTTTTTGATCCTTCAGTGCAAATGGAAGATCATGGCAAATTTAATCATTTGTGCTAGCTGATTGATTGTCATGTCATGATAAGGATCTTGCATTTTCAACAAGTTGCATTGGCCTTGGTTGCTTTTGATATGTGGTTTCATTAAGTTATCTTCTGTAGTCCATCACTTGGATAATTATGATTGTTGATAACTTCTGCAAATGGGATTTTCTTAGATGGAAATAAAGATGATCGAAACTTGAGAAATCTGAAGAACTGGAGCTTTGCCATTGGTTATGGATTGGGGTCGGGAAGCCCTCTGAGCCCTTCTTTCAACTTTGGTCTCGAACTTGCCCATGACTCTCAGGTTTTGCGATTTTTTATTCAGTGCAAGGGTGTTATATCTTATTGCTCTGTATTGAGGTCCTGGACTTGCTTCAATCTTCTGAGTAAGCCAAAGGGTATCCAAGTTACTTGCCATTACCCATTTCTGTTTTTTATCTGTGTATAAATATGTGAAGGTGAAACTTGGAGGGAGGATAATCAGTAATCACAAATATTAGCAGGAGTTTCTCTCTCTCTCTCTCTCTCACAAACACACACACACACTCACACACACAATATGTTCTGTGAATGTCCTTATATAAGGGGGTTGCAAATGTGTTCAATATGATTGGACTTTGTTGCTGCCTTTATTACTTCCTTACCCATTTACTTGGTTGTATTTGTAACCGTCTTGTTTTATGGTAAAATGTGAAAGGCTACTTACTGTAAGTGCTGTTTGAGCAGTTTCGAACCTTAAAACTAGATTTTTGCATATCATGGCTTTGGTTGATGGGCTGAACTTCTGCCCCATATGGGTCTTCAAGATTCTGAATGTGCATTTATATTTGGTCATCCACTTCCATCTTCAACTTTCCACCATTCTTGTACTGATTTCCTCATTCCCTCTGGTCAACTCAACCTAAAAATGTTCACTATATTCTGTGATCTCTGCTCAAATACAAAAGCAATTCTTAGACTTCCTAGTAGTTAAAATTATTGTTATCAGGAAGATTTGCCAATGGTCCAAAAAATTGTTTTCGTAAACTTACATCTTGAGTTATCTGGTTTGTTTTTCTTTATTGTCAATGAAGGCCTGCACAAACCCTACATCTCAAGGAGTTCACTCGTGTGATCTCGGGCATAAACTTGCAAAACTGGATAGGTGGCTAAATAATAAAGCTCGACACTGTAAGAAGCTAACATATCGTCAGTTAGAAAATTACAGAACATGTCTATAATCTATGGTCATTGGTAGTCTTATAGTTATAGTTGAGAATATCCAAACGGACTAGGAGGATGTGTCTATACTCATTGGTAACTTAATGCAAGTAGGAAACTTGTAATGAAATTAAGAAACATAGTATAAGATAAAGAAAACTACCAGATAAGGTGCAGAACCTCTACTGTAAAGAAGCTACTGTCCAGATTATGTCTCATCTAATGTTCTAATGTCCATTTATATTTAGTGCTAAGCGTTTGGAATTTGCTGCAGGGCACCCTATCCAGCAGGGAACTCCTGACGTCAGAAATAATTTCCTGCTCAATTTGTCTTCTGACAACAACTGCCAATGTGGGTCTAGCTTTCACGGGGTTTTGGCAGATCCAGATATAGGCGACCTTACACCTAAGCACTCGTGCAGGCAGAGATACCAATTCAATTGGTCTCTTATAAGGATTCCCTATAACATGCTACCATGCTCATGAACCAGTACCTCACCTTTTCATATGTTTTCGCCGACCTTCAGTTGTAAGGAGTGATACAAATCCCCTGGCCAGTGGGGTTTTTCTCAATGCCATCCAAAGATAAGCCGCAAGTAGACTGTTCAGCTTCAACCTGTTGAAACTAAGATAAAATAACATGAAGAAGCAGACGGAAAGCATTGATGAAACAAGATACCAGAACTCATCGGCAGAACTTACATTGTGTGATTATATAGCCCTGGAATCATGTTTATGATTGTTTTACTCTCTAAAATAGTTTTGTCCTAGCTTCATATCATTTGAATTACTGAAATTGAGGCAATCTAACAGCTCACCAGTAATCCTTATTCCATGATCACCACTGATTTCAAATCATGGAATTTGCAGTAGATTTAGTGCAATGTTGAAATCACCTACAAGAATCCATAATAGCTTGCCAAGAGATGCCATGTTATGCAAACTGGGTCCATAAATTAACCTTTGTTCAACTTCGCTGTCCAGAATAAAATAAATATTGAAATTGCTTGTTCAATTCAGCCAATCTGTACTATTCCTCATCTTTCTTTATTCTGCCCTCTTCTTTTGTGCCTGCCATTCTGTTGAAACTCTAGTTTTAGTTCAATCTGAAGCTAAGAACTTAATTTGTTCAAGGTAGGTTTGATTAATGATTGTGTGATACTTGATATGTGATGCTTGATATACATTCCATGATGATTATGCAGAAACATCATTTTGATATATGCGGAGAATTAAACCCCCAAAAGGGGGCGGGGAGCTCATGTATGGTTGATATTCCTTTCTTTCTGGTATAGTTAAACTATTTTTTTTCTTCCATTGGGAAGAGATCCTTAAAGTTGGGCAGTGAAGTTACAATCTTCTTAGTACTGGGACCGCATCTGTTAATTTGTTTTTCTGGCCAGTGGATGGCTCTTCCTCGCTGATTCTGGGCACGTCTACTACTCACATATTTTGCTTAACGATGTACTTCTTGATTTATGACTTATGATTTATTAATGCTTTGCAGTTCATTGCCTCATTCTATCAACATTTTGTTGTTCAAAGAAAGGTTCGTTCAATTCCTTTCATTTTGTTCACGTGTTCCTCCCCCCCCCCCCCCAAAATCTGTAGAAGTCATTATCTAATTTTTCGTGCACCAAGTGAGCTCATAGCCGCACGCTGCTTACATTGAGCAGGTGCAGAACCCTTTTGAAGAAAATGGAATAATTGGGATAACAAATTATCTTGATTTTGGTTTTGAATTGAGAACAAGGTAACCTAATTGATGACCGCAGTACGTGGGGTTTGTTTGTCAATAGACATTGGTTTATTTTTTGTCCTTTCCTCTCAACAGATTGGAGGATGGTGAAACATTGAACACATCTCAGGATTCCACATTTCAAGTAGCTGGATCTTGGCAGGCAAACAAAAATTTCTTGTTGAAGGTATGCAATTCAATACTTCTTTTGAGTTTACACGGAATACATAGCTTAATTAATTGCACACAGGGGAAGGCGGGCCCTGTCAGTTCTACATTGTCACTAGCATTCAAGTCATGGTGGAAGCCTTCTTTCACTTTTAGCCTCTCAGGTACTCGTCATTGGCAGATTTCTGGTTATCCACGCTTCATGTTTTCCTTATTTCCAAGTTCTTATCTCTTGTTGGATTATTGATATTTGAAAGTTATCTTAAGCAGTTGGTTCATGCATTTTGACCCAAAAACAAGGTTGGAAAAGGGAGATTTCGGTTGTGACTTGTTATAATTGATCCAACCAGAAAACCTGACCAAAAACGTTTAGGTGTGAAGATAATTCAATCCGAAATTAAAATGACTTGAATATGAAGGTCAAATGTAGCCCGTCGCAATTAGTAACTCTTATGTACCCTAAGTTTTAGGACAACTATTTTTAGGCCCCTAACTTTTTGAAAGTAACAGTGGACTACCTATGTGTTTTGGACAATCAATTCATATGTCATTTTTCTTATTGTTTTGGCCCGAAACTTTCAAAAATTACAAGGTTGACCTTACTTTTGGTAATTGTACTATTTTTTGAGCTTCTTCAGAAAATATGCTTGCTTTAGCTAATTTAACTTCTTATAATTACTTTATTGGTACTATTATCACAATTTATCACTTATATCATAAATATTATATTTTTTGTGATATATGCCACCATGCATAGCAAAATAATAAAGCTTACTTAGAGAGTTTTAACCTTTATGTGAACTTAGTCGGTGCTGGACGCTAGTGTTTTTAGTTTACAGAGATTGCTAATCTTAACAACACCTCGTTTAGATCAGACATAACACAGATATGTTTCTAGATATGTTTCGTTTCCCACCTCAGATCGTAGTCATTAATAAAGTTTTATAATTTAAAGGATAACGAGACTTTAATCAAGAAATTATAATATTTAAGACATAAGGTTTGATTGAATAACGTATCCTATTGGGAAATTTTTTTATTGAAAGCTTAAAAGTGGAAATATTGCAATAGAAAGGTTGAAGAGGGAGTTGAACTGCTAAGATCATCAGAGATGTTTGCTCATAGAGAAATGGAGAGTCCTAACTTCTCTGTTTCTCAAGTATGCTTAAATGACGGTGCCCCCTCACATCACTTCAATTCTCTTTTCATAGAGGCTGGAATACATAGGATGCCCTAATGGCTACAGTACGCACACTGTTATGCTTTCAAATGGCTACAGTTTTTGACTTGACACTTGATAAGATTACACATAATGGTGTAACAATTTTTCAGAGAACTTAATGCTGACATCAAGTCTATTATTATTATTTAGATAGTCATCTATATTGAGATTCTACATGTCTTCATCTCCAATAATGTTTTTAAGTCTATTATTATTCAGAGTCATCAAAATCTTGATCAAGTTCAAGATGTTCTGGATTCCATTCTCAAATAGTTCATGTAAATATTTCTTTCCTTTTTCTAATAGGAGTTCTGTACCTCCAAAATCAAAGAGATAATTAAAGATAACTTCTGAAGTAGTTCCTTCTACCTTCATATATTTGTGAAATTTATTATGATTAACGAAAGCAGTGTTTCCGTAATGCATTAGAGTTTCTCCTTATTCAATCAATGCCTACATTTGATGATAAATGTTGTAAAAATCAATGACTCTTGCTAAAGTAGGATCACAAACTACTTCTTGTCGTTTTGGAAACTATTTTTGTTGACAATTGGGATCTGCTTAGAATGATAAATTGCCAAATCTCATACTTATTAGGGACTTCTGTAGTATGAAAATTTTGTTGGACCATCAGGAGATGTGAGCATTAGGGGTGTTCATTATTTGGTCCAAATCCAAACCGGACCGAAGACTAGCTTAGACCGGACTGGACTGGACCAAACCAAATGAATTTGGTCCGGTCCACAAATTTTTTTTATTCTGTCTTCGGTCCGGTCCGGTCCAGTCCACCGGTTCGGATTGAGGACCGAATAAAAAAAATTTGAAAACCGACTTTTTACTTGTTCAATTTTAATTTTGTTTTGCAACTTATAATTTCTCAAACATTCAAGAATATTGATTTGTTTTTCAAGGTGAAAATTTGTTGAAATTGTTCATATTGAAATAAATATAAGATGTTCATATAATAAAAATTTGCTAACTTGACAATTTGATCCGATCTGGTCCGGTTCGATTTTTTTCGGTCCGGTCCCGGTCAGGTCCACGGTCCATAACTTCCCTCTAATTCGGTCCTCGGTCCAGTCCGGTCCGGTCCGATTCAGGTTTGGACCGATACACCCCTAGTGAGCATCAAATGGATTGTTTTAAACATACACTTATGAAATTTTGTCATTCTTGAGAAGAATGAGTATTTCAGATATGGGATTTCCATGAGGTAAGCTACTATTTCGTATTCCCAGACTTTCACAATGGGGCGTCTAGAGGGATTGAATTTGCTGAGAATCTAACACCACCAACTCCAAATCTATTAGGGAAGAAGATCATAGTACTCTACAACTTTCAAATCTCTTAGGAATAATTATGATTGTAGTTGATGTAGGCTACATACTAGTCATTGAACCATTTATCCTGAACATAGGAACTTATTTTTCCCTGAATTTCATATGGACACCTTAAGTAATTCATTTATAAATCTAAATGATTGAATTGTTGTATTATTAGATAGGAAAAAGACACTATTAGATAAGAAAAAGACAGCAAACGATAGCGTGATCTCCTCCTTGAAGGTTCCTAAGACTAATTGAACTACTTTCTATCAAGGATTCAAAATGCAGTTTCGGTCGCGATTTCGGTTTCGGCACGGCAAAATCGCTCTAATACGGCAATTGCGTTTCATATCGCGGCTATAGCGGTATGAAAACGCGGTTCGCCCAGCTCCAAAACCTTTTCAATGCGGTCGTTTCGTCGCGGTTCGGCCACATTTTGAATCCATGCAGTTTCTATCATATGACTATTTTATTCGTAATCACTTTCTTCATATTCATCTTGTACTACTATTTTAACAATTCTCTTGTTTTTTTCATTGCAACATCTAAGCTCAAAAGAGTCTAAACTACCCAATGTTTCAATAAGCTTGTTATTCTTTCTATTTTTGCATTCATTTACATAATGCCCTACTTATCTGCATGCGCAACACTAACAATTGTTTTTCCTTGTTGAACGATAAACAACTTTTCTAAAAAATCTACACCTTTTGAAACTTGACTTATTATAACTTTTTCATTTGTACTTCTCTCCGTTTTACTTGTTAAAGCCCTTTTTCTTATAAAATTTTCTCTTATTATCTTCTCATATTCATTTCTCCATTGATTAGGATTATCCCTATAGGTTAGAATTATTTCTTCATTTTTTTTTGTTTTTAGATATTAAAACATTGATCATTGACCCATTTTCTTAAATAAGAGATTTTTGTTCAAATGTATCAATGATATCTGTTTTTTTCAAGTCAAGTAATGTATTTTTTATTAATAATGAAATTTTTCGGATCAGGTAATTTGTCATAAACACACCAAGATTAGTTATCATTATGCCCAGTTTGTAATAATATTGACTAAATTCAGCAATATAATTTTTCAAATATTGTTTAGGAATAGCATTGTTAACTAGATTGAATTTGATTTCGCTGATGTTGAGTTTTTCTCCAATTTCATATATTTCACCGTTAGCTACCATTTTATCATATTTTTATCCAGTTTTTTCCTAATTTTTTCTGAAGCAAGCATCCAGATTCATCTGATGATATATTTCTTCAACCAACTAGGCATTTTTTTATCTCTTCATCATCATCAGATAGAAATTTTTGTTTTTCTACTATTGCACCTATGATTTTGTTTAATTCTTCTAGGTTTTATTTTTTATCAAACATAACTTGTAATTCATCGAGATTACACTGCTTATATTCCATCCTCTTCTTTTTCTGCCTTTTTAGATGATCTTTTAATTAATTTTTCCTCCCATTTTTTTGATTTTTTTATCTTGCAAAGGAAATTGATTGTTTGCTTTTTTAGGTTTTTAAAAGGATATTTATGCTGAAATAGAGTACTATCTAAATAAGGTTTTTTACTATGTCTAATTTCGTTAATCAAAGAAATATGAATTATAGACAATTGCTTCTTTATTAGCTTAATTTCAGTCTTAGTTTTTGCTAATTTTGCTTCAATTCTAAAATTATAGTTTAATACTTTAATTGCGGTGCTAATGAAGTGGTTCTTTTTGGTGAGTGTACAATATGTGAATAATTAGGAGTGGACAAGTAGACGATGATTCAACTATTAACTTCGATAGGTCGATTAGTTATCTTAATTAACTTTAGTTAGCTTAATTATACTAATTATTTTTTGCTCACGTGGCTCTGATTCCAGATAAGAGAATATTTCGAGTAATACTTATGAACATAAAATCGCATGCACAAAATTAAAATTTTCGAAAGCAAATTTGTAAGGATTTGAGTAAAATATACAAATGTGAAAATTTGTGGGCATTACACGTGAATTAGAATAGTAGAATTGGTCTTGAAAAAAAGTTTGCATAAATTATGAGGGTTCTTTCTATGAGTTACCTCATAAGTCAAGGTACCTTACGGTTGTTTTTAAAAACTGAAGGTCCTTAGAATTGTTTACACAAAATTTAAGGTACCTTTGTGTAATTTTTTGCAACTCGTCGGTTCTCCATTTATGGGTAATAATTGATTCATTCACTGCCCCTTGTCTTAGAGCTCCCCCCCCCCCCCCTCCTCCTCTGCTGACAATGGCTAATCTTATCTACTATTCGCTTAATATAATGGATGTGATCATAAGCATTGATGGAGATTTAGCAACGCAACATGTTTTAAGCCTTCAAATCAGTTAAGGTAATCAGCATTACTCAGCCAAAGTCCAAGAAATTGCCCACATTTTGCTAGGGTCAAAATAGAAGCTCCTGGGTTCAAATCAGCAAACATGCCCTGTTTTTGTAAGCTTGATTACTCAAGCTTAAAATGGGTATAGGAAGCTGCAATTCCACTTTTTTGGAACCCTTTTATGTAAGCTTTGAGTACATGAGAAGAGTTCTTGGTTAAGTCTAGAAGAAATAGGTCACATGGGATCATTTTCAAAATGCTACAGAAACTGATCCAGTCTGGACCACCTGTACCTTTTGACCTATATCTCTCAAGCTACTGGGATTCGGATCCTCCAAGAGGACTTGCCTGAAAATAGACATCTTGAGCTTTCCAAGGGCTTTGAATGACCGAATTTGCGCATGTATTTTGGGAGGTATGATAGATTAAAGTTAGAGATGTTGTACTGGAAAGTAACTGACTGTTCCAGTATAAACCCGGTTGTGTGCTTAATTACATAGGTCTCCTTAAGGTTTAAGTCTGATATTTTTGCATATTTTGGTTCCCTAAGGTCTTAGTTGTCTAAGCATGTAAAAAGATTTGGTTTAAGTCGTGTAAAAATAGGAGAAACAAGGTCATTGTAAATTGTGCCAGATTGCACCCCAATCTGCCTAGTTTGATTAATTAGGTGTTTTATGTAGTTAAAACCTAGTTTAACCTTGATTTCTCATTATGGGGGATTAGTAGACATCTTAAGGTTTCCCCCCATGGAAGGAAATCCAAATCATGGTCACTTGTTGCATTAGATATGTGGCATCCAAAAACAATCTCCAAATTGCTAAAACTATCATGTTGCACCCGATTGGTGCAATTGGTGGTTACTAGTCTTCCAATGGCATGCTTGGTCCCTTTGCTGCAAGGGTGGTGATTAAAGGGAGTTGGAACACAATCATGACGTCCTTTTAGCCTTGTGAAGAGCAAAACCAATTGAAGAAGGAAGAAGAAAGGCAAGTGCATCTGGATTGGCTAGTCGTAAAGTGCATGTTCCCAGCAGCCTTTTTCTCTTTCCTCCATGTGCAAGCAGCCTTCTTAAGGCTAATTGAGGAGCTTAGGGATGAGTTTAGTCCTTTCTTGTAATTAGCTTAGTTAAACATGCTTTCTACTTAAACAGAATGTAAGCTCATTTTAAGCATAGTTGGAGGTTTCCTAAGCATGAAGAAACCTCTAAGCCCTTTCCTCGACAGCCAAGGACTCATATAAGTAGGCAAGTAGCTCTCTTTGTAAAGTCAGATTTGAACCTGGAGTAAAAGAAAGTTGAGCTTTGCTCCTTTGAGCTTCTTAAAACACTTTACTTGCTTATCCTAACTTACGCCGAGTTAGGCGGTGATCAAGTGAGTCTTAACTCTTGATTAGGTGGTGTTTCTATATCCTAATCAAAGTTAAGGATCCTAAACTTGTTCTTGGTGGTGATTTCTACATCCAAGAATAGGTTTAGATTCATTTTATCCTTACATTGCATTCGGATTCACTCTAAATTCAACCTAAAGTTCAGTTTGCAATTTTAGCTAAACTTTGTTCTTTTGAATGTGAGTTGAGTGGTGTGTGAATACATCAAGCATGTAGCCCACCTGCCCCCCTTTCTTTGTCACACCTACACCGGGTCTTGTTTTTTGATCCTGGGACTTGTAATTTGTTTTATCTTAGTTATGTTTATCTATAGGTTAAGTCTTCTTGGTCGCTGTTATGATTATGGCACTTAATTAGAGGTAAAATATAAAAACTACTATGCCCAGTGTGGGTCACGCTTGCGCAAAGTGTGGGGAGATCCAAATGTAAGTAGTATTACCTTTGTAAGTATATCTACCTATAAAGAGGCCGATCCAATCGATCTACAAAATATTTGAGAAAACATTTGGAGTTAAAAACTTTTGATGCGAAGTGAAAAACTCTACAACAAGAGCAAAGCTTGCAAGATGTAATAGTAAATACATAAAAGAGTACCTCGCCGAACCAAAAACCTTAATCCTAAAGCCCTATATCCTCTTATCTTGAGCCATGTCCTCCGTTAATTCTAAAATCCTCAAGTTAATCACTTCGTTCCAAACTTTCTTAAGTATAACTTGACCCTTCTACACTCCGGATGAACAATCATCTCACATCTCCTCATTGTTGCATCCATACTCCTCTTGATATGACCAAACCATCTAAGTATACTCTCTCTCATCTTCTCCTTTGTGGGTACCACTCCTACTTTGTCTCTAATTACTCCATTTCTGATCCTCATCTCTGCAACCTTATCCTCTGGACAACATGTTTTAATTATCTTAAACAAAGTCTAACAACCCTTTCACTGACCCATTAGTTACACAAAGGCAAAATATATTTAACCTGAGTGCAAGTACTCAACATCTCAATCTAACAGTTCTATGGTGCAGAAGTGTTGTATGTCATTTTGGCGTGATTGCGGAGCTGGTATCTGAATATGGGTGTCTCCTTTCAGCTAATGACAATAGTACTACGTATTTGTCCTAAAATGTTCTCAGAGTTCACTTTCTTGGGCCTAAGTTTGTTCCCTTTTAATGAAACACCAAACCTCAGGACTTAATTGTTCTTGCTGGTACGATATGATGTTTCAGGACACTGTATGTCGTATATAATTCTAGGCTTCTAGCATGTTTGCACTCAGCTATTTGTCTATGCATAATATGATACTTGATTCTGCAGCGAACAGAGATCATACAGTTGGCAGCACTTCTTTTGGATTTGGCATTCGTGTCGAAAACCTTAGGGAAGCGAGGTATATATATTGGTTTCTCATTTTGGTTGTTCATGGAGGAAAGATTACACTCCAATCCCGCTTCACAGAAGGATAACATGTCATTTTCCCGTGCCTAATTTCAGGAATCAATCAACTGAATTTCTGCTTCTTTTAACATTCCATACGTAGTTGTCTGCTGTAATGCTGGGATTTATATTCTGAGATGCCTTACTGTATATACCTTTTGCTTGTGCAGCTATGAAAGAGCTGACCCAAATTTTGTGATGCTAACTCCAAGTAAGGAGCACATAGCTGAAAGCGCACTCTGGAAAGACCGGAAGATGCCTTTTAACCAATCAGATCTGAATTCAGGGAATTTTGATGGCTTGCCCAGGGAGTTGAGACCTCTAGGAAAAATTTTATAATCTTTCTAACCCTCTTGCCTTGTCTTTCGGGTAATTTTGTAGCCATCTTGAACATATGGCTGTGGCATGAAATGAATTTTGATCATAAACGAGAACTAGGATTGTGAGCATTGTTGTGTCACGGAATCCATTTTGAGCCATTTCCCAGTTTTACTTCATTGTCTTCACGGATGTGAATGGTGAAAGAACAAAGATGTACTCTTGAGATCAAGAATGGTGTTCTGTCTCCAGTTGTAGATTCCATTTCGCTTGAAGTTAGGATATGGCTGCTGGTTACGTCTAATTTTCCTACTTACTGTCTTATGACATTTCTTTCGAGCCTATATGCCTTTTCCTGAACAGGCACTAAGTGCTTTCCGTTATAAATGGTAATAGAGAGGTGTGTACTAATCTTAGATTTTGAAGACTTTTAATGCATAGTACCGTACCAAATCTAGATACAATTTACAAGTAATGATACCATGAAGTACTATAATTTAAAGATAGAAAATTGCTATTGATTTCTGACAATATATATCTTTGACTCAATTAAAACAAAATAATACAAACTTAATCGATGAAACATGGTAATTTTGCGAAAGTTTGGATAATTTTCCAGTCTGATAACAAACTGAATTTCAAAATTTAGCTTTTAATTAAAATAGTTAGTGGTTATGACTAAAGAAATAATTAAATGGTAAGTTACTACTATTTTATAATCGATCTTGTTAAACACCATCCAGGGTTCGATAGATAAGATGTAGTTAATTAATATAATCAAATATAATTTAGATTGGACTTGGATAAAATCCATAGTTTCAAAATAGGAACTTTATTTAACACACTAAATTGATGATACCTAAAATCAGGGTTGAGAGCACCGGACCAACCGGACCGGCCAGTTCAACCGGTTGGACCAGGAACCGGCCACAGCACCGGTCCAGAAGTTCTCTAAAACCGTTTGACATATCAAACCGGGAAAAACCAGTACAACCCATTTGGACCGGCTTACTCGATCAAACCAACCCACCTGCAATTGGACCGTTTTTTCCCAGATTTTTATGTAAACCAATATTTTTTGTTGGCTATGAAAATTTTGAGCACAACTTAACCCTTCAATAGCATCCTTGGCTTGTCTTCTCCTTCCATACCATTTTATAAGGCTACCAAGTTTGAGAATTTTCTCAAAATGGCGATGTGGGACTTCCCATTTCTCACAATCTAACAAACCCTATATTTATGTAATGAGGGTATTACAATCACCTTTTACTCTATTAATGTGGGACTATAATTAAATTTCTTATTTCTCTTCTTCCTCATTATTTTGTACTTGTAACTTTTTCTATTAGATTTTAGTAATTTATGTTGTTAAATCAAAAAGTATTTTTTTTCATCAAATATATAATTTAATGATCTCTTCTTCCACATTATTTTGTAGTAGTTCATTTATTGTAATTTTTATTTCGTTTAATGTAATAAATGTATATTTTTTGTTTATCATCAAACTCTTGTAATTTGTATATTCAAGCATGGTTTACCAAATCATTATGTCCAAATCAAAAAATTATGACTCTCTAATTAGTTATGTTACTATATTATTTATATCTAAATTATATTATTTTGTTTTGGAGTGTGAATGCCAATTATAGGTGATAAAAACACACGAAAACCTTGAGTTCTTTTACCAAACATAACTTTAATTACAAGCCCATGACTTTGTATTGTCTTTAGCTTACCTTCCATGCTTTTTTATAAGGCTACCAAGTTTGAGAATATGCTCAAATTGGCAATGTGGGACTTCTCAATTCTCATTCTATAATAGAACACATATTTATGCAATGAGAGTCTTGTAATCACCTTCTACTCCATCAATGTGGGACCATAAATAAATTTCTCATTTCTCTTATTCTTTATTATTTTGTACTTGTAACTTTTCTATTAGATTTTAGTTAGTAATTTGAAAAAAAATATATATAACAAATATATATAAAAAAAATTTTCAAGTTCACCGGGTTGTACCGGTCTAACCCGGTTGGACGGTAAATCGGGTCAACCGGTCCAAACCCGGTCCAAACGGTCCGACCGGGTGAACCATTGATCCACTCGGTCGACCGGGTCGGTTCTCTCAACCTTGCCTAAAATGCCCTTAGTAGGTATCTCCGCCCGCCGCGCCCCCCCCCCCCCGCTACCGAAAAAAGAAATCGAGAAACGTCAATAAAAAAATCCACGTTACCACCATTGCCAACTCCATCTCCACACTCCAATACGTCTATCATACTCTTAGGAG
Organism: Selenicereus undatus; assembly: GCA_017589665.1. NCBI lineage: Eukaryota > Viridiplantae > Streptophyta > Magnoliopsida > Caryophyllales > Cactaceae > Selenicereus > Selenicereus undatus. The sequence goes on along the minus strand of JACYFF010010365.1, from coordinate 35,915,573 downwards.
CATATGTTCCTACAAGTCACATCACCAAATATATACTAAGAAAATAAATATATGACAAATACACACGTAAAATATATATATATACATGGATAACAAAAGTATGTACTCCCAAGAGCACATAAGAAATTGCCTCCACACTCTAGCGAGAGCCACCGGCGTAGTACCCTTAACAAACAAAGCATACCATCTTACCACCAATTCTATCATTGCCACATCCAAAATTCAAATGGCACTACCAGTTATGCCTATCTCTTGGCGGCAACACCCGAAGACACACTAGTCGGGTCTGCTTCGCCGCCAAACAAGGTTAATCCAAAGTCCAAACCCTAAAATGCATTAAAAAAATTGAGATCTAGAACCATGGTTTAAATTGGAGAATTGAAATCCTAAAACCTAGATCCGAACATCCTAGTCAATAAAATCGGGAAGAAAGAGGAGCAAAGGTATCAGGACGAGATTGACAGTGACAAACGAATACTACGGTGGCAAGCTCTGAGGTTGGATTTTGTGGAAGATAGATAGATCATGGGTATGAGATAGGGAACTCAAACAAAAACCATGGGGATGATAGAGGGAACTCAAGAAAGGCTAGCCATGTTAGTATATCGCTGGTGAAAAAAGCAGAGGAGGCAAGAGGTGGACATGAGACTTTTTTTTTTTTTTTGGGTACTCCGCTATTATTTTGGTCTTTTGGGAAAGGATACTTTTTGGTTGTTGTGATTTCCGTAAGTGAACCATTTATCATTGTAGCCCTTTAAGGTGTGGTCTTTTAGGATGGGTTACGAAATTACACCGTTATTAATCAGAATTATAACAGAGTTAGAATTGATTAGATTCACTTATTTTACTACCTTCAAATAAATAGCTAGAACAAGAAATTAGATACACATCATTCCAAAACCATTTTAGCCATTCAACTTGACACTATTGTGGCAACAGAGGAATGAATCAGAAACAAGTTTCCACTACTTTTGTTCAATCGAAATTCTGCACAACCACAGAAACCCAAAATTCAAGATTCAAAATTAAACAAAGCAAAGGCAATAAAGATTTGACCAGAATTGCAATTTTAGCAACTCGGGACAGAGGGCACAAAGGAAACTGAACTGGCTTCACAACCTCGAATCAAGCCAAATGAGACAACCTGCAAGTAGAATCGGCAAGCAGCTACAATGGTGAGGAAGTCTCAGAGAATTCAGAACCCAGTTGCCCAAATCAAAAGGCCACGCTCGAAATAGAGGAAGATAGGGGCTGATGGAAAATGAATAAAAAATTCGAACTTCAAATGCACCCAATTTCGTTAGATTCCACATCAAGTCTCCAATCCTAAAATTTGATAAGATTAAGGCCTTGTTCTTTTCGTTGGGAAATTAACCCACCTCACACCCATTCACTTCTTCCCCCCTCTTCTTACTCTTTCCCATACTTAAAAAAAAATACAACTCATTCTCACATTCACCAACTTCTTCCCATATCTACATAAAACAACCATTTCTCATATTTGAAATTTTTTTATAATTTACGTAATTGTGTGTACGAATAATCTGATAGCAATTATGAGCAGTTTTAATTTTTCGGATGTTACGGAACAGTTTTAGTTTTTTTCTTTTTCATTAATTTTTTAATTTTTTAATTTTTTTTTAATTTTTTAATTCTATTTTTTAATTTTTAAATTTTAAATTTTTTTGTATTTATTTTTAATTTTTAATTTTTAATTTTTTAATTTTTTAATTTTTAATTTTTCGGATGTTATGGAACAATTTTATTTTTTTTATTTTTAATTTTTTTTAATTTTTTTTATTTTTTGATTATATTTTTTATTATTCTATTTTTTATTTTTTAATTTTTAATTTTTTTCTATTTATTTTTAATTTTTAATTTTTAATTTTTTAATTTTTAATTTTTTAATTTTACCTTTTTAAATTTTTTTGTATTTATTTTTATTTTATTAAAAAAAATTTAAATTATAAATTTTTTTTTGTATTTTTTGTATTTTTTATTTCAGAAAAACAACCAACGGAAAATTCCAAAAATATAAAAAATAAAAAAATTTATACAAAAATAAAAAATAAGAAAATAAAAAATAAATACAAAAAAATATATAAATTAAAACGAAAAAAATTTAAGAAAATTAAAATGAAAATAAAAATCAAAAAAATTTTAAAAATTTAAAAATTAGAATTAAAAAATTAAAATTAAAAAAATTAAAAAAATTTAAAAATTTAAAATTTAAAATTTAAAATTAAAAATTTAAAAAATAAAAAACTAAAAAAAATGAATAAAAAATAAAACATAAAAAAATAAAATAAATAAATAAATAAATAAAAAATAAAAAATAAAAAATAAAAAATACAAATACAAATAAAAAAACACAAAAATAAAAAATAAAACAAAACAAAACAGAATAAACGAAAACAAAAAAAATTCATCATCATTAATTACTATCACAATAAAATTATTACATTATAAAACAAAAAAAGATTAATAACTAATACTTCAACTTTATTCAACTACATTCAACTTTCACCCACACTCACCCACTTTTTCCCACACTTAAAAAAAAAAAATCATACTCACCTACTCCTTCCCCCCTTTCCCACAATCACCCATTCCACACCCTTCATTTCCCACTGAAAAGAACATGGCCTAAGTTGGGAAACTAAAACCTAGTTCTAGAATTAAAATAAAAGGAAAACAGGCCAACAAAATTGAAAAACAATTAAAGCTGGAAATTAGAACTCTCCTCTCCGTCTGCTCTCTGCTTGGTTCTGGTCTCTGCTTGGTTCTACTCTCCTTTCTTATAGCCCCAAAAATGCAGCGCTTAACTCCAACGATAGAGCTACATTTGGACAAGGGGGTAAATCCGCCTTTGGGGCAAGGGGGTCAATTGATCCCCCAGTTTTTTGGGGGAAAAAAAATAAATATGCGATATTTTTGTGGAAAAAAAAATAGATACATATAATTTCGTTCAAATATATTTTGCAAAGTCATGCTAGGCAGGATGGTGGTTGCCCTGTCCCTTGTTTTGCCTGGTTGCGGGTTCGAATCTTTCTAGATGCCACTCTGCTCTGCCTATTGGTCCCTTATAAATTTTTTTTTTGAGTTTTGGACATTTATTCGTCCAGTCGTCCTCCCGACTATTTTTCGCTAATCACTTAGGCTCGTCTCTTCCCAGCACTGGCCCTTGCCTGCCCTGCCCACTTACTCTCTCTCATTCTCTGGCTTCTGTCCGCCACTCCGCCGACCGACTGACGCTGCCGATCGGCCGGCAGCCGCCTGCCCCGCCTCCACTTCACTCCACTCGGAGCACTCCTCCTCAATTCTCCTCCTAAATTCCAAATCTCAATTTGAGGTAATTCTCAAAAATACTCAATTTTTGTTTTTAATTTTATTATTTTGTAAATAATTATGTTTATTTTACTGATTTTAGTTAGATTTATGTTAAACAATTGATTAATTTAGTGAATTACTAATGATTCATGAATTAAAAAATTAGGATTTTAATCTAATTGTCTTCTTGGTTGAAGATTTAAAGTTGGACTAATTTTGTTTGTAATTGCTTCCTTGTTTATGTTTAGTTTGCCAATTTTTATTGAATTTGTGTTGAATAAGTGGTTAATTTAGAGATTTACTCATCAATTTAAAAATTAGGTTTTGTCTTTCTTGATTGAGAATTTAAAAATTAGAATTGGGGTAATTTGTTGGTTGTTGTTTATTTATTTGTGTTAAATTCATTGACTTTAGGCAAATTTGTGTTTGTTTATGATAAATACAAATTACCTGAATTCTAATTCCTAAATTCTCAATCAAGAAAGGCAAAACCCAATTTTGTAAATAATTATGTAAATAATTATGTTTATGATTTACTAAAAACATAATTATGTTTATATTATGTATATTATTAATCTCGCATCCCCTTGGTTTGAATCCTAGCTCAGCCATTGCTTAACTCTTGAATCTTGATTCCTTCAGTTAATTTCAAATTGAAGCCAACCTCTTGTAACCGCTTAATTTTGATGGTGATGATGATCGAAATGGAGCGTAGCGGCTGGAGGTGATAATGGGAGAATTGATGAAGGTAATTGACAGAGGAGAGAGAAAAAGCAGATGAATGGAGGTGTCGGTTATGGCGGATTGGCGGTATGAGGAAGAAGAAACGAAGAAGCAACTAGGGGGCGGTGGCAAATATGTCGTGGCTGGAAAGGAGAACATGAGAGAGAAACATAAAGGGGGGAGGGGAAGTACGTGTCACGTGCCATACGTGTGTGTAAAAATGAAAGGCGAGTCTGGGTGAGAGAGAGATGGGCAAATTAGGCTCGAAGTTCGGCTTAGAAGAACAGGCATGTGGCAGAGGGAAGAAAAGAGATCCCATGTCACATGTGGGTCAAGTAGGACGAGACGATGTGAGGGAGAGCTAGGCTTGAGTCGCGGGCTGCGTGCTTGGGCTGCTTGAGGCTCTTGCCCTGCTTTCTTCTTCTTCTTTTCTGCCTTGCCTTACGCTCGAACCAATTCCTTTTGGAGAAAATAACCAATTCCTTTTGGTTCAATTTTCTCCTTTTCCCCCCTCAATTTATTGATTCATCAAATTTTCTAAATTTGTACAAAATAAAAAAAACATATAAAAATCCTAATTTGATTTTTTATTTTGAGCACATATCAGATAATAAAAGGGATTAAAATGACATAGTTTCATGTTGAACAATACCTCCACACCTAAATTTTGCTTGTCCTCGAGTAAAATATAACTAAAAATCCTACATAAAGAAAACAAATCCTAACTCACTTACATAGGAATCACAGTTGTACTTAGCATATGCAACAAGTCCTTTAAACTCTTAGGGGATAAATAAGGTTTCGTGAGAGTTTGTAGAAGATATACCCATAAAATCTAAGAAAAAAAATTAAAATAGAAAATTAGAAATCTTTTGGGTTTTTCAAAGTATATATACAACATCGGGGAAGAATATATACATTCCAATCAGGTATCTTACTCAAGCAACCCATGCAATAGATCACATACAAACACAATGTGCATATCAAGAAAATCTTAATCCCGCCGATGACATCCATACACAATCTTTCACCTCACTTGGAAAATATGTACAAGCCCAACCAGTAGAATCTCCCTTTATAAACATGTGAAATACTCTCACTCATATGTTTAAGATATAACAAGGTTTACTTAATTTATCTTTCAATCATACAATCTACAATAGACTTGCTAAGATTCTTAATCCTCTACCACTAAAATGTAAAATGCAAGATGATAATCAAGAGAACTTAAAAGGGTTGTGATGGAGCTAAGGGAATTAATTTGGAAAATGAGGGGCTAAAAACCATATAGCTAATGAGCAACCGAATGTTTATACCAATTACATCACATTATCTCCTAAAACTTATAACAAAATGAGAGCAAACCCCTCAAAGAAAATGGGCCATGGGTAATGAGTTGAAATAGTGAAAGCCAAGTATATACAACTATGTCGACCACTTTTATTTATAACATTTTTTTACTATTTTTGAGATGTTTCAATTTTTTTCTAAGTTTTTTCCTTCAGGAACCTTTTTTTTAATTTTTTTTGTCTTTTTAATTTTTTTCTCTTAGTTTTTTCTTTTGAAAGAAGAATGAATAAATGACATACAAGCAAATTACGCAACTCAATTTCCAAATGATCACAACAATACATCCCCGCACCACACTAAAGGATCAAAAATAACCAACAAAGTACATCATCGCCCAAAAGCTATCCAATAAATGTTGAAGTATTGCTCCACTAAACTTGACTTAAGTATAGGAAATGTGTTTAGGCCAAGGCCAAACAGAATCATACACATCAAATGAAAACGTTTAAGGCTGAAAGGGTTGGCAAAAGGGTAAAATATTCTAATCAGAGTGGCAACTTGGTTATTATAGCTTCTAAAACAGAGAATGCCTACATCATATTACCATAATGCACCCTAATAAATGTGATTTTGAGCAGAATCAAAGCAAGTTCTAGAGATGTAATCATGGAAAAAACACACATAAAAGAAAATATGACACTAAAAATTGATGAATTAGTCTTCAAGGTACAAAATCTTACGGTTCCATATACTAAAGTCAAGACAACTTACTATCGAAAATGTTAAGGGTTAGAACTCTACATAAAATATCACACTTTGGACTAAGTTCTACCATACATACTAGATCTATATACAGTCTAATGACTAAGGTATAAGAGAACATAGTCAATCAATAGTGCATATATCCCACAAGAAAACAAGATTCTTTTTTTTTTCCAAAATTTTTTGTCAAAGTTTTGACGAACCACAATTTGCCACCCCACACCTAAATCACACAATGTACTGATTGGAAGTAAAAAGGAACATAAAAACAACAAAAAAGAACAACAAAAATATACAGAAAGAAAAAAAACTCAAAACAGTAGAAAAGATCAAGACTTTAAAACTCAAATATACAAGCACACAAACAAAAGAGAAGGAAACCAAAAAAACACCTAAATATACAAAATAAAAATAAAAAAATAATAAAAAGAGAAAAATGGAAAGAAATGTCAATCAAACCAGGTCAGGTGCTGAATACAGCCGAACTAACTTGGTAGCACATCGTTCACCAGAAATTGGCTCGTGGAGTATCAAACACTCTACATCTTCTGTGCTTAGGAGCTTCAAAAATTGCTTCAATCTCTGGTTATTCACCTTAAAATTGGCCCCACTCTCAAGATCCTGTATCACCACTGGACGATAGGAAAAAAAAAAAAGAAACAACATTGGGCCCCTTTTATCGAGACGTCAATTTTCCCTAGAAAAATATGGAGCTTAAAATCATATAAGAGCACTTTCATTCCCAGGGCAAACTCTTTCTTAAGAATATGTCTATCATGAAATAACTCATTCCTCTCCTTGCAAGATCTAGTAGTCTCATGCACTTCATCCCTAATCTCGTTTAGCTTACTCAGTTGTAGTCCTTTCTCCTCAGCAGCCTTATTCAAGTCATAGTTAAGTATCTTGATAGCGGACCAATATATATGCTCAATCTCAATAGCAAAATGACAAGGTTTACTATAGACAACCCTATAAGGTGATAGATAAGGAGTCTTAAAAGCTATCCTATAAGCCCATAAAGCATCTATAAGCTTGTCAGTCAAGTCTTTTCTATTCCTATTCATAGTCTTTTTTAGAATCTGCTTAAGCTAGCAATTAGACACTTCTACCTGGTCGTTGGTCTGTGGGTGATATGGGGTAGCAATTCTATGGAATATGGAGTAACTTCTCAACAAGGCATCAAAAGACCTATTGGTAAAGTTGGTACCCCGATCACTAATAATAGCTCATGGCATGCCAAATATAGTAAAAGTATTCTCCATAAGGAACTTCATAACCACTTTAGCATCATTGGTCCTAGTAGGGATGTCCTATATCCACTTAGAAACATAGTCCATAGCTGACAAAATATACTCATTTCCTAAAGAAGATTAAAATGCTCCCACGGAATCTATCCCATACATAAAAAATCTTAAGTACAATGATGGGATTAAGTGGCATCATGTCTCTCCTGCTAATCCTACCCAAATGTTGGCATTTATGACAACTCTTACAATATTCATAAACATTCCTAAATAAGGCAGGCCCTAGAAACCACAGTGTTGAACCTTGGATGATGTCTTTCTCCCACTGAAATGCCTCCTACATGCTTGGCCACACAGAATGAAAGAAAACTCTTAACCTTGTGGTTGAGAATACTCTCTGTAAACAAACTCTTAACCTTGTGGTTGAGAATACTCTCTCTAAAGACTTGGTTAGAACAATACTTAAACAAGTAAGGGTCATTCCAAACAACGAATTTCACAAGGTGGAAGAATCGATCTCATAATGTCTGCATACCAAGGATCAGGTTGGAGTACAAATAATTACTCATTAGGGAAGCATTTAGAAATATGGGACTCAAGCTCTCTACCATATATAATCCTAGACAAATTATCAGCAACTAGGTTCTCAGAAGCTTTCTTGTCTTGAATCTCACCATCAAATTCTTGCAAAAGCTAGATCCATTGAGGCTTAGCTTCCTTCTTTGACAGAATGTGCTTAAGAGCAAAGTAGTCAGTATAAACAATCACATGAGACCCAATAAAATAAGGTCTAAACTTTTCAAAGCCAAAGATTGCAGCCAAAGATTCTTTCTCAATGAAAGTGTAATTCGGTTGGGCATTATTCGAAGTATGACTAGCATAATAAATGACATGAAGCTTCTTATCAACACGTTGTTCTCAAACAACTCCAATAGCATAATCAGATGCATCACACATTAACTCAAAGGGCTTTCCCCAAGTGGGAGGACGAAGAACGAGAGCAGAAGTCCAGGCTTTTTTTAGCGTAGTACATCCTTAGCTAAAAGGTTGGTAAAACACTAGCTATCTTACTAAAGTCCTTAATGAAATGATGATAGAAGTCAGCATGTGCAAGAAAAGACATTACATCTTTTGCAAAAAGTGGGAGGAGAAAGATTAACAACAAATCATTCTTACCCTTATCCACTTCAATTCCATAATTAGGAATAACCTGACCTAAAACTATCCCTTTTCACCATAAAATGATATTTCTCCCAATTTAAAGTCGGATTTTTCTCCCTACACCTTTGCAACAGTTGATAATTCACATTTTATGTGTAATTTTACCCTCAATTTTACTTACTTTTTAGTCGTTGTAATATATTTGTATGGGTAAATAATGCATATTTTGTATAATTTTCAAGGAAAAAGGTAGAAAACAGAAAGAAAGACCAAGCCTGGCCCAGTGCCTGCTTCCTTTGCATGGCCCTGGTCTCACAACTCCCATTAATGTGTTTTATCCATCTTGCTAGCCCTTTGTGCCTTTCCTTATGTTTGTTGTTGCACCTTATTCACTATACCCTTGGCTTATGCTTAATTTTCATATCTTTGCAAAAGTCTAGTGGAGCAATACTTTTACATTAAGTTGGGCATATTTTGAGGATTGATTCATCTTTAGGGTATTTTCAATGGTGGTTTGAGACTTGAAGGATTGTGGGTTGAGTTTTTGTATTCCCAATGTCATTCACATGTATGATGGTTTGTTTCCTATTCATTAAAAAAAAAGACAAAAAAATGAAGAAAAGAAAAGAAAAGAAAAGAAAAGAAAAAGAAGAAGTGAATAAAGTGCTTGGCATGGAATTAATTCAATAAGTATGTTCAATTCCTTCCTTTTGGTCTTTTAAGGGGTTCGTGCACATTTTTCAATTGAGGTGTGAATTAGGTATCTTGGGGCTTATTGTTGTGAAAGTGTTCTTGCTCCCTAGTATTTTGGCTAGTAGCTCCACTTCTCCTTTATTGGTTCCCCTTCTCACCCATAACCTTAGCACCATTACACCCTTTTTGCAAGTCCTCATGATTGGCATTCTTGCATTTTACATAAGTGGTGGAGAATAGAGAACCTTTCCAAGCTTATGGTAGTTTGCATGATTGGTTTGGGCATTGAGCGTACCCTAGTATAATATCTAAACACATTGAGAGGAGTGTTTCACTTTATTACAAAGAGAGGTTTTACTAGTCATAGTTACTCACCACTGATTAAGGGATCTCTGTCTTACTGCATGATTTTAATATGGAGTATTTGGTGGGTTGCATTTAGATATAATGATTCATATGTGTTTTATTAAAAATGTTTTTGACACCTTGACTTGGCCACCTTTGATGTATGATTGTGTCTAGTTGGTTAGTTATTCCCTTGCCGGAGGAGGGTGTGATTAGAGGTTCATATCCCTTATTGCACATTCAAGAGTTATTCTTGCTTGGAGACAAGCAAGAGATAAGTATGAGGGAGTTGATAAACTTCTATTTTAACCTCATTTTAGCCCCCATTTGATTCCTTTTTCCCACTAGTTTTATGTTGGATCTTGATGAGAAAGAATCAAATTTATCTCGTTCAATCCATATTATGCTTTATAAGTGATTTTTCTTATTTGCAGGAGTTTTTGCCGAGAAAATAAGGAAATCACTAGTTCTTATAGAAAGAAAGGCCGTAGGGACGATTTTTGAGGAGGAAAAGAGGTTCAATGAAGTTCTGAGGGCCAAAAAAGCAACACTGAAGGGCTCAAGAGAGTGTGCGGTTAGCCATGTACTGTGGCACAACAGTGTAGAAATCTTGCAATGATGACCCGATTTCCCCAAGCTGCGCATGGGTAAATGTGCTGTAGGGCAAGGCCGTGCTTGGCAGTGCACGGGGCACCCGTGCGTTGATGCACGATCGTGCGACTTCCCACTTTTCACGATATTAAAACGGTTTTCGGACTTATTTGGGGGTTATCTTTCGTTTATCATGGAACACTTCTTGAGAGGTGATTTGATGGCTTATTTAGGAGATTTTTGAGACTCTTTTGCACCAAGCTTTTTATCGTTGAAGATTTTTTGATGATCATTATTCCAAGTTTGTTTCTCATTTCTCTCTTCTTTTGTTATTTCTATTCTAAGGTTTGTGTGAATCATGTTTATGATTCTAGCATTTTTTGTGGTTATTGTTGAAATTATTAGTGGCTAAATTTCCCAACTTGGGTTTGGATTAATGCCAATTATGTCCAGTTGAATCATGATTTATCTCCAAGCCTTGCCCTATCTTTGTGTTATTAAATTCTGCTTCGCTCACCACGTGTTCGATGAATTGCTTGAAAGAGCATTCATCTATTTTTATTAGGGTTTAGGGGAATGTTGAAATATGAAACATTTACCTAGTGTGACTTAGTATACGGTTAGGATTTTGATATGAGAATAATTGAAGTTCTAATTGGGATTCATGATTGTGGATTTTGTAATCCTTTGATTTTTAGTCCCATGAAAATAGGCAACTATAGTTTTAGGATTAGTCTTCGACTCTTAAAAGATGAAGGAAATAGGCTAAATTGACAATCTATCCATTTATATTGCAAGCTTGGGCAAGTTTGATGGGGTTAGTAATTAATTTGCTATCGTAGTTGTGCTGCTAATTTCAACCTGAGTGCTTTAATCATCTGATTTCTTAATCTCATTCTTAGTTGTTATCGTTTTCTTAGTTGATAGTTGAATCTCCAAACTTGATTATTTTAGATTGATTAGATTAATTAGTTTTGGTAATTGAGAGCAAGTTCCCTTCGGATACGACCCGTACATGCCCTTGCTAACTACATTGGCATCGGGCACTTGAGGTATTTTTAACACAACAAATATAATCTTGAAATTGAACGTTCTCTTAGTAGGATAAGAGCTAAGAAACATAAATCTAAGAAAAAGATGGTTGAAGAACAAACCAACCTATGCAACTTAAGAAGTATTTTACGCCCGCCACTTATGATTCACCTACGAATAGCTGTATGCCCATTGCTACGGGGCCATTTGAGATTAACCATTTCCTCATCCAAATGATTCTGTCCTTGTATGGGCTAGAGTCTGAAAATCCTTTCAAGCATGTCGATGCATTTTAAGAGATATGTTCTATTGTCTTCTTAAATAATGTCTTTAGTGATACTCTTCGTTTATGCCTTTTTTCTTTCTTTTTGAAAGATAAAGCTAAAACTTAGTTGGATGCTAAGACAAATATTACCACTTGGGATCAAACACAAAAGGAATTCTAAAAAAAGTTTTCTCTATTGGTAAATTAACTACCTTAAGATGTGCTATAACCACGTTCTCACAAAATAAAAATGAACAATTGCAAAGAGTTATTGTGAAGTTGTCCTCACCATGAGGCCCCTATGTGGCAACTTGTCTAGAGTTTTTATTATTGCTTAGATGAGCAAAATAAGCAGATGGCTGATGCACCTTGTGGTGGTAATTTTTTGTGTAAAACTCGTGAAGAAGCTTGGGAATTATTTGAACATTTAAGAAAACATTCATATTTGCATGCTACTTCCTCACAATCTGATCTACCTAGGCAATTGGGAAGTAAAGGGAGATTTATGAGGTTTCACATTCAGTTGACCTTTCTAGTAAAGTTGATACTTCAACTATGAAATTTGATAACTTATCATGGATGAGCAAAGTGTCTAATTGCCCCTCTATGCAAGATATGTGTTCGATTTGTGTAAGTCTCATGCATGCTTCTGTTAATTCTCCTTGTGTTGGTTAGTTTGACTGTGAGACTAAACAAGTGAATTCTGCCTAAGGATTTCTCCATATAATAATCCTTATTTTAACACTTATAATCATGGTTGGAGAAGTCATCCTAACTTTTCATGGAGGTCTCAAAATATTGAGAATCCTCAAGCCTAGCCTAGTAGACCTACCCCTCTTATTTTCCAAAACCAAAGATATGTTCCTCCTCATTATCATCAAGCTCCATGTCGGAGATCTAACATAGACAAGGTAATTTATGCTCTTGGTACCTTGACTTTTGTTTTGCAAAATGTTGACTCTAAGGTCTAATCAATTGAGTCTAAAATGCATATTGTTGACTCTCACTCACAATTTATAGCTAAATTAGAAATCCAACTTAGGCAACTAGCTATAGCTACAGGTAAAAGAGAAGAAGTAAAACTTCCAAGTCATCTCATACAGAACCCTAAAGGCCAACAATTTGAATAATTAAAAGCTGTAACAGTTCTTAGGAATGGCAAAGAAGTAAATAACAAGGTGAGTGAAAGAAACATGATAAAGAGGAAAGGAGACCATTGAGAACGCCCTCGAGATTGAGAAAGAAGATGACTTATCCCCTTCTTGTGTTGTGTTCGACCCCACTGTCACATATAAGCCAAGGGTCCCTTGCCATCAAGCTTTGGATGCACCATTCCTTTCCAAAAAAGATAAGCAAAGAGATGACATTCTAAAGTTCTTTGAGCAAGCTAAGGTCAATCTTCTTCTGTTGGAAGTGATTAGACAGATTTCTACTTATGCTAAGTTCCTTAAAGAAATGTGCACTTTTAAAAGGAAATCTAAAGATGACAAGTCCAAAAAGGTTCTTCTAAGTGAAAATGTGAGCTCCATTTTGAAATTTGACACTCCACCTAAGGTTAAAGATCCTAGTGTTACTCCTATTTCATGTTATATTGGTAATCACAAAATTAAAAGGGCATTATCAGATTTCGATTCTAGTGTTAATTTGATACTGTATTTAGTTTCCTTAGAGTTAGGATTGGGTCAACTAAAACCCCTTGAACTGCAACCTTCAGCTTGTTGATAAGTCAGTGAGGATTCCTAGGGGGCAGATTGATGATGTATTGGTTCAAATTGATAAAGGATTTTTGCATCTTCCTCTTGGGTGTCCACTTATGAACGTCTCCCACCTTTGGCAAGCTCTCATATGCCACATTCTATTGTCTTCGTAGCTAAACTTGAGTTGAAACCTCCCCTAGATTCATTCAATTATATGTTTCTAGGCCCTAAAGAGACTTTACCTATCATTATGTCTTCTCTTTTGTCTCGTGATTAAGAGAAAGAGTGATTCACATTTTGTTTGAACTTAAGAGTGCTATTAGGTGGTCGTTTGCTGATTTGAAAGGGATTAGTTCAAATTTTTTGCATGCATAGAATTCACCTAGAGGATGATGCTAAACCAGTTTAGCAAATCCAATGTAAACTGAACACTCATATGAAAGAAGTTGCCCAAAAAGAGGTAGTGAAGCTTTTAGATGCATGCATTATCGATCCTATTTTTGATAGTCAATAGGTCAATCTAGTTCAAGCCGTCCCTAAGAAATCTGGCACAACTATGGTTGAGAATGAAGGTGAACTAATTCCCACTAGACAGACCATATGATGAAGGGTGTGTATTGATTATAGAAAGCTGAATTCTATCACTAGAAAGGACAATTTTTTCCTCCCATTCGTTGATCAAGTTTTAGAAAAAAATAGCTGAACAAAGTTTCTACTGTTTTCTAGATGGGTATTCTGGTTACAACCAAATACCTGTCTATCTTAAGGACCAAGAGAAAACGATATTTACATGCACACTGGGTACATTTGCCTATAGAATGATGTCATTTGGGTTGTGTAATGCACCTTCCATATTCTAAAGATGCATGATAGCCTTATTTTTTTGACTATATTGATAATTTCATAGAGTTGTTTATGAATGATTTCTCTATTTTTAGCTCTTCCTTCGATATGTGTCTTGCTAATTTGTCCACTATTTTGAAAAGATGTGAAGAAGCGAATCTTGTCTTGAGTTGGACAAGAATCATTTCATGGTCCAAGATGGGATAGTGTTGGGTCATAAAGTGTCTAAGAATGGAATTGAGGTTGATAAAGCCAAGGTTGTTTTGATTTCTAATCTACCTATGCCTACTTCTGTGAAGCAAGTTAAATCATTTCTTGGTCATGCTAGTTTTGATAGGAGATTTATTAAGGATTTTAGCAAAGTGGCCAGGCACTTACTAATCTCCTTACTAAAGATGCTCCTTTTATATTTGATGAGTCTTGTATGACAGCTTTTGAAAAGCTTCGATCTTTGTTGGTGTCGACCCCAATTGTGCAGCCCCTTGGTTTTTCTCTTCCTTTTGAGATTATGTGTGATGCATCTGATTTTGCTGTTGGGTTTGTTTTAGGTCTAAGGGTGAATAGAATGCCTCATGTTATTTGCTATACTTGTAGAACTCTAATTGATGCTCAAAAGAATTATTCAACTACTGAAAAAAAGTTGCTAGTTGTAGTGTTTGCACTTGATAAATGTCGTCCATACCTTATGTGTTCAAAAGTGATTGTACTTACTGATCATGCTACATTGAAACATTTATTGGCCAAGAATGACCAAACCAATATTCATTAGGTAGATTTTGTTGCTCCAAGAGTTTGATATTGAGATAAAAGATAGGAATGAGTCTGAAAATTCAGTTGCAGATCACTTGTCTAGAATTTTTACTGAGTATATTGATGACTTAGTTGGATTTTCTGACCATTTTCTTGATGAACAACTATTTGCTGTGTCATATGTCCCTCTCCCTTGGTTTACTAACATTGTGAATTATTTTGCCACTAGAAAGATTCCTCCTCATTGGTCCAAACAAGAGAAAGATAGGTTCTTCTCACAAGTAAGGCATTATTATTTGGAAGACCCTTATCTTTTGAAACATTATCTTGACCACATGGTGTGTAAATGTGCGACATGTATCCCTGAGAGTGAAATTCATAGTATTCTGACATTTTGTCACTCTTATGCTTGTGGTGGTCATTTTGGAGGCCATAGGACAGCTGCTAAAGTCCTACAAAGTGGGTTCTTTTGGCCCACTCTGTTTCATGATGCTCAAAATGTTTGTCTTGCTAGAGAGCGTTGTCAACGTACGAGTGCCCTGTCTTATCGTGATATGATGTCCCTTTGCCCTATTCTGATTGTTGAGATATATGATGTGTGGGACATTGATTTAATGGGTCGCTTTTCCCCAACTTTTGAATTTGTGTACATATTGGTTGCTGTAAATTATGTGTCAAAGTAGATGGAAGCTCAAGCTACTAGGACCAATGACTACAAGGTTGTGGTCAAATTTGTGAAAGAGTACATATTTTATCGATGTGGGACCCCTAGAGCTCTTATTAGTGATGGAAATAGTCACTTTTGTCATCCGTCTTTTGAGGCTTGGCTTAGAAAATATTTTGTGACTTACAAAGTAGCTACCCCCTATCATCCTCGGACTAGTGGTTAAGTTGAGGTGTCTAATCGTGAGATCAAGTTTATACTTGAGAAAATTGTTTGAATTGGTAGAAAAGACTAGTTTTTTGAGTATGATGCTCTATGGGCCTATCGTACTGCTTATAACACTGCTATAGGGATGTCACCTTATCGACTTCTTTTCGATGAGGCTTGTCCCTTGTGAGTTGAATTAGAACACTGTGCTTTTTGGGTAGTTAAAACTTTCAATTTTGATATGAAACAAGCGGGTTCTAATCGTAGGCTTCAATTGAATGAATTGGATGAATTGCGTCATGAAGCCTATGAGAATCCTAAGATTTATAGAGCTAAAACCAAAGCTTTTCATCATAAAATGATCTCTCGTGAAGTTTTTGAACTTAATTAGAGGGTTTGGCTTTTTAATTTTAAGCTTAAGTTGTTTTCTGGTAAGTTGAGATACAGATGGGATGGTCCTTTTGTTGTCCAGCAAGTGTTTCCTCTAGGGCGGTCCAAATTTGGATCCTCAAGATGGTTGAGTTTTTACTGTTAATGGTCAACATTTGGAACCTGTTGTAACTAATGAGACTAAGCCTGAGTCCATCAATCTAGTAGACCTTGTTTACTATGATTAGTGGATGGAACCTTGTCCGACTAAAGATATAAAACTTAGCGCTTGTTGTGAGACAACCCAATCCTTTTAAGTGAGTTTTGGATCTTTTGATTGTATTTTATTTTTGTTCAAGGTGTGCTTGTATTTTAGAGTCAGATGCTTCACTTGGTTTTTGGCTATTGTGGTTAGCGGTGGTTTTAAAAGTACTTTTGGAGTTAGATTGTTGGACTTATGTGCAAATGTTTTCCTCGTGTTGTCAGATTGTATTGCTCTTTTCTACATTTCTCTCTTAATTATTTTCTTTTACATTGAGGACAATGTGTAGGGAAGGCGAATTGAAAATTTTGAGGAAAATTGGACTTTAAAATCTTTGGGTGGGTTTGATTTGGGCAGAGTTGGAGTGTTCTAGTTATGCATGTTCTCCTCTTGTTATGTGTATTTGATTCACATGACCTATGCCTATTTGAGATTATTTCTAGTTTTAACTAGTTAAAGGCCAAAAATCTTTACTGTGCTAATGCGATTATGTAACCGATTTTGAGTTTGAGATGTAATCCCATTTTCAATGTCATTATATTGTGTGCCTCATTAACTTTCAAACAATCAATAAAATAAATGAAATTAATTAAATTTTGACTCCGGTACCAATGTTAAAGTTCTATCTCTATCTATATATTTAATTGCCTGAATATGTACTAAGTGATTTTCTAAGTGTTATCTGTATTCATATCTTTATCCACTCAAGAAAACATATAGAATCAAGTAACTTTTGAAAAAGTTCAAAAAAAAAATTTAAAAGAAGTTAATAAATTGATTTGCCATTGGGACTTGATTTTAAAGATATTATTGTGATTTTTGTTATATGGGGTGAAGTTTTGTGCTTATGGTTTGTTACATGGTTTTATTGTGTGCATAATTTGCTTGACTCTTGGCTTATTGACTTAATTGAAATTGAAAATGTTTGATAATGAGTTTTGGGTTAGTACTAAATTGATTTATATGACTTATATGGGATATGCATAAAATTGGACTATTTGACTTTATTACCTAATCTCTTTCTACTTAGTGAGTTGAACTGAACGACCCGAACCTATACCCGACCCGACATCCGAAATATGCTCACCCAAAAGTGAACCCGAAATTCGATCAGAATTGACATGAACCGAACCATGCTCGACTCGAAATTTTCTATAAAGTTGCTTGTTTTTGTGCATGACAAGCGTACTGGACCAAAAATTGATTGGCTCGAAATCGATTTGAACCGAAATTCACCCAACCCAAACTGAAACGATCCCAAATATCACTTAACCCGAATATGGCCCGATCAGAACTTAACCCGACTTGTACCCGGACCGAATGACCCATTTGCCATGTCTAGTTGAATGTATGCATCATTGTTATTCTTTGCTCGAGGACTAGCAAAGTTTTGTTGTGGGGGATTTCATACTTCATATTTTATGTGTAATTTTAGCTTGCATTTTACCTACTTTTTAGTGTTTGTATATATATTTTTATGAGTAAATAATGCATATTTTACATAATTTTCAGAAAAAAGTAGAAAACAGAAAGCAAGACCCAGCCTGACCCAGTGCCTTCTTCCTTCGTTGGGCTTGGTGTCGCAACTCCTAGCGGTCCATTCAGTTAGCACCATTCCAATGCCCAACCCAGCTCCTTTATCTCTCACTCATTTCCTCTTTTCCCAGCTGAGTGGGCTTGTTTGGCATGTCCCAATGAACTTCTTCGCTTACCCAATAGGCAAACCCGCGTCAGCTCTCTTTTTCTCCCTCTTATTTGTCCATCTGCAGCCTACACCAGAGCAGTCCAGTATGCTCTCGGCGCCTGTCTTGTCCTCCACATTGGGCCCTGTTCTTTGTTAAGCCCAGCGGGCGAATCCAGACATCAGCACCTCTCTTCCCTTTCCTTCTCTCCTTATAGGGAAAAACATAAAAAATAACATAGGGACTCATCCATCGGGACCTCAATTTTCCTTGAAAAAGATGGAGCTATGAATCATATAAGAGCACTTTCAATCCTGGGGCAAACTCTTTCCTAGGAATATGTCTATCATGAAACAACTGATTCCTCTCCTAGTAACATCTAGCACTCTCATATGCTTCAACTCTAATCTATTCTAACTCTCTCAGTTGCTGTCTTATCTCATTACTAGCCTTAGTCAAGTTATAGTTAAATATCTTGATAGCCCAACAAGCTCTATGCTCACAATAGGAAAATGACAATGATGACGATAGACAACCATGTAAGGTGACATACTTAAGGGAGTCTTGAAAACTGTGCTATAAGCCCATAAAGCATCTATAAGTTCGTCAGCCTAGTCTTTTCTGTTTCTACTCACAATCTTTTCCAGAATCCGCCTAATCTGAATATTGGATACTTCTACGTGACCACTAGTCTGTGGGTGATATGGGGAAGCAAGCCTATAAACAACAGAGGACCTTTTCAATAAGGCATCAAAAGACCTATTAATAAAGTGGGTACCTGAAAAAAAAAAAAAAAGAGAATAAAGTGAGATTTTGCATTTGCTCAACTTTTATAATTTTGAAGAAAAACATAGATCAGTTATTACTAATGACAATTTTCACATGTCGCCAATTAAAACGAAAAAGAAAAAAGACCCTACTCAGAGTTTCACTTCAATTTTTTTTTTCATTTTTTGCCACTTAGTTATCACGTTCACTAGCAAATCAGTATTATAGAGATTCAAAATCCCCAGTGAAGCTTATTTGAAGACAAAAGGCACTTGTGTGTACTTCTATCAAAGTTCTGCAACAAGGGATTGCAATGGGTAATAAACCAAAGTTTCGGATACTATAAACAACCAAAAAAATTGCTCTTCTTTTTAAACAATTCGATGATGATACTGAACACCCTTTCTAAATAAAATATATCATGGCAATCAGCATCCTTAAAATTCTAAACCAAATTCACATAAAATACCTAGAGAAGTCCACATAATAATGGCTAAAGAACAACAAAGGTTTAATATTTCCGAAAATTGAGAGAATTTAATGCCCGAATAAGATTATGAGCTTATTTTCGCCTTAGACTTGGACAAATTAATTGTTGACTCAAAAGAATTACACTTACGAATGAAACTTTCAAATGATAGATAATACATTTCAAATAAATAGACAATGAAAAAGATATAATTTAGATATCGAATTGGGGAAGACATGCATAAAAATCAACACACACACACACACACACACACACACACACACACACACACACAT
>JACYFF010010365.1:35861781-35891130 GCA_017589665.1 Selenicereus undatus | reverse complement strand
ATATATGTATATATATATATGTATATATATATATATATATCTGCTATTTCGTTTTTATCTTTAGAAACAGATTCAAAAGCTTCACAGTAAAGATAAATCATCCCAAATGGATGTTCAAAACTAAACTTTTCCAAATAAGATGCAAGAAAAAATAGTAGTGAATAACACACAATAAAAACTGTGGTGCATATTGCAACATTTCTCGTAAACTAAGGAAATGAAGGGGATCGGCGGGTTAAGAGAAAAAAAATTATGGCAATGGAGAACATGAAGGAAATAACTTCCACATTATCAAATTGAGGAGTTAAAGTGTCCATGACTCGATATTCATATCAACAAAACAAATATCCCCGCAGTTGAGGAAAACGCTCTATAAAAAAAGGCAAGTCTAAATTCGGACTCATCAGTTCCGCACAATGAAATTTAGGGGGTGAAATCAATTCCCTGAGAAGGAAAAATCAGAGAGACACATCATTGATAACTTGACTCGCCTCATCCAACTGCTCAAAAAGAAGTTGATTATGAAAAATTCGAATGAGGGGTTTCAGGAATTGGGAGATGAGGTAGATGAATAAGTTGATAGTGTCACTCTTGTGACAGAGGAGATAACTGGGGGAATCTTAGAAAGGAAGGAGAAAGAAGCCAAAGAGGAAGCGGTCAAGTAGCAAGACAAGGGAAGAAGAGAGACAACAAGAAGAGACAAAGGCATAGGAGTGCATTCTCCAATATGCCACCTCGTCCAAATTTAGAGCTAGCGACCATAGCATAATCAAAGTAATCCAGCAAACCAGTAGTAGAGAGTCTAGCAATCCACCATCCATCATATGATATTACTATCCATACCAACCCTTTGATTTATTGGTTTTTTATGACAATTTTAAGCATTCATTTTTTATAAGGCTTGTAATTTGGTAAATTTCTGCGGTTTTTCTTCTAACATTGTCTAATATTTTGTTTAATTTACATCCCTAACTCTTTGATGAAATTCAAAGGAGAGAGAGAACAAATGAATCTCAAGGCTGAAGAAACAACAGGTAAAACTTAAAAGCATTGTCTCTAAGAACACTAATGCAGATTCTTATCTTATTGATGGAATTTCTCACCCTGAGTTTGTTGCCAGAGTCAATTAAGCATACTTGATCCCTATATGAGCCTTGATTTAAGATAAATTCATTTGTATAAATTAGACAAGCATGAATTATAGTAGATTTAGAGAACTTCTTAATATCATGTTTTCCTAGCCAAAGCACCTTTAAAAGAGAGATCATGCAAACTTAGCCAAAAGATAAGTCATGTATTAACTCAAAGCCAGTTTATTTTAGACCGGCAATGAAGGATTCGAGCTGACTAAGTCGATGGGCCCTGAGAGACACTCAGTGTTTCTTAAAACTTAAAGTCAGACCGCATAGATTGAAAGTCAGACTTACCATAAACATCAAAGTCACTAGATCTTGACTGCCACTTAGATCATACTGAGGTGAAATATTTCCATCTAATTATAATTAGGTCTAGAAATTACACGAAATGCATATTCTACAAATGAAAAATTATGAAGAAATTATTGCTATATAAAATATGAAAGTATAGGACATTTCCTACTTACATATTCATCGTAAGTTGCGCTCAATATGTACTCATTTATTTTCAATAATTCAGCTTAATATGTGAATTTGTTTATTGAAATTAACTTGATTTATTATATTATCACATTTTTTTTGGATAAATATTTGAACAGTAAGTTGGTTTGAATTTATACCATGCCATAAGCTGAATATGGTTAGGGCAGAAGGATTTACGCCAAAAAGCACTTTCTACTCAACATTCATATTTAATGTCCACATTAGAGCCAAAAAAAGGTGGAAAAACGTTGTCAAAGTTAAAAGTCTTCTCATTGCTGTTGTGAAAATGAATTCAAATGGCTAACACATTTAACATTATGCAAATGAAGCCAATTTAGCATGTTAGTCCAATTGGAAGTAAACGAGATCTGTCTATGCACTTTTAGCAAGATGCTGTGAAGATCAAAGACCTAATCAATGTGGGACATTTTAAAGAATGCAAGGATGAAGCTACCATGTTTCATTCTAATGGCTGATTGATGCTTCTGATGATCAAGAAGAGCCAAAAGCTCTACAAATATAAAACCTAGCTATTGAAGAAAAGGGCGACCAACTAAGAACTAGTTCACCTCATATTCTAAGTGTTCTCTTGTACTTAAATATATTTTTTTGATAGTCTCATGTACTCAAATATTGTAATGCAATCAAATCATATTGATACTATTTTAATACTCGGAAGGAGGGTTAGAAAGAAGTAGTGTATAAATAAGTGAGTGTTGTTAGCCTAAGATGGACTTTTGGTGAATTTAATTATAAGGGGCCTTGAGAAGATTGTTATAACTTAATAGTGAATTCTACTGTATGGCAAGCTTCAGAGTGTTGCTATCAAAGTGTAACTCATGAGGAGTTAATGCAAGTGCTGAAATCCTAAGTGGAGCATTTTGCGAAGGCATAGCCTTCTTGGATATAGTGGACTTCGATGCAATATTGGGTACATTGTTTGTTTTGCTTTTCTATCCAACTCATAATCTCTGAGAAATTGTGTTCCTACTGATAAGATATACTCTAATTTATTGTCTACTACCTTACCGTATTATTATAATAGAGTTTTTAAGTTGCTAAAGTTTGTTCATTGTCACCCTATTCATCCCCTTATAGGGTGACACAACCCTGACTTTAGGACCAACACATATTTTTACGTGTTCTTAACTAAATCAATTGCTAACTCAAAAAGATTTTAGTTATCAATCAAGCTTTTAAATAATAGACCATATGCTCCAATTCAATAGATATTACAAAAGATACAAATTGATTGGGCAATAGATGCGTAAAAATAAGCACATATAAGCTATTTTGTTTGTAACCTAATGCGGGGAAGTAGACTCAAAAGGTTCACTAGAAAAATGAATTATCCTGAATAAATGTGAAATGGCAAAGTTATGATCAAAACAAGATGCAACAAAAATGGTAGTGTGTAACGCAATATTATATCATAGACTATAGAACTAGGCAAACAAGGGGGTTTGGGGCCAACCGTAAAAATGGGATGAGAAGATTTTTTATTAATTGAAATAGTGACAAGATCAATGTCATCATTTGCATTATGCAATTGAATAGATGTTTCTAGAAAGCTGATGATGTGGCAACCATTAACTTCATATGATTCAGCGGACCCCTATTTGTATAGCTATGATATTTCAATGATGTAAGACCTTTTGACCATAGCAAATAGCTATAATCACATAGATCCTTATTTTCACACTATAAAGCCATCACATGAAGGCAACAACTGAGTTTTACCTAAATATGCATAATATATCAATTAGATTTCTATCTAATGTTGACAACTTAAATTATATGCAGATTAACATTTAGGTTTAGTCATTCATTGTATAATATAACATTGGTCTTAGCATTCTCAAAAAACACACCTAAAAAATAATAATAAATACATAATCTATTTGAGGACTTTTTTTTTTAATCCTTTACACAGAATTGTATTACATAGAACTAAGCTTATTAACAAATTCTTTGAATATAGAGATATTATTTTATCTAAAACTATATTGAAATTGCTTCCAATTGGTTGATGGGCCATTGTGAGTGTTCAGAACTAAGAGACATTCAAAATATTCAGCTAAACTTAAAGCAAATACAAACATAATCAATTTGTATATGCACAAATTTTTTTTGTCCTTTACATAAGACTAGATTATAAATAACTAATCCGACTAATGTATAATCCCTTAAAAAAAGGAAAAGGGCAAGGAAAAGGGAAAAAAAATGAAAATAGAAAGAAGCTATTGAAGGAATTCAAACAAGATAATTGAAAAACATTAAATACTCAAGTTACATAAGTATTGTACACTCTTTCTTAATCTACTTTCAGTTGGTTTAGGAGATTTGACGAATGTTCAAACCGATCCGAGATATTAAATCCTCAAGTTACATAAATCATTGATAGTTCTGGACAAATATGAATCCCCAACAAATTCAAATTTTCAATAAAATTTTATCCGACATCAAAATTTTTAAAGACTAATAAGAATATAAAAAATATTTTTTTTGCGGGTAAAAAAAAGAAGAGATTTTATTATCGTAGGAAGCCAGCTTCCGTTACTAATGCCACGAGGGAGAATCAAAGATATTGAAGGCTTCAGGTAAAGCGACTATAAATAAAGACTCTATCTTGGCTTCACTCTTTTTGTAGTAATATATTGGAATCAATTTCTCAATATCTATATAGTGTCTCTAAGCTATCTTCGTACTTCTATTACCCTTCGAGCTTCTTTAATTTATCTCACCCTACACATAATATACTGTAGCTGCTGCAATATACCTGTAATCTTGTGCTTCATTTACCGCTCTCATATGCAAATTGCCCTAGTTTGATAATATGTGCAAATTAATCCAAAGCTACAACTAGAATTCTAAGCCAGTTTAGTAACTTGCTAATAACATGCTGGTTGTGTGGAGATTAAGGAAAAAAAAGCATCATGATTTCACCAGTGCCTTGACATAAACAACACAAAGGATTCGTTAAAATATTGATTTTTATCATATTTCCTTTTGTACTTAGCCTTACCGAATAGATCTTAAAAACCAAAAAAAAGTACTAGCTTGATGACATTTAGGCAATTGACCCTTAACCGACATATTGGCTTGCAATTGTATACTACCCCCTCAGGTTTTAGTGAGCCAAGTAGCATCATTAAAACTACTTGCAAATTGAGGCCAATTGTTAGCAACTTATTCCAATGATAAACCACATAGGTGCCTCACTTTACTGACTAAAAATTGTTACCATTGAGAAGAACTCCATTTATTCACTTCAATGATAAACTTTGTTTCTCCAGGGAAATGTGGTAGTGATACTTTGCTATAGGTGATTTGTTCAAGTTTTTTACTCCCTTCATCCCAAAACATTTGTCCCTTGTTTCTTTTATGAAAGTTGCAAATTAAAATCCTTCCTTATGACTTTTAGTATTAAATATCTTCTCTTTCTTCTAAAATACATGAAAAATGTGCATTAAATATCTTCTCATTCTCTAGGCAAGACAAATTTCGGCTTCTAAATGAATTAGGAATGCTATGTATTGACTATTATTCTACCTTGTGTTGTCTACACTTGATATGCTAGTATTAAACTAATCTTGGCAGGGTTATTGGTATCTCACCTATGGTTAGTAAAGGCACCGTATCTACCATGACTATGCTCGTTTCATACATATTTAGTGCTATTTGATTTTAGTATTTTTATGTATATTATCTTTTATCTGCCAAATGATTTTAACTTCTAAAGTATTTTCTCGAAAAAAGATTTTTTGGTGGGTCTCTTAGAATTGGTCTCTCTATGGGTAGAAATGTCTGTAGAGATAAGGCTGCCTGCACCTGAATCGTTGTAAACCTTGTGAAAATGTACTTACATTGGGAGGTACTATTGTTGTTGTAGGTTGGACAAATTTTATGGGACGAAGTGAGTAATTTTTATAACTGCATTTTGAACCCTGGCTATTTGTCAAAATAATAACATATGTAGAGGGTAAAAAGTGAGGAAATACAAGTGGTAGAGTTGGAGCATGCAAAATGTCTTTAGTATCTTATAGTTTTTATATATCTTCGTTCCAAAGTATTATTTAATATAATTCTTTAACGAAAACTACTAAATCTTTATATTATAAATGCTAGAATGTGTAAGGGGTTGAGTGTTGAGGAAATAAAAAATGCTAACATGGGAGTAAATTTAGGGTATATGTTGCTTCACAACCGTTGGATCAAAATCTTAAACAATCTTAGCCCTTGGATTTATCTTTACTGGCCACATTAGGTCTCAGGTTCGATTCTCCCATCCCTCATTGTATTGTACTATTTACTAGACACATTAGGTCTCAGGTTCGATTCTTTCATCCCCCATTATATTGTATTGCCCATTGTGGCTCTTACGGACCAAAACGTTTTTAATTTTCATCATTATTATTATTAATATTTTGTATTTTTCAATACAAATATAAATTTGACTATGTGTTATTAGAGATAATAGAATAATAAATACGATTTCCATGATTATTTCTATTATTACTATTGTTGTTGTTGTCGTCATTATCGTTGTCGTCGTTGTTATCTTTCCGTTTGAATTTGATAACATAGTCAATATTAATAATGATCATCAAATTATCAAAGAGAGATTAAGAGATTATAATAGATATAAATTTTTTTATTAGTTCATTATTATAAAATACATTAATAATTTAGAAGTTTTAACTTAATGAAACGAAATTATAATTACTGAACAAGTCATAAAACCTTATATGACACCTTATTATTAACATATAATATGATATACACAATTATAAAGAAACAATAAATATTTTTATTTCCATTATTATTATTAATTATATTTTTTATTTTTCGATACAAATATAAATTTGAGCATGTATTATTAGAGATAATAGAAAAATAACTATGATTTTCATGATTATTTCCATTATTATTATTGTTGTTATTGTCGTCATTGTCATTGCCGGCGATTTTATCTTTCTCCTTAAATTTGATAACATGGTCAATATTAATTATGATCATCTAATTATCAAAGAGAGATTAAGGGAGTATAATGGATATAAAAGTTTTTATTATTTCATTATTATAGAATAAGTTCATGTTTTTGAAGTTTTAACTTAAGAAAATCGAATTGTAATTACTGAACAAGTCGTAAAACCTTAGGTGACACCTTATTATTATCACATAATATAATATACAAATTTATATAGAAATAATAAAAAAATTTATTTCCATGATTATTATTATTATTTTGTCTTTTTCGTTGCAAATGTACATTTGAGCATGTATTATTAGAGATAATATAAATATAAATATGATTTCAATGATTATTTCCATTCTTACTATTATTGTTGTTGTCATTGTAGTTGTCGTCGCTGTTATCTTTCTCTTTGAATTTGATAACATAGTCAAATTATGATCATATAGATGTAAGTGTTGTGCTGAAAAATTACATATTGTAAGCATGATATAACATATTGCAAGGGTTGAATGTGAAATACAAAAAAAATTTAAAATAAAACACAATCATCATATTAGGGTCGTGAAACTTAATTTCTTTCACATTTAATATGATCTATTTAACAGAAGAAAATAAACGAACTATTTTTCTTTTTGTTTCAAAGCATATATATCTTACAAATTAAATTTAATTCAGTTAAATCTTAAACGTATAATTAATTTTTTAACATTTCAAATAAATTGACCAAAATCTAATCTATTTAACGCACAAGAAAAATTGAAATCACCTTCGTTTTCTTTTAAACCATACAAATCCAATAATAAAATTCTCTTCATAAAACACCTAAAATTATAATTAATGTTTTACCGTTTAAAATAAAATACCCCAAATTGCCATAACATTTCAAACTAAGAAATACCTCAACCCACAAATTTGAACTCAACCCATATCTTGTAAGACAACATAAGGGCATGGGAAGTTTATATCAAAACCCATGAAACTATTCAGTTGATATGAAAGCCAAATGTACAAAGTATGAACACTTAATTATATTAGCGTCCCCTAATTGGTCATTTTAAATAGCCAAAAAAGTTATGTATTAGCATAAATATAATGTTCAAATTATTTTCGTTGAAAGACAAATTTTATTTTTGTTACATGTAAAACTAAAACTAAAGTAACTTCAAAATAGTTTATACCTAAATTCACTAGACAATTAGCCACTTCATAAATTTTTGCTTAACAACAAAAGGAGAAGGTAGATTTTTCATCATTGGCATCATAGATTGACTTATCATCACCCAATTTAGGTCCTGTTCTTTTCAGTGGAAAATGAGGGGTGTGGGAAAAGGGGAGAAGGAGTGGGTGGGTGTGGTATTTTTTTTTTAAGTGTGGGAAGGAGTGGGTGAGTGACTGAGTGTGGGTGACAGTTGAATGTAGTTGAATGAAGTTGAAATATTGGTTATTAATAATTTTTTGTTTTCTAATGTAATAATTTTATTGTGATAGTAATTAACGATGATGAAATTTTTTTATTTTTGTTCATTATTTTTTATTTTGTTTATTTTTTATTTTTTATTTTGGTATTTTTATTATTTCATTTTATATTTTAAATTTTAAATTTTTTATATTTTTTAAATTTTTTAATTTTTTAAAATTTTTATTTATTTTTTTTATTTTTTTTTATTTTTTAGTATTTTTTTTTTGTTTTTTTTTTTTGGAATTTTTCGTTGGTTGTTTTTCTAGAATAAAAAAATGAAAAATAAAAAAAAAATAAATACAGCAAAAAAAAAAAATACAAAAAATTTAAAAATTTTAAAAAAAAAATGAAAAATATTTAAAAATTTAAAATTTTCAAGATAAAAAATAAAAAATAAAAAAATAAAAAAAATAAAAAATAAAAAATGAAAAATGAAAAAAAAAATAATAATAAAAAAAAAATAAAAAAAAAAAATGAAAAATTATAAAAATAATGAAAAACAAAAAAAATAAAACTGTTTCATGACATCCGAAAAATTAAAACTGCTTATAATTACTATCAGATTATTCATACACACAATTACATAAATTGTAAAAATTTTCAAAATATGAGAAATGATTATTTTATGTAGGTGTGTGAAGGAGTGGGTGAGTGAGGGAAGGAGTGATATTTTTTCTAAAATGTGGGAAGGAGTGGGGGGGGGGGAAAGAGTGGGTGAGTATGGGTTGGGTTGATTTCCCAACGAAAAGAACAGGGTGTTAGCGCGGTTTGTGACAAATTCACTATCTACTATCTCCATCATACTTATATAGACTTTTGTCACAATCATATACTTTTTAATTATTAATCCAATTAGTTATGCATGAAGTTGTTGTATATTTAACTTTTTCGTTGAATTTTTCTATTATCTCCTCTAAATTATAATATTAATCATGTCTACCATAACTATTTGTTTATTATTTCGATAATATATCTACAGAATATCTATTTGAATATATTCCATGCAAAGCACGGGCCCAAACTAGTTATGAAAAATGCATTAATATGAACGGAATACATGATATTCACTGGAAAAAGGCATACAATTTATTATTAACAAATAGAAATAAATCTAATGACGACTCGAAATGAAAGAATTCATTATAGAATTATTTTCATTTACCCCCTCGAGGTTTTGATAAATATTTTGTGTACTCCTGAACTTTTCGAATTATCATTTAGCCTCCTTCACCTTTGCGTAATGGTATTACAAACCCTTAAAGTTACATAAATGCCCTTCATGTTTATAAGTTCTTTTACCCTTATCCTATCTACTCTATCCATTTGAAGTTTAATTGTACTCTGACCCGACTCTTTTAACCTTAGATCTACTCAACGTGATGAGAAGCGGCCGCAGTAATGACATCAAGACCACTGCTAAGGTTGTCATGGTCCAACAAACCTCCGAACACTCCATGTGGTGCAATTTGAACCTTCCTTCACCTTCTATAATAAGTTTCTCTATTATCTCCTTCTCTTCCATTGCACAATATTCGACTATGTTCAGGTAGCGAGCCGGCGCCTTTTTTATTAAAGGCGTTAATTAGTTTCCTTAAACTATGTTTTTGCCATGTCATTAACTAATCAAACCATTTTTAAGAGCATCAAAAGCACTTTTGTAATTTGGGGGATTTGTAATACTGTTGTGCAAATGTGAAGGGGGTAAATGATAATTCGAAAAGTTCATAAGAGTTAGTTTACGGTATTTAAAAATAAATAATGAATCAATTATTTAATGGGAGATGATTGTTAGTTCATACATATTTTCATATCCTTTTCCCTCGTAGACAATTCAATTTAATATTATTTACATAGTTTTATTTCTTTATTAATGGCAACATTAGAGTAGGTGAAAACAGCCTTTTACGTGAAATAATGACAAACATTTTTTTGGAAATTATTAGTAAATTATCAAATAAGTATTCTAAATATTATTTCATTATGTTAATTGAAATTGAATGAAATTATTTCGTAAAATGACATTAATTACAACTTTCAATCATACCATTACAATAATTCTTCATTTATGACAATAACAACTATAATTAAAGCGAAAACAATTTAATACAATAGGCTTAGTATTAGCTTAGGATTTAGGAGAGAAACTCCAAACCTCTAAAATTCTACCGTGGGGCATTGGTTTGGAATGTCAGGTTTTGTTTTATTACAAATATACCTAATACCCAATTCTTCCTGCCTTTGGCTTAGAAACAACATCCTATGCTATTGGTCAAGTGTTTCGTATCCATAGGATGTCCCCAAAGAAAGTTTCTACAAACAACCTCGATCTCCTTAATGGTATCTTGTGGTGAAATGAAAATAGATGCCCAACAAACGTACAGAGGAAACAAAAACTAATGTAATGTTTGGTTGCATGTAATGTAATAGTGATGTAATGCAATCAACTTTACAATGTAATCATAATTACTTAGTTTGTGGTAATCATAATTGCAACATAGTTGTTTTATTGCAATACTTTTATACAACCAAACAAGATAATGAAAACACAATTACAAACTTGTTTGCATTGCAACGTTGATTACATCTAACCAAACGTTACATAAGTTTGTTAGCTATACTCTATCTAAAAATGAGAGATGTTGAGTCACATAGTTCACAATGACATTGTCGACAACAATCGATGTTACTCCATCTCTTATGGGAAACTAGCACACCCAGACATTGAACTAAAACCTCCCATTTTGTGAAGCCTTCATCTTAGTGATTTGATGAGTCACAAAGTCATTCACCTTAGCAATGTATATGTAAGTGTAGAAGGCAAAAATTCTGCAACCAATCGGATGGTGCCACGTGTAAAAAAATCAACCAATTACAAATTGTCATGTGTCACGTTGACTTTGGTGGACCCGCTTGGTCAAAATTAAGTTCAGCCAATTAAAAGTCGCCATATGTCATCGATGATGCAGAAATTAGTAATTATTTTCTTTATTTAAAAATAAGAAAATAATTACTGGGCCTAGGCCCAAAATCCGGCTCTAACCCTAGTAGGCGGAACCTATAAATAGGGGTCCTCTCCATTCATTTGGATCATTCAGCATCTGCAAAATTCAGAGCTCAGACAGCAAGGAGCATCCATCTACCAAGCGAGAAGGATCAAGACTTGCAAAGCCTCAGAAACTACAATCAACCACTTGCAGATCAAAATCAAGAATAGTCTTCAGAGTTCTTCAGCCAATTTGCATCAACCGAGACCAAGCATCAAGCCCTCGGAATACTCAAGTCATTAGGAGATCGAATCAGATGATTAGTCCATTGTATTAAATTCAGAGATTGTACCCATATACAGCATCAATACAAAATTAAATTTGTTTCTGAATTTCTTGTCTTTATTTATTTTAGACTCGAAATTTGTGTTTATAAATTTTTGGCATGCTCGGTGGAACTACTTTGCCTCTCATCTCTTTCTCCTAACAGCAAACAATACATTTCTTTGAAGATAACATGGCTCCTAAGAATGCTATTAACCAATCTTCAAGGAAAACTGTCTGATCTGCATCGCAGGGATCAACAACTACTAGTGCTGCATCTGGTGGTGTCATGACCAGAAGTATGACAAAAGCTGCTACCTCTATCATCGGAGAGCAATCAATTGTGGCTGCACCATCACAGTCACATAAGATCCAAAACCTCGGCTCCAAGGTATCTGATGGAGTCAATCAAATCGCTTCAAATGTCCTGAAGCAAAAATCTGTTGCCGGCTTCATCATGCCACAAACAATTCCACGTGGGATGGATGAACTCCAAACCCGCACCATCCCTGCTTTCCAACCCTTCAATTCTAAAGATGATGGTTATTCAAGCACTGATTCCTCTTTGGCATCCTCAAAGGGATCACTTTCCTCGCGTACTGAAGCTGAATCATCTGACACTGTCGTCATGCTAGTTATGGTGACAGGGGCTACTAACTTTAAAGAACAACTGGCGAGCATGAAGGCTACCTTGGATAGGCTCTCTAAAGAGAGTGCAGAAAAGGACGCCCAAATCAAACGCCAGAACGATCAGATTGCTGAGCTGATGAAGAAGCTGGAAAAGAAGTCCTCTGAAGCTTCCAACAAAGGTTCAGGCGCCGAAGACTCTGATAAAGAGTCCATCCACAGCGAAGAATCTGAGGACGAGCGCAAGGTGAGAAAGGACCACTCTTTAGGCTCGATGTCTATTGAGCAAATTCAGAGCTTAATAGCAAATGTGGTCAAGGCTCAGTTGGGAGGAGGATCTCATAAGACCCACCTGTATACAAAGCCTTATACGAAGAGGATTGATGCTCTTCGCATGCCACATGGCTATCAGCCTCCCAAGTTCAACCAATTCGATGGCAAGGGCAACCACAAACAGCATATTGCCCACTTCATTGAGACGTGCAGTAATGCTGGCACAGAGGGGGACCGGCTGGTAAAACAGTTTGTTCGTACGCTAAAAGGGATTGCATTCGATTGGTACACAAACTTGGATCCAGAGTCCATTGACAGCTAGGAACAAATGGAGCAGGAGTTCCTGAATCGATTCTACAGCACTCAACGTGTTGTTAGTATGACAGAGCTAACAAGCACCAGACAATGGAAGGACGAGCCGGTTCTTGATTACATTAATCGCTAGAGGTCCCTAAGTCTCGAGTGTAAGGACCGTCTATCAAAAGCTTCAGCCGTTGAAATGTGTGCTCAGGGTATGGAGTGGGATTTACTATACGTCTTGCAGATGAGTAAGCCAAGGACCTTCCAGGAATTGGCAACGAAAGCTCATGATATAGAGATAACGATCGCAAGTCACCGTGGCAAGTCTTCTTCCTCGTCTGACGCTAGAAAGGACAAGGGTGAATTCAAGAAAAATCCCAAGTCCACTAAGTCCTCAAACAAAGAAGCCATGGCTGTTTCAACTGGGGAGCCGGTTCGAATCTTCGGAAAGCCCAAGTATGAAAACAAAAAGGGTGGATTCTCCAAGGATTCTGAAAAGAAGCGTCCTACATTAAAGGAACTGTAGGAGAAGAAATACCCATTCCCTGACTCAGACTTGTCAGGAATGCTTGATGATCTCCTTGAAAACGGGGTTATCCAACTTCCAGAACCAAAACGGCCCGAAGAAGCTGGAAGGGTTACCGACCCAAAATATTGTCGGTATCATGGGGTGGTTAGTCACCCTCTTGAGAAATGTATTACACTCAAAGAGCGTTTTATGCAACTTGTCATGGAAGGGAAGATAACACTGGATTTGGATGACACTGTTGAGACAAATCATATCTCCACTCAGCTAGAGTGTTCCTCATCGCCCTGGAAGCCAAAGCATACTCAACCTTGTGGTAGAGTAAACACTGAATTGATTTCCTCAATTGGAAAGAAATTAATTACAATTCAATTTGGAAGTTTGGAGCCTATGGTAGTTCCAATTCAATCCAAAGGACCCTTAACAGAGACTGATCCTTTTGTGGATGTCTCTAATAAAGCTGATGTTGATGAAGAGGGATGGACTCTTGTCACTCGCCGGAGGCCAAGGAAACAAAGCCAAGTGCAATCACCGCCTCTCCGCCGCAGGAAGAAACAAGGAAGAAAGAAGAGCCCTCGTCATTCAAAAGGAAAGAAGAAGACCAAGGACGTTAAAAGGCATGAAATTCTACCTATTGACCTACTTTAGCAGGAGCCGCTTGTCCCTGTCACACTCGAACAGTTTTTCCCAATAGGCCTCTTTGAGAAAGTTACAGTCAACATGACTTCATGTTCTGAGCTTGAAGAAGAGGAAGACGAAGGAAGTGACGGACAAAAGGAGTCTCCTAGAGTAGCTGATAAGACCTTAACTGTCTTGGAGGCTTTGCCAGCTCGCATGGGCTGGTCGCAAATATTTTGTCTGCCTGATGAGATGCGCCAACATGTTATTACTGCCTTACGACATCCAAAACTTTATGCTGATAAAATCAAGGATGCAGGAGCATCAACAGAAAACCCTGTTCAGTGTGTCTATTGCAACACCGCAGTCACTTTCACTGACGATGATTTGTTGATGGGATCTAAGCCCCATAATCGTCCTTTGTTTGTGACTAGTTACATTAAGGAGCAGAAAGTCAGACGCATTCTCGTGGATGGAGGGTCAGCCGTCAACATCATGCCCAAGTCTACAATGAACGACTTAGGCATCACAGTGGAAGAACTGTCTAAGAGTCGAACGATGATTCAAAGCTTTAACCTTAAAGGCCAACGTGCAATCGGCATGATTCGTGTTGAACTGATAATGGGAGATTTGACGACGTCCTCCATCTTCCATGTAATTGATGCTAAGACTTCCTATAGGTTATTACTTGGGCGACCATGGCTTCATGAGCATGAGATAGTGGCTTCCACTTTACACCAATGCCTTAAGTACTACCGTGATGGGGAGAAGAAAATAAACGGGGATGTCAAGCCATTCACTAAGGCTGAGTCTCATTTTGCAGACGCAAGGTTCTTTGAAGAAGGTGCTGCACCTAAAGAGACCATGCCATCAACCATTTCTTCCACAGGCAAAGGTGTCGCAAAGAAGGCCCCTCGAGCAACAAAAGATGGTGCTCCTAAACAGCAGCTCGAGAAACAAGCAGGCAAGCAAGGTAGCACCACTTCTTCTATTGAGCAAGTTGCTAAACAAGCTGCCGCGTCAACATGATCAATGCCACCAGTCTTAAGGTACATACCTAGGTCTCACCGTAAGGAGGGCGAATCACCCTTTAGCGAGTGCACAAGCAGAAGCATTGAGACTAAAGCTACTAAAAAGGATGATGGCGCTAGCATAATCACCTTAAAAGGAAGTGCAACAATTCCAACGCTAAAAATGTGGCAGGCTAAGGTGAGTAGGCCCCCTATTTCCGGGTTTGTCGTGTCTTCTAAAGAAGGCGATGACTTGCCAAGTGCCAGGACTAGGGAGGGATTTGATCCTAATGCATACAAGTTTGTGGAGAGGGCTGGTTACGAATTTCAAAATCCAGCTGCCTTAGGAAAGGTAGTCGAAGCCAAGCCTCATGGCCTTACTGAAACTCAGAGAAAGATTCAAGAACAGGGAGGTTCAGTAGGCGTCTCTAAAGTTGGACTGGGTTTCACGCCACCGCAGCAAGTCAGAATCTCTGGTCGACGAAAGGACAAGAAGTTAGCGATTCAACACATCTCAGCTGAAGAAGTAGATGTGAGTGAAGATGAAAGTGCTTCACCCAACCCAAAGCCCTCTATGTTTGATAGGCTATAATCATCAACTTCTAAAAAACGTCCGTCAGTATTTGTCCGTATAGGGAAAGGGAAAGATCACAGAAGCTCTTTTTTCAACAGAGTTAAAGATCATCCCCAGCCAAAGCCCTCAGTTTTTGCCAGAATAGGAGCTGTGGAAAAGTCCTCAAACTTACAACTTCAGCACGAGACAATTTCTGCATTTAGCCGCTTGGGAGCGGTAAATGAAGTTCAAAGCTCTATCCCGTCTCGCATGAAGCGCTTCTCTAGTCTAGATGTTAAAACAGATGGTTCATTAAGAGTAAAGAGGCGTACTGTGATCTTCACAGGTCAGCAAAGAAACTCTAACTCTAACAAGGAAGCGGATGAAGAAGAAGTTGTTTCTTCCAATCATATCACAATCCACGAATGTGATGACTCGGACTCAGAGATAGAGTTGGCAGAAACTCCTAAGACTTTCGAAGATGGAGGGCAGGTTGCAGTTGATGATTTGAAAGAGTTGAATCTTGGAACCAATGAAGAGCCTCGTCCTATCTACGTAAGCTCATCACTCACACTCAAAGAGGAAAAGCAATACTTGGAACTCCTATCAGAGTACAAGGACGTATTTTCCTGGAGCTATAAAGAAATGCCTGGGTTGGATCCAAAGGGCGCAGTCCACCGTCTATCTATCAAAAGGGGTATTCCGCCTAAGAAGCAACCTCAGCGACGTTTTCGCCCAGAGTTGGCACCGGAAATTGAAAAGGAAGTCAACAAACTTATAGAGGCAGGATTCATTCGCGAGGTCAAGTACCAAACATGGATTGCAAACATCGTGCCTGTCAAGAAGAAAAATGGGCAACTTCGTATTTGTGTGGACTTCCGGGAACTTAACGACGCTTGTCCAAAAGACGATTTCCCATTGCCTGTCACAGAGCTTATGATCGACTCAACCACAGGGCATGAAGCGTTGTCATTCATGGATTGTACCGCAGGATACAATCATATTCTGATGGCGCCAGAAGATCAAGAGGCCACGACTTTCCCCACACCTAAAGGCATTTTTTGCTATAAGGTGATGCCCTTCGGACTTAAGAATGCAGGGGCAACATACCAAAGGGCAATGCAAACAATTTTTAACGATATGCTCCATAAGAAAGTCGGGTGCTATGTCGATGATTTGGTGGTGAAGTCCAAAACGAGGCAGGACCACATACAAGATCTTCGTTCGATCTTCGAACGATTACGAAGATGTCAATTGAAGATGAATCCACTCAAGTGCGCATTTGGCGTCACCTCTGGAAAATTCTTGGGTTTTATCGTTCATCACAGAGGGATTGAGATCGACCAATCAAAGATCAAGGCAATCCAGGAGATGCCTGAGCCTAAGAATCTCAGGGAGCTTCGCGGACTTCAAGGTCGCTTGGCATATATCCGAAGATTCATCTCAAATCTTGTAGGACGCTGCCATCCCTTCGACCACCTTATGAAAAAGGGCGCACGGTTTGAGTGGGACGAATCGTGTCGTGCGGCATTCGAGAACATAAAGGAGTACTTGACCCATCCTCCTGTGTTGGGGGCACCCATCCCTGGTAAGCCTCTTCGACTGTACATTGCAGCTCAGGAAAAATCCTTAGGGGCACTGTGTGTACAAGAAGACGAGGAGGGAAAGAAGTCGCCTTGTACTACTTAAGTCGTACGTTGGTTGGCGCTGAACTGAAGTATTACCCTATTGAAAAGATGTGCTTGTCGCTCGTCTTTGCCATCCAGAAACTCAAACATTACATGCAGGCCTATACGGTGCAAGTGATCTCCAAAGCTGATCCTATCAAGTACATCTTGTCTAGGCCAATCTTAAATAGGCGACTGGCAAAATGGGCGGTCATCTTAAAACAGCACGATATCGTCTATGTACCCCAAAGAGCGATCAAGGGACAAGCGTTGGCAGATTTCTTAGCAGATCATCCCATTCCCGATGATTGGGAGCTAAATGATGATTTGCCAGGAAAAGGCGTGTTTTACATCGATATCCTCCCTCCCTGGGATATGTATTTCGATGGTGCAGCCAGGCGTGATGGCGCTGGTGCAGGAGTGGTCTTCGTTTCCCCGGAAAAGCACATTCTTCTGTATTCATTTGGGCTCACTCAGTTATGCTCTAACAATGTGGCAGAATACCAAGCGCTTAACTTGGGCCTTGAAATGACTATTGAAATGGGGGTCACCGATCTCAACATATATGGTGACTCGCAGTTGGTCATCAATCAACTACCTAATGAATACGAGGTTAAGAAAGAGGACCTTATCCCGTATCACAGGCAAGCATTACGCCTGCTAAATAATTTGGACATGGTCAAGATAGAGCACGTGCCAAGGAGTGCCAACAAGATGGCTGACGCACTAGCAAGCCTCGCAGCCACTTTGGCACTGGGGGCAGAAGGAGAAATGACTATTCCAGTATGTAATCGTTGGGTTGTTCTGCTGGATGATGAAGACTCAGAGGAAGACGTCAACATGATCTGTGTTCTTGAAATAGATGCAGAAGACTGGCGTCAACCAATAATTGAGTACTTGGAGCATGGAAAACTCCCGAGTGACCAAAGGCATAAGACAGAAATACAGCGGAGGGCTTCAAGCTTCCTTTACTACAACGAGACGCTCTATCGACGCTCCTTTCTTGGTCTTTGGTTACGATGCTTGGACGCGGAAGAAGGAAAGCAAGCAATGACGGAAGCTCATTCAGGTGTGTGTGGAGCACACCAATCAGGGCCTAGGCTACATGATCGCATTAAAAGGATGGGCTACTACTGGCCCACTATGCTGCAAGATTGCATAAATTATGCAAAAAGGTGCGATGCTTGCCAGTTCCATGCTAACTTCATACATCAACCTCCCGAACCTCTCCACCCAACAGTTGCATCTTGGCCATTTGAGGCATAGGGACTTGAAGTCGTTGGACCAATCACGCCTAAATCGTCTGCTGGTCACTCCTACATCCTAGCTGCCACTGACTACTTCTCTAAATGGGCGGAAGCAATCCCGCTAAGAGAGGTCAAAAAAGAAAATGTGGTCGCCTTCATAAGGACACACATTATCTATCGGTATGGTGTGCCGAGGTACATTATCACTGATAATGGAAAGCCCTTCTTCAACAGCCTGATGACTAACCTCTGCGAGAAGTTTAAGTTTGCTCAACATAAGTCTTCCATGTACAACGCCCCTGCAAACGGCCTGGTAGAAGCCTTTAACAAAACACTTTGCAACTTACTCAAAAAGGTTGTTGCAAAGTCTAAATGGGATTGGCATGAAAGATTAGGGGAAGCTCTTTGGGCATATCGAACAATGTACAAGACGCCAACACAGTCAACCCCATTCGCTTTGGTCTATGGAGTGGAAGCCGTTCTACTGTTAGAGCTTCAAATCCCGTCACTTCGCATCACCATACAGGAAGGTTTGACGAAATACAAAAATCACAAGCTTCGCTTAGCTGAACTGGAGGCCCTTGATGAGAGAAGACTTCAGGCACAACAAAAGCTAGAATGCTACCAAGCCCGTCTATCAAGAGCATTCAACAAAAAGGTTCGACCGCGATCTTTCCAAGTCGGAGACCAAGTGTTGGCAGTAGGAAGACCGATTATTGTCTCCCACAAATTTGGAAGCAAATTCACCTCCAAGTGGGATGGTCCATATGTGGTCAGAGAAGTTTACACAAATGGAGCCTACAAGATAGTTGGTGCTGATAGAGTGCGCATAGGACCCATAAGCGGTAAGTTCTTGAAGCGCTATTATCCTTGAAATAGAATGCTGTAAAGCTTCTAAGTAAGAGCCTAAACTGCTCGTTCTTTCAAGTTAAATTCATTTGTAATACTCCTGGCCCGCAAGAGTCTAAACTGTGAACGACAAAACAAAACACATAAAGAATGTTATGTTTTTGAACTACGTACGGCTTGATCCTTTAGGATATTACATTCCTTTTAGGTACGTAGGCAACTTGGGCATATTTTCTAATTACAGCCGAAAAAAAGGATGAATAAATTGTGTTAGTACTCATTTCGTTCATTGGCTATATCTACATATTATTGCGTAAACTTGAATTGAAATACTCATCTTATTGCAATATATCAAAACCAATTCCAATTAAACCATACTGAGTCCAAAAAGAAACAACAAATGGCAAAGTGAAAAAAAATAAAATAAAAAAATCTAGAACAAAACAATTGGGTATGGTCTAAGCAGCTAGTGCGCCTAAAAGCTCTTGAACCCGTTGCCTTGCTGCTTCAACTTGAGCCGTTTCTTCTGCAGTAACTTGGGGCATAACATCTAAATCAGCAACTTCTTTTTCAAGAAGAGATACACCGTCTTTGGCTTTCCTCAATGAAGCTTCAGTCTCTACTAATTTGTCTTGTAATTCCAGCTCATTCGCCTTTGCTCGCTCAAGATTTGCTTCAAGTAGCTTCCTTCGCTTATGAGCTTGGGCGATGGCAGTAGTAGCCTCATCAAATTGTGCATCAGCCTTTTCCACTGAAGCTCATCCCTCCCCAAGTTTGTCTATTAAGGCTACTCGCTCGTTTAGCGCATCTTCAGTAGGAGTCCGATCTTCTAATTGGGCTTTCAACTTTAGGTACTGCCCGACTTCGTTCAAATATGCCTCGACATTATTCTTTAGCCCCAAATAATCTGCCTGGAAGGATGACAAGGTTTCATATATCTGCTCAGCTTCTTGGCGAATGTTCGCAAGATCGTCTTTTGTCTTTGGGATGAACTTTTTCAACTGTTGCTGAAAGCGTTGCTTGACACTCAAGGCCAGATCGTTAAACACGCCAGAAGAAATTCTCCCAGGAAAGTAGGTTGCAACAGAAGCAGTAGGTGATTGACCGCGCTCTGCTCGTTTCACTGGCGACGACATTATGTTAATAGAATCGTCCTCAGTTGACTTGGCATGCGGCACAGTCAAGGTGGCTTCACTATCTTTGTCACCAAATGCGGCCTTAAGTGTGTCTCCAATTTCGACGGTATGTCCCTACATTAAAAGGTGGATTAAGTCCCAAAAAAAGGGGGCAGGATAACAAGATGCACCTCTCCCTTTGCTTTGTTCTATGATTTCAGTGAGCTCGTCGCACTGTTAGACTTGTTCTTGGATTTAGGCAGCTTGGTTGCAACGTCTGGTCTGCTCTTCGAGCCTGACAAATTCTTCGCTCCACTAATAGAAGACCTAACACCCAAACCTCTCAAAGCTTCAATCTTCTCTTTCCCAGGCGAACAGCTTCTACTTCTCTGAGGAGATGTGTTTGCCCCCAACGAGGAACTATCGCTTCCCTCTTTTCTAATCTCAGTTGGGGATAAGGCGTGTTCGTTATGCGGCTGCATGATTGGCTTATGTGCGCTCGCTTTACCGGAAGTGACGACTAAGGCGGATGCATCATCAGCAACTCTCGCTTTAGAAGCTCTTCGTGGTTGCACAACCTCACCTCTAGGATATTTAGGTCCTTGAGAGAAAAGATCGCCCCGCGAAGAACACCCCATGAAGATCGCCACTAATTGGCATATGCAATAGTGACTAGTGTAGACTTCTTATCAGGAGGAGCAGGAATTGTCACGCTGGACCATGTTATGTGTTTTGTACGGTTGAACCAATAGCGAGCTACGTCCTGTAAGGTGCCCTCTCGGTCATTCATTCGTAGCTCACTTAGTACATCTTGATAGAAGCCAAATTGTCGCCCAAACTTGCAAGGGAAGTATGGTTCAATCACAATTATTCTTCCTTGTCGCAAGGTCAAAAACCCGAAGTGAAGGCAAATCAAATATGCTTTCCAGCTTAAGGATAGATTCTGGGTGTCAATCAAGGTGATCGATGTATCCTTCATAAGAGCATTAGAATACATGACAGACGGATCCTTGCATTTCAATAGCTCTCGAGCTTCTTGTACGTCGGGAGTCCGATTCATCTTTTCACCAGAGAACTTCACCATCTTAGGATGGTCGTGCCGATGATGGGGATGATCAAAGTAAGTTTGGAAGTAAGTCCCTAACCATCCATAAACGTAGTGAATGAGGAAAATTACTTTCAACTTATTCAGGCTTCGAGCCGTAGAAATTCTATGCAGACCCCGGTAAATGCTAGCCAAGCAGGAATTGAGAGGTTTAGACATTCCCCGTGAGCCAGCTTGCTTGCAGCTATAAACACAACTGGGCGAATAAGGCACACTGCTTCAGTTGGTAGCACAAAGGAGCACAGCCAACAGGAAATGAGGGCAGCAAGGTAAGTCTCTTCGATTAGGGCCTCAGGAATGTTAAGCATCACAAAAGGGTTCTTCTCTCTCTTCGTTCGCCCTGTGTGATGAGCAATCAAGCCAGATGGACATGATGTGTTCGTTGGAGCTTTAACTAGCTTTCTGTTGTCACGGCTGGGAGGAGGTGTGTAAATCTGTCGCCCTCTATACTAGAAGCGTATCCATTTAGAAGCAGGAAGTTGAACAATGCCATGAACGTCTTGGCATAGTCTGTGGAATGCAGAAAAGAGGAACGTGCAAGTCGCTGGAATACCATTGTCTCCACGTCCTGCAGAAAGGAGTTCTCTGGCGGATGGAATGACTTCTTCGTAGTAAGCACCGTCAGCTGGAAGTCCACATATAGTTCGTAAATCCCATAAGGAGATTGACATATCGCTGTTCTCTGTGCAAAAGGTGTTGGCAGTGTAGCACCACAGTTCGCAGAATGCTTTGAAGACGGTAAGACTCATGTCATAAGAGAATAAGGATGCATACAGTCCGTCGTAAAGCCTCCATTCCTTAAGTCTGTCTTTGTTGCGACCAAGAACGTCTTCAAGCCATTCCCAATAGCACGGTATGAAGAAGTTGTCGGAGAAACAAGGTGAAAAGCTGGCCCAGGATAGTGTCTCATTCATGATACGATGTCGAAGTAAGAGTGTTGCTCCTTGAGAAGGGGTTGAAGATGCAAATAATGGCGAGCTAAGCTTCAAGACTCTCAAAGTTGAGATGACTCCGTCTGATCTTTGTATTTCGCGGGTAGATTCCACACTCTAGCATGAATCTGCGAGGTAGTTATGGAGTAAAGAGCGTCTGGACGGTAGCGGTGTTGGCACATATACACGAAGAGTCACGCCTTCTTCAATCAGATCGTCTTCTTTGTCCAGGATGGTAAGAGTTGGCTTCTTGGGATCGGATGATGAGTCCAGGAAATGCACCATGGTGAAGGAAGAAATTCAAGTCGACCCCAATTAGATTAAGTGAGAGAGTCGCCTGCGAAGAATCGAATCTACGGGGAGAAACGATTCCTCGTCTTAAAAGTCGACCTCACTTCGCGATTTAATCGGAGGAGTCGCGGCAAGAAGGAAGAATGACAAGTCGACCCCAATTAGATTAAGTGAGGCAGTCGTCTGCGAAGAATCGAATCTACGGGGAGAAACGATTCCTCGTCTTAGAAGTCG
Source organism: Selenicereus undatus (assembly GCA_017589665.1). Classification (NCBI taxonomy): domain Eukaryota; kingdom Viridiplantae; phylum Streptophyta; class Magnoliopsida; order Caryophyllales; family Cactaceae; genus Selenicereus; species Selenicereus undatus. The sequence continues at coordinate 35,868,419 of JACYFF010010365.1, read as the reverse complement.
ACCTCACTTCGCGATCTAATCGGGGGAGTCGCGGCTAGAAGGAAGAATTTTAAGTTGATTCAGCAGCTTCCTGAAAAAAAAAAGGTTAGGACGTCTCGGCAGCAAAAACAAAAACAAAAAAAAAAGAAGAAAAACAAAGGGGTCAGAATGTCTCGAAAAAAAAAAAGAAAAAAATCACCAAAAAAAAAGGGTCAGCACGTCTCGGCAGCCAAAACCAGAAAAAAAAAAGAGAGGGAGGAATTATAAAAAAAAAAAAAACAAAAGGAAAGAAGATTTTTTTTTGGGGCCCAATTTATTTCTGGGATTGTCAGATTAAGCCCACCTTTATCATATTCAATTTCAGCGTTCGAGACCCAGCCGCTTCAAAAAAAAAAAAAAAAAGGAAGCATACTCCAAGTTCGTATACGCGGCCGACTCTCGAGGGGACATTTGTAGAAGGCAAAAATTCTGCAACCAATCGGATGGTGCCACGTGTAAAAAAATCAGCAAATTACAAATTGTCAAGTGTCACGTTGACTTTGGTGGACCCGTTTGGTCAAAATTAAGTTCAGCCAATTAAAAGTCGCCACATGTCATCGATGATGCAGAAATTAGTAATTATTTTCTTTATTTAAAAATAAGAAAATAATTACTGGGCCTAGGCCCAAAACCCGACTCTAACCTTAATCGGTGGAGCTTATAAATAGGGGTCCTCTCCATTCATTTGGATCATTCAGCATCTGCAAAATTCAGAGCTCAGATAGCAAGGAGCATCCAGCTATCAAGCGCGAAGGATCAAGACTTGCAAAGCCTCAGAAACTATAATCAACCACTTGCAGATCAAAATCAAGAACAGTCTTCAGAGTTCTTCAGCCGATTTGTATCAACTGAGACCAAGTATCAAACCCTCGGAATACTCAGGTCATTAGGAGATCGAATAAGAGGATTAGTCCATTGTATTAAATTCAGAGATTGTACCCATATACAACATCAATACAAAATTAAATTCGTTTCTGAATTTCTTGTCTTTATTTATTTTAGACTCGAAATTTGTGTTTACAGTAAGATTTCTACAAACTAGTTCGTAGACAATATGAATTGGAAAGATGTTGAATACATTTTCATAACCACATGAGTTATCAATATATGAGCCTTATAAAGATCATCAAGATCACCACAAAGCAGGAGTTGACCAATTTCAAGCTCTTAGGATGAAACCTAAATTTACTGTTCAAAGTCGTTTCCTTCAAGTTCTTGGTTAAATACTCCATGACTAAGACAAAGATTGCTAGCGAGACAAAATCGCTTTGTCATAGTCCTTTACTTCCCTCAAAATTTCTATGTATCCTTCCACTGATAAATAGAGAAACACTGCATGTCGTAAGTAAAATCCTAACCCATTGATAAAACTTTTGCAGAGATTTTGAAACTCAACATCAACTGCTCAACAAAATTTCAAGATGGGGTGCCACATACTTTTCCCAAATGAAGTGAGAAAGATTAAATGGTTGGAAAATAAATTGAAAACAAGTCTTATTCAGATTTCATATTAAAAATTTCAACCTTTCATAGTATCATATTCATATTCCAAATCTTGATTTTTTAAAATTATTGTGGGCATTAAGTAGAATAAAACAATATAGAAATATGGTATATGAAAATCCAATAGTCGTTGGCAACCACTTTATACAAGCTAGAGATGTTCCATGGTCTTGGACCTCTTGGTGAGGTCGATCATAAGACAGCCTAAAAGCTTGTCAAATCCATTACGAGCTTAGTGCTTGAGTAGTAATAATTCTCCAATTATGTAGTCTGTTTTAGCTGGGGCAAGCAATTCGCCTACTGTTGTGATAGTTTCAGGGGAATCTAGTGGAACAGAACTACTTAGGCCCTATTTGGTGAACAAAAGGGGAATGGAATAGAATCAGGACTCAATATCTAGGGGATGTGAATGAAACTTGAATTCTGAACTCAATTGTTTGATTATTCAAATAGGAATGGAATGAAACTAAGTTCCCTTCCTTGCTGTTTGGCTAACACTTATGGAATGGAATCTTTATCCAAAAAAAAACTTACGAAATGGAATCAAAACTTTTTTTTTCTTTTTGAAATGTTAGATGCATTGTAAATAATCTCTTATTATTATTATTATTTTTAAAAACAAATCTTGTGAAGACTTTTATTTTATTTTATTGCAATTAGTTGTTTACAATTTTTTGAATATTTTTTTGATAATTAACCAAACAAATTATCAACATATTAAAACCAAACTCAAATTAAATCTTATTTTCTAGCCATGTGTGACATCCTTTGGTAATTTTTTAATAAGTAAAGAAATAAAAAGGCACAAAAAATGCTGATGAGTTCGAGAATGAAGGGGGAAGAACACTTCACAATTCAAATCTGCAGAGCGTATAATCTTCGCCAATGTTGCCGTGCTCACCCTCCACGTCATCTGCACCCATTCATCTATCTTCATCACCATCATCCATCTTCAACACCTTCGTCCCAAAAAAAAGTGCCCCACAATAAAGGGGGAGAACAAAGGGGGAAGAACACAAAAAATTAAGAAATTAGATAGATCGGGTCACAGAAGATGAAACCTTCTTTCTCATCGATGGTTAAGTGGGGTTGCTGATGGAATAGAGGTTGTCGGTGGAGCGTCCCTCCCTCCTCCTTCTATGGTTAGGGTTTAGTAGGTAATGGATAAGGGTTGAGCAACAATCAGAAAATTAGATGGTAAAAAATAAATTTCCCATATATTTTTCTTTTAATTTTGGCTATTATTGTGATCCCTTGTAGTTTGGGGACTTGAATTTCCTTGATAATAGGAGGGTTCAAGTCCCTTGGATTTGGGTGGAACTTGATACATGGGGGTATCAAGTCCCTTCTCCTTAAAATTCTCACCAAACAATAAGGAGTGGGCTTTGAGTCTTTAGGTTTTGAGTTCCATTCCTTTTTTGTTCACCAAACACTTAATTAGGTTTTCTATACCAATTTCGAGATTGATCCAAGAGATTTCTCAATACCATTGTTAGGAGCACAAAAGTACGACAAGGCATACTCTAAAAAATGTATGCTAGTGTTGTTAACAATGGAGAGGGCCTGACCCTATCTTTTATACCCAGTAAAAGTGATTGATGGTAAAAAATATGTGAAACTAAGAAATAGGATATTGAACAAGAAATTAAGTTTTAGTAATAATCATTGATATGTTGTGTTATTGGGAGTAATCCTTATTCTGTAGTCTTGTCTGGTTTTTTGAATAGTTTGTGGCAGCTGTAACATGGAGCACATCTTGGCTCTAAAAGATGGAATGTTTTTAGTGAAATTTGACACACCTAAAAATAGAGATTTGATTCTAAAAAGGAATTTGTTCTTTGCTAACAAAAAACCATTATTGCTGAAGGCATAGAGTGAGGATTTGATAATAGATATGGATTTAATTAAACAACTACCTATTTGGTTATGCTGTCATAGTTAGACTTCAAGTTCTAGTTTGTTCCAAGTTTAAGTAAGATGAGAAGCTTGATACGGGCTCCCATCAAAATAGACAAGCAAACTATTGAGGGAACAATGCTTGAATATGCTCATATATTGATTGAAGTACAATCAGACAAACCTTTTCTAATTATGTGGAGTTTCAAGCTAACAACGGGATCCTTAGAAGATAGCACATGAATAGAGGCCTGTTAAATGCAATTAGTGTCATTTGATCGGGTATAAAGAGGACTATCAAAAGGAAAATAACATCAAAAGGATATGGGTCCCACAATAGAGTATACCTAAACATGCATAAGATATTAACTCTGGAAATGGTGATACTAGCATCTGAGAATGATGCACCAAGTCATATTGTTGATGATGAGAAGTTTTTCAAAGAGTTGGGACTTCAAGAAGAGTAAATTTGTACGACACTTCTTAGACAACATGTTTGCCTATATCCAGTTCCTTTGCAATTCTACGAAATTTGGATGGTGATAGTTTGAAAGTGGTTGAAAGGGGTGAGTAGATGGGTTGAGAAACTCTTATTGTAGGATGAATATAGCTGGTTGGAATATAAAGGGCTTAAACAAGCTCTCAAAGTGGTATCAAGTTCTTGTACAAGCTCTCAAAACATTATGAAGTTAAGAACTTCACTGTTCACAATAAGATTGGTTTAATAGGGTTAGTGGAAACAAATAAAGATTGGTAAGTAAGTTTTCAGAATATATACAATAATGTATTGCAAGGATGAGGTTCTTATATTAATTATAAGCCCATCTACAGCGGGAGAATCTAAGTTGTGTTGAGATAAGTTGCATATCAAGCATTGGTTCTTGGAGCAACAGAGTAGATGGTTAATTATAAAGCAGCTTAAGAAGATATAGGAATTTAGTTCTCTATATCCTTTGTTTATGGTCTAAATGATATGGAGTTAAGGAAGAGTCTTTGGTTTCGCAGCAAAGACTTTGCTAGCAAGGTTGCTAAGCCTTTGATTCTTTTGGGGGATTACAACACTATTATTAATGTTGATGATAAGATTAGAGATAGGATAGTTACAGTTTAGGAAATCAATGATTTTAGGGATTATTTGAAAATATGTGATTTGGTGGATATGAAAATTTTAGGACATTATTATTGTATTGTCCCCTAAGCTAGATAGAACCCTTGTTAATCAGGAGTCTATTTTGGCTTCAGGTGATACTCAAGTTGAATCCCTTATTGAGGAAATTTCAGATCATTCATCGACCCTTATTGCTTTTCATAATTGAATATAAAGAAATCACAATTTAGATTTTACAACATGTGGATGGATCATCTTGAATTCCACAACATTCTTAGAGATATCTAGAACAAACAAGTTAATGGTTGTCATGTGTTCTAACTTATTCAAAAGGCTCCCCTTAAACATTTGCATAGATCAAAATTTAGGAACATTCGTGAAAAGGTGGACATTCTTAAATTATTTGACATCCAAAGGGATTTTTAGGATAATCACCTCAGTCTAGCATTGCTAGAGGAGGAGTGGACAAAACTAAGTTGATAGCTACTCTAGAGGCATCACATCGATGGAGCTAATTAAGCAACAATATAAGATAAAATGGGTAGGACAAGAGATCTATACTCCAACCTTTTCTTTTCACCCTTGAAACAAACAAAAGAACATAATACATATTATCTTATGGAGGATGAAAACAACAATAGAATTGAAGGGAAAGACGTAGTAGGTCTTTATATGGTTGATTTTTATTTTTATTTTTTAAAAAAACTTATGGGTGCTCAACCAATATTAAGGGAATATATGAAAGTAGAAGTATTTCATAATGGTCCAGATTTAGTGCTAGAGTAACAAATAGCTCTACCTAGAGATGTTACTACAAAGGAAATAAAGAAAGTTATTTTCAGCACAGCTAACAATTTATCAAGACCTTATGGGTGCACTAATGGCTTTGTGAAACAAAATTAGAAAACTGTGGGATATTTGGCAGTAGCTATTATGTACGAATTTTTCAAGACATATAAATAATGCTAAGCTTGTAGTAATTCCTAAGATTAATCTCCTTGTTTCTATGGGGACTTCCGACCTTTTGTACGGTCATTTTCAAAGTTAAATGCCCAAGATTAAAATGTCTGCTATATGAGTAGGTGATTCCCAGTCAGTGTGCTTTCACTAAAGAGCGCTTGTTCACAATGTCATGATATGTCAAGAGGCAGTAAGGGGTTATAAGAGGAAGAACTTGAGCCTTAGGTGTATCATAAAGATTGATATGAGAAAAGCCAATGACTCTAAATATTGGGATTATGTTGACGAAGTCCATAGACTTCTCCACTTCCCTAATAGATATAGAAAATGGGTGATGAGTTGTATTACTTCCCTAGCTTAGCCAATTACTTTTGATGGGGATAGACATGGCTTTTAAAGGGGGAAGGCCTTAGACAAATAGATTCAATCTTCTTTTTCTTGTTTGTCCTTACAATTCAAGGTTTGTCAGAATGCTTAAACAGGTTGTAGAGAATTTTTTTTTTTAACTCGCATTCAGTATGCAAGATCATCAACCCATGTCATCTGTAATTTATAGTTGACTAATTAGTGTTTTATAAAGTTGATGGGAAGTTTATAAGCTGCATGAAGGACATTTTTTAATAATTTTCAGAAATGTCTAGATTAAGTACTAATGAGAATAAATCATAGATGGTCTTATTTAGGGTGACTTATGAGAGAGAGAAAAAAGCATTTAATTAGAATGTCTAGTTTTACTGTGGGTGATTTGCCATTTAAGTATCTAGGGCTTCCGATTTCTGCCTTTGAGTTATTTCCTATGGGTTGTCAAATTCTAGTTGTTAAATTATAGCAAGGATCAAAAAATAGCAAAGTAGACACTGGTTATATGTTGATAGAATTATGCTAATTAGTTCTATACTAACAAGGAGCATAACATTTTGGTCCCATATCATTAGGCTACCTAAGGTTGTCGACAAGAAAATAGAAACATTAAGTAGAAATGTTATGTGTGTTGATCCCACTAGGCAAAGAAAATCACCTGAAAGGGGTGAATAGGTTAGTCTATAAAGACTTTGATCCTCTTAAACCTTGCTTGTTGAAATATATATATATATGTATATATATATACACACACACACACACACACACACACACACACACACACACACACACA
>JACYFF010010365.1:35845051-35861771 GCA_017589665.1 Selenicereus undatus | reverse complement strand
ACACACACACACACACACACACACACACACACACACACACACACACATGCACAAGCACACACACACACACACACACATATATACATAAATATAAATATAAAAATATATATACACGTATACATACATACATGTAAACAACCAGGATTCTTAACACAAGTTAAGATGAATGAAAGTGTAAGAGTGTCTGACATCAATAAAATAGTATAGATCAAAGTTGGTAAGAGTAGAGAATTCAAAGAGATAGGAACATAAGGTTTTCAGGAGCTTAGCCCAAATGAACCTTGGGCTACGTCCCCACCTAAGGCCCCTTGCTACACTTTAGGATTCAATCAATTCACTGTCTCCTCAAGATAGGGATGCAAAAGTTTGCCATCTCCTTACAAAAGTCAAGCTTTCCCAAGCACTCTGACACATCTCCACTTCTAGAGTTTTAACCCTCAGAAGAATAATAATCAAGAAGAGACTCATTTGCTCCTTGCTGCTTATAAAGATTTTCCTAAGCACTCTATAATAACTTGTGTACAACAGAACATGAGCACCTAAGCTCCTTGCCTAAAGATAAATATTTCTAAAGCTTCCTTGACAACCCTTAACTCTTAAAGTACACATACTCTCAGAAGGACAACACTCTCAATATAGAAGTGGCTCACCTACTCCTATCACACTAGTATTATAAAGAATTGAAAGATCTATGAGATGAGTATAATGGTTACAAGCTTAAGACATTATGCTCTTTTCGTTTTCCAAATGTTGCAACCTTTGGTCTTCAAATGGTTCTTCTATTTGTAGATCTTCGTTTTAACAATTATAGTATTGGATGTAAGTGATATACTTGTTGTAGCACTTTTGTTCGTAGGCCATCATCTCGAATTATAAAAATGTGTGTAAGAATTTTGATAGCTGAAAGCGGGACCCACACTGGGAGGTGTTGTTGTTTAAGAATTTTGACAACTATTTACAGAGTCTGATCCTTTTCCTCTTCGATAAATTCTCTTGAACAAGACTTAAATGATTTTTCTTCAAAAGACATAATTTGTTGTCTTCTCTTTCATCGTGGTAGCAGTTGATGTAACCATTTCTCCTTAATCTTTTTGCGAAGAACATTATGATCAGCTAAATCAGGGGACCTGACTAAAAAGAGTCCTAGCAGTATTAAATTGTTAATGTTGAAAGTTAGTGTTACCCTAACAGTTCGAGTTTTAACTTGATTGGCTACTAATGCCTAGTTTTCCTCTTTGGTTTGATGCTTTATCATCCGTGCACATGATCAAGAGTAATTTTTGTGAGAAATATCAAGAATTATGATAATAAAAAGATTAATTAAAAAATCATCTTTCTCTTTAATAAATAACATCCACATTGAGATCCACTAGTAGTGAGTCAAAGAGTTTTCCTTGGGGGGGGGGGTAATATATTCATACATTATTCTATGTGATATTAAGTACCATGAATTCAATGTAAAATAAAAAATTTTGCAACCATAAATGCTCTGGGCGTCTTATAGTGATTCTATTTTGATAAGATTGACTAGAATGATATATTCTAAGGGTGTAACTATAAGACTGCTTCTAATTCACTTTACCAAATACTTAATTTTTGGCTCTTTCATCTATCTCTCCAAATAGATTCTGACTTAACCTTTTATCTTTCATTAAAACAATTATGTGGACTACTTTACAGTAAGATTCCATTCAAGAACTAGGCTTTAACTGGCTGGCCTTGAAGGGGCCTTACAATCTTCTCCATTTTGATGAAAGGCAATCGATCTCATAAAAACTATTATATGAGCATGTCGTACTAATTATAACAGACATAGTAAGAGAATGAAAAGTCTCATTCTCCTTAACACTTATCCTAGGTGTCTCTAATGCTCCCCCTGAGGCATTGCAATGTGTGGCCCTTGTAGTCTTATGTACCTGTTTTGATAAGTAGCATAGAATTCTCCCCCTCTTTGACTTTCATTAAAAATAAAAGATAGATGCGGCAATGAAAAAAATGAAAAAGAAAGGATCGATTCAAGTCACAAGGATATAATTTTTTATTACCACTTGGAAACCACTTGGAAATACATCGTTACACATCCGGAGAGTAAATATGCACAATCCTATCAACGTAAAATACTAGTTAGGGACATATATGCCAAAAATAGGCAACGAACTAAGAAGCATGGTGATCTAAGGGGCACATAAGTCCTAACTAAGACTAGTGATCAGACTTATTAAGGGCATACAGGCCCAGATCAACCACCAATATAAAAACAACAAATGATAGTAACCATGAATGAGCGTTTCGCACACTTGAGATGGTGATTTCAATGGAGGGGTTTGATGGAATGGAGGATAGAACTTTCAAGAGACAAAGAAGAAGATGTGATCATTTCTTAGAGGCAGAAGGTATAAGAGTAGAGGTGGGCTTTGCAGGGCTTAGAGAAGAAATTCCAAGGAGACATGAGTCTCAAGTACGAGCGATGACTTCTCAAAGGGCCTACTATAGAGTCCCTGATGGGACTGGTCAAGAGGCCTCTAGTTTCTAGTCCTTGAGTGCTTTGGCTTCCCCTATATAGATGACTGTGTCATCATCCAACCTTCCAAGAAACTCCTCTTCATGCATAATAGCCAAGGCTTTCACCTTTTCTGCTAAATCAATAATTTGTGCTCGAAGACTTACATTAACTACACTGAGCCTAGTCATCTCTAACTCCACTTTGTTGACCACTACAGTGAGCTTAGAGATTTTTCTTTCCAGAAAACAATCAATTGTATCTAATACATCACTATTAGTATGGAGACTAACACTGAAGCCTTGCTCACAGATCCAATATTCTGTCCCTTTTCTAACTAATTATCAAGGTGCACAACTTATCCTTTATTTTCTGATACTTAAGTTTAGCAAAGTGGGCTCATCAATTACATAGATAGCTTCCTTGATGAGTTTCTCCTAAGTGAGAGAAGCATTGAACCATTCAAAGATGAGGGTGGGAAGATTAGAGTAGGCCAAGGGAGAGTTTCTTTTAAGGTGGTTCGTGGTTATATTTTTCATCAAGCGAAAACCATGCTATGCAATATTGGCTTTGTGGTACTCAAGAATTTGGTACTATAGGATTAGAGCTTGATCATTTAGGTTGCTATTCAGAGTTTTTATGAGGGCATAGGGTATGAATCATAATATTTTCAAGGATGCTAGCCTCATAATAGAAGGTCGTGTAAGATGGGAATTATTAACATTTCAGTACCTCCAACTCTGGTGCCTAAATTGTGAGGTCCAGAAAATAAGAAAATGAATTTTTTGGTCCCTTAAGGTTTGAGTAAAGTGAATTTCTTGTTTTTATCATTATATTGGCCTGAAAATTTTAGAAATTTTCAACTTTGGCCCAATTGAGGAGCTTTCAGTAATTTTGTTATTTTTTGGGGGAGGTGTTTTCTAAAAAAGATGCTTGTTTTAAACGATTTAACATCTTATAAAGACTTTACTAGTATTAGTTATCACAATCTACTAGTTATCTCATGAATATTATATTTTCTATGATTATAGGACCATCATGGTTAGAAAAATAATAAAGCTTAATTAGAGAGTTTTGACCGTTACTTGGCCTTAGTCGGCACTGGACCCTGGCGTTCCTCTAACTTTCAGTTTACATAGATTGCTAATCTCAACCACACATTCCTTAGATCAGGCATGTCACATATCTATTTGGTTTCCTACCTCAGACCATAGTCACTAATCAAGCTTTATAATTTAAAGGATAGTCAGAGTTTAGTCAAGAAATTATAATATTTAAGGCATATGGTTTGATTGAATAACATTCCCTACTGAAACACTTCTTTTATTGAAAACTTGAAAATGAAAATATTGCAAATGAAAGATGGAAGAGGTACTTAATCTACTAAGATCATCAAATATGCTTGCTCATAGAGAAATGAAGAATCTCGATTTCTCCTTTGCTCAAGTATGCTCAAATGATTGTGCTCTTCTCATCACTCAGCCTCTTCTTTTATAAAGGAGTTGTACTATGTAGGATGCCCTAATGGCTACAATACACTATGATATTTTCACATGACTAAAGTTGCCTACATATGGCTACAGTAGACTGTATTGTTTTACTGACTTGACAATTGACAAAATACAATAATTGTCCCACAACTTTTCAGAGTACTTAATGTTTATAAGACTAGTCATCCATATTTAGATTCTGCATGCCTTCATGCCCAATAATGTTTCTAGTCCATCATTATCTAGATAATCATCATAAATCTTCATCAAGTTGAAGATGCTATGGATCCCATCTTTCAAATAATTCATGAAGATATTTCTTTTCGTTTTCTGATAAAGAATTTTCCAGCTCCAGCATCAAAGAGATCATCAAAGGCATCTTCTAAAGTAGCTCCTTCTATCTTCATATATTTGTTGAGATCATTATGGTAAATGAAAGTAGTGTTTCCGTAATGCAACGGTGTTTTTCCTTGTTCAATTAAGCCCATATTATTGACGATTAATTTTGTAAAAACCGATAGCTCTTGCCAAAGCAAGATCACTAACTACTTCTTGTCATTTTGGAAACCATTCTTATCGTTGATCATTAAGATTATCTAAATTAACTAATTGAACAAGATAATTAGCTGGTTCAGGTTTTCCATTTTCGTACTTAATTGCCGCATAATTTACCTCGACACACAAACTTATACTGTATGGAATTTTTGTTGGACCATCATGATATCTAAAAATCCAATGGATCCTTTTAAACATGCACTGTTGAAATTTAGTTAGTCTTAAAAATAATGGATACTTTGGATATGGGATTTCTATGAGATAAGCCACCTTTCCATATTCCTAAGCTTTCTTAATGGGATCATCTGGAGATATTGAATTTGCTGAGAATCTAACACCACTAACTCTAGATCTATTAGAAAAGAAAATCGTAGTGCTCCATAACTCCTAAATATCGGAAGAATAATTATGATAGTAGTCGATGCAGGATGGATACCAGTCGTTAAACCATTTTTCTTGAACATGAGAACTTTTTTTTTTTAATATCATAAGGACACCATAGGTAATTCACTTGAAACTCTAAAAGGTTGAATCTTTGTGTTATTAGATAGGTAGAAGACAGCGCACCAAAGCATGATCTACTTTTTGTGTGGAATTCTGAAATATCCATAGGATTCTACTAGAAGGAGAAACCTGTCATAGTAGTAATGACATCTCATTTTGGATTTCCTCCTTTTCCAGCAGAAGTTCTACTCAGATGATCACCATAGGCAAGCTTGCGAGTTAAGTTATCTGCCAGAGAATTCTTCAATCCCTGTATATGTTCAGTAGAGAAAGAAAATTGGTTAAGCCATAATTGCCAATGCAGGAGTCGCCTTTATGCTAACATATTTGATAAAATTCTTTTCCACAAAACCATGTATTGCCTTGCAATTACTTCAAATTGTAAAAGGTTTTAGGGCTAAAAAGATTAAGAACTTTTCAATTCCTCTAATGATTGTAAGAATTTCTTTTTTCATCGTGGGATAGTTACATTTTGTATTATTAAAATGCCCATTGCAATATTTGTAGAGTTTTTCTGCTTATTTGATTTTGAGTACTGCACTCCAGTGTGCATTGTTGACATTTTTTTTAAGAATTAAATCATTTCCTTCATTAGATAAATTAAGAATGGAAAGATTTTGACACATTTTTTGAAGTTCTGAATAATCTTTGAATCACCAGTGGTCCATGTCCAAATTACTTCTTTCTTAAGTTTTTGCTGCAAAGGTTTTGTCAATTTAGCTAGACCTTTAATGAAGTCTGAAGCATTAGTAAGACATCCAACAAACCTTTCTACTTGCTCTCTATCTTAAATCTTTTCAGGAAAATTTTCTATTTTTTTAAGAATATAGTTTTGTGGGATGATCTGTCTGGTTTTTATATCTAAACCTAAAAGCTCAATTTCTTGTTCAGCATAAATGCACTTGTTCTTACCAAGAATAATGCCATGATCAATGCATCTTTGGGAGATAGCTAAGACGAAATCTTTGTGCTATTCTATGGTCTTGAAGAAGACAAGGATATCATCAATGTAAACTAGACAATAGTGATTGAGATCTTTGAAGATGTTGTCCATTATTCTTTGAAATATTTGGGGTGTGTTTTTAAGACCAAATGGCGTTACTATCCACTCATAATGTCCTGGAGGGCCATGAAAAGCAGTTAAAGGAATGCTTTCTTCATCCATTTTTATCTTCTAATATCTACTATTGCAATTCATTTTTGAGAACAAAGACACTCCTTGAATTCTATTGAAAAGAACTATTTTGTTAGGAATATAATAACTATCAAAGATAGTATTATCGTTAAGATTTTTATAAGTGATTACCATTCTAGCTTTTCCTTTTTTCTCTTCAACATGATTTCTTACCATAAACGCAGGACTTGTATGAGGACTCTTACTATTCCTAGTTAATCCTTTATCCAAAAGTTCTTTGATTTCTTGTCAAGTTCTTGGATATTGTGGTTTGTATACACCATTTGTTTGACTTGGATAACAGTGTTAGGATTTAATAAAGTGGTTTTTGCATATGTCTTATCTTTATCCCAAAATTTTAGAGGATTATCATAGTGTAGTTCTTTGCATAATTTCTCTTGTTGTTCAACAATATGATGTTTAATGGATAACTCAAATAGTGAGATTGTTAGTACTATCTCTTATTGTGCAGGGATTACTTTCTCCCCACGTTGGCTACATGTAAATTCAATCTTCTGATGTATGTAAGCTTTGTTTGATTTATCAATAGGAACTGAGTGACCATTTATTATAAATATTGTTTGGTTTATGGTCTGTGTGCATGCAGAATATATCCTTTGAAAATTATTTCCAATAATCATATCGTGAGAGGGTTGATCAGTTGCCCATAGAACTGGTATAATGCATTCGAGTCCTCCTACTTCTATGGATAATCCTTCTTTGTCTTCTTTTTAGCTCATAATTCTATTATCAACTGCCTTTACTTACAAAGCATTCTTCGCCTTTTGTCCACATAAATTCTAGAAATAATGATCTTTTTTCAAAATAGACAGAACAATTACTATCGCTGTAGGCACATAATTCATATTTTTGTATTCCTCTAAACATACATTTATTGGGATATAGGTGCATTGGTGACTTCATAGGATATTTTCATAGTCATATTATTTTAAACTAATTCATCCTCATAGATTGGCTCACTAACAATTCTCATGTTGTACCCAATTACTTTTCTATCTAAACTTATGCTTTGATCTACATTGTGTCTTGCAGCTTCAAAACTCATTCTACTTATTTCGCTAGTCATACTAATTGTATCATCTTCTTTGAGCTCCTCTTTAGCATAGGACTTTCAACCTTGTCTGCCTCTATCATTGTTATCTTAATCTTTGAATCTGTACTATTATCTAGTTTGTAGATTATTTTTCTAAATATTCTTAGTTGGTATCCTTCTGTTTTCATGTCCATACCAACTGTTTTTATCTTAAGGGATATGAAAATTTTGGTAAATTTATCTTTTAGGCCTACATAATATCCAGGCCAGCAATTGAATCCTACTGATATATTACACAAATTGGTCTTAGTCCATGCAATAATTTTATTATTAAATTTGAAATGCTCGATATTATAGAGCAGAGCATAGATATCAATATCCTTGCTGTAAATATAATATTGTAATGGAGTAATTCGCACTTAGACACTTCGAACATGGATATACCTATACTTTCTATCTTTTTTATGCTTAAGGATATTTTCCTAATTAAGAGATTAGCCTCTTCCACATCATACTCACAATCTTTTATTTTTAGATCTCCTTTCATCATTTCACATACGTACTTACTCTTTAATTGAAAGATGATTTTTTTATAGATCATGTCCTTTTGAATTATAGAAGGACCCAATCGACTTGGGTTTTGTCATTCTCGTTATCTACAAAATTTTCTTCATGAAGATCACCAAGACTAATTGAACTACTATCCATCATGTGACTAGTTTCTTCATATTTATCTTCCACTATAATCTCAATAACTCCCTTGTTGTTTTTCAGTGCTAGATCTAGTGCTTCTTCCTCAATAAGTGCAAAATAATCTCGACTACCCAAAGTTTTGATAAGCACGTTGTTTTTTCTGTTTTTATATTCGTTTGCATAATGTCCTACTTCTTCGCATGCCTAACATTTACAGTTGTTTTTCCTGGCAGAACAATAAGCGGTTTTTCTAAAGGATCTTCGTTTTTAGGGCTTGTTCTGTTATAATATTTTCTTTTGTATTTTTCTCCCCTTTGCTTGTTAAAGCTCCTTTTCTTATAAAGTTTTCTTTTCTTCTCTCATCAAGTTCCTTTCGCTATTGGTGACGATTATCCCAATAGGCCGGAAATTGTCTCTTCATTTCCTTTTGCTTTTGGAGATCAAGACACCAATCACTGATCCATTTTCTTAACTAAGATATTCTTGTACCAAGGGTATCGGTGACATCTGCTTTTTCAAGCCATTTAATGTGTGTTTCATTGATTATAGAATTGATTGGATATGGTAGTTTACCATAAAACATACCAAGATTGGTTCACTATGCCAAATTTTGTAATAATATTGACTTAATTTAGTAGTATAATTCTCTAGATCTCTCATATCCTACAACTATATGTTATTAATATTTCTTTGCCACTCTCTATCCTTTTCTTCGGAATCAAGTTTATCTCCGATAAATTCAGTTCGATTTCCTTGCATAAATTTTTGAACATTGCAACTGGTGTTTCCGTCATTCTTAATACATATTTACCTGCCTCATTTAATGAGTCATATCAATTAGCTATAGTGCCAGAAAAACTATGTTCGATATATTCTCGAAAATTCCCAGCAGACCATGTGGTATTCAAGTTCGGGACACTATTCATACGTCTTTTTCGTTGCTCAAATAACCCTTCCCTATTATGAGCTCCATTGATGTTTAAGATGAATCATGTTCGGCTAATTAGGACAAGTCCAATCTCTTTAAAGGTCATGGTTTTCCTTGGATAAACCCAAAGGAAAAGTTAGTTGCATGCCTTGTTGGAATGTACCTAGGTATCGTAAAATGCGTATTTCTTCTAGGAGCTTCACCAAATTCTTCAAGTTAGGAACAACATTGTTAACTATATTGGACTCGATTTCTTCTATATTAAGTTTTTCTCCAATCTCATTGATTTCATCATCAAATATGATTTTACCATTTTTTTAATCTAGTTCCCTCCTAATTTCTTCTAAAGGAACAACATTAAGATCCTTTAGTTTAGTTAGGTTCATCTTTTGATATATTCGTCTTCTTCTTTCTCTACCTTTTCAGATGATTTTTCAATAGATTTTTTGGTTGATTTTTCTTCTACTTTTGCATTTTGAATTTTTATATCATGCAAAGGAAATTAATTTTCAATTTCTATGTTTAGGAAAGGATATTTATGCTAGAATAGAGTACTAGTACTTAAATTAGATTTTCCACTAGGTCTAATATCATTAATTAAGGACGAATGGATTACAGATAGTTACTTCTTAATTTCCTTAAATTCAATCTTAATTTTTGCCAATTCGGCTATTAATTCTAAAACTATATAAGTGATATAGTTTAATTACGGTGCTAATGAAGTGGTTCTTGCTGGTGAGTGTACAAATTGTGAATTATTAGGAGCAGGACAAGTGGATAATGATTCAACCATTAAACACAATTAATTAGCTTAATTAACTATTAATTATCTTAATAATTTTTGGCCACATGGCTCTAATACTAGATTAAAGAGGGCTCAGAGTAACACTCATGAGAATAATATTACATACACAAAATTAAAATTAAAATTATTTTTGAGGATTGGGGTAAAATTTGCAACGATGAAAAGTTTTGGGGGCTATATGAAAAGTTCAATAGTGATTTTCCTCCAAAATTTTATTGCACAATAATTCAATGGTCCCGACAGTTCAATTTTAAAAAAGTTGGTCCTGCAAATTAATACACTAAAGTTTGATAGTCCCAAATGTAAATGTTTCGTAGGATAGACCTTGATCCTTCTTTTTAACCCAGTCGTACTTCTCAGGAAATCTAGTACTGGCTTCAAACTCATTGAGAGTGCAAAGATTTGACCTTACATGTAGTTCATACCTAACCATTCTCTAATTCATTGGAAGTAAACTTAATCTTGACTCCCTTAACAAAAGAAAAATAGTAGACACCTTTCTCAGAGAACTTTTTCTTAAGGATGACAAAAAAAAGATATAGGACATAGTTAGGGAAAACCTCATCTCCTGACCAAAATATGGTCTCATAGCCAAAGGACTCAAGTTTAAACTAGAAGCCAACCCTGATTTCTTTGAATAACTAGAGGTTGGCATTCCCATAAGTCACTAGTGTTTGATTTTCAAAGGAAGGATATCCCTAGCCCAAATTTAGGGAACTAGGAATAGGATATTTTGTAGGCATGCATGCAAAGCTCTCCTCATCTTCATCTCCTTTGTCTTTGGCTCGAGATCCAAACAGAGAAGGGACTTCCTTTAAGTCAAATATATGTTTCTTAATAATGAGTCTCGATTGGCTCTAGTCCCCCTCATCTTTTTCATACTAGATTTGAAGCTTCTCCTGGAATGGGTCTCTCAAAAGCACTCTGCTTTTTGGCCATGGTGTGGCTGAGGATTTGAGAGCGAGAGTGTGTAAAAGCAATTAGTGTTTTACTCTCAAAGCAGTTGGGCTTTTATTCTCAAAACAGTTTTCTCAAAGCAAAGAAGAAGTGCACTAGAGAATTAGAGACGAAAAGCATGTGGAACAGTTATAAAGAGGACTAGCTATGATTGTTACAAGAATAGGCCAATGAATGTACAAGCAATAATTACCTAATGGGTATAAGAGGTAAATGACTTGTCATTCTATAAAGAAACTTGCTTTAATTTAACTTTACTTTTAAAGATGTGAAATCTATAGCATGTAAAATTCAAATGAAAGCAATTTTGAGTTATTTTAGTGACAAGTTCTATTGATCAAGTAACTGCAGTCATGAATTATAGCGCCTAAGATTTTTTGTACCATATAAGAATTTCAAAGACCATCAAAACCATTTACGTCTTTGATTAGGTTTAGCGAGGAAGTCATGTCAATCTCCCTAATAGATTTCTGATTATGTCTTTGGATATGATACTGTCCTTGCACTCACTTCAACAAACCTGTTAGAAATTAAAGGAGAGAGTGGAAGAGCTCATCCTTAATTCATGCGTCTAAGTCAAGCATTCCAAGCTCTCTTCAAATAAAACTGAATTGTTCTTCATTCAATAGTTTAGTGAATATATCTGCTAGTTGTTTCTCATTAGGCACGAATCCTAAAGATATACTACCTTTTTAACATTATCTCTGATAAAATGGTGTTGTACGTCAATGTGCTTTGGTCTTGAGTGTTGAACTAGATTCTTAGTTATGTTGATCCACTCATATTGTCACATCTGAGGGCAACTAATTCCAAGATCTATAAGTTGTTGTGATATTCACAATAATTGAGCTCAACAAACTAGAGTAGTTATGTATTATGCTTTTGCTGTAGATAGGGCCACTAAGGTATATTTCTTGGAATACAATGAGACAAGTGATTGGCCAAAGAATTGACGAGATCCCGAGGTACTCTTTCTATCCACTTTGTATCCTACATACTGAATTTGAGTACCCTGCAATTTCAAAGTCATCCCCTTTTGGATACTAGTGATTAAGACTCAAAGTTCTTGATAGAAATCTTAGTATCCTTTTCATAGCATTGAAGTGTGATTCATTAGGATTTGACTGAGATCTAACACATAAACATACACTAAACACTATATCTAGTTTGCTTGCCATTAGATTTAGTAGAGATCCAATCATACATATATTGATAGTTTTCAAAGAGTGATTTTATGCTTTGATCTTTTATCTAATTTGCATGCGGTTGACATAAGTGTTTTGGCCAGCTTGCAGTTTGATAAGTTAAGCTTCTTAAGTAATTCCTTAATATATTTTGATTGATTCATGAAGATGCCTCTTTATATTGCTTGATTTTGAAATCCAAGAAAAAAGTTCAGTTCTCTCATAGGGCTTACTTTGATTTCTTTATTCATAAGGCCAGAGAATTCCTTGCACAGATTGTAGTTAGTAACTCCAAATACAGTATCTTCAGTGTAAATCTAGAGAAGCAAGAAGTCTCTAGCTTTGCTTTTACAAATAGTGCATTACTTATGTTCCCTTTCTTGATGCCATTATTAGTAAAAATTTGATTAATCTTTCATACTGGGCTCTGAGATCTTACTTCAGATAATATAGAGCCTTATATAGTTTGTACATGTGATTAGGTCTCCATAAGTCTAGGAGGTTGCTCAATGTACACCCCCTTTGCAAGTAACCATTCAAGAAGAAACATTTTAAATCCATCTGGTACTACTTATAAATGAAGCAAACGCAAGTAGAATTTTAATGGCTTCAAGTCTGGCTAATGGGGCAAAGGTTTTATCATAATCTATTCCTTCTTCTTGGTTATATCTCCTTGTTATGAGTTTGACTTTGTTTCTAACAATCGTCCCAACTTCATCTAATTCATTTCTAATCACCTATTTGGTTCCTATAATGTCACAATTCTTATGCACAGAGGCTACGGTCATACTTTGTTTATTGAAGAGCACATAAGTTTTTGAGAGATGAGCACATTCTTACACCGCTATGAATATCTAATATAATGTTTTCAATTGGATGAGTTAATTGATGTTTGAACCATCTTTTTGGTTCTTGTAGTTCTTCTCTCACAGTGACTAGAGGATTAGAGTCTTTGATGTACAAACACTTTCCATGCGGTTGACTCTGATTAAGATCTTTTGCAGATGACTCTGATTGAAATCTTTAGGAGTCATCGATTGAAATACTTCTCCTTTACCTCCATCAATCTTGTTCAACTAAAATTCTCTAGGAGACAGTAAGCTTCAATAATTTTCATCAAAGACTATATGAATACTTGTTTAATAATTTTTCTGCTCTTATTATAAACTCTGTAAATGTTACCATAGGATGAGTGTCCCATGAAAATTCCTTCCTCACCCTTAGCATTGAATTTGCCAAGATTGTTCTTAGCATTGTTGTGAATGTAACATTTTCTTCTAAAAGTTTTTTAAGTAAGATACATTTGGCTTCTTTCCCTTGAATAGGCCATAGAGAGTCTTCTTCAGAATTGGTCTAGTCAAGCATCTATTAAGAACATAATTGGATGTGCTTATAGTTTCCACCTAGAAGGATTTTGGGATATCGTTATCATAAATCATGGCCCTCACCAAGCCTTCAAAAGTTCTATTTTGTTTTATTTCGACCATTCCATTTCGTTGAGGAGTTCTTGAAGCCGAGAAGTTGTGAGATGTGTCATGTTTTCATAGGTACTCAATGAATTCCTATGGGTTAAATTCCCTTCTATGATCACTTCTGATGGTTGTTACTATCAGAGCCTTTGATACCTACGCTTGTTCGATTAGGTTGACAAACTCTTTGAAGTTTCAGTTTTATCCATTAGAAATAAAGTACACTTGTACCTAGAAATATTGTTAACAATAAATAAACATAAATTTGCTTCCATCAAGACTTTGAATTCTGATGGGTCCATAGAGATCCATGCCTAGTAGTTTGAGAGTTCTAGAGGTTGACACACTTTTAATTAATTCAACAGATTCTCTGACTTATTTTCTTCCGACACATGCATTATACACTCTATCCTTAATGTACTTTATTTGAATAGTCCTTTGGCTAATTTATATTTAGTAATTTCATCAATGGTATACATGTTTGCAATACCTAGTTGTATGCACCAAACCAATATTCGTCATGGTGTACCTACATACAAGATTCTTTGCTTTGACTGCATCTAGACAAACAACATTAGCATCGCCTAAGGTCTAGAGAGTTTGACTTTTTTAGCGTAAGGGATAATAACATTGCACTTTGATGAAGTGAATACTACTTTATTCCCTTTGTCACACATTTGGACACACTTAAGATATTAAATTTTAATCGTTCAACTAGATGCACTTTGATGAAGTGATTATTACTTTATTTCCTTTGTCGCACATTTAGACACACTTAAGAGATTAAATTTTAATCATTCAACTAGATGCACAATATCAATTGAGATAGATAGATTTTTATCGACTTCTTTATGCCTAATGATTGTTTCCCCTTGCCTTTATCAATCTCAAAGTCTAACGTTTCCTTCATCTTTCATTTGAATCTCGGTGAAGAGTAATGCATTACTAGTTGTGTCCTTAAAGCGTCCTCTATCCAGGTACTAGATGTCTGCCTCAATTAGGAAGAAGATCTCAATGTCTGCCCTCCTTTCTATACCTCTGTCCAGGTACTAAATGTATGCCCTCAACGTTGCGTCCTTAATTAGGAAGAAGATCTTAATGTCTGCCCTCCTTAGGTGCCAAAGTTTATTTCTCTCTTTTTTATTTCATAAGCGTTATGTAGATTGCTTTGTCTCCTAGAGGAGAGTGATCATGAAAACTTGTGAAAGTCCAAGATATCTAGATTTGTCTTTAGGGTTGGAGTGACGATGATATCTCTGTTAATAGTTAGATTTGTGATGACTTCTTAGGAAATTAGATCCTCCGTTATATCATTTAGGATACCTAGGGTTTGTATTACTCTGTTCAGAATTATGGTCTCATAGTATCTAGAGTGAAACTGACATCGTCTAAAACTTATATCTCTCTAGTATCTATTGGGATAGTCATGGTTTCTTGTTCTCTTCTAACAAGGTCCTTTTCATCGCTCTTTAGATTCCTTGGGTTTCTGAGCTCATCAACTCTAGAAGTCTAATGTCTATCTTGAGTATTCACACTTGTACTTTCCTTCACAAAGTTTTATAAACCTTTTTTCCTATTTGTGGGGTCAAAATCTAGGCCTTCTTTGTTAATGGATATACATTGAGAACTAAGAAGCCTTTTCAAGTTCTATTATCCCATATTAATTTTGAAAAGGTTTTTGAAAGCTTTTCATTTTTCTTTTCAATCTTTTTGCCTTGTTTTCAGTAACATAGAATTTTTTCTAAAATGCTAACAAAGGTCATATATAAATTATTGCTCACTTGAGGCAATGTCTCAATATCTCTTTAAGCCATCAATTTTCTTTTTTGAATCCCTGAGTTTTACTGAAAGTTCCTCACATACTTCAACTTCATAAAGCTATTGAATTTTAAAAAGTTCCTTTTCTTTCTCAAGAGATTCAATTTTTTCATTAGGGGCCTTGACTTAGAATTGGTGAGAGATCTTACAGTTCATATGATGAACTACCAGTTCAATAAGATTTTCATTGGAAAAGATTGAAGTCGAAGTCATATCTGCTCAAAGGATGGTAATTAAAATTCTTTTCTCAGTAACTCCATCCAAATTTCATTAGCTCTTTTGGCTCTCTCTCTCTACCACTCTTTTACTTTCGTCAAAGCTTGTGTTAGAGGTTTGGCTCACCATGAGACAAAGTTTTGCTATCTCATCATTCTCATTGTTTTCGCAATTAGAATCACTATCGCTCTAGGTGGCTACCATGACCTTCTTCCCTTTGAATTTTTTAGTCTTCGTAGACTTCTTCAGGTTTGGACAATCTTTCATCATGTGCCCTGACCATCCACAAGTAAAATAGGTAACGTTAACTTTAGAGATCTGAGGGTCGAATTTGTCACCTTTACCTTTTGACAAGCTTCCTTCGGAGAACTTTTTGTAGTCAAGATTTTGTTTCCTCAAAAACTTCTTGAACTGCCTGGTGACCATTAGCATTGCTTCATCTGCTTCATATGAGGATTGATCTTGATGGTCAGAGTCCACTTTGGTGACCTTCAAATTAACTCCTTTCTTAGGTAGATCATATGATTCTTCTTGAAGATGAATCTTATGAGTGAGTAGCTTTCCAAGCAAATCATTAAGTTGTAATGTCATGAGATTTTAAGCTTTTTCAATGGATGTCACTTTTAGTCCCCACTTGGATTTGGGATCGCATCTAAATATCTTTTTGACCATTTCTTCATTTGAATAGGTTCTTCCTTAAGACTTAAGGTTGTTAACAATCTATGGGAACCATGTGTACATTTCTTTGACAGACTCATTTGGCAACATTTTAAGATGTTCACATAGATAAATGCCTATCTTGGTTTCTTTAACTTATTTGGTTCCTTCATATGCGTTGACTAAAGTGTTCCATATTTCCTTGGTAGTCTCACATGTAGGGACTCTATTGAATTCGCATGGATCAATTACACATACGATGATGTTTAAAGTTCTGCGGTATTTTTAATCGATCTTTGGCTCTTTCTTTAATTGTGAGTTCTTCTTTGTCTCCTTTATCTCTCTTGTTGACTTTCATTGTGATGTAATGTCCTTCATTGACAATGTTTCATATCTCTAGCTCTTAGGAATATTTACATAACTTTCTTTCCAATAAGTAAAGTTAGTTCCTCTGAACAACTGGAGTCTAGTATGTGATCCATCTTGATCCATCTTTGAGGCATCAAAGGTTGCTAGGATTTCTACTCACTCTAATTATTAATAAGTGAGATAGGCTTCCATACCAATTGTTGGTCCTAGTAGATAAAGGAAGTCACCCTAAAGAAGGGTGAATAAGATGATTTATAAAAACTTCTATACTTTTTAAAGTTGCTTGCTAAAATAGAAATTTATATATATATATATATATATATATATATATATATATATATATATAT
>JACYFF010010365.1:35781757-35845041 GCA_017589665.1 Selenicereus undatus | reverse complement strand
ATATATATATATATATATATATATATATATATATATATATATATATACACACACACACACACACACACACACACACATATATATATATGATTGGGGAAAAACTCGGACATTCTCCAATGGGCTTTCACGCAGCTATGCAGCAGACCAGGCCCACACGCGAGTTAATGGCCCGCATGGACATCATCCTGGGGTCACCCTCAAGCCCACACCTACTTAAGGGCCCGGAACTCAACCCTAGGGGCTTCTTCTGGGCCCAATGGCTCTGGGATTGACGGCCCAAGTGGGCATTTCAGGTAAAGTTACTATTCTACCCTTTTTTCGAGAAGACTATAAATAGTGACCTGCTTTCCTTGAGAAAAGGGTTGGCCGCTGGGGATACTTACTCTCTATAGCATTCATGCTTTTTGATTGGAACATCCAGCTGACTTAATCATCGAAGATGCGTTCCACGGACCACAACCCGGGGTTTGCCTTTTTTGCAGGTCGGATCACGAAGAGCTGAGGATAATGCCGTATTGATCGCCAGCCGTCAGATAAACCCGTGGCTTCATCCCACGTCATCAACATAAACACACACACCGATTCCCTGTGGAATCAGATTGGTGCCATCTGTGGGGAAGCGAGATGGTAGCGATGGTAGTCAGTTGCGCAACATGGACACGGACTTGCAGAGATAAAGCCCCAGCGGCAAACACCTCTGCGCCAACCATGGTAGATGATGCCTGCGAGAGCTCCCGGGTAGCAAAGGCGTCACCCCAAGAGCGTGAGGCCTATGTTACGATGGACGTGCTAAAAGGTCTCATGTCCACTATGGCAGACGCCATCACGCGATAGGTCACTAAGCAGGTCATGAGAGCTCTGGAGGTGGCCGGCACGAACGAACATCCTATTCCTCTTGAGCACCCGATAGTTCGGGCAGAAGGGCCTTCCCGCCGGCCAGAGGCGATGTCCCTTCGCCCCTTGGACCACACCCTTGAGGTCACACAGTCGGATAGGAGCAATCGACTTCCTATCGGGTGGCAGGGAGGTCGTGCGACACTGGATCTCGTCAGCCGATCTGAGCGTGGGGCGACCGCAGTCTCGGCAACCGCCTCCACCCCCTACGCCACTCACTTGCGGAGAACCGCTTAGCTTGAAGAACAGGAACAGACCTCCCGGCCGCGGGGGGAGAGGTCAAGTGGGTGTCACCTCAGTCCGGAGCATCGCACCCACCGCGACTGTACGCGAAGCCCACCGGCAAGAGAAGCGCACGATCAGGAACTGCGCGTGAGAGACCGGTCCCCCCACAGGGAACTACGGCGCGACCGAGAGAAAAGGAGTCCTTCGGTGGTCGAGGTCTAATGCCACCCGGACACCCCCCATCAAGGTGTCTGGAACGGTCGCTCGCTTAGCCATATCTCCCTTCTCGACCCCATTCCGCGCCGAGATCATAAATGCTCCACGGTGTGGCAAGGTAAAGATGCCAATGGTCGACCTCTATGATGGGACCACGAAGCCGAAAGAGCACCTGGGAGTTTATAAAGCCTAGATGTACGTGCAAGATGTAGATGATGCCTCCTATTACCGCTACTTTCTTGCCACCTTGAAGGGAGTGGCGCAGTCTTGGTTCAACGGCCTCTCCCCGGGGAGTATAGCTTGTTTCCAAGACCTGGCCGATAAATTCGCCAGCCAGTTTATTGCCAGTCATAAGGAGGGGCGAACTAGCATCCACTTGTCGAAGATCAAGCAGGGACCGCAAGAATCCCTTGTCGAATTTGTTAAACGTTTCCATCAGGAAGTGATACTGATCCCGAACTTGGAAGACGGTGTAGCATACACGTCTTTCTTAAATGTCCTTAAAAGCGGACGTTTTAAGTTCTCTCTGGCGGAGCAGAAGGAGACAACGTTAGCAGAAGCCTTGAGGAAGGCTGCGGATTTCATCCGGGCTACCAAGATCTGCGTCGACGGCACAGACGCCCCCAAGAAGGCTAGGGCTCCTGGGGATAGAGGTTTCATCCGTGGAAAAAGGAACCCCGCCCCTCGGGACAGGAGGTCGCAGTTTGAGATTCCAGACACCTGATTCACTACTGATGCTAGAAGCATCCTTATGGAAGTCCGAGGGCACCCGATGCTGCGTCAACCGCCTCCTATGACCGCAACCCCCAGACCACAGAACGCCTGAAAGTATTGTGAATTCCACGAGCAAAGCGAGCATACCACGACCGAATGTAGGGAGTTGAAAAAAGCCCTCCATGAGCTTGCAGACAAGGGGCAAATCGATCGTTTTCTTAAAAAGGGTTGGGGTTCCTTCAATAAGAGCAGAACCCTAGGTCGCCCCAGCCACGGGACGAGGAATAATCCAAGGAAATCATGGCTACCATAGCAAGCGGCCACATGGAGGAAATGACTCGGTCGGCTTAGAAGGCCCAGCTTAGAAATGCGTAGCAGGTGCTCACCATGGAGCAAGGATCCTGCCTCGCGGCGCCCACGATGGTCTTTGGATGAAAGGACACCCCACGCTTTGTTTCCCCTCACAATGACCCCCTAATGGTCGAAATGAAGATCGCGAATGCAATCGTACGACGAATCCTTATCGACACGGGCAGCTCTGTAGATATCATAACTTGGGATTGCTTGCAGAAGCTCGCTCACCCGGGGCGTGATGTCGTCCCCATGGCAAATCCTATCCTAGACTTCGGGGGCCAAGAGGTGCTTCCCACAGGAACGGTCCACGTCCCTGTGCCCTTCGGGGACAAGACCCGTTTCAAAAGCCAGGAAATCGATTTTCTAGTGGTTGATGTGCCCGCGGCCTATAATGTAATCATCGACCGGGCTACCCTCCACAGAGCAAAGGTCATAGTCGCCCCATACCTTCTCCAGCTCCAGTTCAAAGCACACGATGCGGCCATAGGTGAGCTCCACAAGGACCAACGGACAGCACGGGAATGCTACCTGGTGAGCATAAAGCACCTCGTGGAACAGACCAGAGACCGCGAGGTCAGAGGACCGCCCGAGACGGAGAAGCGGGCGAAGGAAAGCCCGGCTATTCCAGTCCCGAGACATTGGTAATCCACTCCATGGCCTCCTCCGAACACCTGCAATCTCAGCCGAAAGTCGAGGATGTCATGGAGCACCTACCACTCGAGGAGGGACGGCCCGAGCGCAGCTTACAACTCGGACGCGGCATTGCGCCCACGGGACAGCTGTCCATCATCTCTCTCCTGCGAGAGTACGAAGATATTTTTGCTTTTGGACCAAAAGAAATGCCTGGCATCGTCGCCGCTGTAATAGAACACTGCCTAAATGCCAATCCTCAGCACGAACCGGTTGTCCAAAAGAAGCGCCACATGGGCCCCGAACGGGTGGTCGTGGCAAACGCAGAGGTCCAGAAACTGCTGGAGGCAGGCTTCATTCGGGAATGTCAGTACCCCGAATGGATCTCGAATGTGGTATTGGTCAAAAAGCCAAACGGCACTTGGAGGATGTACGTGGACTTTACAGACCTGAACAAGGCTTGCCCAAAGGATAGCTAACCCTTGCCAAAGATTGATAAATTGGTGGACCCTACGGCCGATCACGCCCTACTGAGCTTCATGGATGCCTTCTCAGGGTATCATTGATACCCCTCTGCCCCGAGGACCAGGACAGGACGCGTTCATCACAGACCGTGGCCTCCATTGCTACAAAGTGATGCCTTTTGGTCTAAAAAATACGGGAGCCACCTACCAGTGTTTGGTCAACAAGTTGTTCGAGCCTCTTATCAGATAGACCATAGAAGTATATGTGGATGACATGATTGTCAAGAGCAAGGTCGAAAGCGACCATGAAGGTGATTTGCGGAAGACGTTCGAGATACTCCGAGCGTTCAACATGGAGCTCAACCCGAAGAAGTGCGTCTTTGGGGTTCGGTCGGGGAAATTCCTTGGTTTCATGATTAGTTACCGTGGCATACAGGCGAACCCGGACAAGATTCAGGTTGTCCTGGATATGAAACCACCCCGGAGCGTACGAGAGGTACAGCGCTTGACGGGCTACATAAAAGCTCTTAGACGGTTCATGTCCTGTTCCGCCGACAAGTGCTAGCATTTCTTCTGTGTCCTGCGCCAGCGGAACAGTTTCAAGTGGGATGGGTAGGCAGACGAGGCCTTTCAGGCTCTAAAGGCGTACTTGGCTCAGCTACCCTAGATCACCAATCCCGTGGAGGGAGAGGTTCTGGTTTTAGATTTGGCCGTGTCTGAACACGCGGTCAGCGCGGACCTTGTGGCCAAACGAGCATGGGAACAGATACCGGTGTATTATGTAAGCCACGTTTTAGCCAACATAGAGATGAACTACCCCCTCATCGAGAAGTTCGCGTATGCTTTAGTGATGGCCAGCTGGAAGCTACGGCCTTACTTCGAAGCTCATAAGATCTTGATCCTAACCGACCAGCCCCTAAAGAACGTCCTGCAGAAACTGAACGCCTCGGGATGTCTCCTAAAATGGGTCGTAGAGCTTTCGCGTTACAATCTCACCTTTAAGCCACGACGGGCCATCAAGGCATAAGTACTAGCTGACTTCTTAGCCGAGAGCACGGCTCCTACAGAGGAAGCTCCCCAACCACAGTCCTGGAACTTATACGTGGATGGCTCGTCAACTAAGGATGGCAGTGGAGTCGGTCTCATCATAGCAAGTCCCACTGGAGCACGGTAAGAGCACGCCCTCAAATTCATGTTCAAAGCGTCCAACAACGAGGTCGAATACGAAGCCCTTGTCACAGGGATAGAGCTCTGCCACACCACGGGAGCTGACCATGTCCAAGCCTTCTCTGACTTCCAACTCGTTGTCAGCCAGCTTAACGGGGCCTACGTAGTAAAGGACGAGGTCATGGCCGCGTATGTTAGGCGGGTTCGTGAGGCCACCAAGTTGCTCAGGCATTTCATTATAACACACATTCCCCGCTCAGAGAACCAACAGGCAGACACTATGTCGAAACTGGCGAGCTCTTCTGATGACGGCCAACCGAAGAACATCCAATGGGAGACTCTGACGGAAAGGAGCATCGAATTGAATGAGGTAATATGGCTAGACGGGACCCCAACATGGATGGAACCTATCCGTGCGTACCTCGCTGACGGGACGTTGCCCACAGATGCCAGGGAGGCAGAGAAGATAAAGAGGCGGCCAAATTGGTTTGTGTTGTATGAGGGGATTCTCTACAAGCACTCGATCCTTCGCTCGACCTCTTCTACGGTGCATAACCCCAATGGAAGGGAAGAAGATCTTGGAAGAAATACATGAAGGCATTTGTAGCCCGCACGTTGGAGGTCGTGTGTTAGCCATAACGGCTATCCGAACCGGCTACTACTGGCCTAGTTTGCGGGAAGACGTAATGACGCTGGCGCGGACTTGTGACAAGTGTTAAAAGTTCGCGCTCATCGAGTGAGTCCCCTCCACTCATATGACGCCGATAGTCAGCCTACTCCCGTTTTCCACGTGGGGCATGGACATTCTTGGTCCCTTCCCCAGAGCTACGGGCCAACGCAAGTACCTTTTTGTGGCCGTGGACTACTTCACCAAGTGGATCAAAGATGAGGTTGTCGCATCCATTACCACAGCAGAGGTGCGTAGGTTTATCTGGCAGAACATCATTACCAGATTTAGCATCCCTCAAGCCATGATTTTTTATAACTGTCGGCAGTTTGATACTAGCAAACTCATTGATTACCTCAGTAACTTAGGCTGCCAGGCCCACGTTACGACCATGGTGCATCCCCAAGCCAACGGCCAGGCCGAGGCGGCCAACAAATCCATCCTCCATGGATTACAGAAAAAGCTCGGCGATGCCAAAGGCAAATGGGTGGACGAGCTGCACGACGTTTTATGGCACCTCTGCACCATAGAGAAGACGACCACAGGGGAGACCCCATTTATGCTCGCCTACGGTTCAGAAGTCGTCTTGCCCGTCGAAGTGGCCCTACATACCGATCGATTGACAACCTTCCAAGAGACATCAAACAACGCAACCCTGAACCTCTTCCCCTCCGTTTGCGGCAACTCCCTACTCCGTGAGGCACTCTATAAACTTCGCATCGCGCGGTTGCACAACCGTGCCGTCAGGATACAACCCATCCAGGTCGAGGATCATGTGCTTCGGCGCATAGAGAGTGTTGCCCGTGCACGGGAGCATGGCAAGTTGATTGCCAACTGGGAAGGTCCCTACAAGGTCATTTTACAAATCTGTCGCGGCACATATCAACTAGCGACCCTCCAGGGCACCCCCATCCCCCGGGTGTGGCATAGCAGCAACTTAAGAAAATATCACATTTAGGCATATACTTCTTGTTTCCCCTTAAGCATGTCCCCCGTGCTCCCTGAGTAATGAACATTCGCACCAGGATGGTTGTTTTCTGCACATCTGTTTGCGTCTCGCTACACTCTTAGCTCCTTTGGGGGTTAAGGGTTCATAAGCACAGCCTTATGACCGGTCGCTACTCTCTTAACCCCACTGGGGGCTAAGGGCCCTCGAGCACGGCCTTACAGTCGGTCGCTACGCTCTTAACCCCACTGTGGGCTAAGGGCCCTCAAGCACGGCCTTATGGTCGGTCGCTACGCTCATATCCCCACTAGGGGCTAAGGGCCCTCGAGCACGGGCTTACGGCTGGTCGCTACGCTCTTAGCCTCACTCGAGGCTAAGAGTTCATTAGCACAACCTTATGCCCGGTCGCTATGCTCTTAGCCCCATTGGGGGCTAAGGGCCCTCGAGCACGGCCTTACAGCCGGTCGCTACACTCTTAGCCCCACTGAGGACCAAAGGTTACTAAGCATGGCCTTATGGCCGATCGCTAAACTCTTAGCTCCCTCAGGGGGTTAAGGGTTCATGAGCACGACCTTATGGATGGTCGTACGCTCTTAGCCCCACTAAGGGCCAAGGGTTAATAAGCACATGCTTATGGCCGGTCGCTACACTCTTAGCTCCCTCCAGGGCTAAGGGTTAATGAGCACGACCTTATGGCTAGTCGCCACCTTGCTCGTCCCTTTGTCAGCTAAGGGTACTCGAATACACCCCTTGTAGTTTCGTTTAAGGGTCGTCCTTATACGGATGAACGAAGAAACAGAGTATACGCACAAACGAAAAAACAAGTGGAAAACGTAAAACATGGCAGCACAAAGAAAAGTAGGCACATCCTTTCATTAACTAACAAATTCTTACAACCAATACCAAGAAAACATAAACAAGATAGGGGGACGGGGGGCTACGCGTCGTGCTCTCCACCATCCTCGTGCTCCTCCTCGGACAAGCCGGTCTCGGCTTCTAAAGGATTGGTGGCTTCGTCTGCAGCAGCCTCAACTTTGGACGGAGGGGTAAACTCCGCCTCCTCAGGATCGCGACCCTCTGTCGCGGCACACTCGCGCTCGTCAACGAAGTTCAGGTAGGCTTCGAAGCATCGGTCGTCGTTGAACTCACGCGCAAGGGCTAGTACGACCTTGCGGAGGTAGATCGGGGTATCAGAGCGACCCTGTTGGTAGCCCTACTCCTTTGCTTGGACCGTCTCAGTCGCAGCCTTCTCCAGTTGACGCTGTAACTCCTTTTTCGCGACCTCGTGAGCCTCAAGTTCTGCCTGCAACCTCTCACAACACTGTTGGTACCGAGATACCAGCCCCTCTAGCCGCTGACATTCCGCAACGGCCTTCATCCCTTGGGCAAAGGCCTCCGCCATGCCTATCTCCTCCTCGGAAACAGGTGGGGGATCTGAAGCCCCAGGGGCTGCCAAATCCCAGGACTTGACTATGTCCTACACAAGAGAAAGCCGAATGTTGGGATCTGCCTTGATGAAGTTACCTGAGGGCCACGAGGAGTGCGAAGAAGCGCCGCCAACAACCGCGGTGGAAGCTCCCGCAACTCGAGCAGGAGTATGGTGCCCCTGCCCGGCAGCGGCCTTCTCCCCTGACGACCGGCTATGGGATTGTTGAGCGACCAGCCCCTCAACATTTACCTGCCCCACCTGCAGAGGGGCCAAGGCCACAGTCTCACCAGGTGGCCCCTCGGTCCTCTGGTTCTAACGAACCAGCGGTAAGCTTATGGTAAGTCTTGTTCTGAGTATGTTCATTTCCTTTCTGATTGGGCCCAATTTTTTGATAAGTTGAAGCGGACCCTTACTTGTGCTTTATTGGCTATGTGGATGTACTCTTTCTGGGTCCAACTCACTACTTTTTACTATTTCTATGTGATTAAGAGTTAGGTCTCTTTGTTTGATAAACTATTACGTGCTTTAACGAGTCTTGATTTGAGTAGCATTTTTCAGCTCAACATGGAGTCGCTGATGCTCCATAAGTCTAATCTTGCATCATCTTCGTGAGGCATAATTTGGGTACAACCTGTATCCAACTTGGTATGATCGTTCCACCCTTCCTCCTTCTCATTTTCTTTTCTTTTCTTTCTTTTTTGTACATAGTTGTAGATAATTAGGATTATGAATTGTGATGGGTGATTGATCTTGAGGAGCAATTTGGGATATGTTGAACCATGTGTGTTGTGATCACCCTTGGTTGTGTTCTGATTTTGTGAATACTTGTTAGTTGTGGATATCTAGGGTTGTTTTTATGTTTCAATTTGTTTTGTTTCTTTAGTTTGGTGAGTTTTTGTTTTTCTTTGGTTTAGTTTTTGTTTCATAGTTTCTTCTTGTTCCCTTTTTGGTGTTTTAGTGACTTTGTTTTGGTCTTCCATTTTGCTTTTCTTTCTTTTGTCTTTTGTTTTGTTTTAGGTTTCTTTTGATTTAGATTGGTGTTTAGTAAGTCCTTGGTTTGGTTTTAATTTTGGATATTTTGAGGTTTGGCTTGTTTTAGAGGATTTTGTTTTTGCTTTTCTTTTCTGATTTTGTTTTGGCTTTTGTAAATATGTGTGTATTTGGTTTTGTTTGGTTTTTGGTTTGGATTTTGATTTTGGTGGTGTCCTAGTTTGTATACATTTGTGGTTTTGTGTTGGTTTTGCGGTTGTATAGCTTATGTGTTTGTTTTTTAGCACCTTAGTTCCCATAGTGAGGACATTGTGAAGTTTTGGTGTGGGGGAGAGGTGCCCATTTTTGAAAAAAAATATTTGAAGATTTTTTGTTTTTGTTTAGGAGACATTTGTACTATGTTTGATTAGCTTAAATCTCCAGTGCTTTGGTTATTAACTAGTACGTAAGTAGGATGTGCATGATAAGTCTCCAACCTCAGTGTGACATTCTAAGCCCTAGTTCTAACTCTAGTTGTTCATTATAGATTATGTAATCCAATCCTTGTTTATCCGTTCATCATTATCTTTAGGTCTTAGACTTCCATAAATGATTTTCCCACTTGCTAGTGACACGATTGCATTGAAAAAAACAATGAATGAAAACTATGAATAATAAAGAAGGAAAAAATAAGAAAAAGAGATGGAATAAAATTTGGAATGATAAGTATCCCTTTGAGGCATGCGCTACTAAGCGTTACCCTTTGATGCACGTGCTACTGGGTGTTACCCTTTGAGGCAATATTGCTACTGGGAAAGCTTGCCTCCAATATAATGTAGTTGTGTAAACCAAATAGCATTGAGTCTAATTCTGGTAAATCTAAGTCGTGGGATGATGATACACTTACACACAAGCATCAGGATGGATTCAGAATCTTGATGTTCGATGGGGTGAAAAATTAGTGCTCTGATGTCATTTAGGAGGTAGAGGGCTTTGAAGTACATTCTGTATGTATGCATGTCAATAACTTGGTTACATGGGTGATTTTGTTGATTAGAACGTGTCCATATCTTTCCCTAATTCTGTACATATTAATTTTGAGAAAAACCAAAAAAGATTTTCTTTTATTTTTGAAATAATTTTTGTGGGTATTTCACTTTAAACCCTCACGAAACCTCACTCGTCTACTTGGGAGACCGAGGGTTTTAATGGGTTTGTTGCATACGCTAAATGCAACCGTGATTCCTACGACAGTGAGCTAGGATTTTCTTTCTCTTATTTTTCATTTTCTTTTAGTTTGTTTAGTTTGTTTTACTCGAGGACAAGCAAAATCTTAATGTGGGGGTATTTGTTTGTGCCAAAAATGTGTTATTTTAACGGTACTTTTATACTTGTTTTATGCTCGTTATAATCGTTACTTTTATGTTTTTATTTGATATTATTTTTTTGTAGGTTTTGAACAAAATGAGAATAATTATGCAAAATGCAAGAAAAATTGCTGAAAAAGCCGGAAATAAAGAACTGGGTCAAATTGACCCACCCAAACCCAAAAGCCCATTTGTTTAGCCCAAAGAAAAAGAAAAAAAAATAAATAATAAAACCTAAATCTACCCAACCCTCACGTGTCGTGCACGTGATCTCCAAACCCACCCGCCCTTCTCACTTATCTTCTTCTTCTCCTCCTCGCTCGGGTCCCAGAAACCCACACCCGGACCCTGAAACCCCTCCCTTGCTTCTCCATTCCCCATCATCTTCATCGCCATCTCTCTCTCTCTCTCTCTTTGACAATGCACCAAACCACGCACCACCTTCGCCACATCAAGCATCACCACCAGCAACCCACGTAGCATGTCAGCTTGCACCATCGCCACCATCCACGATACCACGCAAATCGACGATTGAGAATGGAAGAGGGCTCGGGTATATAATCAAGCTAGCAGCATTTTTGGAGGTCGAATTAGGTCATCTAGGTTTTAGGTTAGGTTAGACAATCTTAGGTTTTAGTTAGTTTAATTTTGGCAATTATTTTCTCGAAATTCAGATGTTCTTTTTCAATTTTAAGGATTAGGGTTTTGTGCTAGGTAGATTCTAGGTTTCACGTCATGTAATTACGCCTCATGAACACATTTCTTGGTTGTATTTCATGAAATTGAGGATTTTTTTTTAGTTTGGCTTTCGATTAGTTGATTTTTTCAATTTCTGGGCTTTGGATTCTCCATGGTCGAGACGGTTGTGGATTTTCGTGCTCTTCTCCTCCCCTATCTAACCCTATTTTGGTGTGTTATTGGTGGTTCCGGTAATTTTCTTGGTGGCCATTAAAACTGAATCAAGGGTAGGTTCGAAATCCCCCTCCCCTGCTGCTCAGTTCCCATGTTCTGCTCTTGGTTTGTCTAATCTCAATTATGATTTGACTTAGGTAATGCTTATTTCAATTTATGGTATGTAATGCCTGAGATTCTATTGTTGATTTTGTTGGTTTGGTTCAAATTTGTCTACAGCTAGGGTTATTGTACTTTATTATGCTGGTTAAATTGTTGCTAGATTATGCGTTGGTTGAAATGGGTCTGATTACGGCTGATTGTTGTTCTGAGATTGTTGGATCTCCCGGCCTCTCTATCTCATTTCTCAATTGCTCGAATTCTTGCTGATAATATTTAGTTTAACGCGAGCCTGATGATTATGAGTTGAATCGTTCTGGGATTATTCTCATCTCTCGGTCTCAATTGTTCGAATGGTGATGATGGTTTGTGATGCATTTTCCTGCTCTGGTTTGGTTTTGGTGTGGCTGTTAGGATGTTGATGACTGAATGGTTAGCTTGAATGTTTTGAATAATGTAGATTTAATTAGCTTCCTTTGAATGCTTAATTGCTTAACGGGTGTTTAATGTTCAAATTTTGTATAATTGTGAAGGACAAGGTTGCTTGATGAAAGGTGTTGGCTGGAGGATGATTTTAGACTCTGAGTTTTAGCCTTAGTAGAACGATGTTGAATACATCAAACTCATCTGTAGGGTTTTGCTTAGTTGCCTAGGGTTACGTCATTTAGGTTGCCTATGTTTATTAGCATGTTTAGTCAAATGCGTTGCCAATTGTTCAGTTAAATTAAGACATTAGTTCGCTTTGAAAGGTCTAAATTGGTCTATTATAGATTATCCAATCAATTTACCCTTTTCTGTGACCCTAATCTCTGCCATCATCCCCAACGACATGACCCTCAAGTACTACCGCGAAAGTTGTACACTTGTGGCTTTTTTGTTCATCACTTAAAATATCCCAACAAGTTTTTGGCGCCGTTGCCGGGGACGACAGTATGAGATTAGGTCATATTTTTATTTTCTTAGCTACTCTCTTTTTAGTTGCATATGTTCTACCTTACTTTGTTTATTTCATTATCAATTATGACTTCATTTAGTTCATTTCTTGATATTCAAAAATCCAAAAAAAAATTAGAAAACTTAAAATCCAAAAAAAAAAATAGAAAAACTTTGAAATCACAAAAAAAAATTAGAAAAGCCTAAAATACAAAAACATTAGAAAAACTTGAAAACCACAAAAAAATTTAAAAATTTTTAAAAACCTCAAAAACAAAGTGGCAAGTTTATGTTTGAGCACTTTTAATTTTCTTAGTTTTGTTTTTATTAGTTGCTTATGCTTTGATTTACGTTGCTTATTCGTTATTAGTAATGATATATTTAGTTCATTTCTTGAAAAAAATCCAAAAACCCATAAAAAAATTTAGAAAAACTTAAAAACCCCTAAAAATTGAAAAATTTTAAGAAAAAACTTTAAAGAACAGAATGTCAATTTTCTATTTCCCGCAATATGAGCATGAACCTTTCTGGAGTTATCTTTCAAGGCTTAACTATTATCGTGTTCAACTGAATTGTAATTTTGAAAAATGAAAATTTTGTGAGGTCATTGCTTTGGGTCTAATTGTTGAGTCAATGAGTTACATTGAATCAATTTATCCTAGAGGTTTAATAGAATTATTATCTAAAACTCAAAATGAAGTTTAGGATTTCTTTAAAAAAATTAGCTTGGAAAATCTATACGTTTGAACAAGCTAACGAGGCCTTTAAATATCCAACTCACGAAAAGTATGATTTTCATGCTAATTCTTACCCTTCAGACCACTTTATGAATTCAAATGACCCATATAACTATTATATGCCTCCTGTTTTTTCCTATTATTATAAATCTTCTGATCATGATGCTCATATTTGTCCTTATCATTCTTATGTTGATATGACATATGCAAGTTTTGAAAAGAAGATTAATGATATGACTGATCAAATGACAGAGACTATGAAAAAGAGAATTGTTGCATATTCTCAATGTTTTAACCAAAATAGAGAGACTTATAGTGAGATTGATTCTAGTTTAGGATCTCCTAAACCTGACATTAGTCTTTATGATGATTTTGAAGCCTCTTATTCTGCTAGGCCTGACTTGAATGAACACGTGCATTTGCCTAATCTAGAACAAGCGAGTGACCTCCCTACGTCTCTATCATCAGACCTTGCATCCCCTACTAGCTCACCCAAAGATGTCACTGAAGATATCTTAGTTTATGCCGACCTACCCCCCACTCTGACCGACTTTTGTGAATTTGACGTGGGCGAACGATATGATACTATTAGTGAGTTATATATAAGCATCACACTTGAAGTTGAGCCTCATGATTTAGATGATTCGAAAGCTATTTCACAGGAGCTATATGATGAGGTGACTGAACTCACTATTTTGGACTTTGATGATGATATTTTTTGCACAGAATATGAATCTTTTTCATGTGGGTTTGATGTTACTAGAGGTCTTGATGTGGGCTTTCATGTTGAATATGAATCATTCTCTTATGAATCCGCCATTCCTGACCCTCTATTTAAATTAGATGATAATATTCTGTATGTGGAATATGAATCTTTTTCCTGTGAGTTTGATGTTAATGGAAGTTCTGATGATGGTTTTTGCGCTGATTATGAGTCTTTCTCTTTTGACTCCTTCCAAACTAACTTCCTTTTTGAATATTGCGAGTCCGAATTTGTTGAGTCTGAGATCATTGCCACCACGAATTTTGCTTTAGACCCGACTCATACGCAAATGGGACTTAACAAACTTGTGAAATTTGCACCCACTCTTTTGCCTAGATTGTTCGTTCATACTGATATAGTTTCTAGGCCAATGATCTCAATACTTTCTTGTTCTGAGTATTTTCATTTCCTTTCTGATTGGGCCCAACTGTTTGATAAGTTGAAGCGGGCCCTTACTTATGCTTTATTGGCTATGTGGATGTACTCTTTCTAATTCCAACTCACTACTTTTTACTATTTCTATGTGATTGAGAGTTAGGCTTCTTTGTTTGATAAACTATTACGTGCTTTAACGAGTTTTGATTTGAGTAGCATTTTTCAGCTCAACATGGAGTCGCTCATGCTCCATAAGTCTCATCTTGCATCATCTTCGTGAGGCATAATTTGGGTACAACCTGTATCCAACCTGGTATGATCGTTCCACCCTTCCTCCTTCTCATTTTCTTTTATTTTCTTTTTTTTTGTACATAGTTGCAGATAATTAGGACTGTGAATTGTGATGGGTGATCGATCTTGATGAGCAATTTGGGATATGTTGAGCCATGTGGGCTATGATCACCCTTGGTTGTGTTCTGATTTTGTGAATACTTGTTAGTTGTGGATATCTAGGGTTGTTTTTTTGTTTCAATTTGTTTTGTTTCTTTAGTTTGGTGAGTTTTGGTTTTTTGGTTTAGTTTTTGTTTCATAGTTTCTTTTTGTTCCCTTTTTGGTGTTTAGTGACTTTGTTTTGGTCTTCCATTTTGCTTTTCTTTCTTTTGTCTTTTGTTTTGTTTTAGGTTTCTTTTGATTTAGATTGGTGTTTAGTAAGTCCTTGCTTTGGTTTTGATTTTGGTTATTTTGAGGTTTGGCATGTTTTAGAGGGTTTTGTTTTTGCTTTTCTTTTGTGATTTTGTTTTGGCTTTTGTAAATATATGTGTGCTTGGTTTTTGTTTGGTTTTTGGTTTTGATTTTGATTTTATTGGTGTCCTAGTTTGTATATATTTGTGATTTTGTGTTGGTTTTGCAGTTGTATAGCTTACGTGTTTGGTTTTTAGCGCCTTTGTTCCCATAATGAGGACATTGTGAAGTTTTGGCGTGGGGGCGAGGTACCCATTTTTGAAAAAAAAATTTTGAAGATTTTTTTGTTTTTGCTTTTGGGAGACATTTGTACAATGTTTGATTAGCTTAAATCCCTTGTGCTTTGGTTATTAGCTTGTATGTAAGTAGGATGTGCATGATACGTCTCCAACCTCCGTGTGACATTCTAAGCCCTAGTTCTAACTCCAGTTGTTCATTATAGATTATGTAATACAATCCTTGTTTATCCTTTCATCATTATATTAAGGTCTTAGGCTTCCATGAATGATTCTCCCACTTGCTAGTGACACGATTACTTTGAAAAAAAAGAATGAATGAATATTATGAACAATAGAGAAGGGGAAAAAAAAGAAAAAGGGATGGAATAAAATTTGGAATGACAAGTATCCCTTTGGGGCATGCGCTACTGGGCGTTACCCTTTGAGGCACGTGCTACGAGGTGTTACTCTTTGAAGCAATATTACTGCTAGGAAAACTTGCTTCCAATATAATGTGGTTGTGTAAGCCAAATGAGATTGAGTCTAATTCTGGTAAATCTAAATCCTAGGATGATGATACACTTACACACAAGTATCAGGATGGATTCAGAATCTTGATGTTCAATGAGGTGAAAAAGTAGTGCTCTCATATCATTTAGGAGGTAGAGGACTTTGAAGTACATTCTGTATGTATGCATGTCAATAACTTGGTTACATGGGTGATTTTGTTGATTAGAACGTGTCCATATCTTTCCCTAATTCTGTACATATTAATTTTGAGAAAAACCAAAAAAGATTTTCTTTTATTTTTGAAATAATTTTTGTGGGTATTTCACTTTAAACCCTCACGAAACATCACTCGTCCACTTGGGACACCAAGGGGTTTAAAGGGCTTGTTGCATACGCTAAATGCAACCGTGATTCCTACGACAGTGAGTTAGGATTTTCTTTCTCTTATTTTTCATTTTCTTTTAGTTTGTTTAGTTTGTTTTACTCGAGGACGAGCAAAATTTTAATGTGGGGGTATTTGTTCGTGCAAAAAATGTGTTATTTTAGCGGTACTTTTATAGCTGTTTTATGCTCGTTATAATCGTTACTTTTAGGTTTTTATTTGATTTTATATTGTTTATAGGTTTTGAAAAAAATGAGAATAATTGTGCAAAATGCAAGAAAAATTGCAAAAAATGTCGGAAATAAAGAACTAGGTCAAA
The DNA here is from genome assembly GCA_017589665.1 of Selenicereus undatus. Classification (NCBI taxonomy): domain Eukaryota; kingdom Viridiplantae; phylum Streptophyta; class Magnoliopsida; order Caryophyllales; family Cactaceae; genus Selenicereus; species Selenicereus undatus. The sequence continues at coordinate 35,829,010 of JACYFF010010365.1, read as the reverse complement.
TTGAGTCACCCAAACCCAAAAGCCTGTTTGTTTAGCCGAAAGAAAAAGAAAAAAATAAATAATAAAACCTAAATCTGCCCAACCTTCACTTGCCATGCACGTGATCTCCTAACCTTCCCCCTTCTCACTTATCTTCATCTTCTCTATCCTCACTCGAGTTCCAGAAACCCACACCCGGAACCCGAAACCCTTCCTCTGCTTCTCCATTCTCTATCATCTTCATCGCCATCTCTCTCTCTCTCTCATCTCTCTCTCTCTCTCTTCGACAATGCACCAGACCATGCACCACCATCGCCACATCAAGCATCACCACCAGCAACCCACGTAGCACGCCAGCTTGCACCATTGCGACCATCCACGATACCATGCAAATCGACGGTTAAGAATGGAAGAGGGCTTGGGTATATAATCAAGCTAGCGGCGTTTTTGGAAGTCAAATTAGGTAATCTAGGTTTTAGGTTAGGTTAGACAATCTTAGGTTTTAGTTAGTTTAATTTTGGCAATTATTTTCTCGAAATTCAGATGTTCTTTTTCAATTTTAAGGATTAGGGTTTTGTGTTAGGTAGATTCTGGGTTTGAAGTCATGTAATTAAGCCACATGAACACATTTCTTGGTTGTATTGCATGAAATTGAGGATTGTTTTATTAGTATGGCTTTCGATTAGTTGAATTTTACGATTTCTGGGCTTCGGATTCTCCATGGCTGAGACGGTTGTGGCTGTTTGTGCTCTTCTCCTCCCCTGTCTAACCCTGTTTTGGTGTGTTATTTTTGGTTCTGGTAATTTTCTTGGTGGCCATTAAGACTGAATCAAGGCTAGGTTCGAAATCCCCCTCCCCTGCTGCTCAGTTCCCATGTTCTGCTCTTGGTTTGTCTAATCTCAATTATGATTTGACTTAGGTAATGCTTATTTCAATTTATGGTATGTAATGCCTGAGATTCTATTGTTGATTTTGCTGGTTTGGTTCAAATTTGTCTACAGCTAGGGTTATTGTACTTTATTATGCTGGTTAAATTGTTGCTAGATTATGCGTTGGTTGAAATGGGTCTGATTACGGCTGATTGTTGTTCTGAGATTGTTGGATCTCCCGGCCTCTCTATCTCATTTCTCAATTGCTCGAATTCTTGCTGATAATATTTAGTTTAACGTGAGCCTAATGATTATGAGTTGAATCGTTCTGGGATTATTCTCATCTCTCGGTCTCAATTGTTCGAATGGTGATGATGGTTTGTGATGCATTTTCCTGCTCTGGTTTGGTTTTGGTGTGGCTGTTAGGATGTTGATGACTGAATGGTTAGCTTGAATGTTTTGAATAATGTAGATTTAATTAGCTTCCTTTGAATGCTTAATTGCTTAATGGGTGTTTAATGTTCAAATTTTGTATAATTGTGAAGGACAAGGTTGCTTGATGAAAGGTGTTGGATGGAGGATGATTTTAGACTCTGAGTTTTAGCCTTAGTAGAATGATGTTGAATACATTAAACTCATCTGTAGGGTTTTGCTTAGTTGCCTAGGGTTACGTCATTTAGGTTGCCTATGTTTATTAGCATGTTTAGTCGAATGCGTTGCCAATTGTTCAGTTAAATTAAGACATTAGTTCGCTTTGAAAGGTCTAAATTGGTCTATTATAGATTAACCAATCAATTTACCCTTTTTTGTGACCTTAATCTCTACCATCATCCCCGACGACACGACCCTCAAATACTACAACGAAAGTTGTACGCTTGTGGCTTTTTTGTTTATCACTTAAAATATCCCAACAAGTTTTTGGCGCCGTTGCCGAGGACAACGGCATGAGATTAGGTCATATTTTTATTTTCTTAGCTACTCTCTTTTTAGCTGCATATGTTCTATCTTACTTTGTTTATTTTATTATCAATTATGACTTCATTTAGTTCATTTCTTGATATTCAAAAATCCAAAAAAAAAATAGAAAAGTTAAAATCCAAAAAAAAAATTAGAAAAACTTTAAAATCACAAAAAAGAATTAGTTTTTGTGATACTTGTCATTCCAAATTTTATTTCATCTTTTTTTTCTCTTCTTTATTCATTATTGTCATTATTTTTTTTCAGAGCAACCGTGTCACAAGCAAGTGGGAGAATCATTCATGGAAGTCTAAGACCTAAAGATAATGATGAAGGGATAAACAAGGATTGGATTACACAATTTATAATGAACAGTTGGGGTTAGAATTGAGGCCTAGAATGACACACTGAAGCCAGAGACCTTTCATGCACATCCTACTTACATACAAGCTAATAACCAAAGCACATGAGATTTAAGCTAATCAAAAATAGTACAATCATCCCCAAAAACAAAAAAATGTTTTTGATTTTTTTCAAAATTTTCAAAAAAAGTATGCAAAAATGGGCACCTTACTCCCACTCTAAAATCTCACAATGTCCTCATTGTGGGAACTAAGGTACTAAAAAGCAATCACATCAGCTATACAACCGTAAAACCACACAAAAATCACAAATATATACAAAGTAGAACACGACGAAAAATAAAAAGCAAAACTAAAAACAAACACTAGTATCTTCTTCTAAAACAGAACCAAAAACTACCAAAAGAAATAATCAAAATCACAAAATCACCAAAACAAACCATAATCTAACTAAAAATCATAATCAAAATCATAAAAGAAAGCCAAGACAAACACGAAATTAGAAATCAAATCAAAATCACCAAAATCACAATCCAAAACTAGATAAAAACCATAACAAACTAAATCCAAAAACAAAACTAGATAAACCAAAAACTAGATAACAAACTAAATCCCACATATTTACTAAAACCAAAACTAGAACCCACTAAAACCAAAACCATAACAAACTAAAACCAAACTAAAATAAACACACATATTTACTAAAACCAAAACTAGATCCCAAAAACATATGATTTTGATTATCATAACAAAACAAACTAAAATAAAAACAAAGTCATAACAAAACAAACCAAAAACAAAACCAAAAACACCAAAACAAACTAAAACACACATATTTACTAAAATAAACACAAAACCAAAACTAAGGACCCACTAAATCCCAAACTAAGCCAGAAGAAACCTAAAACGAGACAAAAGACAAAAGAAAAGAAAAGCAAAAGGGAAGACTAAAACAAAGTCACTAAAACACCAAAAAGGGAACAAAAAGAAACTATTAAACAAAAACCAAAACTTGCCAAGTTAAAAAAAAAAAACAAAACACAAAACCAAGGAAACAAAACACAAAATCAAGGAAACCAAACGAAGAAACTAAAACATACACAAGAACAATCCTAGATATCCACAACTAACAAATATTCACAAAATCAGAACACAACCAAGGGTGATCATAGCCCACACGGCTCAACATATCCCAAATTGCTCCTCAAGATTGATCACCCGTTTATTCACAATCCTAAATATCCACAACTAAGTACGAAAAGAATAAGAAAGAAAAGTTAGAATGATCATGCCAGGTCAGGTGCAAAAGTACAACTAAGCTATACCTCTGGAAATCTGCTTAGCTAGAGGTCTTTGGAGCATCAGCTACTCCATATTAAGCTGAAAAGTGCTACTCAAATAAAAACTTGTTAAAGCACATAGCAGCTTATCAAACAAAGAAGCCCAACTCTCAATCACATAGAAATAGTGAAAAGCACTAAGTTGGAACCAGAAAGAGTACATCCACCTAACCAACAAAGCACAAGGGCTCACTACAACTTATCAAATAGTAGAGCCCAATCAGAAAGGAAATGAACATACTCAAAATAAGCCAGTATTGAGGTAATTGGCCTAGAAATTATATCGACATGAACGAGCAGTCTAGGCAAAATAATGGGTGCCAAGTTCACAAGTCTATTAAGTCCAATATGCGTATGAGTCTAGTCTAAAGCAAAATTCTTAGTGGCAATGATTTCAGACTCAACAAATTCAGAGTTGCAATATTCAAAAAGGAAGTCAGTTTGGATGGAGTCAAAAGAGAATGACTCATAGTCCGCACAAAACCCATCATCAAAACTTCCATGGATATCAAACTTACAAGAAAAAGATTCATATTCTATAAGAAGAATATCATCATCAAAGTCCAAATCAATGGGCTCAATTACCTCCTCACATGACTCCTGTAAAATAGCTTCCGAGTCATCTATCTCATAATGCTCAATGTTAAACTTGATGCTAATATCTAACTCACCAACACTCTTAAGGTCCTCACCACCCTCAGACTCAAAAGAATCATTCAAAGTGGTGGGTGGGATGGCAGAAACTAGAACATCTTCAGTGACATCCTTAGGTGAGCTAAGGTGGGGTGCAATGTCAGGAGATAGAGACAGAGGGAGATCACTCGTTGGTTCTAGGCTAAGTAAAGGCATGTCATCATGCAAATTAGACCTAGATTGATAAGAGGACTCAAAATCATCATCAAGACTAACTGCTGGTTTAGGAGGCCCTAAACTAAAGTCAGACTCACTACAATTCTCCCTACTTTGATTAAAACATTGAGAATATTTAGCAATTCTCTCTTTCATGGTCTTTATCATTTAATCAATCATATCATTGATCTTCTTTTCAAAACTTGCACATATAGCATCAACATAAGCACAATAAGGACAAGTATGAGCATCATGATCAGTATACTCACAATAATTGCACAAAACAGGAAGCATACTTGGATAAGATGGGTCATATGAATTCATGAAGTGGTCTGGAGGGTAAGGATTAGCAAGAAAATCATACTCTCAATGAGTTGGGTATCTAAAAGTCTCGTTAGCTTGTTCAAATGCATAGGTTTCCAAAGCTAGTTTTTCAAAGAAATCCCAAACTTCATCTTGAGTTTTAGATAATAATTTTATTAAACCTCTAGGACAAATTGATTCAACATAACACATCGACTCAACATTTAGACCCACAGCAATGACCTCACAAATTTTTCATTTTTCAAAATTATGATTCAGTTGAGCACAATAATCATTAAGCCTTGCAAGATAACTCCAAAAAGGTTCATGCTCATATTGCGGGAAATGAAAAACTAGCATTTTGTTTTTAAAGTTTTTCAATTTTTAGGGGTTTTCAAGTTTTTCTAATTTTTTTGGATTTTAGGCTTTTCTAATTTTTATAGATTTTTGGATTTTTCACCAAAATGACCAAGCTAAGTAACAATTAATAATGAAATAAACAAAGTAAGACAGAACATATGCAACTAATAAGAAAGTAGCTTAGAAGATAAAAATATGACATAATCTCATGACGTCATCCCTGGCAACGGCGCCAAAAACTTGTATGATAATTTTGAGTGAAAAATAAAGGCCGCAAGCATATGGCTTTCGTTATAGTACTTAAGAGTCGTCTCCACAGGGACAAGGATGAGATTAAGGTCACTTAGTACGAAATTAAATTAACATAGCATCATTCTCAATTGATTTAAATGATAAGCAACTAAAACTATAGGTTGTGAATCAATCTAATTCTAAAGTTTCCCTACCATTGCCTAGCATCCAATAAACTTAACTCTAACCAAAGGAGCATCATTCCATCATTTAACACAACCTAAATGAGAGCTACAAAACAGATAAATAAGCAAATAGAGACAAATAGAAAAGGGTAGAACATGATCAAGGCCTAAGTGAGGGAACATAAGAATTTGATTTTACCCAAATCAAAGCACACTTCAAAGCAAACAGAACAGAACTGAATCAACATTTAACTAATTCACAGCCTAAAAAATAGAAATCGACAGCATTCAAACATCAGAATAGTAGTAGGGGAAAATTTTTGGATGTTTCCAACAACATTTGAACAGGAGCGTAACAGCATCCAGCGAAAATACATCAAACACAAATTAAAAACCAAAATTAGAAAAGCAGGGAAGGGGGATTTCGGGATTTTTAGCAACATTTACCTAAGAGCATTACAAGAGATGGAGCAAAGAAATCAAACCAAATCTCGTGACCGTGAACGACGTGGAGTTGAGATCCATTAATGGCATAGACCCGTGAGCATCGAAATAGGGCACCCTAGCCCCGAAACCGCAACAACAACCCAAAATTCAAAGCTACTATCAACTACTCTACTCAAACTAACAAGATCGAAATTAATTACATCAAAATGCCCAATTAAAACCAAATCTGGAAATTGAAATCAGATAGAGAAATTTGAAGATGAACAAAAATGTAAAATTAAACCCTAAAATCTAAAATATAATCTTAGCCGAAACATTGAATCTAAATCCTAAATTGAACCTGAAAAGCGTAAACTAAAACCTAGATTACCTAATTGATCTCCCCCTTCTGGATGTGCAGCTTGCTTGATATATACCCGAGCCCCTCTCAATCACAACCCTTGATTTGCCAGTGCCGTGGACGGTCGAGATGAAATGATGATATGGGTGAGTTGGCGGTTGTTGTGCGAATCGCGATGGATGGGCGATGAAGATGATGGTGTAGTGGTTGGGGTTCGAAAGAAAGAGAGAGATGATGGTGAGGATGAAGCAGAAACCGAGAATTGGGGGGTTTTCAGGCTTTCAGGAGAGAGAAAATGAGAGGAGATTGAGGGGGGAGGGGAAGTCATGTGAGTTGCACGCGCGGGGCTGGGGTTTTTTTTGGGTTTTATTCCTTCTTTTTTTTCATCATGTTTATTGATGAAATAGGTTGGGCTTGAATCAACTTGGTCTGATTTTTCATTTCTGACTTTTTTCCATCTTTTTCTCACTTTTTTCCCCATAATTATTCAATACTTACAAAACAAAATAAAATCAAATAAAAACCTAAAAATAACAATTATTACGAGCATAAATAAGGTATAAAGGTATCGTAAAAATAACATATTTTTGACACGAACAATAATCTTCGTCCCATTTGAAAAACCTACAATATTGTTCAACGCATCAATGATAAAAACAAACAAATCAATATTTCAATTCAATTGAAATTAGCCTCTCCTAAAATGACCTATACCTAAAATCACAAACAATTTACCTTCCATAATGGACAACCATAGAATTTTTTCCTCTTGTTTAGGGGTTTCTTGCAAGTTTGATGAGCAACAAGAATATTGTTATAGCATTTCACTTTTTCATTAGATTTGTGTTGGGCTACCTCTGCTCCTTCAACTTGATTACCCTACCATTATTGTCATTCACCCACTCATTTTCGTAAATTACTTTTCTTCAATTAGGCTTTTTAGGTAAAAAGGCTAGAGAATTTTGAAGGACTTGAACTTGAGAAAGTAAAAGTGAGGAGAGAAAAGAGACAAATTTGGGAGAAAGAGTTGGGGGATTAAGAAAGGGTTTTGCTTCTACGGTTTACAAGTCAAATGCTGAGCTATATTATTTAAAAAACAAAAATTGCTTCTTTTATTTCCTCCATTGCCAAGTCAGATTAACGACATGTCACATCAGGGCTCCACCAAGTTAGGCTAAGTTCACTCAGTGGACGTGCAAAAAAAGAATAAATAGGGTCAAAGGTCGGCTTGTCTGGGTTCGACAACAAAAGTTGAATTATTATGGTTCACTACCACCAAGGATGGGAATATTGCGTCCAATTTCCCTAAACTTAAAATGAAAATAATAAGATATACTATGTAGCAGTAGTTTTTTACTCTATTTTTGTATGTAATTTGTGAAAATTTTACCAAGATAAGAATGGGGATGATAACAATAGAGATTTGAATGGCCAATTTCACATGACCTGAAACTTGCTCAACCTTATTCACTCTATCATTCTCCCTCTTTGGCTCAAACGTTGAATGTGACCATCTTAGAGTTGGAAAAAGCTGATCCGACATGATTATCGACTCGAAATCGACACGAAGTTAAGTAAGTTTGGGTATAAATTTTTGACCCATTTAATTCAATGGGTTGACACGTTCAACCCGTTTAATCAAATGAGTTACGTTCAGGTTGAGAGTCTCGATACGAAAAAGTACCTATTTAACCTGTTTAATTAAATGAATTAAATAAGTCGACTCATTTTTCCATTTGTTATTTATCATTTACTTTTTATTAGATAATTAAGAATATAAAAAATTTTTAAAATTGTGAATTATGACGAACCAAGGGTATTTTAAAGAGTAATTATTTAATGTGATATGCAAACTTAATTTTTAACACTGTAATTACATATTAGTTGAAAATATTAAATGCGTAAATAGTTAATTAAGCAACTGAACTTGACATGTTTATCTTCAACGGGTTAAGCGGGTCAACCCGTTTAAAAATTAAATGGGTATAGGTTAAGTTTTTTAATTCATTTAATAAACAAGTTAGGTTCAGGTTGAGGAATTCTCCACCCGTTTAAGCTCAACACGAATACGAACCTGACCCGACACAACCTATTATCCAACTCTAGACCACCTAGCCCCCTCCTCTTTACTCCTACTCCTCCTCTGCTATTTGAACAAGAATTAGTCCTCTCTTTCATATTTCTAATTTTCTCTCTCCCCATTTCATCTTTATATAACCCTTCTTAATCTTCTTCATCAATGTCACCGGTCGTCACCATCACCATCATCATCATCATCATCATCATCATCTCTCTCTCTCTCTCTCTCGAGCGTGGAAGCGCTCTCCCTTGTCAATTTGAACATTAAACTTATGTCATTGGCACTTCCTCAATGGTTACATATTAGTATAGTAGATACAGAGTAAAGTAAATTTGAATCATTTTTCTGTTTTACAATTTCATTGTTTTGTATTCAGATTTAGTTCTAGACTCTCAAAATTTCTATGATTGGCTTTACTTTTTCTTAATTCAAGTGAGACTTTGATATTTTGAGTTGAAATTGCATAAGATTGGTTTGATTTTCAGTTCTCCCCTTCGCCTGTTTCACTTCAATTTGCTCTTATCGATATTGGGGCTTGGTGTACTGCATTCATGATTGGATGGAAGGTGGGTCATTTGATTCTACCTGGAATTGTACATCTTGTTCTTGTTGAGTTTGTAGAGATTAGTGATTAATTTTCTTCTTCCCTTAAATTCTTATGTTGCTGGCACCCACAGGCCTCGTCATTGTTGTAAGCCTGTGATTCTTCTATGGAATAGAGAACATTGAGTTCCATCTCTAAATAGAGAGATTAGAATTCGGGGGGAGGGGTGATGACAAAGAAAGGCCAAATTTATTAAGCATGCCCAAATCAAAGGAAATGTGAACGTGCCTCAAGGTTCCCAATTTATAAAGCAAACTGCTGAGGTGCTAAACTTAACCAATCAACATAAAACATAAAGAGGATTACAACTTTTAAATAATCTTACATTGCGGAAGGTGCCATTTTGAATAGTAAACGAATGTGCAATTTGAATAGTAAGTCATTCAAATGTGTTTAGAATTTTTAATATTAAAGGATTTAGCTTTCAAGACTTATGCCTTTGGAGAACTCTTCTTAAAAGATGACTCTTGGGTATAGGTGCTTTTAGGACGTACAACTCCCCAAGTTGGTGTTTGATAATGTAATGAAATTATTATTTCTAGCCCAAAAAAGAGGAATATGGTGGAACAAAAATCATAGTACTTTTACCACAAAAAAAAAGATTTCTAGGTAAAAACGACTAGTTTCTATTTCTGTCAATTTCATGGCATTATTTTATTGTAAATATGCCTCTTTCCAAACGGTGAGGAAGACATATTTTAACCATTGTTTTCAGGGGCGAAGCCAGGAAATTAGGAGAGGGGGGTCGGAATTAATTCGACTTCTTTGAGACGACGGAATGGAATTGATATTTACATCACAAGGTAGTGGTGGTGGTGGTGGTGGTTGTGGTTGAGTAACATCGTTTCCACCTTCTTCATTCAATGGCGAGTTTTTGGATTTCGAACTTGAAGGTAACGACGAGTATTCCTTACCTTTCTTTTTGAAATATCTATGCATTTTTGCCTACAATTAAAATTAAACATATAAATCAAACATTTATGAGACCCCTAAACTATAACCAATGATTAATTAGCATACAAGTCACAAGATAAATGACCAAAACCACTACAATTGCATCCAATAATTGAAATCCAACAATTGCATCCAACAATTCAAATAAATGGCAAAACCGTAGAATCAAGCAAAGCAAACCCAAAACCCACCCACGGTGTCTTCTTCAAGCCTCAAACATGAGAATTAAAATCAAAGTATCAAACTAATCTACAAATTCAGATTTAACTTACAATTGAAATAAAACCTACAAATTGAGACTTGAGAACTCACAAATTTGGATAGAGATGTGAGGCCGTGAGGGCCTTGCTGCGCTGTGCAAACAGCAAATCTGTTGGCAGCGGGTGGTGAACGGTGAGTCGGCGATGCGGTGCAAGTGGCAGGTAGGCGGTGGGGTGAGTTGGGTCTGGGCAGTGGAGTGGCGAAAAATTGAAGGTCGAAGGAGACAACTAGCCTCACGACCTCAAACGAGAAAGGGCACTGGTTTTAAAAACAAAAACAACAAAAAAAAAGTTGGGAAAAAATATGGGAAGGAGGAGGTTTGAACTCACGACCTCAAGCACAACAAGTCAAGGCACTAACCGCTAAGCCATTGCAAATTTCATGTTCATCTTCAACAAATATAATACATATGCTTAACTTTAAATTTTTTTAATTTTCTGACATATATCATATATATAATTTTTTTTTTGAGAGGGGGGTCAGGTGACCCCACTGACCCCCCCTTGGCTACGCCCCTGATTGTTTTTCCTATGAAGCTCAGTGAATTATAAACATACAAAAATTAATATTTATAAATAACTTGAGAATTACTTTAAGTTTTTGAACTTTTAATTAATTATATTGTTTTCTTATATATAGTCAGAATACACCATGTTTGACCCATTTTGACAAGTATAATGTGATGGAGAGGATATTGTATATTTGTATTGTCTTATGCTATAAAGCATTGTGCTGCCTATGCTTCATCATGTTGCATTGCCCGTTCGGTCTTAGCAGAGAGTACCTTTGTCATAAATCTATTGGCAACTAAGCAAGCTTTGAAGACGGAAATTAAAGAGGAATGAAAAGTTGTTTATATTTGGACCGACTCATTTACGGTAATCCATTCAATAGACGCTTGAGCTTGCCCATTCAGGCAAAAATGATTTTTAACCAATGTGGAAAATATTGTTAATAATTTTAATCAAAAAGGTTCATTAGTCATTACGATAGCTACACGACTAGTTATAGAAGCACATAGAAGTTTAAACTACCACAAACAAGGAACATGCTATACTAATTTTCATGAACTGTTAGCTGACTTAGGAAAAAATTTAAGGTCCTATTTGGTAAAATTAATTGTTTAGGTAGAGAATAGTAGTTCAGCCAGCAAATAGCTCTTTAGGTAGTTGATAACGTTTTTAGTTTAGTTGTTAGCGAATAGCTGTTTAGATGAGTGGTTGAAATAAATATGTTCAGTAAATTTAGTCGTTGTGTTAATTGATTAATGTAAATTGATGTAAAAAGATATAGATCATTTCCAAATATAAAATTCCCAAAGGATGTTTTTTGGATAAAAATTATGAAATGTTACTTCTGAATGCTAAAGGTCTTGTTCAGCAAAATTAGCAATTTAGATAGCGGATGGCGGTTCAGGTTGCGCATAGTTGTTTAAATAATGGATATCGTTTCTAATTTAGCTGTTAGCAAATAGCTGTTTAGATGAACGTTTGAAACTAATGTGTTTGGTAAATTTAGCGATTATATTAGCTGATTAATGTAAATTTACATAAAATGGCATATATAATTTCCAAAGATAAAATTTTTAAAGGATATTTTTGGCTAAAAAATATGAAACGCTACTTTTAAATGCCACACGCTAATACTATTAGCTTTTCAAAAACACTGCTTAAAACACTAAACGCCACTTGAAATGCTAGTCAAAATACTAGTTTACTGAACACTAAAAATTAACTAATTAGTATATTAATCTAGTGAAAACACTAAATACTACTCAAAACGCTTATACCGAACACGGCTAAAAGCTAATACTGTTAGCTTTTCAGAAAAACTGTTTAAAATACTAACTGTTACTTAAAATATTAGTCAAAATATTAAATTACCAAATACTAAAAATTAACTAATTAATATATTAACTTAATCAAAACACTAAGCATTACTTAAAACGATTTTGCCGACGACATAAAAAAACCACAATAGTCCAAACAAAAGTACAGAACACAACCATCACCGACCCTCTCCTCCCTACCTCGCCACCCCCAAAAAAAAAAAAATTAAATCCGGTAACAGGCAATGCAATGATGCAATCCAACCCTCGAGGAAAACCCTAGTTACTCATTCCCACTCATCAGTATAAAACCTCAGTTTCTCCGCCTCCCTCCGGTGTCGTCTCTTTCCCTCCTCAGTCGCATACCCAAAATCTCCGAAAAGAGAGAAGCGAAACCCTAGCAACCAACCAAACCAATCCGCCATGGGAGAGCAGCTTCAGCTTCGCGGCACCATGAGAGCCCACACCGACATGGTGACAGCCATAGCCACTCCGATCGACAACAGCGACATGATTGTGACGGCATCCCGGGACAAATCCATCATTCTCTGGCACCTAACCAAGGAAGACAGGATTTATGGAGTCCCTCGTCGTCGTCTCACTGGTCATTCTCACTTCGTTGAGGACGTCGTTCTCTCTTCAGATGGCCAGTTCGCTCTTTCTGGTAGCTGGGACGGGGAGCTCCGCCTTTGGGACCTCGCTGCTGGCACCACTGCTCGTCGCTTTGTTGGGCACACTAAGGATGTGTTGTCTGTTGCTTTCTCCATTGACAACCGCCAGATCGTCTCTGCCTCCAGAGACCGCACCATCAAGCTGTGGAACACTCTTGGTGAGCTTTCATCATCCCATTGCGAGTTTAATGTTTGGCGGATTCTCTAGTTAATATCACATCAGATGTGTTTCTTATGTTGTTTTGTGGTAATTCTATGCTCATCTAGTAATGTTTTGGGGTTTGTTAAGTTGGGTAGTTCTGTTTCATATTTGGGCTAATGCGGGGCAAAGTCCATTACTGTTTTTTTGTATCTTTTTGTCGTTCATCTGGATGTGTTATTAGTGTTTGGAAAGTGGCATATGTTGATCGTTTATGGATCGGCATTGCTTGATATTTCATGATGGTCTTCATTCTTTCTGGTTCTTTGCTGCTTAATTTTGTTCATCTGGCTTTTTAGTTCTTTTGTTGGAAACATATGTGAAATGGGATACAATGTGATTGTGGCGGGGAACATTAAACCCGACTTGGATTGTAGCTTATTTGATCAAATGCTCTGCCTTCGCCAAGTTTGCCTGAGGAATGCCATATGTTTGATAAATATAGCCATTGCTCACGTTGGCTAGTATATTCATTATTTTTTTTGGAATCTAATTGCTTATATTTCGCCTGTCATTTTGTCTAGTGATATTGTTGAGATGTAACGTGATTGATCTGATTTGGTTTCCTCTGTAATAGCAAGTCTATAGGCTGCGTTCTGACATGATAAATTCTTAATGCCTTTGTATAATCAGTCGTCTAATCAATCTATAGTTTTGCCTTTTGCATTGCATTTATACCTGTATGTCTGACAAACAACTATGTAGGTGAGTGCAAGTTCACCATCCAAGACAATGACGCTCACACTGACTGGGTTAGCTGTGTGAGGTTCAGTCCTAACAACCTGCAGCCCACAATTGTGTCATCGTCTTGGGATCGCACAGTGAAGATCTGGAACTTGACCAACTGCAAATTGAAGGCAACCTTGGCTGGTCACAATGGTTATGTGAACACAGTAGCAGTTTCGCCTGATGGTTCCCTGTGTGCTAGTGGTGGAAAAGATGGTGTGATCCTCTTGTGGGATTTGGCAGAGGGCAAGAGGCTCTATTCCCTTGATGCTGGCTCTATTATCCATTCTCTCTGCTTCAGTCCGAACAGGTACTGGCTCTGTGCTGCTACAGAGAGTGGCATTAAGATTTGGGACTTGGAAAGTAAGAGCATTGTTGAGGACCTGAAGGTTGACCTCAAGACTGAGGCCGATCATTTGGAGGGTACTGGCACAACCACTACTAAGAAGAAGGTAAACTTTATCGTAGTGAAACTCACCAATTATGTATCATATTTTTGGCTTGTGTCCTGCGTCGTGGCTGGATTGTTTACCGTGCTAATTACTGAGTTGTTCTAATAAGTTGCCTTTGAGAGAACTCAGCGAGCACTTGTACATGGCGCTCGGGTTCCGTTGCGGGCACAAATCAAAATTGTCTGTCCTTTCTTTATCTCTTTAATGCGTGCTGTTTTTCTAGAGAGAGAAGGGCGTTTGCACATTGCTTATTCTTTGCCTCTTGCATACTTTTCTCTCTCAATATCTTGATGCTAAAGTCTTTCGAGTTCAAAATCTTTGTAGTGCAGTTGTTCTTTTCTCTACTTTTTTTGTTTCTAAGGGCCGATCCAATGGGTTCTTGGATTATGCAAGGACTCTATTTCACCCGGCCTATAAGTGAACTGCCATAGTTGGGGCAGCCTTGAGAATTTTCATGGTTTCTTTATCATGTTGATGTTCAGGGATATCTGCCCTACATTTTTATAATTACATCCAAGACTATTCATTTGGGCCCTGATACCCATTACTAGCTAAGTTGCTTGGGTTCATATGATGATAAAATGCTGTTGTTTCTGTTTGTGGAGTGCCCTGTGCAGTTGGTTATGCAGAAGCACTATGGCAGGGTAGTTATAACAGTGACTGTGTCTGTTACCTGGATGATACCTAAGTACAAATACTCGCTGTCTTTCCTTGGGCTTGTTTCCTCCTCCCATTTAGCACCAGAATTTGGGGGGTTAGAACTTGTTTCAAAACCTTAGACATTTAGATAAATTATCCGGGAATGAAATTGGTGGTTTAAAATGTGAATTAGTCCATTCTGTTGGTGGACAAATGCTACCAAACCTGTGTGTTTCAGCCTCCTGTTACGTCCTTTTGGTGGTTTGGAACCCTTCAGTTAGGGAAACTTTGCATTTTAGTGAATGATTTTTTGTTTGATGGAAGTCTCTGTTGAAGGGACATCTTGCTCGTACATCTAGTTCTGCTGCATTGACATCCCTAAGAATATGTCCATAAAGCTCTGTCCCCTGCATGGCATGTTTATGATTTGCTACCTGTTGTAGTGTATGCCTTACGAAACAGACTGCATCCATGATCCATCTCTTGTGACAACTTTGGAAACCCTGATGCTCATTGATGAGACCATTTAAAGCTGAGAAATTCACATTTCTTTCACAGGTTATCTATTGCACAAGCTTGAGCTGGAGCGCTGATGGTAGCACCTTGTTCAGTGGATACACAGATGGTGTCATTAGAGTCTATGGCATTGGCCGCTACTAGGAAGTAGGTGCTTTTTTGGTGGACAATTTTCGTACTTAGTATTTCCCATGTTCTCTTAGAGTTTAGCGGGGAATGTTTTTTGGTTTCATGGTTTGTGATACTTTTGACAATGTCTTTAAAGGCCCTTGGGTGCTTGACTGCTGTTCCTTGAGTAAGAGATTGCTACTTACAAGTTGTCCTTTAACGTGATATTCTTTTTGAGATGTTTCCCAAACTTCAAGGCCATAATTTGGTCTTTTGGTTTGTGGGTGAAGCGGTTTGGAAGGGCAGCAGGTTGAAATGGAGTGCCTTATTCAAGGCCAGTTCGGGTACAACTAGATGCGATTAAGATTTTGATCCCAGATCTGTTGTGTTTTGTTATCTTCAGCACCAAGTACGCAGTACGATTAATATATATTCAGGCCAGTTTAACACAATTTAATATCATTTAGTATTTCTGGTAAATGCTTAGTTATATTTTCCCTATTATTCGATATCATAGAGTGACCTTTGATTCGCACATAACGTAATCTTTGTGGTGGTGTTTACGAACTTTCATCTCATTTAGGTCATTACCAACCACCGGAATGAGTTCTAATGGTGGGGTTTAATATTTAAAAAAATTAAAATTTAATATTTACAGTCACATTAACACATGAGGAGCACTTGAGATGGAATAGGGTAGCATTCCTTATCTCATTTCATTTTTTTTGTCTTTTTTGTGTATGTTTTTCATTTTTTTTCCTTAAAAATGTTATTTAACTGATTAAAAAAATCAGATTGTGTATGAGGTGGATTTCATGATAAATGTTTAATTTAATTATCTAAGAATGAATTCCATTGGTTGAAAAAAATAATTGAATATAAGTTCTAGAAAAGTAGGACTTTTGCTAATGTGGCAAATTTGAGTTTAAATCTTCGGAACTCAGACTAAGAATGTTCTTAGGTCATGTTCGTTGGTAAATTCAAATTTATCAACCTTAACTAACTTCGACTTGCATTAACCCATTTCAACGTACTTCATGAATTTTAATAAAAAAAATATCCCCTTCACATACATCAATTAATTTCAATTCACTTTTCACTATTTTAACTAACTTCTACTCATCATATCAAAAAAAAAAAAAAAAAAAAACTTACTTTAACCTACTTCATCCAATTTCAATTCACTTCAACTCACTTCAATGAAAAAAATATCTACTTCAACATACTTTAATTTACTTTTATCAATCTTAATCAACTTCATCCATTTACCAATTTATATTTCTCAACGAAAAGAATAGGCCCTTGGTATCATTTAGTGAGCATGACCTTATTTCCGATCCCAAAAAAGAGGGCCCCCAAGACGCTTTCTTTTGGATTGTTTAATACTAATTTCTATTCGATCCTTTTTTATTTTTTATTAAGTTTGATCACATTTTTATACAAATTGTTCCATTCAGATTGTCCACGTTCTGGCAAAATCGAAGTTTAGAGTTTCCAGAGTGATATATAGGTATATAATTACTTCGTCGTTTGTTTGATAATTAATTGGGTATGATTTGAGTATAGATAAATGATAAAGGTTAAAGTACAAATACTTAACAAGCACAATTTAGGTAGAGTGGGAAACTTCGCCCAGTTTGAGCAAAAGTAGGTAATAAAAGTCTTATTTATATCTTAGCCGATTTCAAGTAACATTTTCGCTCGTCAAAGATGTGTTGGCATTTGTGGTCCTCACAGCACCTGTCATCCCCCCTTCTAGGTTCAGTCCAGGGGGCCAATTCTGCTTTGTGCAACGAATTGTGTGGGTGAGCTTGTGTTCCTGAACTATTGTCCGGCTTTGACATTCCCTCCTTGGTCCATTACAACCTGCTAGATACCCTGAGAGAGGGCCTAGTGGGTGGGCCCGCTTATCTTAAAAAAGGTAACATATTTGCTCTAAAATCGTGGGAGAACACACAGGCATAAGTTAAATGTGCTGATTGTGAGCTCAAGAAACAAATTCGAATATAGGACATCATAGTTTTTCCTACTTTCAAAGTCGCTTCTGAAACTTATTGTCATGATGCTGATGTATTCTGCAAGAATTGACAAACGACTATAAGGCCTTAATGTCATTTTACGAAGCCGATCACCGAGTTCCTTCTGGGTGTAGCTCGATTAAACCTTTTTTGACTCATTTTGTAATAGACTATTACAAGAGAAAGATGCTAAGAATGACTTGATTGTACCCTGGTATTGGTGCATTAGGCTTTAGGTACTAGGTCATGAACTTGCTTCTTAAGGCCCCGTTCTTTTCGTTGATAAATCCTAATTTACCAACTTCTGTCCACTTCAACCCACTTTACGAACTTCAATAAAAAAATACCACTTTAATCAATTTCAACCTATTATTTTAATCAACTTTTACTCATGATATAAAAAATATGCCAACTTCAACGCACTTCAATAAAAAAATACCCATTTCAAGTTTAACCAACTTCAATCCACTTTAACCAACTTCACCCATTTCCCAACCTCTATTTCTCAACGAAAAGAACAGACCTTAAATCATCAATGCAAATGGTGATGAGTGCTAATAGATTTTGTGAGCTTTCCATGACGATGGTTTCATGTGAGGGCTCCTCGTCTACATTTACTTTAGAGGTGGGCATTGATGGACTAATTTTTGCAATTAACATTTTCAAGATGATTCTCTGTAATGAAATATGACAGAATAATTTGCACAACTAAACATAAGATGAGTTTTAAGTGATACTGACGTTATTCACCTTGAGGAAGATCTAGTTAAGCCATCCTTTATTGCTTTTAAACATAGAGCCTTGTCTAGGACGAGTAGATTAATTTTAGTAGTTGCGTAACTTCGTTTCATAACTACTATTGTATTACATTATACATATACCTAATTTCACCTCTACTTGGTTTAAGATTATAGATTCATTTTTGAGATTGTCAAGGAATCGTTCCAAGATTTCAGGTACATATAAATATGGTATTCTTTTAATAAAATAACAATTAATTCTTTCAGTTCATGTAGTGCTTGTTCTTTACTTAAATCATGGTGACACTACCTTATTGAGAGCTACTTGCAAATATTCAAACAAGCCAAGCATACCGAACAGAGCCATTTGTGATAGTTGTGGTGTTTAGTCGCTAGGCAAACCTCACTTCCGTGGTGGTCTTTGTATGAACTACTGAATGACTCCTGTCTAAAGTTCAAAAGAATAGACATTCTTTTTTGGAATAAGTTGGGCCATCCACTAGCAAAGAATTACAACCAAGAGTTCTATAACACCCCGAACCCCTAGGGCTAGGAGTATTATATTTTTTTATTTCATACTTAACTTCTAGGGCGAAACAGATAAAATTTCGCCTAAAAACTAACCATTTCCCAGACTTAAAGCTTTACATTAAACCCTTGCAATCAACAGAAACGTAAACAACTCTAAAATAAGCTCAACGGCTATACGATGGAGTCCTCAACGAGCCACTTGCTCGGAGTACACCGAACAATATAGTTCAATAATAAAGAAGGAAATAAAAGATACAACTCAACGGATCACACATTCGGAGTACTGAGGTTTACATCCCAAAATATGCTCGACTTCAGCTAAAAGGACAATTGACTAATAAGATGATTGGCTCACATGTCCATAGAGAGTGACTTACAAATAATATGCATTACATGAACAAGAGTACTTTATCACGTACAATTACAGTTCTAGAATACATCATTTTACATCGTTAAACACGTAAAACAACTTCTATATGTGCACCCATGACACCTTATGAAGCAAAGGTAAGCTCCAACTCGGCATAAGTGAATCGACTTCTACCTATCACACAAAAAACCTGGGAAAAAGGGAGAAATAGTAATGGGATGAGCAACCACATGCTCAGTGAATATTTCCCGACTCCTTGAAAACAAAACCATTTGCAAGCAATAATACCAATAAGAGTCACATATCATGTATTTGTATATTACTATCATATTAGGCAATCATAATCCCCAAGGAAAAATTACCATCCATAAACTTCATACTAGCCACTCAAATTCATTTCTAGACACTTAATGACCAAACTTCCCTACTATCAGGCATTTAGGCACATAATCAAGTAAGCAACACGGATTGAGTAAGATGCTTTCAAACACACTTTTGAAAACGCAGTGACTCATGGTATGTTCCAAGAATAGTTTATAAATCACGCTTTCTTCAAGGCTTATAATTCTTTCTTTTTTTTCTTTTTTTTTTATTTGATAAGGACTTATAATTCTTTCTTAAAGTTTCTTAAATACTCATGTTGGAAAGAAAGACTTGGCAAGAAATTACTTTCTTTCACAAGATATGCACATTTGAAAGATTAAATATTCGATGCATTACTAGGATAAAACCATACTTCATTTGAAATTTCATTTAACTATACTTGAAAACTCATTCATAAAATATGCATAGGATATGCACATTTGAAAGCTTTCTTTCTTTTCTTGAAAACACTTTACTTAGCCTCTTGAGGCTCATATTCTTTAAAAAGAAATCTCCTTCGTATTGGTCTTCTAATGAATCTTATAAGCTTTTCGGATCATATTCGAACTAGCCTCTCAATGGCCCTTAAAATCTTTCATTTTCCTGAGATACTTAAAATGACAACATGCCAACTACTTTTCTTGCTTATTAGGAAAGTACTCTTGGCATAAGATCTCATAATGTGCTAATTTAGTAGAGATCGTCACTCGCCCTATGTGAGGCCGTCACTCACGCATCAATTATCCCCCGAGTATAACATATCTATCTGGACCATTTACTCTCGTCAAAGTCTTCTAGGGTTCCCACTTCTGGGTCTAGCGCCCTAGGCATTAGGGTTCCCGCACACTGGGTATACTCCCTAATTGTTTGTCCACTCAAGCACTAATCTTATCCATTAAAGATCATTTTAAACCTCATAGGTTATAAAAAGAAGTCAGTGTCTCAAACAGTAAGTTTCACCTCAAGTGAAACACAAATTATTTCTCTTTAATAGTTGCTTACTTTATTAAAAACATGCTCGTCTAGCAAAATAATCCATAACCCCACTAATGGTTTATGGTTCTTTCGTTTTCAGCTTGAAAATCTCTTAAAATCGTAATAAATTTGCTAACCTGAAATTCGAAAAACTTAAAGTACTTAATTAGTGTTTAATTCAAACAAGGTTCGTAATAAAATCCTCAGTTGCCAGTTTTCAGCTCGTTTCAAACCTTTTTTAAAACTCAAAGAAGGATGCATAAGCAAACTAAAGCCTTAAAACGTTCTCGAACTTACTACTATTCAAAACTTAAAGTACTTAGCTCGCTTATAATTCAAACAAGGTTTCGTAATAGACATTTTCAGTTGCCCATTTTTAATTCGTTTAAAATCCTTTTTAAACTCAAGAAGGAAACATAAACAAACTAAAGCCCAAAAATGTTTTCGAACTTACTACTAGCTTGCTATTTAATTTTCTAGACCTATCGACTATTCAGTTGAGTCGCTTACTGAGTAATTCGACGATTTAGGAGCTTTTAGGTTGCAAACATCTTAACAAACTAACAGGCAACTGATCAAAGTTCATGACATTCACAATTACGAAAACAAGCCTTTGATGCCCCTTTTTAAAGAGGTCCAAGTTCAAATTCAATCACGTAGCATCATTCAACATTTTCAAAGGGGAGAGGGGTCACACATAGCACATTCATAACATTTCATAACTTAACTTGACAGAATTTACCCAATAAGCCACACATGGCCTCGCAATCCACACGATTGCGGTAAATCACAACCCAGACTCCCTCCTCACATAACACCGACCACAAAAACCTCGAATCGCTCATTAGTTTCACCTTAGGCCATCCAACTAGCAAGCTCGGTTCAATATCACAATAGTTTCAATCGATTAATTCACAAAACCAATGTCCACAAGCATAGTTTCATATTAACCACCGCAAGAAATTAAACATATTAAACCGATTAAGCAGCGACATTCAAACACGATTTCGGGTTGCTCCGCAATTCTTCAAATCACCCGGTTAGTAAAATCGAGCGTTAATCTGTTATAGTTTCAACACCATTTTTCACTTTAATTCAACTCTATGCCTTCCAATTACTGATACAATATCAGAATCTAAACATATAATACCTAAAATCGTCAAATTCGTTTGAAATTACTATAATTTAGGAGGAGAGAAGCACTCACCTCACTCCAAGCTTAAGGACTCGTTCGAGGGGCTTTTTGGGTGCTGCTGTGGATGCTCAGGAACCCGAAAATTCGACTCCTAATTCGCTGCCCAACGCCATCTTCGAACCAGTCTGTCCAACCCCTTTTTTAGCTCCCTATTGGACCTCCCTCGTCACCGGAGACACGCCCAACCGCCGCTTGGTCACCGGCACCCTCTCCTTCTCTCTCTTTCTCTCCCTCTGGTGATCGGGTTCAGGGGTCGCGGTGGCATGGTGTTGGGGTTTTCAAAACCCTAACCCTTGGACCCTCATCCCGCGTGACCCTCGTCCTGAGCCCGCTAGTACCGACGCCGTGAACTAGCCAGCCACCGTCGCGCCTGCCGCCGACCCGCTCTCTCTCTCTCTCTCTCTGGTGCAGGGGATCGGGGAGTGGGTTGGTGAAACCCAGAAGAACACCCACCCCTTTTTTTGCTCTCTGATTTTCGTGATGACAGGGGCCCCTGTTCTCTTTCCTCTTCTTTTTTGTGTTTTGGTTAATTGTTCAGTCAACTAAAATCGCTAGTTCAATCTCATACCTCTTTTTATAAACCCAAATCGTTAATACAATCGTTCGTTGATTATTCATTACCAAATAGATCATGGTTCGATTTATAACCAATAAAACGGATTCTAAGGTTGACAACCTAATCGTATTCGAGTTCTTACTCGGTTTAGTAGCCGTTAATAATCCTTATTAACGTTGACTAAAACCATCGAAAAATTTCGAAACTAATAATAGTAATAATATTAATAGCAACAATAATATTCTTTCTAATAAAATTATCTTTCACACAGGTACATCACTAATAATTTAACTCATATAGTTAATAAAATACGATTTTATAACATAAAAAGGTAATACAATCGGCTTAACGTAAAATAGGGAACACGAGTGCTACAAGTTCCTTCCCCCCAACTTCAAACCTAGCTAGTGGAGGTGAACAAGCATGACAAGTACCAACCAAGCACTGTCTCGTTAGTAGACCTGGTAAAACTGACCCGAGACTCAAAACCTAAACCGAGCGACTCAGATCCATACCCAAACCGTCACCCGAAATGGGATGAACCGATTTGAACCCGAACGCCCGAAGTAAACCTATCCAGAACTGAACGAAACCCGAATTGTAGCATGACCCGAAATGACCCACACCCGAAATGACCCGATCCGCAGTGAACCGAAAATGGACAACTCGAACCCAAACTGAATCGTACCCGATTTAAAATCATTTCGATTCTTACCTGACTCATTTTACCCGAATAGTAGTAACTTTTTTTTTTGGTTTTAGTCTTTTCTCTTTGGGGGGCAATTTTGAATTCTTCAAACTCAGTTAGTTGAGTTTAGGTGGGAAAAGAAAAACAACATAATAAGGAATTTTTACAAATGAAATCAATTAAAAACTTAAGAGGAAAAAATAAAATAATTGATAGTTTTAAGTTTTTAATTTGATAATATGCAGTGAAAATATAAGAGAAAATATTTTGTCACAATAAGAATTAAGAAAAGATAAGTATAATTAACAATTTATTAAACTCATTAGGATCTAGCAATCCTATTTTGCTATTTGATTCACTTAATGAATTAATGCAATACCCGCTATGATTATAAATTTATAATATCATTCTGTGACTACTATCAAAAAATCCGCAATACTGATCTACGATTCTAAATTATTTTCATAACATGTTTAATTCTACAAAATCATATTCAAGAATGTATCGTTGCATATGATCTCATAATAATGTGATTCATTTGAATTTTGGACAATTAAAAATTCCACGTCTCGAGTTTTGATAGCTAGCATTCACAATCACATAAATGTAATACTAATTGACACATACTTATATATTGTCGTTACTTTCTAGTTTTGAGTCATTGAGCAAACACAGATCAAGTTGTTAATATCACAAAGACAAGTCTTTGAATTTTGATATATGATCACTTAACTAGCTATCAAAGAACATTGATTCGATTATTAAAAATGTCGACTTGAACCAACCTGTTTCTATTTACCAACTTCAAATATGACAAACGTGAAATTATAAAACAACGTAGGGGTCTAAATAAAACATTCATTATTTTCTTTCTTTTTTTTCGTTTTTATATTTTAATATTGGGGCTCACAAATGAGACCATTGAAAAACGATTTGCGTTAGGTTGGTCAACATATTTTGTCATCACATGAACTCAATTAAGATAATTAAAACTTGACTTAAGGACGCATAATCCTTTGGATAATTGCATGATGCATTTGACATAGGGTTAGGAATGAGTTGTATACTTATGTTTGTAATTTACTAACTTTCTTAGTAAATTTAGAACTAACCCCATATTTTATATATATGTGTGTGTGTGTGTGTGTGTGTGTAAAATCAATTAATGAATGTATGAATTAAAAGAGAAATATAGAATAAATAAGTTTATTTAATTAAACGGTTTTATCTTTTAAATACAAGTTAAGAGTGAAGAACTAAAAATGGCTACATTCAATGATTCGAAATTAACCCAACTTGATTTAACTCAATTCGATTTACACCTGACCCGATATTGACCCAAACATTGAACTGAATCCCACCCGACCCAAATTACACTTGAACCATACCCAATCCGAACCGAGCAACTATAGGCAACCCGAAACAGACCCCGATCCGAACTTGTACCAACCCGAACATGGTACCCGTAAGTGACCTAAACCAAAACATCACTCGAATTGAACCGAACCCGACCCAGATATGGTTGACCTGAAAGTGACCCAAATTCGAATTTCACCCGAGCCGAACCCGAACATAGTTGACCTGAAAGTGACCCGAATCGAACTAAGATTCGATCCGAACCCGATCCGAATGACCCATTTGACAAGCTAAAATTCACCCCTCTTCACTCCTAAAGAATTACAACAAAGAGTTCCTTCCCCCAACTTCAAACCTAGCTAGTGGAGGTGAACAAGCACGATAAGCACCAGCCAAGCACTGCCTAGTTGGTACTAGAGGTGAACATTAAGAAGAGAACATACACATAAAGAACATGTGAATGAAAAAGGAATTATGGGATAGTCTTGAAATTGCAGATGGTGGGGGCTTAGAGCACTCAAGAACGAAAAATTGGAACACGGGCCCCATCATGCCACATGTCCCATGCCCATTGCTTTGTCAGATTAATGCCACGCGTGGTGGAACTCTGCCCAGTTCCACCACGCAAGGCAAACTTTTTATTTTTTTAATATATTTTTTGATGGTTTCGTTTTTTTTGGAATTAATATATAATTTTTATATGATTAAAAAAATAAGTTATGTGTTATCAAGTGGGCCCATGATAAATTTTTTTATTGGGTAATTCTAATTGAAGTTCCATGGATTGGAGAAATAATGAAATGTAAGTTCCAAAAAATTGAAACTTTGCTGATATGGCAAGCTTGAGTTCCAAAAAATAGAACTGTGACTGGTAATGCTCTTAATTTGTACAATGAGTAGTCTGCAAATTGTGAGGTGTTAGAGTATAAACCTACTCTTGGGCCTTCAACCATCATTTTAAACTTTTGGTTGAGATGATTCTTGAACATGATATCAAAGTCTTTCAAGCAGGAGGTTTCAAGTTCAAATCTCAATGGCCGCCAGATTGATTTATTACGCAAAGTAGGGGAACCTTTGTAGCATCCACGTTTCAAGCCCAAGGGACATTTGCTTGAGGGGGCGTGTTAGAGCATAAACCTATTCGTGAGCCTTCAACCATCCGTTTAAATTTTTGGTTGAGTTGGTCTTTAAACATGAAGAAATAAGTAGGGTTAGTAGTTAGAAGGAAAAGACTGCACCTTGTTGATAAAATCTAAACTATTAAAGGTGGCTTTCAATAGAAATGTATGAACACACATAAGGAAATAAGTACTTTGCAAAATTGGATCCTCACTTAAGGAAGGCCAAGTCCTTTTTCTTGAAAATTTACATATATAATTTTAGATGCACATGTGTCAAGCTTTAACTAAAATCTTCTGTAATTTCACACTTCATCTTCTCAACACATATTTGTCTATTAATTAGATGCATCTAAGGATTGCTTAATCTTTCTTTTTGTGGATTTTTAGCTGTATGTATGAGTGAGTAACTTAAACTTGTAGATGCCCTCACAATATGAAATATTAAAACGTTGAGAGAATCGCAACTATCTATTGTAATTTTCTTATAAACTCCACATACCACGTTTGAATTCAGTCAATTAGAGGTGAAGTGATGCAATAATAACTGAAAATTTATACAAATCAGTTGGACTCATAATTTAGCTAAGTTCCATGTTTCCAAATATGATGGTAATCTTCGAGGCTTACATTGAGAACTTTACACTCACTTTTACACACACACACACACAAAAAAAAAAAACTTACTAGCTACTTACCAGTCAACAAATCCTGTTGGATAACTTAAGAAAGGAATTGCTATGGGATCACTTCGAGACTTCTAGGAAGGTGGTGTACTCTTTTCCTAAAGACTCTAATTGCCCCTAATTGTGCAACAGGGTTCAGTGATTAGATCTTTGGAATACAAAGAAGTCTCCTTATATGCGTGTTGCACACACGAAGACAGGCCTTAGGAGCCTTAGGACGTAACGGAAATTCAAAGGAAAGGTCGCTACGAACAATTTTTTGATAGATCAAATCACACCACTCATCCTCTATTTATAGATAATATGGTGTGGTTTCAAGAGACATACACCTTTTCATGAGAAGAAATCTCATCAATTGATTTTAATCTCAATGGTAATAATTGAAGAGATACTTATAAAATTAGTTAGTTAATTAACTAATTATATCTCTTCAATAGCAAATAATATTAATTACTATTTATATTTAATAGCAAAAAATATTATTTATTAGATGCCTTTTGCCAAAAGTCACTATTGGCGTCCTTTGGAGCATTTAATTAATGCCAATTAATAATAATAATAATTAACTCATGTCTCTTATAAATTTCCATTTTTGTGGAAATTACTCCAACATTCCCCCACCATTTCCATAATAAATGGTGTAACGAATTTCCGGAGGTCTTTATGCATAAATGAAGGTGTCTTGCGATTGAACCTCCACCTTAGTGACTTGTCCGTCAAATATTCAGGTTTAAGTGGTACACGATGCTTTGAACTAGTAAACCTCTCTAAATACTTGCATCTAAGTCACACACAAGACTTCCGTCCTAGAATAACCTAGTAATCCTGACACTTTTAAATGACCATGTGTCCTGTATCCATTCATGAGCATATCGGAGCCAAGTCCATTAGACTCCGCTACGTCGGCCTTACTTAAATGCTCATATAGGTGAACCTTTATAATATCCCATAAATATTATAACATGAGAACTTCTGAATTAGAGAAATAAGATTTCATTTTCATTAATTTGATAAATACTTACAATTACACCCAGGCATACCCAGGTGCTTACAAGAAATTTATCGAAGTTAAGCACTTATTTCTAAACATTCTAAAAGTTCTTCATATAAGGTTCATTAAGTGCCTTAGCTCACCCTCCAAAACTATGTATGGAAATCTAAGCACTCCGGCCATGGATGGGATGTGAATGAGTGCTTCAAACCATTCTTATGATGTACTTTGACTCATTGAACTTAGGACTGAATGTTTCCATCCAACGTTAAGTTGAGTTTCCATCATAGAAGGTTTTGTATATGGACTTTAATCCCATCCCTCTGGCTGTTTTGATCACTAAATCTCTTGCAAGGCCTTTCATTTATGGATCAGCTAGATTTTGTGCTGAAGGTACAAAGTCCACAGTTATGACACCATCTTTGATAAGTTGTCTTACATAACTATGACGTAAACCAATATGCCTTGATTTACCATTATATACATTATTGTATGCTCTTGCCAAAATAGAAGTACTGTCACAACGTAGAGAAAGATGTGACATTGGTTTTGGCCACAAAGGATTTTCATATAGCAAATTCCTTAACCATTCGACTTCTTTACAAGCCGATGCGAGAGCAACAAATTCAGCTGAAATAGTCGAATCAGTTATGCAAGTTTGCTTCTTTGATCCCCAAGATACTGCACCCCCACCAAGAGTGAAAATCCATCCACTTATGGAGGAATGATCTTCACTATTTGTTATCCAACTTGCATCTGAAAAACCTTCCAAAACAGATGGATAACCACAATAGTGAAGTCTGTAGTCAATAGATGACTTGATCTATTTTAATACCCTTCTTACTGCATGCCAATGCATATGACTAGGGTTACTTGTATATCGACTTAGCTTGCCAATAGCAAAAGCTATTCCCAGTCTTGTGCAAGACATTGTATACATCAAACATCTTATAACCCTAGCATATTCAAGTTGACATACTGGTTTTCCAGTATTCTTTTCAAGTTTTAAACTTACATCAAAAGGTGTAGATATAGGTTTACAATCATGATTGTTAAATCGCTTCAGCACCTTTTTAATATAATGCGATTGAGACAATATCAATCCATTCTCAACCCTTGTTATGTTAATCCCTAAGATAACATCAGCTTCTCCCAAATCCTTCATATCAAAGTTTTGGGACAAAAATCCTTTGGTATTCTCTACTTGCTCAATATCTGTACGAAAACTGAACATATCATCTACATATAAGCAAATGATAACTCCTTTATCACTAGTAAACTTAGTGTAAACACACTTGTCAGCATCATTTATATGAAAACCATTTTTCAAGACAACCTCATCAAACTTTTGATGCCATTGTTTAGGAGCTTGCTTAAGTCCATACAAGGACTTAACTAATTTACATACCTTGTGCTCTTGACCTGGCACAACGAACCCCTCGGGTTGTCTTATATACACCTCTTCATCTAGATCACCATTTAAAAATGTCGTCTTGACATCCATTTGGTGAATTACTAAATTATGTATAGAGGCTAGTGCTAGCAACAATCTAATAGTAGATGTTCTGGCAACCGGGGCATATGTAACAAAATAATCTATGCCCTTCTTTTGGGTATTCCCTTTGGCTACCAACCTAGCCTTAAACTTAAGAATCGAACCATCAAGGTTCTTCTTTGTTTGAAACACCCATTTACATCCAATAGGTTTACATCCCGGTGGGAGATCAGCTGATTTCCAAGTGTCATTGCCCATGATTGAAGTCATTTCATCATCTATTGCTTCTTTCCAAAAGGAAGCATTCGATGATGACATTGCCTCCTCATATGTTAAAGGATTCGATTCCACATTAAAACAATATGGAACACAGTTAGACATTCAATCTCTAGAACGTTCAATAAGGTAGACAAGAAAATCTGACCCATAATTTTTAGTCTTTCTTGCCCTTATACTCTTTCTAAGTTCAAGTACATCATTAATATTAACCTCTTGTTGATCTTGTACTTGACTATCATTATGTTCCATTTCTGGAACTTGAGAAACCACATCTCTCGATCTAGGAATAGATGAAAACCTTGTTTCATCAAGTAATGCATCCCTAGATTTAATGATAGTATTAACAGAAATAGAGTCATTTGGTTCAACAACCATGAACCTATATGCTTTACTACGTAGAGCATATCCAATAAAAATGCATTTGATTCCCCTTTCACCTAATTTCTTTCTCTTAGGTTCGAGTACTCTTACTATTGCCCTACAACCCCAAACTTTAAGATGAATCAAGTTGGGTTTTCTTTTGTTCCAAAATTCATAAGGAGTGGTTTTACTCTTCTTATTTGGAACCCTATTTAGGACATAATAAGTAGTTAATAATGCTTCTCCCCAAAAGCCATGTCCTAAACCCAAATTAGAAAGCATAGCATTAACCATCTCGGTTAAAACCCTATTCTTTCTTTCGGTCACACCATTTTGTTGTGGTGTATATGGAGTCGTCACTTCATAGACAATACCGATGGTCTTAAAATATGTAGGGTTACAGTGTTCACCACCCTAATCACTCCTTAGGCACTTAATAAGTTTTTCACAATGAAGTTCAACTTCATTTTTATATGTCTTAAACATGTCAAGTGCCTTATCCTTTGAACTTAGTAAGTACACATAGCAAAATCTAGAACAGTCATCTATTAAAGTGATAAAATATCTTTTACCACCCATAGTTAATTGTCCACTAATTTCACATATATCACTATGTACTGCGTCAAGGATATTTAAATTTCTTTGAATAGATGGAAAGGGTTGTCTAGTGATTTTTGTTAGCATGCAAATTTTGCATTTATCATCACTTTTATTCACATAAGGAATGAAGTCAAGCTTTACCATATCATTCATTCTTCTAAAATTAACATGGCCTAATCGATTATGCCATAAAGAAAATGAATCACAAATATAAGCAGAAACATTATTCATATTATTAATGCTTAACTTGAACATTCTATCACACACATATCCCTTTCCAACCAACACCCCTCTCTTAGAAATTACAACTTTATCAGCCTCAAAAACTAATTTGAACCCAAAGCAGTTCAACAAACTATCCGACACAAGATTCTTCCAAATATCCGGAACACGATATACATCATTCAAAGTTAAAAACTTTCCAGAAGTAAATTCTAGAATTACACTTCCCTTGCCTAGGACTTGTGCTTTCGAGGAATTTCCCATATAAAGGAAAACACCATCCTTCACCACTTTATACGTCTTGAAGCATGCCTTGTCCTTGCAAATGTATCTTGTAACACTAGAGTCAATCCACTAAGAATTCTCATCTTACATCATGAAGACTTCAGAGATCATGGCTGCAAATTCTTCTCTCTTCTCGGACTGCTTGGGTCCAGACCTGGACTTGTTAAAGTCCTTCTTTTTCTTCTTCTTGGGGTTAGGACAATCACGTCTCAAGTGATTTGGGCTACCACAATCCCAACAAACCTTTCTTTTTTTATTCTTCTTGTCATGAATCTTGTTGTAATTTCTCTTTTTAGGTTGGCTCGATTCCACAACATTAACAGTAGAGATAATCTTATTCTCTTCTTGTTTACGGAATTCCTCTTCTATTAGAAGTGAGTTACCCAACTCCTCAAGAGAAAGGTCTTCTTTTTTAAGTTTGAGGCTATGTTTAAAATCTATCCAAGAAGTAGGGAGTTTGTCAATTATACTAGATACTATTATAGTTTCATCCATATTCATATTATGTATTTTGAAATGCCCTAAAATCCTCTCAAGTTCATTAAAATGTTCCATTATAGAACGATCTTCCCTCATTTGATAATTATTAAATTGACTCACCAGGAATTTCTTACTAGTAGCATCATCCTTCATGTATCTGGTCTCCAAAAGATTCCACAATTCCTTTGCATATAGCACATTTTGATATGTGCCGAACAATGAGTCACACATGCTATTGAGGATATGGCCACGACAAATGTAGTCGTCATTGTCCCACTTGTGACGACGCTGAATTTGTTCAACAGTCTCATCATCATGTTCTTGTGGTGGGTCGGATGTGAGGACATATGCTACTTGCAAGGGGGTAAGTAGGAAATGCATCTTCTTCTGCCATCGCCTAAAATTCCATCTGTCGAATCTCTCCAACTTTACAATGTTAGTGGCTAAATCTCTAAGAGACGAAGCCATGATAAAAGTCTTTAGATTGTTGGATAAATTAAGAAAGGAATCGATTTGGGATCACTTCGAGACTTCTAGGCAGGTGGTGTACTCTTTTCCTAAAGACTCTAATCGCCCCTCATTGTGCAACAAGGTTTAGAGATTAGATCTTTAGGATACAAAGAAATCTCCCTATCTGCGTATTGCACACACGAAGATAGGCCTTAGGAGCCTTAGGAAGTAACATAAATTCAAAGGGAAGGTTGCTAGGAACAATTTTGGATAGATCAAATCACACCACTCATCCTCTATTTATAGAGAATATGGTGTGGTTTCAAGAGACATGCACCTTTTCATGAGATAAAATCTCATCCATTGATTTTAATCTCAATGGTAATAATTGAAGAGACACTTATGAAATTAGTTAGTTAATTAACTAAGTACATCTCTTCAATAGCAAATAATATTAATTACTATTTATATTTAATAGCAAAAAATATTATTTATTAGATGCATTTTGCTAAAAGTCATTATTGGCATCCTTTGGAGCATTTAATTAATGCCAATTAATAATAATAATTAACTCATGTCTCTTATAAATTTCCATTTTTATGGAAATGACTCCAACAAATCCAACCGAAAAAAAAGAACCTCTCAATGTCTAGAACATAATGGGAAAGTATTAAACAGAGGAAATTTTTTGGTTGCTCAATTTGAAGAGAGAATCCTAGCTAAGGTGGAAAACACTTTGTAACGCCATTATTGGTTTTCAACTACCAAAACGATGGTATAAGAAAAATTGAAGGGGGTTTTGGAGGTTTAAGAGCCTTATGTTTTTTGTTAGTACTTGAAACAGAAAGATTATTAGTGAAGAATACTTGGTTTGTAAGCAAGGATAGCTTGCTGGTGAGTCGCGAGCTTTCTTCACCGCTAATTATATAACCTCAATCATTCTAGCATAAAGAAAAGAAGAACATAGATTTTTGCAAAAAGTAGAAAAGAACCTTCTGGTCCTTCCCTGAAGCCGGAATAGTGGATAGACGAGCTCGATCTAGTGAGTCAGTCCACATATAAATTAGAGTTAGGTGCACTTAGATGAGAGTGGGAAACAAATCAATCCTACTTTAGCCTATGTGTACAGTTCCCATACCTTCGAGTATGTTTGAATTGCCTCTTCAGGATTGGCAAGTCTACTCGTACAGTAACATCGATTTCGTAGATCCCAAATGGTTCATAAAGCACATAGAAATTGCTTGGGGGAAGCACTGTAACAAAAAAGGCGTAGGAAAGACAAACTCCATTTGAAGGCTCAAAATGATCAATATAAATTGTTCCATCATGCTTAGAAGTGAAATTCTTGAGAGTTTATATTTTATATTGTCTATAAGAGTAGAATATTGTAGGTTGTAATTTATGTTTTTTTTAAACATTTGTCCGATATTTATCAAGTTTTATGTACTCATTGATAAGTTAAGAATAAATTGACATTTCTTCGATATTCAAAAAGGGGAAAAATGACAATGAAATCAATATGCTAAATGTCTTTGCTCAGTCATCCGTGTCTCTCGTTCATTCTTCCATTCACTCCACGAACATAAAATTGTCATCTTTTTTTGTATCATTGATTTCCCTTTTTCTTCTCCATTTGTTTCTCTCTTTGCCCCATATTTCTTGGTGAAAATTTCATCCAAAAATTTAGAACTTCAGACCTGCCTTTTATTTATTTAGAAAAGATTAAAATGTTGCGATAATCCTAGTCAAAATTCTAGTACTCGCAAATAGAAAAGTCATAATATGGGGGAACCCAATAGGAGACTATTCCTCTCATGTATAAGTAGCTATCTTTGAATAAAATCATATATTTAATCACGAATTGTTATTAATCAATTTGGTTAAAAGTTTCGTTCCTAATAAAAGAAAGAGTTGGGGATTATTCAATCAATTCATAAATACAAGGTAAGGGAGAAATGGCCACAGATTCGCCCCATGGAGAATCCTCACATTTGCATGAAATGTTGGGGTTATTAAGAATCAGGGTTATTAGAGGGATCAATCTCGCCATTAGAGATGTTCGATCGAGTGATCCATATGTTATAATCAAGATGGGCAAACAGGTTTCTCTCTAGCTTCACCTTTATTTGATTTATATCTTCCTCTTGTTCTTTATTAGTTTTTTCTCTCTTTTTTTTTAACAATCAAATTTAGTATTCGATTTATGTTGGCAATCAATTGTGTATGGGCCTTGGGAGAAACATAAGTTGATGTAGGCAAGATTTGAACTCAAATTGTTGAAAAGTCTTTGGTAACAATTTTTAGAGAATTTATCAGTTAAGCTAACTAACACCCACACATGTCCTCTATCTTTAAGCCAAAAAGTGTCTATGTTATAATCTATCCCCACGTTCTCTAGAAAAAATTTTACACAAATTTGACATTTTTAGATTAAGGTAGACTTTCTCTCTATATATTTTTTGTATGAGATTACTTTTATTAAGTTGGATAATGTAAGATACATGGGACATTTTTTTCACACATTTTATCTATCATTGACCCCATTTGATAAGAGATGAGAACAAAGGGCAAGCAGTAATGCTTAGTGGTAAGTAGTGGTAAGGAACAATAAGCAGTCAAATTTACGAATAAAAGATCTTCAAGGAGTAGTGAGAGTTAGTCGCAAGCAGTAAGTAGTGGCAATCTGTTTGGTAACAGTGAACGGATAGGGTTATAATCCATGTATACTTATATTAATGCAAAGACATATGCTTCTAAGAGTAAGACATGAGTAGGAGTTTGATAATTTACATACATGTTATTAGGCAATTAACGCACCATGAACATTATTTTCCCTCAGAAACACACACAAAAATCAAAATAAATATTTGAACCAAAAAAATTACACTAGAAATATACTGACACTATTCTAACATATTTTCAAATTTCTTTCAGAAATTGAAGACTCGAGTTATTGATGCAGATATCAATCCAGAATGGAACGAAGATCTTACATTATCAGTTGTTGATCCTAATCAATCCATTCACTTGGTAAGGGACTTGGTCACCTGCCTTATTTTCATTTTTAAAAAACCTTTGAAATGACAGCGTATTTGACTAAAACCAACCCCCCCTTTGTTTTTTTTATTGAGTCTAAAATTATTGTCTCATGCCATACATTAAAAAAATTCATTTTTTTTTTTTGGTCTTGAATCCTCTATTTTACTGGAGCCGAACAATTGTTGGCCCAATAAGAAGTAGAAATATCCCATCACATATTTGTTTTTCCAAAAAAATCCATTAAATGCCATCATACTTTTGAGAAATTCATTTGGTACAAAATGTGTGAAAATAACATGTTTCATAAATTACATGGATGAATATTATTACCTAAATCTATATTATTTTCACACTATGTGCCAAATGAATCTTTAGAATATAAATAAATACCAAAAGGAATTTTTTTAAAAAAAAAGGGTACGAATGAATAAGGGTGTCCTCATTAATGAATTTTCAAATCACCTTAAGATCTAAACTATTTCACTCTTACATTGTTACATTTTTCTTATATACGTAAAAATGGTCTCCACTAACTTTTTATCTCAATCCACTAGTGGAGTTAGAGCTGCAGCGAGAAGGGAGATAACAAAGTGACCTAAGCCTAAACTTAGGCCCACCAATCTACAACCTCCTTCATAAACATAAACTTATGGCCACCAAAGATTAAACTTATGGCCACCAACAAAGTTACCTAAGCGAGAAGGGAGTTACTTTGGTTATGATTACGTGCATAGTCTTTTTTCACTAATAGAGTAATAGGGACATAGGATAGGTATTAAGTGTTGTTTCTACTTGTTTGAGAAGCCATGAATACTCAAGTGCAATAATTGATGACTAATTGTGATAGTTAGTAATTTGATGACTTTAAATCTTATAACTTAATAATTTAGATTAAGTTTGAAACAAACATGCTACGTTTTGTTTTGAGTTAAATTCCTATTATTGTCCATAGGAAAAGAGTTTATCCAAGAATGTCACAAAAACTACATGTATAGTTGGTGTTTTTAATTTTAGAATTCCTCCGCATTTATATGAACATTTGATGAATGCAGCAAACTTGTATCTTATACTCTTGTTTGTTGTGACAATTGACATTAATACCAATATACATTGGTTCAGGTGATTTGAACACTTGTTGCTTTTAAGTAAGGTTTCGGATACGAGTTCTATTAATAGAAAAACATATGCAGTAAACACAGGCCAAACCCGGCCCCCCCCCCCCAAAAAAAACAACAATTTAACATTCAATACATTATACAAAAATATTAATATCAAGTTCATCACGATATGAACTTTGATGATGCCAATACCAACGAGTGCGTGTGGTAAACCACTACTATTAGGTGTCTATCTTAACCCTAATCGTTTTTTCGTTCCTCGGCCTTGTGATGAATTAGCCTAATGAGTTTTCCATGACAGTTGTTTGGTATCAACATAATCAAGATGGAGCCTTTAGACTGCTATACATTAATAGATCATCATATAACACATCTTTTCCTTAACATCACTCTAAAGTTCAAGCATGCCTAAAAGGTTTTAGCTTGATTTTTACTCTCTCGTTTTTACCATTATTCGATTAATTACTCTTCAGTTATAATTTTTCCTGTGAGTACCTTGAATAATCTCTTGTCGTCCCCCTATAGTACATATTTTATTAATTGGCATTGGACTTACTCTAAAACAGACTAAATTTTTATTGTGACTCTAGTGTGTTTTCGACCATGATTTGTTCACTAGAGATGATGAAATGGGGGAAGCAGATTTTGACATAAAGCCCTTCATGGATGCTTTGAAGATGGACTATGCTTCTCTTCCGGATGACACTGTGCTTGCAAAAGTTACGCCATGTAGGCAGAACTGTTTATCAGAAGAAAGCCAAGTTGTTGTGAAAGATGGACAGATCATACAACACATGATCCTGAGATTAAGAAACGTTGAATGTGGTGAAATCGAGCTCGAATTGCACTGGATTGAACTCCCTCACTAGAGGAGATATAACAATCACCATGTCTTCCACTAGGATGATCAATTTGACCATTATTCGAGAAGGCTATGTGCCATGTGCTTTCCGATCGATATTACAAATGCATCCTTAACTTTCATACTTTATGAAGTTGATTTTTACGTAAATTTATACTCCGATCTAAGCATGAGTGGTTTTTGGGCATGTTAGAGAAATCTAGGAATTGGTTTTTGTAAAATTTTACTTATATAACATGTGAGTTTGTTCGCCTTTATTTTAACTTACTTTTGGAAAGAAATGTGAAATGCATATGTGTGGTTAAATTATTATATAGAAATGTTATAGAGATCTAGAGCTCAATTGATGTAAGATTTTGAACTTTGTTATGAATGAGTCTGTGTTTTTTTACTTCATATGTGAGAGAAATGTGAACTGCATATATTTGATTGCATTGATCTTAAAGAAATTTAGTGGCAGGAATTAAACATTGTCAATTCCGTTTTGTACCCAACTGATCAACTACAAATACTCATAGTTGGAATGAGCTTAATAGATTTATTTAATTATCTACATAACCAACAAACAGCAACAGCTCCCAGTGTGAGTCCTGTAG
Source organism: Selenicereus undatus (assembly GCA_017589665.1). Taxonomy (NCBI): domain Eukaryota; kingdom Viridiplantae; phylum Streptophyta; class Magnoliopsida; order Caryophyllales; family Cactaceae; genus Selenicereus; species Selenicereus undatus. Next base: position 35,792,377 of record JACYFF010010365.1, on the reverse strand, counting down.
GGTTTAGAGAGATCTAAATGTAGACAACTTTATCCCTACAGACATCTGTACCCGTAAAGAGATTGATTCCAAGAGACCTACAAAAAAAGGTTTTGTGAAAACATTTTAAAGATGAACCTAAAGAATTATCTACATAACTAGAGGTTGCTAATATGTTTCTTTTAATAAATCCATTACTAAGAATTCTAAAATTAATATTTCAGTCTATTTACCATTTGGTTTGACAATAAGTGAGGACAAAACTTTTTTTTTAATTATTGAAGTATGGAAAGCCAAGGGAGTACAATAACTCCATAAATTTAAGAAAATTTAAAGAAAGACATACAACACGTGAGTGCAGGGAAAATAATAACAAAATTAATAGCCTTAAACATATATTTAAGTCTAAGGAGATACTCTAATTATTGCCAATTGATTTTAGTTTGTAATTTCTTTTGGGCTTTTATGAGCCTCCTAATTCTAGTACTTCTTCCTCTGCCATATTTAGTCAGTTAGTTGACTTTATAACGAACTTCCTCAGCTAGTTGTTTCCCTTCTTCCATCCAATTTGGAATTAAGTTTGTTACTCTTCGTATTGTAATTATTCTAGACATAGATAGAACATAAAGACATTAGCTGTTGTATGTAAGTATAGAGAGATACTCATTAACGACTACTTTAATTTTCAAAAGTTCAATAGAATTAGCGTTTTTGCAGCTCAAATTTTTTTCGCCATTTCTCCATTTGTTTCATGGTATCACAACCCAATGTTTCTGAATCTCACTTTCAATCTCAATCTTTCTCAATTGACTATGATTTTCTTCATCAGCTAATCCAACCCTAAAACACTATTGCGGTGATTTTATTTTGGTTTCAATAAACTAATTAGATTCATTGTGTCTATTGAGCAAGACTGCACATTCAATGATTGAGACATTCTAAAAATTCTTCTTTCTGATCTTTAATCATGGTTACACTTCAGATTCCATAGATTCCAAAAGAGATTGTTCTTAATCCTTCTCACATTTTGTTTTTCATCCCTTTGATAGTCCCAGTAGTGTTCTTGTCAGCTAACTACTCAATAGCAAGAATTATTGTACTTAGAGGAATTGAAGTATATGGATATTGCTCTCATTGCAAAGAACAAATTGGGATTTGTTCTTGGTACTTGCGCTAATCAAAATCTAATTTATCATTGGCCGCTCAATGGGATAATCGTGATGAGAAGGTTATCTCATGGCTTTCACATGCATACTGCTGAGAAATATATCTTAGATAACATCTTGATTTCGAGCTTATGTAAGTGATTTGGTGTGATATTAAGTGGCATTGGTTGGTTTGATGGCACAATATTCTTTTAAGTATTTAGGGAGAACTATGCTTGGTTTCTCAAGGTAATCAATTCGTTTCCTCATATTTTACACAAATCAAAAAATCATAGGACAAGCTTGATAATATGATTTGCTATACCTGCATGTTTATTGTAGAAATTACCGTGTATTAGGGACTGGCGAGTACGGGTCATATCCACAAGGAACTAGATTTCAACCACTAAAACTAATCTCAATACTCAATCTAGGCAAATAGCCACTTGGGTTGAAGATTACTAAAAATAGTTTGAAACTGCAAGATGACATATATAGTCGAACTATGCAAAGATGCCTATGTAAATAGTTGGAGTGGAAAGATTACAAATTAAAGCACATCAACATCTTCTTTCAAAGGTCATTAGACTGACCACTAAATTCTAATTATCTATTTTCATGAAAATAGAATTGGTAAGGCCACAAAATTGAGTAATCAACAATCCCAGTTCAAACCATGATTGTTCTCACATTAAGGATTTTAATCGCTCGCAAAGTCACAACTAGATAAAGGATCTAGCTTTCATTGATCTCCAAACCTTAATTAAGAACATTGAATTTGTTCTCTTTAGAGACTTTCATCAAACACTTGGTGCACTAGCAAGACTCCTAGGTGCAAACATGGGCAAACTCTACAAAAGTTTAAATCATGAATCAATCAAGCATAAAAAGGGTTCCTCCCAACCCAAGATTGGGATTTAGCCTCTAGACATATTAAAAATCACAATTCCAAAACCTAGTTGAATAAGCAAGGAAGAATACGAAAACCTAGAAAAGTAATAACAAAAGATGAGAGGATTGAGTAACAAATTGAAATTAACCCCAATGATAACGTTGAACAATCTTCAATCCACACAACTTGATGCAAAATAGTCTCTAAAATCTCCTTCAAACCCTAAAAAATTGCCTCAACAAGTGCTCTCTAAAAGTACTTAGAACAACATAAAAAGGATGTCCTAATTCCCCTTCCCCAGAAAAGTTAAGTAATGCTGAAAATTGTGGGATGTATGACCACGTTCGACGCACGATTAGTCGTGCACAATGTCTATGCTCAAGGCGCACGGTCATGCAGAAATGCACCACTAGTCATGCAAACTTGTAGGAACTTTTTGCATTAGATGCATGACCATGGGTAATATGCACAGCTAGTCGTGCACTTCTTCAACTCTTTTTGTGATTCTGCACCGCCGGCGATGCAGAAGCTCCTAGCTTCAATTCTTCTATCGAGTCTTGAACTCTGTTCCTTACCGAAACATCACTCCTTGCTAATTGATGAGCCAATAAGTACAAAATTCATCCAATGAGGACCACAATACCTACGAAAAGGAAAACTAGTCCAAATAAGACAATTACAAGCAAAGAGGAACAAATATGGTCGAATCATTCACTAAATCGAGGAAATATAAATGGTAAAATTAAGGGATCAAAGTAACGAAATTAGAGGTTTATCAACTCCCCAATGCTTATCTCTTGCTTGTCTCAAAGCAATGCTGAAAATATGAATGAATTAACGAGGCAGCAAAACCTCTAATTTGTCATGTCCTCAGGCAAAGCCATATGATAATCAGTCAATCAAACACAATTGTAAACAATAATGGGATATTCAAGGCACAAATAGGTAGTTCAAAGAGCAATTTGAAGTCATTTGTAACATTATACTACCTAGACTCAAACCTTGGTTGATCCATATCACATCTCCCATCAATCAGGATGCCCCCAAACAAGCGATGAACTAGCAAGTCCAGTAGAATCTCTAACATAGGAAAAACAATCATGCTTCCTATCATGTGTTTGAAAAATATCTAGTTATCTCAGTTATCCTCCTAGTGTAACATCCTTACCATGGACGTGGTCATATTCTCAATCTTCCATTGGTAAAATGCATATACAAATGACAATTTAGAGGGCTTATTATGGGTTGTAATAGGGGCTTAGAATACAGGTGAAAGAGGGAAGATAAATTTGGGAATGGGGAGCTAAATCCAAAAACTAAGGAGCACTATGAGCATTCCACATGGTGCATTACATCGTCATATCATTCCTCACTAACCAACTTGAAGTTCAGCCCTTGAGTAGGCTTTTGACAAATGAGTCGAGGCACTCAACATTATGCTATAATCATCAACCATGCCAACACTTTTATTCTCATTTCGCTTCGCTTTTTTTCTTTGTTTTTTCTTTTTATGGTTTTTTTTCCCAAATGAGTGGCATGGGATGACCATTTCATAGGTTTGACTCAACTCATTTCACAACATATTTTCAGCGCAACAAACTCAAAAGAGGAGAACAACAAATCTGCTTTCCACACTTAATACACTCGAAGATAGCCAACCAAATAAATGAACTTACACCTCATGCTACCCTTCAAAAGTCACTGAAAAAAAGCTCTACCTAGTCCTGGCATAAGGGTAGGAAATTGTACAAGGCCAAGGGATAAGTGAATAGGTTTGTAACAAATGGAATCAGTCAAAGGGATGAAAGGGTTAGCAAGGGGTGTAGCATAAATCACAAGAAGGCCGTTTGGCTATATGGCTAATAGTAAATCAAGAACTACCTCTTTCATATTGTGAAATACACAGCATATGCGTAGTCTTAGAGAGAAGCAAACCAAGTTCTAAAAGGATCGAATGCACACGGCAGAGTGTAAAGCTTGTCGAGAGCTACAAATTTAACCACTACTTCGGTTATTAAATATTTTTTATAGCATAGGGAAGTAGGGATCGATCCACGAGGAAAGATTGTTGTGAAAGGTTAGCTTAATCCTAAATGATTTTACTAATCTAATTTATTAAGTCTAATCTTAGTAATTCTAAAATAATTAAAATCTAATGATTAAAAATCTAGAAAAATACCAAATGATGCTCTTAAATATTCAAAATCATATTCTGGAAATAAAATAGTAAAAATATTCCCTAAATAATTGAGAAAAATAAAAATAGAATAGTAATTGAAATTCTAATTAAAAATCAATAACTGCAAATAGTAGTCAGAAAATAAATATTAAAAATATCAAACAGTAACCTAAAATATTATTCTTCAGGTATATAAGCTTATAAATTCTAAATTGTATCTGATTTATTTCACAAAAAAATCAGATCAGAAAAGTAGCACAGAATATCAATGCAGAATATTAGATCTGAAATCAGAAATAAAATAATCTGCATAAATATAAATATGAAAATAATTGAGAAAAATACCCTAATTCTAGGACACAATTCTCTGGACTTAACAATACCTAATAATCGAGAATTAATAATTAAAAATCGAAATTTTCAGAATTAATAACCTAAAAAACCAGCACTTATCAATTTCACAAAATAATTCTGAAAAATTATCAAATAATTTCCAAAAATTACGAAATTGAATATGAGCAGACGAGGACACTATATAAAACCTAGGAATTAATAAAAATCGAAAAATAACAAAAATAAATATTTTTAGTCTAAGTTCTAACAAACCGGTAATTAAATACTAAAACTAAATATAAATCAATCTAAAATTATAACTATTCCAAAAATCATATTCTGGAAATCTGCAAAAAAATAAAACAAAACAACAAAAGTAGTAAAATTAGATAGAAATAAACTAGCAATTTAATTATCTTTCCCCGACAACGGCGCCAAAATTTGTAAAGCTTGTCGAGAGCTATAAATTTAACCACTACTTCGGTTATTAAATATTTTTTATAGCATAGGGAAGTAGGGATCGATCCACGAGAAAAGATTGTTGTGAAAGGTTAGCTTAATCCTAAATGATTTTACTAATCCAATTTATTAAGTCTAATCTTAGTAATTCTAAAATAATTAAAATCTAATCAGTAAAAATCTAGAAAAATACCTAATGATGCTTCTAAATATTCCAAATCATATTATGGAAATAAAACACTAAAAAGATTCCCTAAATAATTGAGAAAAATTAAAACAGAATAGTAACTGAAATTCTAATTAAAAATCAATAACAGCAAATAGTAGTCAGAAAATAAATATTAAAAATATCAAATAGTAACCTAAATTATTATTCTTCGGGTGCTTATAAATTCTAAATTGTATCTAATTTATTTCAGAAAAATTAGATCAGAAAATTAGCACAGAATATCAATGCAGAATATTAGATCTGAAATCAGAAATAAAATAATCTGCATAAATATAAATACAAAAATAATTGCGAAAATTACCCTAATTCTAGGACACAATTTTCTGGACTTAATAATACCTAATAATCGTGAATTAATAATTAAAAAATCGAAATTTTCAGAATTAATAACCCTAAAAACCTGCACTTATCAATTTCACAAAATAATTCTGAAAAATTATCAAATAATTTCCAAAAATTACGAAATGAATATGACTAGACTAGGACACTATATAAACCCTAGGAATTAATAAAAATCGAAAAATAACAAAAATAAATATTTTTAGTCTAAGTTCTAACAAACCGGTAATTAAATACTAAAACTGAATATAAATCAATCTAAAATTATAACCACTCTAAAAATCAAAATCTAAGCTATCTAAAATTACCTAGACACTCCTAAAACACTATAATTTTGGGGGAGTCGATTGAAATTATATTGAAGCTAATAAAACTAGAACAAAAATCAACAAACTAATCAAATTAATTCTAAGTAATAAACAATAATCAAAAGTTATCAAATTCATGAAGGATACTTAGTATAATCTCAATCCACCATACAAATTAATATTTATCATTAACACACAAGTTAATTTCATTCATGAGTTAAACTGTAGAAGATATCCATCAGCGGTTCTTCCCCGTTTTTCCTTAGATTTTAGTTTACTTAGGTCCAGCCCTAATATAAACCCTACTAATTTGATAATCTTTACACCAGCGTAAAAATCGAACAAAATTAGATCATTAAGAATTAGAAAAATATCATTTAACACTTTGTAACCAATTTATCAGCAAATCGATTTAACAAAGATCTAAAGCGATTACCTAATTAAAAGGGATAGGTTTGAGCCATCCATGATTAATTAGGGTGATACCAAAGCATAAAAGATTATAACTTTTACATATTATAATCTTCTAAACTATCAATCGAAATTGTATTTAATCAACTAGCATGCATTCTAATCGATTTAACACAAATTTCATAAACAATAAACGCTAATCGCTAAAGAATCATGAATATAAATCAACTAGGCATTAAAGCATAAAACTTGTTTTAAAATAATTAATTTAGCATGACTTCAAGAAGATTATACTAAGCAAAAAATTACTCACTCATATAAAAAATAAAATTACAATAATAACTCAAATATTTCATGTTTAATAGTAAACCTACCACAAAATAAATAAAACAAACTAAAAAATAATAATAATAATAATAATAATAATAATAATAAAAACAAAAAATAATCCTACTTTGATGAAGAGGGTGCTGCGTGGAGAAGGAAGTCGTGGGTTCTTAAGGTTAGGCGTGAAGGAGATGATGGTGATGATCGAAGATTATGATGAAGGTGTAGGTGAGGTGATCGCTATGAAGGGGCTGATCGATGACAATGATGATGGTGAGGAAGCTTGATGGGCGTGAAGAAGATGGGTGATAAGATGATGATGATCACGGTGAGATGATGAGGAGGCTTGATGGAGGCGTGAGGAAGATGGCTGCTGTGATGATTTATGGTGAAGATAGAAGAGGTTGATGAGAAGATGGGGAGGGGTCGGTGATGACGGTGAAGGAGCTGATGATGATGACGATGGAAGATGGTGAAGGCGTGTGTTTGTGGAGGTATGGAGATGGGCTAGCGTTAAAGGAGATGGTTGTGTGAGTTCCTAATGGTGGTGGATGAGATATGAGTATATAGTGAGTACGGTGAGGCTAGGGTTAGTGTCTTAGGCTTTTCTTCTCCTTTCTTCCTTAGGTTTCTTCTTCCTCAAGACTTCTACCTTTTCACCAACTCTTGAACCCTAGCCCAATATAATAATTACGAAAATAATATTTTTCATAATTATTATTTTTGGACCGTCTTATAGCCAAGTGTGTAAAACCCGAGCTTCTACGTCCTCTCTTCTCCTCTTTATTAAATTAATGCGAACCCTGAAAAATATATAAAACAACACAAATTAAACGAAATAATATATATAATATACTTGAAATAATTATAAAAGTAATGCATGATTTTTGACTTAACAAATTCCCCCACACTTAGACTTTGGACGTTCACGTGCAAAGAAATCTTAGACTCGACCTAAAAACTTACCCTCTTTCTTTCTTATAAAATCATGGATAACTATGATGTTCATACTGGGCTTTGGCTTGCTTTAGAAAAACAGTTTTACTGAATTAATTAGTTTTTCCTTCAATAAGTGAATATATGGTAAACATCCAACTATCCTTAGAGAGTTTATTCATCAGCCTCACAACATTTTCATGATGAAGTAACAAGATCAATAATTATCCATCTCTTTTCTATTATGCATACACCAATCAAGAGGTCGAAAAAGAATTTAAGATAGAAAAAATTTAGGCATGGTCTTGCTATAGGGACAATTGAACTAGGTAGAATAATTTCATTAAATTGATCCTAAACTTGCCTTGTATTTATTTTCCTCTTCTTCTTCTGTTCAAACTCCACTTGCGCACATATTCGAGGCCCATATAGGGTTTTAGAAATTAAACACTCTTTGTCTCACACTCTCCCGAATAGAGATGCTGGAGCAAATAATTCATTCTTATCGTTACTTTTATTTTATTGGCTCAGTAGTGTGGGCAGCAAGCTTTCCAATGGTAGTATTGTCTCAAAGGGTAGCACCCAAAATCACAATTTTAATGAATTATTCTACTAATTCAATAGTCTAGGAGATGGGCCATATCATTTTATTACCTCTGAATCGGATATATTGCATGACTAAATAAGATGGATAATCAAGAGAGTTACTCATTAGAAAGATGTACGAGGATCAACTCAAACTTTTCTAAAGGATAACTATCATGCTTAGAAGTCTTCACTTATAAAAGAATAAACTACAAAATATCTAATAAAACAATTTTTTTTCTAAACAAGCATGCCTAGCATAAACTCATATCATGCATTATTTATAAGAAAAGAATTTTTTTTGTTTTTTCGGTTTTCTACTTTTTTTTTCAAGAAAAAAATACTGTGAAAATCAAATGCAGGATGCAACCCCCCACACTTAATTCATGCATAGTCCCTAATGCATGCAAAAAGATACAAATAATGAAAATAAAAGCAAAATTAAGTGGGTATTTCCCTAAAAACGTTGGGTTGCCTCCCAATTAGCGCCTTTGTTTATAGTCGTTGGCTCGACTTCATGAAGCTCCTAGATCCTCTAGTTGGATCTCTTCCAGTAACTCATCATTAATCTAGTCAGGAACTTTTTGAAACTCAATATGATCAAGACTCTTAGTAAGCACAGTCAAAAATTCATCCTCATTGGATAAGTCATACATATCTTGGGGCAATTCAGCAATAACATCAAGTGCATACACGTAACTCACATCAGCAGGGAATCTCATGGTATCAAAAATATTAAATTTAATCACTTCACCTTCAAATTCCATGGTTAATGTTCCTGCATGCACATCAACTTTAGTCCTAGCTGTTTTCAAAAATGGCATGCCCAGCAAGATGGGAATATCATGGCATGCATTGCCCATGTTCAGCATATAAAAATCAGCAGGAAACACAAGTTCATTCACTTGGACTAAGACGTCCTCTAACACTCCATCAGGATAAGTGTTGCTCCTATCAGCTAATTGAATCACTATGCCAGTTTTCTTTAATTCGCCTAGGTTCAGTTTGTCATAAACGGATCTAGGCATAACATTAATAGAGGCACCTAAATTAAGCATAGCTTTGTCAAAGCAAAGGTTTCCTATTTTGCAAGGAACAGAAAACACACCAGGGTCTTGACACTTAGGGGAAAGTTTCCTTTGAAAAACAGCAGATACATTTTCCCCTACACTTACCTTTTCATTCCCTACTAATTTTCTTTTAGTAGTACATAATTCTTTCAAGAATTTAGCATAGCGAGGCACCTGTTTAATGGCATCAAGGAGAGGTATATTAATTTCTACCTTCCTTAATGTCTTTAAGATCTCTTGATTAGCCTCATTCACCTTAGAAGTAGGGTTTCTAAATCTACTAGGAAAGGATGGAATTGGCTTATAAGGTTCTCTTTTCTTCTCTCCTATTTCCTTGGTAGTTTGATTAGAATCTGTGTCCAACTCTGGTTCAGCCCCTTTGACCTCTAACTCAGGCTCAACTTCTCCACTCGTCCTAGGCTCTTGTAACTCTTTCCCACTCCTAAGTGTTGTGGCACTAACATTCTCCTTAGGGTTAGGGTAAGGCTGAGATGGTAACCTATTTTGCATTTGAGCCTGTAAGTTGCTAACTATGATATCAGTTGTAGCCTATCTCTCTTGAACTTGCTTAAGAGCTGTTTCCATACTCTGGAATCTATCATCCATTTTCTTAAGGACTTGTTCTAGGAGGAAATTGGTCCTATCTTGACTAGAAAGTTGATGAGAGGGTTGCTCAAAACCAGGTGGGTTGGGCTTAGGGTCATACCTAAGGTTAGGGTGGTCTCTCCATCCTTCATTATATGTGTTGGAATAGGGATCATACCTCCTTTGACCTTGGTTAGAATAGACAATATTAATATTACCCTCTTGAAGTGTAGGAGATGCATCAGTAGGATGTCCCTCTAGACAATAAATGTCACATCTGACCGCTTTTTGAATTCCCCCAATAACGATCTTATTTAACATCGCAGTAATGTGAGAGAACTGACTCTCTACGGATGAACTATACCCAATCTCAATAACCCTTTTGACTTGTGAGTCCCTAGCACCAAACTGTTGGGTATTTTGGGCCATTAGATTAAATAAATTTCTAGCCTCTGCTGGCGTTTTATTAACCAGAGCCCCCCCACTTGCAGCATCAACCATATTACGGTCCATAGGAAGTAAACCCTCATAAAAATATTGAATCAACAACTGTTCAGTTATTTGATGTTGGGAACAACTAGCACATAATTTGTTAAATCTTTCCCAATATTCACAAAAAGTTTCCCCATTCATTTGTTTGATTCCACATATATCTTTCCTAATAGATCCAATACGGGATGCAGGAAAAACTTTTCTAGAAACGATTTATGCAATGCAGTCCGTGTAGAAAAAGATCCAGCAAACATATAATATAACCAATCTTTAGCATTACCAAGCAAAGAAAAAGGAAAGGCTCTTTGTAAAGCCTGTCGAGGGCTACAAATTTAACCACTACTTCGGTTA